>CM076579.1:1288954995-1289554995 GCA_034641835.2 Pinus albicaulis
TTATATGTTGCAGTGTCAGTACAACAACATCCTATATGTTGGCTCCCGAGTTGCGTGATTGTACC
The DNA here is from genome assembly GCA_034641835.2 of Pinus albicaulis. Classification (NCBI taxonomy): domain Eukaryota; kingdom Viridiplantae; phylum Streptophyta; class Pinopsida; order Pinales; family Pinaceae; genus Pinus; species Pinus albicaulis. Next base: position 1,288,955,061 of record CM076579.1, read on the forward strand.
GTTTATTCCACCTCTTATGATTTGGTACTTGGAGATTCAGTTACTTATATGATCAGACATCCAGTTTCAGCATCATTGATCAGCTTTCTATATGTGATACTTGGACATTGATTCAGACTTATACTTCCGGGCCATGCTCAGATGATTCATTATGTACTTTCAGTTCAGCTATACTTGTATACATGTTGGATCTATTCAGTACTTTCCATATGATGTATTTTTGACTGAGCATGGGTATGCCCGCCTCAGCATGAGTTGACTCTCTGGTTTCTTTCATTGGTTTTTGGCAGGCTGAAATCTGGTGAAATCCTCTCTTGTCCTTGCGAAGTTCTTTCTATGTGCATAATACATTTCGGCCATCATGTACCCCTTCTGACCTCATATATTAGGGGGCATCTGTTATAGCATCATTTTTCACCCTCGGGTGATTCATGATTGTCTTTATGGCTTTGGGCACCCATTCCTACAGACTTGAACAAATTCACTAAAAAACAGTGTTAAAATTCCCATACGCGGGTATGCCCAGACTTTTCCGCGTGTATACGCGAGTCCACATGTACTTTTCCGTGTATGCCATTAAAATCATTAAAAAATATATAAAAATTCCCTATTTTCAGGCTGGGTTGATGGTTACTCTAGTAGTTCAACCACCCCAGTACGTGGCCAACTGTTTCCAACTGATTGAAACTACTTTGAGGGAGTATAAAATCCCCTCATGTGCATGGCCTAAGGGAGAGAGAAATTTTATAGACATTATACTCTGTTGGAATCCCAATTCAAGTCTGAATTCCCGTGCCTCCTGCACTTTCCCAGATTTATACAGGAAACCCTTGTTTCCTGGAGATGTTCATCCATTTATATGCCATCTCGAGTGCACAAGTCTTTGAAAGTATCTTAGCAAGGCAAGGGTGGGACGAATCCGGACGACGGTCTGTTCGAAGATCGTGGAAGGATTCAGGTGATCTCTCCACTTTTACTACTGTACATGCTGTTCGTAATAATGAAGAACCATCTTGTTCCTGAACTTATGTGTTAATGTTTACTTATATGTGTGAAAAGATTATCATTTAAGCATTTATCATAGTTTATATAATGTTTCACATGGATTGCACTAACATTTAGGAGAAGTATATGCTGTACAACTAGGTTTCCGTGCACATTCTTTCTTGTTTTCCAGGTTGAAGGAGGAAGAAGGGTTGCTGGGGGTTGGACCCGCGGGATCTACATCGGAGAACGTAGGACTACGGGTGAGTTACGCTATCATTGTTATAGTTTTTTTACATTCAAGTATGGTTGTGTGTGAGTCCTTAGAATAGCATGCCCTACTGCGTGAGTTTGGAGCCAACAAACCTCTAGGGTGATTTTCCCAGAAACAATTAGCCCAACTAACATAGGTCATATCAATCTTCTCACTTTTTTTTCTATGTTCAAATGACAATACAAATATGACATTAAAACAATTATGTGTTGGAGTAATTGTCACATTCACCTCATTTGGAATCAATCAAGTGGACTAATCACCATGCTCATAACATGGGATTAATTTCCCACTCAAGTTAATGGTAAGGGTCTAGAAGTTTACTACTACCTTCAAGTTCTGGTATAATAGAAAACCTCAATATTATGAATGCAAATTTTGGAGATCAAATCTCATATCAATTCACCAAGTAATCCATCAAAGGCCACAACTATCAAAAATAAAATTGATAAGTTGCATAATGCTAGATTAAAATATCTCATTGCTTACATATCTTGGGTTTTTAACCCTGTAATTTCCATAAAAAATTAGGGCACCATTTGGGTATGTATTGCATTTTTGGATTTGAACAAGGCATGTCCCAAGGAAATTATCCCACACCCTTCATTGATTAGGTCATTGACACTTGTGTTCTTCATGAGGGTTTATCCTTTATAGATGTATTTCCAGGCTCATCGGATTCATATTTTCCATACAAAGCAGTACAAGACTGCAATCACCACCCGTGAGGTACTTCTGCATATTGTCTCATGTACTTTGGCCTGAAAAATTTTGGCGTACCTTTTTTTGAGCTACTTGTTTCATTCAAATTCTATAAAAAAAAATTACAAACTTTGATCTAAAAACCACGACCTTCTTTTCCTCTTTTGTTAAGTTTTTTTAAAATAAATTTTAAAATAAGCTTATATCTAAAAGATTATGGGTGGATCTAATTCAAAAACAATGTAGACGGATAAGAATCAACAAAGAACCACTCTAGAGAAAATATAATACAAGAATACTCAAAGTAGAAGGACAAACACTAGATAATTTTCTCACTTCCTTTTCCATGTTTAAATGACAATACAAACATGAAATTAAAATAATTATGTGTTGAAGTAATTGTCACATTCACCTCATTTGGAATCAATCATGGGGACTAATCACCATACTCGTAACATGGGATTAATTTCCCACTCAAGGTAATGGTAAGGGTCTATAATTTTACTAATACCTTCAAGTTTTGGCATAATGGAAAACCAAAATATTATGAATGCAAGTTTTGGAGATCAAAACTCATATCAATTCACCAAGTAAACCATCAAAGGCCACAAAAAAAGTGTCATCTCCATAGAAATAAAGCCACAACGACGACCATATTATCCATCAAAGGCCACAACTATCAAAACTAAAATTGATAAGTTTCATAATGTTATATTAAAATATCTGATTTCTTACATATCTTGGTTTTCTAACCCTATAACTGCCATAAAAAATTAGGGCACCATTTGGGTATGTATTGCATTTTTGGATTTGAACAGGACATGCTCCAAGGAAATTATCCCAAACCTTTCATTGATTAGGTCATTGATGCTTGTGTTCGACAAGAGGGTTTATCCTTTATGTATGGATTCTTAGGCTAATCAGATTCATATTTTCCATACAAATCGATAGAAGACTGCAATCACCACCCTCGAGGTACTTTTGCATATCATTTCATGCACGTTGGCCTGAAAAACGTTGGCATCACATTTTATTGAGCTACTTGTTTCATTCAAATTCTATAAAAAAAATTACAAAATTTGATCTAAAAACCACAACCTTCTTTTCCTCTTTTGTTAAATTTTTTTACAATAAATTTTAAAATAAGCTTATATCTAAAATATTGTTGGTGGATCTAGCTCAAAAGCAATGTAGAAGGGATAAAAATCAACAAAGAACCACTCCAGAGCAAATAGAATACAAGAATACTCAAAGTAGAAGGACAAATATTAGATATTCCTCCCCTATGGTGTCACCAATTTTTTTTCCCAGATTTTACTCAAAGGAAAAGGAATTATTTTCCAATAGATCCCAACCTCAAGATATATCAAATGATGTGTAGAAAAACATAATCATAGTTCATAAGACCTATAATATGAAAATCTTATCATAATAAGGAAAATAAAATAAGAGACAATACCTCACTATCCTTTACATGATGAAAACTACATATCTAGTATTGTAGATGAAATTCTTGCTCCTCACTTAGAGATCCTTCTCTAGCTCCCTAATCCTCTCACCTACAAAAATTCAAACAAACAAGGATAATTTATTTCCTCCAAGAAAGGTAAATTTGTATGGAATAACATCTAATCATACGAAAAACATCATGAACACATCTAACATATCTTTGAGAGAGGTAAAACAAATTTAGTATCCTATATGAATCAAAAGTACAATAACAATATTACAACTTCGGTGTGAGGTGTTCTTGTCTAATCTTTTGACCTTCCTCCTTCCTTGAATCACTCGTTGATTAGGCTTATCTATGAAGCATGGAAGGCCTTGTTGGTGGGAATCATCCAACATAATAAGGAAATTCAATCACTTTCTCCTCCTTTTCCACCCCTAAGAGAGTTTGTTTATATATGCTTTTCCTAGATTTACAAGGATGTATCTAGACACTTAGTGCCAAAGGAAATTAGGCTTGATGACTTGTGAATTAGGTGGATACAAATCATTGATAGACTTGATGGCATGTGAACCAAACAATTACAAGTCATGCACATTTTTCACGCTCAATTATGAGTTTTCTTCCAAATCTCTATGAACTTTGTTCTTACTATGATTTTTTCTCAATTGTGAAAAATTATTATTTCATAATTACAAAATTGTGACAAAATAATTATGAACAATTACTCAATTATATAATTTCATCCCTATAACATCTACTAATTTCCTTGTAAGAGCTATGGTGATAAGTACATGTATAACACACCCATTTGGATTAAAATCATGGGACTATCTAATATATGCTTCACCATATTTAGCTTAATACTATGACACTTCCCTAAATAATTTATGGTACCTCCATCTGCCATCATTACATGAAATTATGTTGTTGAAAATTTAAAGTAGCTAGGAAGTTTTGCCGATTTGTAATGATGAAGTTATGGTTATTACTTGAATCAATAAACATTGTTATTTTTTTCTTTTTGATGTATCCTTCTTTCTTGAGTATCTAAGGAGTATTGTTGTGGGTCAATACATGACAAGATATTGTTGGAATAGTCACTTGTAGCTGTAGCTGTTATGAGGGTTCTAATTCTTGATTTTCTTCATCTTCATAGTCTATGTTGAATAATTTCTTCTCTCCAAATTTATGCCCCATATTATATTTGTTGTCATAGTTAAAAATTATCCATTCTTCTTTCATCCATTTAATAAGGTGTCAACTTTAACCATTCAAAAGAGATGCCACCCTTATCCCCCTTATCCATATGAGATGCCACCCTTATCTCCCTTATCCATATATTTTTTATAATATATTAGAAAATTAAACATTTTAAATATCTATACTATAACATTTTATTATTATTGTGTGATTTTCAAATATTACTAATTATATCACTATTATTCACTCAATTAAATATTTTTAAAATTATCCCATTGTTTTTACCATGTTTTTATATGTGATTCCCCTATGTTCATTGTTGTTGATTTAACACAAAATTACTTTTCTTCAATTTTTGTTCCTAAATGAGTAGTACAAACTGAGTATTACAAACTGTTTAGGATTATGGGTGAAGAAAATACAAATAGTTTAGAATTATGGAAGGCGTGGACGTTTACTTATCTTTTCTTTATTTGATAGCCAAGAAAATTGATAATGCTGGATTTACTTAATAGCTATTTTAGTCTTGGTTTTGAATAAAATATTTACATCCAATATCTTTATTTAAAATCTACAACATTGATATACTTTTTAGATCCATAATTAGAGTCTATGGTCTCTTAGATGCATCACCACTCATTTATAGAGTAACCATGACTATGGAAATGGTTATTTAAAAATCCCAACTCTATGCTGCAGAACAAAATCATGTTCAACGGTCGCCTCCTCTCTCAGTTGACCTCTTATCGGTGACACAAGATGCCAACATTTGGGTACCACATTAGACTTGATTCAAGAAAACTGGCGTGATGTTTAGTGACTTTACAGGGACTCACCCAAACTATTGTTACTGCTTGGCATCATAAAAGTATTGATAAAAAGCATAAATGAGAATGGATTACCATAGTCACGACTAGCTAAAACTAGAAGAAACTGGAGACGAAGCCAGAACTGGAAGTGGACCTAGAACTACTCGTGTCGAAGCGTTCGAAGCTCGTATGGAAACTAGAGTCTAACATCAAATCATCATCGTCATCTTCTGTCTCTGAATATTCTGTATAGTTAACTTCAAATTCTGAATCTGATGTACTGATGCTATTTTTAATTCCAGCCCCATCATCGTTGATCTTCTTCTCATCTCTAACTTTTTCTGCATCGCTCAATTGCATCCCTGCTGTTACACATCTTATCATCCTCACCACCTTTGCTTTCGTTTGAGTTTTGCGATGTAGAAAGCACACAATCTTGTGCAATAATCGCACCCCTCTTCTTCCCCTCGCTGACTTGTCATTATTTTTGGGTTGAAGGTACGGTGGTGGACTCAAGGGCAGAATGACATTATCATCAACCATATAAGAGCATACCGCCATTTTAGGCTTCCCTGGCTCAGTTTCCCAACTGAATGGGATTCTTCCCAGCGATGGAGCTCTGTAGTAAATCCGCGAGGAATACCCTGTTGCTTCTTCTCGTCTTAGAAGTCGATGGAAAAAACTGCCGGTCCCTTCTCTCATTTGTAGATCTAATTTCAGATCCTCTTGATTTTCTTGAAAACAAGGTGATTCTCGTAGCATTTGCATTTTCAAGAGTGGGATATACACAGACGGTGGTGATATGTAGTTTATGCAGAAAGCTGAAGCGTTGTGGATAGATTGGGAGTAACATGTGTGTTATATATAAGGAGAAGAGGAGGCAGAAAGCCGTGTTCTCGGGAGAGTGTAAGTTAAGAAAAGATTAGTTAACTATCGATCGTTATCAGTATCGGCGTAAAAGATGGGATAAACATGTAAGAGTGAAATATGTATGCATTAACGACTGCATAGGAGGAGGGTTTGCAGTGTGGAAATACCCCGACCACGTGATCATATGATTTTCGATTCTCGTCGTATGATTGATTACTTTTATGTTGTACCGCGTCCTTCCCAATTGCTTTATGGCTCAGATAAGTAGTTATGAATAGAGCAGTTACTACTACCAGAAGGCACGCTCCATGCATGTGCAACTGCTGCGTTAGCAGCTAATCCACAGTTATTTCAGTTTTAATGGTGCAACTTAACACTTACATGGCAATGCAACAAATGTCAGAAAGTCTTTGATTTAATTTGGGGTGAGGGAGTACATCACAATGAAAGGAATCTTTTTGATTGAGAGAAATTAAAGCAATCTTAGGGCAGCGTATTGATTAGGATGGTAGAGAACAAAACCGGATTTAGCCATATACAAAATACAATCATATAGATATTATTTTATAAATAAGTTAAATTAGTAGTTGTATCACATGTTATAAAGGAAAAGTTGTAAAACAATAATATAGGAAAGAGTAGTGTCTATGGGGTTTTGGTTAAACTGTGATGAGATGGGCTGTTATAGCACTCATCACAAGTAGTCTCTGTGAGTCTTGGTTAAACGGTGATGAGGTGGGTTGTTATAGCACTCATCACAGGTTCAATTCCCTTCCCGATCGGGAGTGATGTATTGGACATGTTGTTGAAGAAAAAAAGAAAGAAGAGAAAAATGAAAGGCCTTGCCAAACTTACGAAAAAACATGGGAAAGAGTAGTATAGCCATTTAAGTGGACTTGTATAGCTAATAGAGTGTGTGATGCGAGTTTTTTGTGATTTAATTGAATATTTAACTTATAAGTAATGACTTTCACATGAATCATGCAAGATAGCTACACCTAGAGAGAATGAAAAACATTATTGGGCTATTCAGTTACATTTATGTATTGCTCTTTAAAGGTGTCTTTGTCTTTCTAAACTCTATCCAATTGATAGAACCTATCTATTACAATGTTGTAAGTCTATAAATTTGACAAAATAGTTAGGCCACTCATTGTTGAATTTGGTGTTATAATGTTAAACTAATTTACCACTTTCATGTAAGAAGATGAAAAGAAGTTTGTAAGTTATTTTTTTTGTAAATTATGCGGAGCTATTCACATTAATCATAAAACATATGTTACAAAAAGAGCCACCTTGGCTTACAACCGCAGCTCTGGAAAGAGCACAAGATCAATCTCAGCCTCAGGGATCTTGAAACAGGGGGAGGGAGATTGAGAGGGGAGATCGAAAACAAAGAGAAAAATGTAGACAAAGAGCTCGCACACTCAGTGCAGCAAAAATCTTGAGAGGCAGGCATAAACAAGAGATAAACAAAGAAGTTAAAGGCCCGAGGGGGGCAGCACCGGGTCTTCGTCGCTGAAGAAATCATCGATATTGATCGGCCGTTCAGGAGTTGCTTCCTCAAGGTCAAAGTGGGGGCGGTGAGAGGGCCTAGCACCCAGAGGAGAGCCTTTTGAAGGGGTCTCGACTTTAACCCTGAGAGTAGGATCATCGGCCCTCTGATGAAGCCCCGATTTTCTCTTCAACAATTCGTAATGAGGTGAAGAACTGTCAACAAATCTTAAATGGTGAACCGTTTTGACATAAGTTTCGAATTTTTCCGAGAGGGCCTGAATCTTCTTATCCATCTATCTGTTGACTTTGCTTTGCTCTTGGAGCACCATAGAAAGGAGAGTTTTTGTATGCCAGTGAAGATCAATGGCGCGCGTGAAGAGGTTTTCCTAGCTTCTCGTTAAGCCTGGGTCCGGAATCCATTGGAATTCATGGTCCACAGTCTTAGTCGGGGTGGCCCGACGATGAGCCGCCGCAACAGTTTCCAGGTCATCCATGATTTCCTTGGCCGATGCTGGAGTGTTGTCTGTGTAAAAGTGAGCAACATTGCGAGCCTAGGTCTTCGCTCAAGTGACAGGGTGACGGGAGGGGTTCTCCCATTGGGAAGAGCGGCTTCGCCGGATGGGAGGAGGAGGATGCCTATGGCGGGGGGCCATGGTAGGAGAATGAAACCATGAAAGGAAGAGGGCCAGCAGGAGAGAACAGGGCAGGAGAGCAGAAGGCCAGAGGGAAAACAAGGCAGGGGAGCAGAAGGCCGAGAGGCCGCAGCTAAACTTAGCAAAAGGGAAGTTGATCCAGAGAGCGAAGTGAGGAAAAGAAGCCGCGTGAAGAGAATTTAAGGGCTCGTGCTTAGGTTAGGTGGCTGTGGGAGAACATTTGTGATGCACATAGACATTTATCATGGTGTCATGCAGAGAATAAAGACTAAGCATAGGAGCGTGCCAAGGCGATCTGATCAAGGACAAGCCATCGCTCAAAGCAATCAACAGAGCGTTAATTGAGTATAATGTCAGGATGATTTTGAGGATCAGGCGGCTGCGATATGACTCTTGCCTTGTGCAGGTCCTTGTTATTGATAATAATACATTCCTTCTTCATTTCAGGTGAATTGATAGCACTCCATCTGTAGGAGACGAGATGCGCCTAGGTGGTTACCCTCTGGTTGGCTTTGTAGTCGGCCATATTGTTGGCCTTTCCTCTGATAGCATGAAACGAAAGCCCTCTCGCTTCCATGATGATGGCATTGATGCGAAGGAGAATATGGTTGAGGCGCCAGCTGTCAGAGACTTTGGCCACACTTCGACCTTGCTGTAATTTCCTGCATGCTTGGGTAGCGACATTTAAGTGTCCTTCGAACTGAAGGGGCCAATAGTTGTTCTGCTTGGCAATGACTAGACCCTTGGTCATCGCTTAGAGCTCAGCCACATTGTTGGTAGTGTGCCATTTGTTATAGTTAACACAACGGAAATTTAAATCAAATAAGACACACACAACATTCAACCATGAAAAACACAGATTTTAACGTGGTTCACCCAACCAATCTGGGCTACGTCCACCTAACAGGGCATCGACAATCTCATTAATCAACTGGAGAAATACAATAGCAGAGTTTCTCATCTGCTCATCTCTTCCACTCACCTCACATTCCTCATCATGCTCACTTGCCTCTACGGGCTTACATTTTATAGCTGTGAATGGCAACAGACTCATAAATTCTCTCACAACAAATTTAGGATACATTAACTCCTCATCAGAAAATTGATGGAGTCAATTCAGCAACAAATCCTATTGTTGACCTACATGAGATTTTCTCCAAAAATAAAAAAGAAATCTCAACAATCTCCACCTTGACAACAATTAGTCTGATACCCTGTTTCATTATTATTATTATCTTTTCTGCAAGCCAAGAGAAGCCAGACACCATCGTAGCTTCTCTAACAAAACTGGTTTTGTGAACATGTCTGCACAGTTTTCCTTTGTATGCACCTTTTCAAGAGAGACTCCCCTTTCAGTGATAACCTGTCTTACAAAATGGTACTTGATAGGTATATGCTTTGATTTACTATGATAGGCCAGATTCTTAGCCAAATGAATTTCACTTTGACTATCACAAAATAACTTGATGTTGTCCTGCAACCTACCAAACTCACCAAACAAACCTTTCAACCAAACCGCTTCTTTGCAAGCATGCGAAGCAGCTATGTATTCTGCTTCTGTAGTGGATAAAGCAACAATGTTCTGTAGCTTTGACATCCAGCTAATAGCTCCACCTGCAAGAGTAAAGACATACCTTGAAGTTGACCTTCTCTTATCCAAATCACCTGCAAAATCGGAATCAACATATCCACAAACATATTCACTACTTCTGTTATAAGTGATACAATAATCACTTGTGCCTCTCAGATACCGAAGCACCCATTTCACTGCTGACCAGTGTTCTTTTCTTGGATTTTCCATATACCTGCTGACAACCCCAACTGCATGTGAAATATCTGGTCGAGTACAAACCATCGCATACATCAAACAACCTACTACATTGGCATATGGAATTCGAGACATATATTCCTTTTCTTCATTAGTGTTAGGACATAAAATTGAAGAAAGCTTAAAATGGGAAGCAAAAGGGACTGAAACAGGCTTCACATTGTTCATACCAAACCTCAAGAGTATTTTCTCAATATACTTCTGTTGTGATAGCCACAACTTACCATTACTCCTGTCTCTGAAAATCTCCATGCCCAAAATCTGTCTTGTTGCTCCTAGATCTTTCATATCAAACGTCCTAGCCATCTGAGCCTTTAACCTGTTGATCTCACTTATGCTTTTGCTTGCTAAAAGCATATCGTCAACATATAATACTAAGATAATGAATATGCCATTACTTAATTTCTTAAAGTAAACACAATGATCATATTCACTTCTTATATAATTTTGACTCATCATGAAAGAATCAAATTTCTTGTACCATTGTCGAGGCGACTGCTTCAGACCATACAATGATTTCTTGAGCCTGTAGACAAATTTCTTGTTGCGATTTTGAACAAACCCTTCCGGTTGTTCCATGTAAATCTCCTCATCTAAATCTCCATGTAAAAATTCAGTTTTAACATCTAGTTGCTGTAATTCTAAATCAAGTAAAGCAACTAATGCTAACACAATCCGAATTGAAACAATTTTTACAACTAGTGAAAATATCTCATGAAAGTCAATGCCGACTTTCTGAGAAAAACCTTTCGCGACTAGCCTCGCTTTGTACCTGTTTTCTGTATCATCAACACCCTTTTTCAAATTGTTAACCCACTTACATCCCATAGTTTTCCTGTCTTTAGGAAGTTCTACCAGATCCCATGTGGCATTCTTGTCTAATGCCTTCATCTCGTCCTTCATAGCCTCTTTCCACTTACCACTATTTGAACCTTCTATAGCTTCCTGATAGCACAAAGGTTCATCATCGTTAGCAATTAAAGCAACTAAAGTAACATAATCATCATACCTTTTAGGAAAACATCTGATTCTCGTAGACCTCCTTAAAGATGTTTCTGGTACTTCCCCAATTTGCTGATTATTATCTGTAGGAACTTCTTCATGATCAACATCTGAAACACGTTCATGATCTGCATCTGAAACTTGTTCATGATCTGAATCTGAAACTTGTTCATCTGGACTATCATCAGTATTTGAACTGGTTTCAAACTGAATGTGTTGAAGCTTAGGTACATTATCCTGTTTCAATTTATCATCTACATCTGGATTTTCAAGTGAAGATTCATTAAATTTAACATCTCTGTTAATGATGATCTTGTGAGTAGTAGGATCCCACAACCTGTATCCCTTAGTCCCATCACCATATCCAACAAATATATATCTTTTTGATTTAGGATCTAACTTAGAACGCTGATGTTTCGGAACTAGAGCATATGCATCACAACCAAAAACTTTCAGTTTAGAATAATCACATGGATAACCTTTCCATACCTCTTGAGGAATTTTGCATCCTATTGTAGTTGATGGTGATCGATTTACCAAGTAACAAGCTGTAGAAACCGCTTCTGTCCACAATTCCTTCTGCAAATTGGCATTACTAAGCATACTTCTTGCTCTCTCTAAGAGAGTCTTGTTCATGCGTTCAACAACTCTGTTTTGCTGAGGAGTATATACAGTGGTTTTATGTCTTTCGATCCCAACATCCTTGCAATAATTATCAAATTCCTTTGAAGTAAACTCACCACCATTGTCAGTTCTTAAACATTTAATGGTTCTTCCAGTGATGTTTTCAACTAATGCTCTAAACTTTTTGAAAACTGTGAATACATCAGACTTCTTCTTTAACATGTAGACCCACACTTTTCTAGAGAAATCATCAATAAAAGATACAAAATATGACAATCCTCCATATGAGGTTGTAGGAGATGGACCCCAAACATCAGAATGGATATAATCAAGGATTCCCTTACTAGTATGTTTTCCAGTTTTAAACTTCTGCTTGCTTTGTTTCCCAAACAGACAATGTTTGCATAAATCTAACTTAGAAGATTTTAAACTAGGAAGTAACTTACGATCAGATAAAAATTTTAATCCTCTTTCGCTCATATGGCCCAACCTTTGATGCCATAAACGAATAGAATTACTGTCATTTTCAGATACTGTAGAAGCATGATCTGACTCTGTTCTTCCTTCTAACTGATAAAGATTTCCAACCTTCTTTGCTTTCATGACTAGTAAAATTCCTTTATAAACTTTCATTACTCCACCTTGAATAAAGGCTTTATATCCATTAGTGTCTAGTACTCCTAGTGAAATGAGGTTTTTTCTTAGTTCAGGTACGTGTCTTACATCAGTTAGAATTTTATTTGTCCCATCAAACATTTTAATCTGGATGCTTCCAATTCCAACAATATTACACAAGACATCATTTCCCATGTAAACAACTCCATCATTGATTGATTTATAAGTTTTAAACCACTCTCTATGAATGCACATGTGATTTGACACACCAGAATCTAACAGCCAATGTTGATCATGATTAGACAAACTAACTGATAACACTTCATCACTCATACCTGAAATGGATGCCGAACCTGTATCTGTCGTGTTTGCTTCTTTCTTCTCTGTCGAAGAGTCTCCTTTGGATGTTTGTTGTCTCTTCCAACAGTCCTTCTTCAAATGTCCTAATTTGCCACAAAACCAGCACTTTACCTTACTCTTCTTCCCTTTCGATTTTGAACGCGAGTTGTTGTGCTTACTGAAGCGTCTTTCTTTGGAACGACCTCTAACCATCATTGCTTCTGATGTAGAGGTTTCTGAATTTGACCTCTTCCTTGTTTCTTTGGACAACAAAGCTCCAACAACATCATCAAATTCAAGGGTTTCTGATGAACTAAGACTTATAGAAGTAACAAAATGATCCCATGACTCGGGCAACGAGCATAATAAAGTTACAGCTTTATCTTTTGATTCAAATTTTACTTCTATACTTTCTAACTGCACTAGGAGAGTATTAAAGGTATTTAGATGATCAGTTATCGTCGTACCTTCCTTCATGCGCAAGCTGTACAACTGTCGCTTCAGAAGAATCTTATTGGTTAAGGATTTTGTCATGTACAACTTTACAAGCTTTGTCCACAAACCAGCAACAGTTTTCTTTGACATGATGTTAAACAAAACATCATCCGCCAAACACAGTCGAATGCCGCTCACTGCTCTTCCATCCAAGTCACTCCATTCATCATCTGTCATGGTGTAAGGCTGTTTGGCTTTTCCCAACAGCGCCTTCACCACGCCTTGTTGCACGAGTAGATCATACATCTTCACTTTCCAGATCTCGAAGTTGTTTTTGCCATTGAACTTCTCGTTCTCAAACCGAGCACTTTGAGTTTTTGCCATGTTGTGTCACAAAAAATCTCCAATTTTTAATAAATAAAGTAAAAAAAAATAAAAATGAAAAATTCCCTTCACCTAATATCATGGCATACAACAAATCGATTTAATACAAGATCGATTTTAAATGGATTAACCAATTCGATTTATTTAAAGAACTTCAAATCGATTTCTAAATGCCACCCTTTTTAATAAAATCGATTTAATTTTTAGAACCACCACTCAAATCGATTCAAATCTATTTATTCTTTTGTTCTTTAGTTTTTAAAACCACTACTTAAATCGACATACCCAAATCGATTTATATAAATCGATGTTTAAAAACCTTCATGCCAATAGAATCGATTTATAAATGGCATTTAATATACCATAATACTTCAAAAACAAAAAATCGATTTTGTAACACTTTAATGTAACACCACCTTCAAATACTTCAAATCGAATTTTGAATAAAGCGATGTGACTTAACCAACAGTGTTTCACTAATTCATATGAATTAAATGGCGTTTCAACATTTAAACAAATCGACCCTTCATAAATCGATTTTAATTTTCTTGCACTTATTTAATGGCATCCGACTCTCCTTTTATGAACTTGTCGACGCCTTTCAAAAACGTTGAAATATCGACTTACCAAGTCTCAGCTTCTCGGTCAACGGCCTTGAATGCTGCAGTTCGTTGACTTGACGCTGCCATCGACAGCCTCCACACAAGCTGCCTCTTAGCAACACAGCAACGCAAAAAATAGCACTTCTCTCCACCGCAGCAAACTTGGCCTTATGCAATAGGTCTTCACGGTCTCGGCTGTCACAGCTCCGTTCTGTGCTCACACAGCCAGCCTTTGATCAAAACAAATTTGCGTTGCTGCACAATACGTCGATTTCTAATTGCGTTGGATAAACAAACAAATTTTTCTTTTTTGCGCTGGTGTTCTCCACCGCTCACCGGCGTTGTTTCATGCGGTCGGCGTCCCTGCGAGGCCAAGAAGCAATGGCTTTGCTCTGCGGCGTGTATGTGGCCTCTTTCAAACGGCGCTCAACGAGTTTTGGGTTCATTTGGTAGCGCTTACGTAGCAAACGAGAGCTCAAACAACTAGCTGCGATGCCGGTGTTGAAGTTAACACAGTGGAAATTTAAATCAAATAAGACACACACAGCATTCAACCATGAAAAAACACATATTTTAACGTGGTTCACCCAACCAATCTGGGCTACGTCCACCTAATAGGGCATCGGGAATCTCATTCAACAACTGGAGAAATACAATAGTAGAGTTTCTCATCTGCTCATCTCTTCCACTCACCTCACATTCCTCATCATGCTCACTTGCCTCTACGAGCTTACATTTTATAGTGGTGAATGGAAATAGACTCATAAATTCTCTCACAACAAATATAGGATGCATTAACTCCTCATCAGAAATTGATGGAGTCAATGTAGCAACAAATCCTATTGTTGTCACCTACATGAGATTTTCTCCAAAAATAAAAAAAATTAAATCTCAACTTTCATAAGATATCCATAGGATGGATCCCCGAGAATCTAAAAACACTACTCAAAGCCAAACTCTTTCAGCATCGGGTTGTTTTTAAATGCCTCATCATAATTGAGCTAGAAAAAGGACAGGACACCTGTTACCAGAGAGACAGGGATCATGTTTGAGGGTGTTTGATCAAGAATCAATGAGGGGGGTAGGAAGATGAAGGAGAGAGAGGATTCTGTGGTCAACCGTGGAAGGAGGGTGAGGGTAATCGAGGAGATTGGCAATGGAGACAGATTCTCTCAGAGTGATCTTGATATTGTTAAGAATTTGTTCTTCTTTGGACGAGTGGTTTCTGAAAATTATAGAATTTCGCTCTTTCTAGAGAGCCCAACAAATGATGCCCGGGAGAAGGTTCCAAGCGAGATTGATAAGAGGATGGCTAGAGAAGGCAGGGCGCCAGTTTTCCAGGGTGCTATGAATGGAGTCAAATGAGTGATCGAAGGTTTTGAAAACCAGCAGGAGCCAAGACCATATGTTGGAAGCAAAAGGGCAGGTGTTGAGGAGGTGGTTGGTCGATTCAGAGTCAGAGAGGCATAGTATACAAACTGAGGGGCCTTTGAAACCCTTTTTTTGGAGATTGTCCCACATTAGAATTTTCCTATGCATAATGAGCTAGAGAAAGAGAGTGATCTTCGGCCAATGCTTCCTGCTCCATAGTATTTTCAATCTACTGTCCCCTTGAGTAGAGGTGGGGTTTTGCAGCATGTTGTATGCTTCTTTGATGTTAAAATTCCCTGCTGGGTTGGAACCCCAACGAAGAATGTCCGGACCGTATTATTTTTGAATTTGCCAGTTGTTGAGCTCCTTAGCTAGAGAGTTTAAGGAGTGATGGAGGTGGATAGGAAGAGAGTGTTTGAGATTCTCCCAGTCCCTCCATTCAAAACTTCCTGTAGGTTTCCAGTAGTCTTTTAATCTTATTTTGTTTTGCGCTTCCAATTATTCTTTTGCTGGCATGTAAATCTCTTTGTCTAGTCTAGGGCTCTGCTCCCATGCATCAGCGCAAAATAGAGCCTGCTGACCATTGCCTATCTCCTAGAAGTTGTGCTCTTGAATTAGCTTTCTGTTTTCCCAAGCTTTATTCCACATGGGAGAACCTTTAAGGTTTCCCGAGAGCCTGATGAGGGAGGCCCAAGGGGTTGTGGGAGAATATTTGGCTTTCCAAAGCATTGCCCAATTGGTGGAAGGGTTAGATAGCCAACGCCACCACGTTTTAGCCCCCATGGCCTTACCTAGGAGATCAAGAACTCTAAGGCCAAGCCCTCCTTCATAAATGCGAGTGCACACTTTATCCCAGGCAACCAGAGCCCATTTACCTTTGATGGCTTTTCCTCTCCAAAGGAAGTCCCTTTGAATTGTTCTGATCTGGCTTGAAATGGAGCAAGGAGTCATAATGGTCGAGAAGAGGTAAAGGGGCATGGCTTGAAGGACTGAACGAACTAGGATTAATCTACTTGCCAGATTGAGGGCCCTGAAAGTCCAATTGGAGATTTTCTTCTTGAGCTTCAAGATGAGAGGTTCCTAATTCGAGCAGGCTAGAGGCTTGTCAGTGAGGGGAACAACCAGATATTTAGAGGGGAAGAAGCTTTTCTGGAAGCCTAGGACGCGGGCAATATGAGTTTGAATGGCAGCAAGGGTGTTGAGGAAGAATATTTTGGATTTAGCATGATTGACATCCAATCCCGAGGCTAGAGAGAAATCTTCCAGGATTTTTTTGAAGGCAAGGGCTTCCTTAACTGAAGGGCAGCCCATAAGGAGCGTATCATCAACAAACTGCTGGTGAGTTGAGGGTGGAAGCTGGGGATAGAGCTGAAGGCCAGAGATGAGACCACTGGAGGAAGCAGTTGAAAGGGATCGACCCAGCCCTTTTGCTAAAATGATAAGAGGAAGGGAGATAGAGGATCTCCCTGTCTGATGCCTCTCGAGGGATTGATGATCGAGGTGGGGGATCCATTAAGGAGGATGGAAAAGAAAGCTCCAGAAACAAGGGCCATGATCCACTTGATGATCTCTTTATTGAATCCAAAAGCAACAAGCGTAAGTATGATATACCTCCAATTGATCTTTTCAAAAGATTTCGACATATCCAGTTGGATAAGCATACCTGGTTTGCCTTGGTCTTTGAGCATGTGGATAATTTCTTGAGAAAGAATGATGCTGTCCATGATCTGCCGGCCTTCCACATAACCCGTTTGGTGTGCTGAAATTAGGAGAGGTAGGAGAGGCTTCATACGATTGGCCAAAACTTTTGAAATAATCTTGTAGATGACATTGCAAAGAGCAATGGGCATAAACTGCTCTGAGGAGTCAGCTCTTTCCGATTTAGGAATGAGAGCCAGGAAATTTGCGTTGAGAGAGGTAAAAATGGATTTTTTCATTCTAGATTCCTCCACTAGATCATAGACAGAGTCCTTTATGGTATTCTAGTAGGCTTTGTAGAAATCGATGGTGAATCCATCAGGCCCAGGGGCTTTACCATTCGGCATTGACTGAACTGATTCTTCCAATTCCTCCATGGTTATATTTTTTAACAACATTTGATTGTGATATTTGGTTAAGATGGTTGGGATATGATTGGTGATTTTCCTGATCTTCTCTTCATTGATTGGGTTGCTTTCAGTAAGGATGCTTGTGAAGTACTGATGAAGTTCTTCCTCTATTTGCTGATGAGTGTCAAGCATCTATCCTTGGTTGTTCCTGAGATTGAGGATCCTGTTATGTTTCCTGTGTTGGATCATAGATTTATGGAAGAAGGATGTATTTCTTTCTCCATCCTTGAGCCATTGGATCCTTGATTTCTGTCGCCAGAGTATTTCTTCCTGAGTAGCCCAGGTCTCCCATTCTTTCTGGAGCTCCATTTATATTTTTTTGGTTTCCTCCGTATTCCCATTCTGAATGATTGTTCGTTGTAATGATTTTAACTTTGACTCTATGATATTTGTTTCCGTAGTGATATCTCCAAAGTTTTCTTGATTCCATTTTTTCAATTCTTGCTTGATGAACTTAAGTTTTCGGTGGAAACCATTCATCTTGCTTCCTCGAGGGGGAAAATATTTGGTCCACCATTCTTTGATTTTATCTTGGAATTTCGGATGGGAAAGCCAGAAGGCTTCAAACCAGAAGGGCGCATTTTTTGGGCGCTCAGATATCTGGAAGGTTAGGACGATCGGCCAATGATCAGATCCCGCCTGCGGGGCAATAACAACCTCCGTTTCCAAAGAGGAAAGGAAAATATCTTTAGAGAGGAGGAAGCAGTCTAGTCCGGAGGCTATCTGACGCGTTCCTCGTCTTCTATTGTTCTAAGTATGAATACCATTTTTGGTGGGGATGTCAATGAAATTAAGGTCCTCAATCATTCGTTGGAATGCTTGAGAGTCTGAATCTAGAAGTCTGATGCCATGCCTTTTTTCATCCAGATTTAGGATCATGTTGAAATCTCCTGCCAGGATCTGGAGCTTGAAATCCAGAGGCCGGAGAAAATTTTCTAGTTGGTTGAGCCAGGCAAGATGCTCTCTGACAGTATGAGGACCATAGACATTGGCGATACATATTTTCTCTTTGGTACCAATGATTTGGATAATTGTGGTGAGGGCCTACTTAGATGCAAAGGAATCAATCAAATGAAACCTTGATTCTTTCGAGAAAGTGGCAATGCCACCTGCAGTGCCCATTGCAGCTATGGCCACGTGACTGTACTGCTTCCTGAAGCAGGCCTGCTGAATGTTCATAATTTCTGACAGGCTGCTCTTTGTTTCTTGCAACATTAGAATGTCTGTTTTTCTAGATATTATTTTGGATTTAAGAATCCTTTTTTTTGTAGGGATGTTAAGTCCCCTAATATTCCAAGATGTGCAATTCATAATAACAGGTTGGGAGTGAAGGAAAGAACCTTTACCTTGCCCGCATTGATTAGGCTAAGTCCTAGCTCTTGGAGGTGTTGTTCATTTGTTTTCTTGCCCCTTCTTCTAGGTTGTCCCTTAGTGATCTGATGATTGGCCTTGAGAGTCGCTTTGATGCCCTTGGTTTGATTTTTCCCTCCTGTGCTCTGGTGCTCTCTTTTCTTTCGAAATTTCTGTTGTAGAGAGTACACCTCTTCTATTTGCTTGAGGTGGTCTTCCGTTATATCTTCGAATCCTTTTGAGGTCCACTCTTTTGAAAGCTTATGAAGATCCATCCCCATTAGAATTTCTTCTATAGCTTTTTCCTCTGAGGTGGGGAGATCCTGTGTATAGTCCATTTCTGTTTCTTCTTGTGATGCCTGGGCTGTTGATGAAGGGTTGTCGTTGTTCTCCATTTCTGTATCCATTTCCTTGTGTTGTTCCTGGATCTATTCTATGTAGTTACTGGGCTGTCCCTTTTCCTCTGTTTTTTGTGAGATTATTTCATACTTGTTTTGTGTCGCATGGTTGGGGGTTTCCCTTCCTCCATTATTCCTTCTTCCTTGTTTGTTTTTGTCTATTACTTTGGTGAAACCATGTTCGTCCCTGGCTCCTGTTGGGCTCTCTTGTGGGGGCAGTTTATTTTGAGGGAAACCTTTGAAGAGGTGATTGTGCTTGTGGCATTTGTGACATCGGAAAGGAATGTGCTGGTAATCAACTGCCTGGGTCCATGTTTCATCCCTGAAGTTTAGGATGATGGCTTTGGGTAAAGCTCCAGAAACATCAATATAGGCACATATGCGAGCATATGAGATGTAGTGGCCATTCTTGGTGCCTTCTGACATTTTGATGTATTCTCCCAGACCATTTCCAATGGCTTGAAGCACTGATGGTGCCCAGTAGTCCGTAGGGAGAGAGTATAGTCTGATCCATACAGGAACACGGGTGAAGTCTTCGTTTTCGGGCATGAATTTCTCCTTCCAGAATCTCATGTACAGTCCTGCCGCGTTGAAGAAGTACGACCCTCCCTCAAATATGCGATCCTTATCCTCGAGAAGAGAAAAAAATACAGTGAAGAAACCCTTCGAACCGAGTTGTAGTTCTATGGCCCCTCTAGGATTCCATTTGGCTTGTATCCAACCTTTCAAAGCTCTTTCAGAGGGCCAGATTCCCATAAACTTACATATAACCGCATGTTCCTTCATGTACTCTCTGTAAACCTCTATGTCTGGTTCTTGAATGATTATTTCTGGGACTTTTGCTGCTTTTGGATGACAAGCCTTTGCTGATTGAAACTTATCCTGATCTGTCGCAGTGACGTCCGAGCCTGGGCTGTCAGGGTTTTTTGACAGATGTGAGGTGCAAGCCGTATCACTCGACCGATTTTTTTTCCCTCATCGTCGAAGCACCCCGTTTGGAGCCTTGAAAAATTTGTCTTTTTCTTTAACAGGGAGATCGAGGACGAAGTTATTGATCGACTCCCGGAACGGAAGAAGAAGAGATAAGGCACATGAAAAAAAAGAGGTGTTAGGCAAGGTGTGGGAGGACCCTACCACTTGATCTTTGAAAGATGGGCCTGCCAGGAGGGGACCGCCTCGCTCCATGGCATCCAAAGGGAGCGTGTTGAAAAAAAGTGGTCGGGACCTAGGTTAGGTCATAAAGGCCGGTGAAAATTTTCGAGTTCGAATCCAAAATCCTTAAGTTAAAAGGGTGGACATGTGGAAATTGACCGAATGTGTTCGTTGGGTGGAAATATTGAATGTGCAAGTTGGAATACTACAATTATCCTAGGGTTTTCCTTATTCTATTATTTAGGTAATTGTTGTTTTCAGAGAGAGCTGCTTTATAGCCTAAATATATAATTTGGTTACAACTACATATGTTAATATCATTTTTAAATGCAATATGCTTATGGAATTATGGATAGCAGACTTTATCTTTCTCCACACTAATTTTATTATATAATATATAATTTGGTTACAACTACATATGTTAATATCATTTTTAAATGCAGTACATTAATATAAAATCAAAATCACATAAGATGATCATACATTAACTCATTAAAATATGCTTAATTGAATTATGGATAATAGAATTCCATCTTTTCCCACACAATTTCGTTACAACTACCTACATTAATATCGTTTCTTTTCCCACACAATTTCATTACAACCACATATTTATACCCTAGTAATTCTTGGGTCATAGGATTTTGTTCTATAGTTAAAGAAAACCGGGGTAACAGAACACTCTTTTGAAATCTGGGATCTAGCCTTCCTAAATTCCCGGAGAGAGGGATCTCTCTTCAGATTTAGCTTGATTTTATGTTATAATATTTTAGGCTAGGTATGATTGGACAATGTGATTTGTTTTGAAAGTTTGGTGGGAATAAAAGGTACTTCCAGGGTAAACCACGAGAGGGATCTGCAGGACCATTGGGTTATGGAGTCAACTTCTTGGCAAGCAAAGCTAGGAAATAAGGTCTAAAGAGAAAATATACTAAGGGCAAGGTAGATGACCTTCAAAGGGTTTTGAATAGGATTTTTGATGAAATGGTTGAAATCTGAACAAAATGGAAATTAAGAATCTTTAGGTTACAGAAATGAAGATGACAGGAAGGGGTCAAACAGGGACTAAGAGAATTTAAGAATTCTTAAGTCCGGTTACCAGTAGAAAACATAATAAGGAATAACTAGTAAAAAACAGGGAGCTTTTTAATACTAATCATGCTTAAGATTTCCTAGTTAATCATTAAAGACAGAAAACATTAAAAGGTATGTATGGAAATTTTGAAAGATAAACAGTGAAAACAGGAAAATAATTGAATTATCTGGTCAGCACAAGAATCCTGAGTTATGATGTCTTTAATCTTAATTCCAATCTGCTTCTTTGCTAATCGATTCACATAAACTTCAATATATCCAACAAAATGTCTATAGCAGTCTTGACAAATTTTATTCCACACAAAATACTTAAAAAAGAGAAGTATTTATACAAAAATTATTACAAAATATCTGAGAGACATGTAGGAATATCTCTAGGGAAAAATAAAGTTTATTACATAGAAAGAGGGACAGCTGCAAAACAAACCGGCAAGCTATCCTCTTATCAATAAAAAAACAGGACTAATTATCTTAACTTTTTGCTCGGTTGTAGCTATTGAAAATGCTTGCTGGCAATTTTGGAAAAAGATCTTTTCAAGTTAACTTGAAAGACACTCTTTCCATTTTACATCCTTTCACTTAGCGCTATCATGATACTCTTTGAATTTGTTTCTGATCTTGATACACTTTGACTATACACCTTTATATCAAATTAGTAAATTCCTGCCATTGTTCTGTATGGGGAATTCTCATACTCTTCAATTTCCTATAAATTTCATCTGCCTCTGTATACTTAGCAAAATTGGGCTTAACAATGAAAATATGTTTGATCTCATTTTGTAGGAAGAAAAAGTTCTCAAAATATTCCAAAATAACTTTACCAGTTGGAGACCCTTGTCGTAAAGGTTTTCTAAGCTGCTCTTTGGCATAAGCCCTAATTTTATTGTCATAATACTTCTGTGCCATTAACTTTTCATTTAAAGTAGGAATGTCTGGAAGGCCTGCTTGTGTTAGTATTGTGTATTTGGCCCAAAATCTTGTGATTGCCAAGTTCATGTCCTTGCCTCTGTCCTCCAAATTATTCATCATACTTCTCTTATTCAGGACTTTATTGATTTGTAATATGATTTCATTTCTATCTTGAATTTTTATCTCTTGAAGCTCTTCTCTATGTTTGCTATTCAGAAATGTAATAAGCTTCAAGGCTTGAGCAGATTTGTCAGCCAGTTCTTCTTTTGTCTTCTGAATTTCTATTTGTGCTGCTTTGAGTAACTCCTTTTTTTCATAAATAATTTGAATTGAAGGGAACTGTGAATGTATGCCTTGAATGATGTTGTTCCAAAGATAATTATTTATATAAGATACATGTTCAGTGAGATTAACCTGTTGTTGAAGAATCTTTACCTGTTCCTGCAATCTATTGGCTCTCTGTTCATGTCCTTTGGATGTAATTAATGCATCTTTGTTATGTGTTTCAAGATTTATGATGGTGCCTTCCAAGTTGATTATCTCTTTATATTTTAAGGACATTTCTTCCATATCCTTGACTATGGCAGTTGTTTCCCTTGTTGGATTTATCTGTGATGTAGATGAAGAAGTGGCATAGATATCTTTAGAAGTAATTGACACTACAGTTGCCAATACTCCTTTTGGTGCCAAATGTTCTGCCAATGTTGAGGGAAAAATAGTACCTACAGTTAGAATAACTGTGGGAATGGAGACTTCATGAGCTTTATTCAATGTTTCATTTTCTTGCATTAGAGATTCTATTTTATTTTCCATATCTTTAATCTGAGCTGTCATTTTCAAAACCAGTTGCATAGTTTACTCCTTTTATATCTTTTTGTGAAGAACTTCTTTTGCCTGAGGGTGCTCACTCTGTGGAAATTTGAGTTGCTTTCTCAAGGCAGCAATATATTCATTCTTCTGCCTTATCATTTTCTTAGCAAATTCAGTATTAGAGGGATCTACTCTAGTTTCTATTATCAAATCTTCTAAGGACTTGATCCTCAAATCCTTAGCATGGAGAGATGCTTTATCTAATTTCATTTGAGTTTGCAAATTAGATACAGTTTTTTGAAGCATGGTAGCACTCATGGTTTTTCTTACTACCTTTGAATACAACATCTCTGAAGCACTTCTATGGAACTCTATCTGATCTAGTTCATGTATAGTATCAGCATTCACTTCAAATTCTGTTTTCCTATAGTCTATGGCTGACTTTGGATCTGTTACTACGGGTTGGAGAAAAGACCTGATCATTTTATTTGTTGAGTAATAAAAGGCTATCACAAGTCTGTCTTTATCTCCTGGTTTTTCCTTCAGAAGTTTAGAATAAACTTCATTCTTGATTTCCTCATTCTTTTCCCTAATTTGCTTGAACCTTTTCTGAATATCAGAATCAGTTTCTTTTGTTGTTTTAGAGGAAGAGGGATCTTCTGTATTCATTTCTACTTCAACCATTTCTTTGCCTTTCCCCTGTGCTTGTACCTGTTCATTCTGAATTTCCCTGAGTGTTTCATTAACAATCATTGTGGCCTCATCATCTGTTTCCTGGTCATTATTATCATCTACATCTATGACTCCTCCTTTTTCTAGAGTAGTCATTTGGGCCTTTTTGCTGTAGACTATCGTAAATTTATTTTCAATGATTGTCTCTGCCAAATATCCTTCTTCTTTTCTCGGCATTTTATTGGATACTTCTACTGGTTGGTTAACTGTAACCACCTGTGTACTGTCCATTTGATTTTCCTGCAGATTATCTGTTTTCATCTCCTTATCATCATCAATTAAAGTGTTTGCAACCCATTCCATCTGATTGGCATATTTTTCAATTAGTGGCTTTGATTCATGGAGGAATGGAGTTCACTTACATTTGATCCTGAGGTTGCTCAGAATACCTTGAGGGTCATAGTTCCAGTAAAAGCTTTCTTGGAACTTGAATGCTGATAATTCACTGCTTACCTCTTTCAAAGCATCTCTGTTGTTAACTATGAAAGAGCCAATTTGACTTTTTAATTTGAATTGTGCTTTATTTTTGGATGCTATAAAGTTCACTGCATCTGCATTTAAAATCTGTCTCAAGTATTCCAGAGCAAAAATCCTTGTAGTTAGAAACTTTGGTAATTTGTAAGGAGCCAGGATTGCACCATACACTCTAATTTTTGTGTGATTTTTATACAAATATCAATCTCCAACTTTACAGTTTTCAGACAGCTGTAAATTTTTTTTTATTTCTTCATTGATCCTTGGTGGCTCTGCTTTTTCCAACAAACTCATGGCAGGTCTGATAAACAAATCATTGAAATCACTGTAACTGTACCCACTACTGTTTTTCCTGAGAAGAGAAGTCCAGAATATTACTGAAAGAGGTTTGCCCTCCATATCCATCTTCTGTAATGCAATGGGAAAACTATCTGCTTGAGAAAATAGGAAGAGATGTAACAAATATGATGTATATCTGAACACTCCTTCATCAGGTAATTTTATTAGCTGATAATGTATATTATCAGCAATGAATTTGGCAAAGTCAAAGACCAATTCTGGTTGTTGTACAGGAGACAAAGTAGAGAGGAACCCTAAAATGGAGGCATCTGTAAATTCATCATTAACATAGCCTAGAATGAATGACAACATGGAAATGATCTGTCTAGAGCCCTCAGGGAAATCAAAAGTATCATAAGGTGGATTTACCTTAGGAAGGTTGACATGATTGGGCATGAAGTTTTGAAGGATCTCAAACCTTCTAGGGAAATATAGGTCTAAATACATCTGAGTCAAATCTTCAATTGACAATGATACTGCTCGTGGATCATGGCTTAGTTGGAGCATATCATTGATTGCTTCAGCAATTATGTAAAATAGGAATTCACTATCTTTATTCACCATGCATCTTTGATCAGGGATATAGTGCATCTGACACAACCTAATGAAATCTTGAGCTGGATGGGTGATGGGAGCCACATATTTAGGCAAGTTGGAGTCCCATACAGGTATATCATTTGCCACTTTTTTCTCAAAATTTTCCTAACACCAGCTATGTACTTCAAGTAGATCAAATTCTAAGGTTGCATCAGAAATTTTGTAGTTTAATTCAATCAAGGGATTATTCTCTTCAGAGGTGACAGGGGGCTGCAATGGTCTGACTACCTCAGTAGAATCTGTAGTCAGAACAAGAGTAGGTTTATCAATTTTGGAAGGTTTGGGGTTTGGAAGTTTGTTGGAGGCAGGCTTCTGAGGTTTGGGACCTCCAGTTCTATGGGTGACCTACTTTTTAGTCATTTTAATGAAATTGATCAAGATTAGACTGTTTGCTCAACTCTTTATGGAAAGAGAAGGTCAATTAAGCTGTCCTTGGGAAAATTTCGGAATCTCGATGAGGGTTTTATGAGGAAAATGCAGATTTGCAATGTGCAGATGGTGGGAAAGGGATTTTCAATGGTTTCTTTGGTAATTCAAATGTATTTTCACCGTAGGAATAGCTTTTGGTTGGTGAAAATTATTCAGGTGGAAATGGAAAATCCTGGGAAAATTTTGACAGGGTTTCCCTTGTTTTTTCAAGGTTTGAGTACTCTCAGATGAGTACTTTTGTATTTTAAATTCCAAGTGGTTTAATTTTTCTTGAAAATTAAGAATTTGCAGGCTTAGGTTATTGAAAAATATCTTTAAATAGGTATGGTCGCGGTCGAAGAGGGTTGTAGGTGGTACTAGTCTTCAAACTGGTTGTAGCTTGTTTGGTAGAAGGCACTGAGATTCTTTGGAGATGAAATTAAGAGGGGAAAAGGCTTCTGGGATTAAAAATAGCTTCGAAATGGTGTCTGTGAATGTTTTCTGAGAGGGTGTAGGTGCAAAATGCATGTAAACAATAAGAACTAAGTTCAAAACTTTAAGTCTTATAAAAAACATAACATTTATTGCAGGTTGATATTAATGGTGGGAGCGATTTGTGCGTTTGAAGGTGAAACCACTAGTGGTTATCGCATTACTTTTGGGTGGTAACTGGTTTTTTGCTTTTGCAATGCGATCCAGTAAAATTAGGACACGTAATGGGCGGTGGTTTCTTAAAACAAATTTTATCGCAATTTTTTTTTTCAACTTCACCCGATCACTTTGATAATGCGATATGGGATCCATGTCGTCGGATTTGGTTGAGTGAAGTGAACGGCTGAGATGCATCGGGAAGCTGTGGGGAAATAAGGTGGGACCGAGTACTTTGATAAGCATCGTTGATTTGATGAGAAAATATCAACGGTTTAAAATCAATCCGATAGGGAATGGTGGGGGGCGAGGGAATGATTTATCGGGTTTAGTTTAGATCGTAGGATTAAAAATATTAGGATAATCGAAGGGTTGGGAACGAATGCAAGGATGCTTCGTTTTTTAATGAAATTTATGCATAAAGGGAGTTTATACATAGGATGGGTGGGTTATTATAGGGTTTAACCAAGGCTTAAACTTTGGTAAAATGATATGTATCAGAAAAATGGGATAAAGTTAAAACTTTAACCATGGGTAAAGCTTATGAGGGGAAAGGAGAATAAACTCTTTTCTTCGCTGTTCTATATACACACTGTGTAAATAAATTGCGCATTTTCAATATTATTTTTATTATATAGTTTCAGATTTGTCAAAGGTCTAAAACTATAGGGGAGAGGGGATATTTTATTATGGATAAGTTTCATGTCAAAGGGATGATTTCGGGATGTTTTCAACTGTGTTTAATATCTTTGACATGAAAAGTATATAATAAGAGGGTTTTGGGGATATTAAATAAAAGGGAGCTATATTAATAGGACTAGGATAATTGATAGGGAATTAATAAAATATGTTAAGTGTTAATATGAAAAGGGACAATGAATACTCAAAATTCATAAATAAAACTAAGGAAAGTGAAAATTAGAGTAAAGCTTTATTTTCATAACTCATTCACCTTTTACTTAGTATATCATGTTTTTGAGGGTTTTTATGTCTTGTAAAATGGAGGAAGTTAATTAAATGGGCCTTTATGTAATATTTAAGTAAGAAAAGAGTTCTTACTTATGAAGTTGAATGGTGATGAGTGCATGAAGGGGTAAATGATGAAAATTTCAGGGATTAATATAGAAACTTTAACATTTTCAACTAATCAGTCATTGAGCCTTGGGTCCGGTCCCAACAGAAGTCAAGGAAATGCCTTGAGCCTCTTTGACTGATAGTCTAGAATATCAAATTGCTATGGGGAGGGGAAATTAGTTATTTGTAGTCTGGTGAATGATATTTACAATGAATTTTCCCACCTTCTTCTACCTACCTAGTCATTATCTTCTAACATTTTTTCCTTCTATTTTAATCAGGTGCATTTGAACTAGCAACCTTACAACATTTTATTATTTTTGAAAGCAGTAAACTATCTAATTCTACACTTATTGCATCCAAGAATCCATATTAAACTATTGGATTCTTTTATTCTCTACCTAACTAATGAATTGTCATGATTAAACTGTATGAAAATTGTTTATTCTCTATCTACAACATTTGAAATTGAAAAATGACGAGTCAAGATTAAATTGTTCAACTCATCACAGATTATGGCATTTATTGACACTCTGCCATAATCAACTGCAAAAGGTAAAAGTAGTGGCATTTAGACTTGCACACTTTCATGTTTTATTCATCTTTTTTCTTTTGGGGTATATTATTTTTTCTAAGTCCTTTGATTTTTCTTTTAGGACTTTTTACCCTCTTTTTTTTTTTTTAACAAAATATGGGAATACAACTTGCAAAAGGAAAATTATGTATATATTTACAAGATTACCATCAGTCAAGTCAAAATTATGAATCCTATATTTATAGGTCACTAACATCGACTTCACTTGGGGATGGCATTTCCTGGTGGAATGTCAAGAACTCTGAGATCAGTAGCCTTCATCTTTGACCTTGGTGATCCTATAATTGCCTTATATTTTTCTGCAAAAATTCATATTTATGAAATTTTATACTGCAAAGCTTAGGGCCTTCTCTTCGGGCTTCAACTTTGTAGATAAAATCTCCAATCCAATCTACACACTTGCAATGAATATTTACAATGATAAAGTAAATCAATCTAACTGTTGAGTGACTTTGAAGAATAGTAGTGTTTCAGCATCCTACCATTCACTAGTCCTTCTTGAAGTTCAGTTCCATCCAAATTCCTGATGAAAAAGGAATTATTACCTCTGTAACCATATATCACATAGGGTCCTTGCCATAGAAAGTCAAACTTTCCATGTTTACCTTTATCCTCTCTTCGTGAATCCCATCTCAAAACTTGATCTCCTATGAAAAAATCATCTTCTTTAACCCTTTTATCAAAAATATTTTTGATTTTATCATGTAAAACTTGTGATTTTTCATAAACTTCTTCCCTAGTTTGTTGGAGATGTATGGTTTCATTGATTCTTCATTGAATATCATTTGTTTCCACCTATGATTCTTGGATAATCTTCATGACTGGAACACCCAAGGAAGAGGGGAAAACAACATCCATTCCATAGACAATCTAATAAGGTGAAGTTCCAATAGACTTTTTTGTGGTAAGACTATCAGCCCATAGGGCACAGACAAGCTTTTTGTTCCAGGTCTTTTTATTTTCTTGGAGTAATTTTTTGATGATATTGATTAACCTTTTGTTTGATGATTCGGCTAAACCATTACCTTGGGGATAATATGTTGTGGAATGACCTAAGGTAATATGGTATTTATGACAAAGAAATCATTTTCCTGGATTTGAATGCAGCTGCATTGTCAATAATAATCTTATGTGGGCATCCAAATCTTGATAAAATATTACTTTCTATAAATGAGATTATAACTGAATCAGTGGCTTGCCTAGTAGGAATGGCTTCTATCCACTTGGTAAAGTAATCTGTAACAGTTAAAATCCATTTATGTTGGCCTGAAGATGGAGGATGGATTTCACGAGGATGGATTTCACCAATGAAGTCTAACCCCCATTGTTGAAATGGGTTTTCAGTTGATATAGGTTTAAGAGGTAAGGGCAACCGTTTCTTCTTTCCCTCAAAAATTTGGCATTTGTGGCAGGAGGTAACAAATTTTTTAAAACCAGAGAATAATTTGGCCAGTAAAACCCAGCTCTCAGTATTTTTTCTGTTGTACTCTTCCAGTATAGGTGGCCTCCACAGTCACCTGCATGAAATTCCTCAAGAATTTTGTCAGCCTCAAATTTTAATAAACAATTTAGTAAAATCCCACTATTTTCTTTCCAGTAAAGTGCATTGTTTAAGATACAAAACCTCATTGCTTTCTGTTTGATGAATCTTGCTTTGGTTTTAGTTAGCCCAGGAGGAGCTTGTAAATGTGTTAGTACAAAGATAATATCAGAGTACCATGGTGAGTCTATATAGGCCTCACTGATCAATGGAGTCACCATCTCCTCCTGGTCATCTATTTGTGCAATGAAATTAATGTCTAAAGCATTGCAATTTGATTCAGCCATCAATCTGGCTAAACCCTGTCCTTTAATGAGCTTTGTTGGTTTTATTTCCAGATCGTACTCAAGGATAGTGGCTATCCACTTTCCTCTCCTACTATCAGGTCCATCTTGTGTCAGAATATCTTTAATTACTGCATTGGGGACATATGCAATGATGTGTGAATGAAGTATGTAAAGTCTGAAATCCTTGATGGCTTTAACCAGGGCTAAAGCTTGTTTTTCCATTATATTGTACTTCATAGGTGCATCTCTGAGGGCTTTACTAAAGAATGCAATTGGCTGTTAAAAACCTTGATTGTTTTTCTGCAGAATAACTGCAGCTATGGTGTGTTCAGATGCAAAGGAAAAGATTATGAAATATTTTGTATAATCTGGGTTGATGAGGACTGGTGCTTTTGTCAAGGCCTATTTTATGGATTCAAAGGATTGTTTGGCCTTTATTGTCCACTTTATTGCAGAGTCCTTTTTAAGCATATTGTTGAGATATTTTATGATTTCAGCCAGATTAGAGATAAATCTTCTTAGAAAATTGATTTTTCCCAAGAATGCTTGAAGTTCTTTTATGTTTCTTGGTGGTTGAATGTTAAAAATAGCTTCAATTCTTGCAGGGTCTATTTTTATGCGTTCTTTGGAGATTATGTGACCTAACATTTTTCCTTCTTCTAGTCCGAAAAGAGTCTTTTTAGGATTAAGGGATATACCATATTTTCTACATTTGATAAAGACTTGTCTCAGGTGATCTAAGTGTTCATCATTTGTTTTTGAAAAGATAGTAATATCATCAAGATAGATAACTAAAAATTCATGGATCTCCTTAGCAAAGGCAATATCCATGGCCCTCTGAAAAGTAGCTCCTGCATTTTTCAATCCAAAAGGCATTTTCACATACATGAAAGTGCCCCAAGGAGTAGTAAATGAAGTTTTAGTTTGATCATCTTTATGAACTAGAATTTGATTGTAACCAGAGAAACCATCTAGTAAAGAAATTCTTGAAGAACCTGCCACCCTCTGCAAAATATGATCCATTTTAGGCAAGGGGTAATTGTCTTTCAAGGAAGCTTTATTGAGATTTCTAAAGTCTATACACAGTCGAATTTCTCCTATTTTCTTTCTGGTGGGCACTAAATTAGATACCCAGTCAGAATACCTGACTGGTGTAATTATTTGTGCATCAAACATTCTTTTAACTTCTTTCTCGATTAAAGGTAACAAAATTGGATTAATCCTTCTTAGTTTTTGTTGAAAAGGTTTTGGATTTTCTTTCAAAGGAATCTTATGTTGAATTATGTCTTTGTTGTAAGTTTTCAAATCTTCGTAACCCCATGCAAAAACATCCTGATATTCTTTCAAAAGTTCTATGTATTTAACCTTTTCTTCTGATGACAAGGATTTTGATAGTTTGATCATTTTTGGTTTTTCATTTGTCCCTAAGTTATACTCTTCTATATCAAACTTGACTGGTTCCATTTTTGGCCTTTTGGGCACATCATTGGAATCAAACAAGTCTTCTAGGGGAGTTAAACCTCTGGGTAAAATGTTATGTTTTAAATCAATCAAATCTGGTTCATCTTCCATCATTTCCTCTATATCTACTTTTTCCAATTCATCTATGTCACTCTGAGTAAATATAGTAGGTTTATCAAAATTATGTACATCTAAACCATCTAAATCATCTATTTGACAAAAATTTGAATCTATATTACAATCATTATCAATTTGGCAATTTTGAAACTCTCGCTCATTGTTCAAAAAGTGATAGATTTGTTCATCTTCTGAGAAAATTTACCAATATTTTACAATAGTTCTTTGTTTGATTTCAGCAGTGTATTTTTGTATTGGTGAAAATGGAAATTTGCAAGTGTTGGCAAAGGTTGCTAAACAATGGGCTTGCATGTTCTGTTTTCTAGGGATGATAGCAAACTTGCTTTCTAACAAATCCTCAACCAAATCATGTGATGTGTCCCTGTATCTGGCCAATCTGGGATTGTGAACAGAGTATTCTGCGTTTATTTGCTTGATAACTAACTCTGAATCTCCCATGACTAATATTCTTTGCCCTCCCAATTTTCTAATGATTTGAAGACCTAAGATTAAAGCCTCATATTCAGCCATATTATTGGTACATTTGAAATTCAATCTAAAGGCATGTCCTTGGGAATGGCTTGTTTCAATGTTGGTAATCCATACACCAGCTCCAGCTCCTGATTTATTCACTGATCCATCAAAATCAAAATGCCATAAAGCCTCATGACCAATGTAATCATCCATTATTTTAAGCTTCTTATCAATGAGTTCAATTTGGCTATTATTATGATCAGAGTTACAGAGAACAAAGGAATCAAGATCAGTAGGAGTTGAATAGATTGGGTAATTGGTAGGTCTTTCAGCACTGCTGATCATAAGCTTCATTAAGGTTTCTCTGTAAAGCTTTATGAGTTGTCCAAATACCGAGATAGTGGCATAACTCGTGTCAAGTTGTAGAGATCCCTGCAACTTTGCTCCCCATGAGCGAGAAAGAAGCATGCCATACTTTGGCGGGATATCAGCTACCACAACATCCAAGATCATGCTTTTACTAGGATATTGGACTAAGTTTACACACAAATCTTTAATCAATCCTATGCATTGGACTTTAGATGAATCGAATGAAAACAGATCTTTATATGGTCAGGTTATGTCTAGATTCAGGGTTTCCATTATTGCTCTGGGCATTAAGTTATGGGAAGCTCCAGTATCTAGCATAGCATTGTGTAATATATGATCATGTACAGTAAGACTTAAATAAAATGGAGGTACTGACCCATCTGAATGCTTACCATCTACATTTGGACCAAAGATTAATTCAGGTCTATCATCACTCATATTAATTGTATCCTCATTTTCATTTACATTCAATGTTTCAGTAATAATAGATCTATACAAGTCATTTTTATCCAATTCTACTAAGGGAACAACTATTTTTAACTTGGATATTTCAGATTGAATGTTAAATGTTGACTGAGATTTGATAGCTTGAATTATTTCATCTTTTGGAACTGTTTGGGATGATTTTTCTTGTGTTTCAATAGTTTTACCTTTGGCTTGAGTTTTTCTTTTGTCTTCTATTTGAGTTTCCTGATTTCTGCTATCTTTGATTGTTTTTTCAGGAACAGTTTGAGTGTTTAGTAGATGCTTTATCAGATTTGAAATTCTCAGAAGAAGATTTAGGATTTGATGATTTTGAGTTAGCTGGATTCCTTTTTGGATCATTAACTGTTGTTGAATTGGTGGTCTCTGTGGTATTAGCCTTTTGGGAATATTTGGAGGATTGAGCCACCTCATCAGTGATATCTACAATCTTTGGACTAGGCTTTTAGGACTGGGTGGGTTTGAATTTTCTTTATTTTCTCTGGGAAGAATCTGCAAAAGTTTCATTTTGGGAGCCTTAATATTCTTTTTGTTTTGGCTTTTTTGAGTTGGAGCATTGTTTTTTGTATTAGGCTCATTGGTTTTCTTGCTCCTAAGGTTATATTGGTTGTAAATTTCATTGATTTTAAAGTCATAACCTTGCTTATAGTCAAAGGATTCACCAGATTCCACTTTGAACTGTTGTAGCTCAAATAGTTCCTGGTCCTCCTGAGTGAGGAAAATTTTATTGTTTTCATCTATCCCCATAACTATGTTGATGTCTTCCTCATCCTCAACATTGTTTTGAGAACTCTCTGCAAAGGTCTCTTTGAATGGGGATCTTATGTTCTGATCTAAGGAGGGTTATTTACCTTTCCCAGGATTGTTGTTTTTCTTATAGTTGGGATTCCTAATTTGGGATTGATTCTCCCATTGTGGTTTCCTTTCAATGTGGTCTAGTCTCTCAACTAATTGTTATAATGTTTTGTTAATAAAATCAAATTTACCATCTAAGTTTGAATCTTCTTCTTTGATAGTAACCCTCCTCTCGTTTCTCATTTTTCCTTTTCTGGAAATGATATTGATCTCTACTCCGACAGCATTTAGTTTCATTTGTTCTAGGGTGTCTACATCCCTTTCTCTAAGTTGATAGGCCATGTCTACATAAAAACAATCAGGGAATTTGAGCAGCACGGAATATGGAGTGGGTTTAAGGTCTGCAGGAATAGAATTGTAAATACTGTTGTATCTGGTGCAAAAATCTTGTACAGACTCATTGGGAGCTCTTTTAATAGCATCAAACTCAGATAATATTTTTAGGGGATTTTTCTTCTTTTCCCATTTATTTAGGAAAGCTCTATGGAATGCAACTAAGTCTGCTATAGTACCAGCACCTAAATTTCTAAACCATGTTTTTACTTCTCCAGTTAAGCTTTGTGCAAACAATCTCATTTGGACATCAGACTCATCTATCTCATAAATTTCCCAAAAATCATTCATTCTAGTGATATTTTGTTGTGCAATAATTTTTGAAAAATTATCAAACAATGGGATATCCTTTTGGTAATTTTGCAGCATGTCATGGAGGTTTTGAGGTAAGACCAAGGGAGCATATCTGGCTTCCATGGCTTGGATTTTTGCTAAACTGGGAGGTACAATAGTAGTGGCAGGGATAGTGTTGATTATAGCAGTGGATGTACTTGAACAGTTTGGAAAAGGAGATGAAAAGTAAGTGGTATGGCCAGGGAATATTGTGGTAGTGGTTGTAGTGGATTTAGTGAATGATGGAAATAATATTTTAGGCTGCAAGGGCAGCTTAGGGATGAATGGTTCTGTGGATGAACTAGTGGTAGATTGAGGATATGATGAATATATGATCCTAGGTTGCAAAGGCAACTCAGGACTAACAAGCTTTGGGGGTGAACTGATACTGGAATCTATAAATGAAGTGGCAGCATACAGAGTAGAATCTACTGTTGGAAAGATGGTGGTGGATAATTGAGAAACTGGAGGTTTAAATTGAGACAAAAAATTGGCTAACTTAATAGCTTCTTCAAGGTCTTTAATTCGTGTAACACTTACCCTCTCTAAGGGACATTGACTTTTAGTTTTGTCTGATTTTATAGGTGCTAAAATAACTTTCTGTTTTTCATTCACAAAAGAAGTAAAAAATGGATCTAAAACAGTTTCCTTTAAATCAGTTTCAGACTTGGTTCTAAATAGTGATTTTTCAAACTTCAAATCAAATTCAATATCTAATAATCTTACTAATTCTTTAGGTAAATAATCATCTCTTTTCAAGGGTACTTCAGTTTCTGAACTAACAGTTTGTTTTTTCTTTTTTCCTATCTGGTCCGGATTGTCTACTATATTTGCAGGGTTGGGATCAGGGTTGGATCTAGTATAATAGACTTTCTTTAGAGCCAGAATGATTATTGTATAAATACCCACAACCTTTAAAATTAACATTAAAGTAAAAAAGATGTGTTTAAAAATCTTCCTCCAAGATTAAACTTAAAACTGGAGAGTGGTTAGTCCCCAGTATGGTCGCCAGTATGTTATCACCCTAGTAATTATTAGGTCATGGGATTTGGGTTTATAGTTAAAGAAAACAACCGGTAACCAAGGACCTCTTTTGAAATTCAAGATCTAGCCTTCCTAAATTCCGGAGAGGGATCTCTCCTCAAGATTTAACTTGATTTTATGTTATAATATTTTAGTCTAGGTATGATTGGACAGTGGGATTTGTTTTGAAAGTTTGGTGGGAATAAAAGGTACTTCAAGGTAAACCACAGAGGGATCTACCAGACCATTGGGCTATGGAGTCAACTTGCTAGGCAAGCAGAGTTAGGAAATAAGGTCTAAAGAGCAAATGTACTAAGGGCAGGGTGGATGACCTTCAAAGGGTTTGAAATAGGCTTTTTTGATGAAATGGGTGAAATATGAACAAAAGGGTGATTAAGAATTCTTAGGTTATAGAAATGAAGATGAAATGAGGGGATCAAACAGGGACTAAGAGCATTTAAGAATTCTTAAGTCTGGTTATCAAGCAGAAAACATAATAATGAACAACTAGTAAAAAACAGGGAGCTTTTTAACACTAATCCTGTTTAAGCTTTCCTAGTTAATCATTAAATATATAAAACATTAAAATGAATGTATGGAAACTTTTGAAAGATAAAACAGTGAAAACAGGAAAATACTAGACTTATCTGGTCAGCACAAGAATCATGAGTTATGATTTCTTTAATCTTAATTCTAGTCTGTTGCTTTACTGATTGACTCACACAAACTTCAATATATCCAGCAAAATTACTATAGTAGTCTTGATAAATTTTATTCCACCCTTAATACTTCGAAAATAGAAGTATTTATACAAAAATTATTACAAAATATCTGAGAGACATGTAGGAATATCTCTAGGCAAAAATAAATTTTATTACATAGAAAGAGGGACAGCTGCAAAACAAACTGGCAAGTTGTCCTCTTATCAATAAAAAATAGGACTAATTATCTTAACTTGTTGCTGGGTTGTAGCTGTTGGAAATGCTTGTTGGCATTTTTGGAAAAATATCTTTTGAAGTTAACTTGAAAGACACTCTTTCCATTTCACATCCTTTCACCTATGCTTTGTCACTGATACTCTTTATGCTGTTCCTTTTACTGCTTCACTTCTGTAAAATAAATAATAATCTGCAGTAAAAAGGCGTTTTGACTGATACTCTTTGACATATGTTTCTTACCCTGATACACTTTGACTGCAAACCTTTATATCAAATCAGTAAATTCCTGCCATTGTTCTGCACTGGGAATTCTCATACTCTTCAATTTCCTGTAACTTTCATCTGCCTCTGTATACTTAGCAAAATTGGGCTTAATAATGAAAATATGTTTGATCTCATTTTGTAGAAAGAACAATTTTTCAAAATATTCCAAAATAACTTTACCAGTTGGAGACCCGTGTGGTAAAGGTTTGCTGACTTGCTCTTTGGCATAAGCCCTAATTTTGTTGTCATAATCCTTCTGTGCCATTAATTTTTCATTCAAAGCATGAATGTCTAGAAGGCCTGCTTGTGTTAGTACTGTATATTTGGCCCAAAATCTTGTGATTGCCAAGTTCATGTCCTTGCATCTGTCCTCCAAATTATTCATCATATTTCTCTTATTCAGGACTTTCTTGATTTGTAGTATGCTTTCATTTCTATCCTGAATTTTTAGCTCTTCAAGCTCTTCTTTGTGTTTTCTATTCAGAA
Organism: Pinus albicaulis; assembly: GCA_034641835.2. NCBI lineage: Eukaryota > Viridiplantae > Streptophyta > Pinopsida > Pinales > Pinaceae > Pinus > Pinus albicaulis. The sequence continues at coordinate 1,288,992,355 of CM076579.1, forward strand.
ATGTAATAAGCTTCAAGGCTTGAGCAGGTTTGTCAGCCAGTTCTTCTTTTGTCTTCTGAATTTCTATTTGTGCTGCTTTGAGTAACTCTTTTTGTTCATAAATAATTTGGATTGAGGGACATTGTAAATGTATGCCTTGAATGATGTTGTTCCAAATATAATTCTTGATATAAGATACATGTTCAGTGAGATTAACCTATTGTTGTAGAATCTTTACCTGTTCCTGCAATCTGTTGGCTCTCTGCTCGTGTCCTTTAGGTGTAATTAATGCATCTCTGTTTGATGTTTCAAGGTTTCGGATAGTACCTTTCAAATTGATTATCTCTTTATCTTTTAAGGACATGTCTTCCATAGCCTTAACTATGGAATTTGTTGACCTGTTTGATTTACCTGTGATGTAGATGATGAAGTGGCAGAGATATCTTTAGAAGTAATTGACACTGCAGTTGCCAATACTCCTTTCGGTGCCAAATTTTCTGCCAATGTAGAGGGAACAGCTGAACTTCCAGTTGAAATAACTATGGGAATCAAGACTTCATGAGATTTCTTCAATATTTCATTTTCTTGCATTAGAGATTCTATTTTATTTTCCATATCTTTAATCTGAGCTGTCATTTTCAAAACCAATTGCATAATTTCCTCCTTTTCTGTCTTTTCCTGAAGAACTTCTTTTTCCTGAGGGTGCTCACTCTCTAGAAATTTGAGTTTCTTTCTCAAGGCGGAAATATCCTCATTCTTCTGCCTTATCAATTTCATAGCAACTTCAAGATTGGAGGGATCTACTCCATTTTCTATCACCAAATCTTCGAAGGATTTGATCCTCAAATCCTTAGCATGTAGAGATGCTTTATCTAATTTCATTTGATTTTTCAAATTAGATACAGTCTTTTGAAGCATGGTAGCACTCATGGTTTTTTTACTACCTTTGAATACAACATCTCTGAAGCACTTCTATGGAACTCTATCTGATCTAGTTCATGTATAGTATCAGCATTCACTTCAAACTCTGTCTTCTTGTAGTCTATGGCTGACTTTGGATCTGTTACTACTGGTTGGAGAAAAGACATGATCATTTTATTTGTTGAGTAATAAAAGGCTATCACAAGTCTGTCTTTATCTTCTGGTTTTTCCTTCAGAAGTTTAGAATAAACTTCATTCTTGATTTCCTCATTCTTTTCCCTGATTTGCTTGAACCTTTTCTGAATATCAGAATCAGTTTCTTCTGCTGTTTTAGAGGAAGAGGGAGATTCTGTATTCATTTTTGCTTCAACCATTTCTTTTCCTTTTCCCTGTGCTTGTACCTATTCATTATGAATTTCCCTAAGTGTTTCATTAACAATCATTGTGGCCTCATCATCTGTTTGCTGATTATTATCATCTACATCTATGATTGCTTCTTTTTCTAGAATAGTCATTCTGGCCTTCTTGCTGTAGATTGTTTTAAATTTATTTTCAATAATTGTCTCTGCCAAATAGCCTTCTTCTTTTCTAGGCCTTTTATTAGATGCCTCTACTTGTTGGTTAACTGTAACCACCTGTGTACTATCCATCTGATTTTCCTGTAGGCTATCTGTTTGCATCTCCTGAATATCATCAATTAAAGTGTTTGCAATCCATTCCATTTGATTAGCATATTTTTCAATTAGTGGCTTTGACTCATGAAGGAATGGAGTTAACTTACATTTGACCCTGAGGTTACTCAAAATACCTTGAGGGTCATAGTTCTAGTAAAAGCTTTCTTGGAACTTGAATGCTAATAATTTTTTGCTTACCTCTTTTAAAGCATCTCTGTTGTTGACTATGAAAGAGTCAATTTGAATTTTTAACTTGAATTGTGCTTTATTTTTGGAGGCTATGAATTTCACTGCATCTGCCTTCAAAATTTGTCTCAAGTATTCCAAAGAAAAAATCGTTGTAATTAGAAACTTTGGTAATTTGTAAGGAGCCAGGATTGAACCATACACTCCGATTTCTGTGTGATTTTTATACAAATACCAATCTCCAACTTTACATTTTTCAAACAAATGCAAAATTATTTTGATTTATTCATTGATCCTTGGTGGCGCTACTTTGTCCAACAAACTCATGGCAGGTCTGATAAGCAAATCATTGAAATCATTGTAACTGTACTCATTGTTGTTTTTCCTGAGAAGAGAAGTCCAGAATATTACTGAAAGAGGTTTTCCCTCCATATCCATCTTCTATAATGCAATTGGAAAATTATCTGCCTGAAAAAATGGGAAGAGATGTAACATATATGATGTATATCTGAACACTCCTTCATCAGGTAATTTTATTAGCTGATAATGTATATTATCAGCAATGAATTTTGCAAAGTCAAAGACCAATTCTGGCTGTTGTCGAGGAGACAAAGTAGAGAGGAATCCTAAAATGGAGGCATCTGTAAATTCATCATTAACATAGCCTAGAATGAATGACAGCATGGAAATGATTTGTCTAGAGCCCTCAGGGAAATCAAAAGTGTCATAAGGTGGATTTATCTTAGGAAGGTTGACATGATTAGGCATGAAGTTTTGAAAGATCTCAAACATCCTAGGGAAATCTAGATCTAAATACATCTCAGTCAAATCTTCAATTGAAAATGATATTGCTCGTGGGTCATAGCTTAGTTGGAGCATATCATTGATTTCTTCAGCAGTTATGTAAAACAGGACCTCACTATATATGTTCACCATGCATCTCTGGTCAGGGATGTAGTGCATCTGACACAACCTAATGAAATCTTGAGCTGGATGGGTGATGGGAACCACATATTTAGGAAAATTGGAGTCCTATACAGGTATATCATTTGCCACTTTTTTTTCTCAAATTTTTCCCGACACTAGGCTATGTACTTCCGTAAGATCGACTCTTGCTTAACATCTACAATTCGTAGTCTAAGTCAATCAAGGGATTGTTCTCTTCAGAGGCGGCATGAGGTCGCAATGGTCTCGACTACCCCGCAGAATCGTAGTTAGGATAGAGTAGGTTTATCAATTTTGGAAGGTTTGGGGTTTGGAAGCGATAAGATATGTGCTTCGAGGTTTGGGACCTCCGCTTAGGGTGACTTGCTTTTAGTAATTTTTAATGAAACCGAGAAATATTAGATTGTTTTCTCAAATATTTATGAAAAGAGAAGGTGAATTAAGTCAGTTTTGGGAAAAATTCGTAATCCAAGAGGGTTTTATGAGGAAAATGGTTTTACAATGTGCGCATGGTGGGAAAGGGTTTTCAATGGTTTCTTTGGTAATTCAAATGGATTTTCACGGTAATAGCTTTTGGATGGTGAAAATTATTTAGCAGTAATGGAAAATCATGGGAAATTTTTGACAAATGGTTTCCCCCCGCTTTTTGAAGGTTTGATGTACTTCGTGAGAGCTTTGTCTTTAAATTCCAAGTGGTATTTAATTTTTCTTGAAAATTAAGAATTTGTAGACTTATATTATTGAAAAATACCTTTAAATAGGTATGGTCAGTGTCAAAGAGGGTCAGTAGTGGTACCGCCTTTCAAACCGGTTGTACTTGGTTTCGGTGGTAGCTATCCAGATTCTTCGGAGGTGAAATTAAGAGGGGGAAAAGGCTTCTCTCGGGATTAAAAACAGCTTCGAAATGGTGTCCTGAATGTTTTCTCGAGAGGGTGTAGGCACAAAAAATGCATGTAAACAATAATAAATAAGTCTCAAACCTTAAGTCTTATAAAAACATAACATTTATTGCAAAGGATATTAAATGGCGGGAGACGTTTGTGCGTTTGAAGGCAAATCATCAGCGGTTATCACATTGCTTCTCGCAAGAATCGGGTTTTTTTCTTTGCAATGTGATCCAAGAAAATTAGGACACATAGTTGTGGCTGGTTTTGTAAAACAACTTTTATCGCAAATTTTTTTGTCAACTTCACCCCGATCACTTTGATAATGCGATAGGGGATCCGGAAGCACGGATTTGGCTGAGTGAAGCAGTGACTCGAGATGCATCGAAGTCATGGGAAGTAATGGGACCTGGCACTTGATAAGCACCGTTGATTTGATGAGAAAAGATCGACTGCTTAAAATCAATCCGATAAGGAATGGTGGGGTGGGGGAATGATTTATCGGGTTTAGTTTAGGCCATAAAGATTAAAAAGATTAGGATGACTTGAGGGTCGGAAACGAATGCGAGGATGGTTCATTTTTTAATGAAATTTATGCATAAAATGAGTTTATACATAGGATGGCTAAGTTATTATAGGGTTTAACCAAGGCTTAAACTTTGGTGTAAAATGATATGTATCGGAAAATGGGATAAAGTTAAAACTTTAACCATCGGTAAAGCTTATGAAGGGGAAAGTGCGAATAAACTTTTCGTTTCGTTGTTCTATATAATAATAATCGTGTAAATAAATTGCACATTTTCGATATTATTTTTATTATATAGTTTCAGATTTGTCAAAGGTCTAAAACTATAGGAAGAGGGGATATTTTTATTATGGATACGTTTCATGTTAAAGAGATGATTTCGGATATTTTTCAATATGTGTTTAATATCTTTGACATGAAAAGTATATAATAAGAGGGTTTTGGGGATATTAAATAAAAGGGAGCTATATTAATAGGACTAGGATAATTGATAGGGGAGTTAATAAAATATGTTAAGTGTTAATATGAAAAAGGACAATGAATACTCAAAATTCATAAATAAAATTAAGGATAGTTAAAATTAGAGTAAAACTTTATTTTCATAACTCATTCACTTTTTACTTAGTATATCATGATTTTGAGGGTTTTTATGTTCAGAAATGGAGGAAGTTAATTAAATGGGCCCTTATGTAACATTTAAGTAAGAAAAGAGTTCTTACTTATGAAGTTGAATGGTGATGAGTAATGAAGGGGTAAATGATGAAAATTTCTGTGGATTAATATAGAAATTTTAATATTTTCAACTAATCACTATCGAGCCTCGTCCACTCAAACGTAATTTAAGGAAATGCCTTCGAGCCTCTTTGATCGACAGTCTAGAATATCAAATTGCTACCGGGAGGGGGAAATTAGTTATTTGTCATCCGGTGAATGATATTTACAATGAAGTTTCCCATCTTCCTCTACTCCGCCTAGTCATTATCTTCTAAATATTTTTCCTTCTATTTTAATCAAAGTGCTTGAACTAGCAACCTACAACATTTTATTCTTTTGGAAAGCAGAACTATCCGATTCTACACTTATTGCATCCAAGAATCCGCATTAAACTGCTTGATTCTTTTATTCTCTACCTAACTAATGTATTGTCATGATTAAAACTCGTATAGAAAAATTGTTTAGTCTCTATCTACAACATTCAAATTGAAAAATGACAAGTGTTACACAAGTAATTTGTCACCACCCCTACCATTCCCCTGCTCAGCATTACTAGGCTCATTCGTGATCTGGAGCAGAGACCAAGACTTGAAAATACTTTCATTGCATCCCTCTCAAGATGAGATTTCATAGCTTTCATTGCCCTAAGACATCTCCCCGCCAAAACCCTAAAACAGTTTCCTTTTCCATTGGCCAGCTTCCAGCGTCTAAATGCCCTCGCTTGCTGGGGAAAATCCTCCAAAGAGGGCGCGCCAATTGGCGCTCTGTCATAGAGCCGCACCCGCACCAACCATATTAAGAGGTGTTTTTTAAAAATAAATGGCGGAAGTTTCGTCCTAACAAATTCCTGGACTAATATCTATCTTGAGTTGGGAGGTTTGGCTACGGATTTCCATAGAGAGGAAGTGGTTTTCCACCTCTCATGGAAGCTTCCTTGATGATAGGGCCAATCCCATAATTATAGGGATCCCAACTCCCCTTCCTCCATCTATAAAAGCTTGCTCATCTCCTTTGCAAGCTAGTTCCCAAGAGCTTTCACATCCTTATGTTGCAAGAGCCTTCTTGATTCCCTTAAGGCCAAATCCAAGCAAGGAGACTATTGTCAAGTATCTGGAGAGAGAGGCTTGTCCCATCCTTGACAGGCTTTATCGAGACATGTTTTGCTGACGACCCACCAAAGGAGAGTGCTGCGTTGAAGCTATGGTTGTATTCTTCTTTGACTCATTAATGATAAGCGACTATTGGTTATGGTTCCACTCTTGTTCTTGATTATGTTCATGAGTTATGTCCTCTTCGACTGACATATAGTTGTATATAATAGATTTTATGCTTGCGTTTGTGTTGTTTCTTGCATGTGCAGGTGTCCGATCACGAAGATCGTGAGGATTGTGATCTGCCAGGGCAAAGGAACGGGAGCACCACCTCTTCTACAAACGACAGCGTTGGATTCCAGGTAAGCCTTCCTCGCAAGTTGGTTTATTTGCAATTAGGAACCTGCACTGTAGCGTGTTTGATTGTTGCTAGACCCGATCTGGGCTAGTAGGGATCGCCTCTGTCCGCAGAGGGGATTTACCTCCTCAACAATTTGGCGACTCCGCTGGGGACTCAACTTGTTGTTTGATTTGTAAGCTATAGACGAAGCCTGAAGTACAGCCAGATAGCCTGCGAAACGCTTTTGCTCTGCATTAGCGGAGTAGATCAACGCTGCTTCAGTGAATCTCCGGTTTGGTTTACGGACTGAACAACTTGGAGTATTGTCTTCTCTTTTCGGTCAATTTCTTGGCCTTGCTTGCTTGGTCAGCTCTTTGGACTGGTTTTTTCTGTTTGTTTGGCTTTGTTTTAGCCTTGTCATCACTTGTCTGTGTCTGAGATTGCTTGTTTTTCATTTTCCCATAGTAAACTCGGCTGGCGCGCTTTCCAGTGTGACAGTCGTGCCCATTGGCACAGGTTGCTTGTGTATCACCCGCGCCATTGCATTTCTGGCGCTAATTTCAAGCTCACAGTCGCGCCAATCCTGTGAGCTATTAGGGTTTGCTGTGTTTTATGCTTTCTGGGACTGACTTGTGATTTTGATCTTGTTTTTTCGGCTGTTTGAGTGCACTGGAGCCTAGTTTGACTGATTGTAACCTCCATCCTTTGGTTGTTTGCCTATTTCTTTCGATTTTGCATTCGAGCCCTAGGGCATCTAGGTGCTTTTGTGAGTCGAGCCTCCCTTGGGAGTTTTTGGTTTTCGTTCGTTCAGTCGACTTTGGGATTGCTTCCTTGCATTCGCTTGACAGCTGTCTATCATTTCATTGCGTTTTTTGAGTGACTGATTTCGTTTTCATTCGAATTTCGCTTTGCTTCATTTTGGGCCTAGATTACACGGCTCATTGGTGTCTTTGGGACTTTTCTTGGTTTTGAGAGACTTTTGGTCGATTTGAGATCTGATTGTTTGTGCCATTGAGTGAAATCTGCTTGTTTTTGCTCTCTTATTATCATTTCTCAAATTGCTTCTCACTTGTTTTCAGTTTGTTTAGTGCATCTAGCTCTCAAACATTGAAAATAAAAAAATCTCTTTTGCTTTTGATTGATTAGTGCAAATTAAAATATTTTCAGTGTTATTAGTAATTAGTGACTTTGAAAGAAAAGTTTTTAGTTTCATTAGCTGCATTAGAGATATCACTGATTGTCTTCCGATCATTTTGTTTGTGTAAAAAGCTCTTAACTCTTCTGTAGCTAGCTTTCATCGAACAAAATGATATACTGTGGCATGTAGTTTTGCATTTAGGAGATTTTTGAGACATCACATTCGTTAGGGCCTGAAAACTGAAACGTAATTGAAGATAAACTTTAAAATTTACTCAATTTACTCTAAGGCAGCATTTAAATCTAACGAAACACATTTAGAGGTCTAGGCTAGAGACGTGTTCTGGCATCTTTAAACCTAGTAGCTGTCGTTCGCCTCTTGGCTTTAGACAACGCTAATACGGACTTGTGCTCCCCATACCGTCGCGTATATAAAGGGAGAACCCACTAGGTTTCAATCCTTTATCCATAGGAAGCTGAGTCTGCCGCCCTATACCCGTGATACACCAGACACAGCATTCGAGGAGATTGCCTGCACGTACGGAAAGTCCTTGGTTGATTTCTCTTTCATTATTGGAACCAAGGTGTATATTGCAGTTCACGGTTATTTGGTACACCCTTTTGCCTAGTATTCCTGAGTAGTCATTTGATCTTTTCTGACTCCCTAAATTTGAAAGGATCACCAAGCACTTGTCCTTTCACGCTTGTGTCAAATCTGAAAGAGATAGAGTCACCTTTTCGATTGTTTCTCGACTCTTAAAACATGAAATGGTGAAGTTTCTTATTTTTCAATGTGGTAAAAAATTAATCACCCACGATCACACGCCTTGTTATATTCTTCTTGTTGACCATTTGATTGTGTGTCTTGACTCTTTTTCAGCCCGTGTGTGTGTTTGATCTTTTTCTCTTGTCGTTACTACCACAGTGGCGGAACCCTCGGTTTCGTCTACTGGTAGTCCTTATACGGACGATTCATCAGAGGTTTCCCAATCCTCTGCTGAACCACAACAGCCCATTGTTTCCGAGTTTCCTGACGGGGGACCGGTTCTTTCTGAGCAACCCTTTGGGGGACCAGTTGAGTTCAATTGGCCCTTTTCCGACCCTTGGTCTGAATTAAGAGTAGGGGCAGAGTTTCTTTCTCTTACATCGGGTTCGCATTTTATAGCTGTTGTTTTTCCTCCTAGTCCTCGCCGTCTATTACGAGATCTAGCGGCAGGATCAAACATGAGTGATTCTAGTGAGGAAATCCCAACGTCTGGTGAAGACTATCGCTCTTCCCACGAAGATTATTTCCGGGAGACAACTCTGAACCAGCAATCATGTCATCATCTGGTCTCTCATTGCCAGCAAGGTATAGATCCTTGGGTCAAATCATTTCCGCCGTAGCCTCTATGGGAGTATTAGCTCCTTCTACGAGGCCGGTTGCTCCTTCATTGGGGATGTATCCTCAAACACCCGTCACTTATGTACCCGCTCGGCCCACTGTCTGTGTGGCCGCCTCTACACCTGCTATTACGACACCCTCCACGAGGGCTATGCAGCCTCCTGAAGACGTTTATTTAGCCACTGCTATGCCGGAGAACATCTCTCCGGAGGAGTATCGGTTGTCCCTACAACAGCTGAACCCCGAGGTTGGACCATCCTCCCAAGATCCCAACCGCTCTTATTTTTCGCACTATGCACGGGATGGTACACCCGTGTATGCTTTTCCAGGTCAGTATGATGAGCACGGGGACATTTTACGTCTACCCGCTCCTGAGGCTCACCTCCATGCTCAAGGTTTACCTTATAACCAGGCTTATAACCCGCAAGGGCAACCTTTCCAAGGCCAACCTTCGGGCCAACCTGGCTATCCTTATGACCCACAGGGGCAGCCCGTGAACGGCTATCCTGTGGACCAGCAAGGGCCATTGTACGGTCCGCAAGGACAGTATTACAACCCTTCCGGTCAACCTGTGCAGCCTCAGCCGGGGTACCAACCGGGACCGGTCTATGGTCCTGGGGGGCAAATCCAGCCTTCTCAACCTATGCAACCGCAGTATCCTGTTGTTTCCAACGTTGCATATCAGCCAGGACCATCCTATGGTCCTGCTCCAGGTAAAACTGGTTACCAACAACCACCTGGATCTATTCCTCCACCAGGCCAACCGGCCCATCTGGTACAACCTGGTGTGCCGCCTCCAGGCCAACCGGCCCATCCGGCACAACCTGGGGCTCCAGGTCAACCTGCGCAACCGGCGCAGCCTTTCTATCTGGGTCAACCTGTTCACTCAGGGCAGCCCGCTCAGCCGGGTCAACCTGTTCACTCAGGGCAGCCCGCTCATTCCATTAACCCTGCCCAGCAGCCGATTTATTCGATGCCGCAGCCAAATCAACAGCTGCACCCTAGTTATCAGGCTCCGCAGGGTTCCACCTATCAACAGCCGACTCATCCTCAGGGTGGTTATTATCCTCATGGTCAATCTCAACCAAATTATAACCAGCCTCGAGGCTCTCAGTATTATCCTCATCAACCCGGTCCTACCTATACTCAGCAGCCAAATCCAAATGCTGCTTACACTGGGCCGACATATAATCAGGGTCTATACTCTGGTTATCAAGCCCCACACACTGGTTACCAGCAGCCAAATCAGTCTGGTTATACGACCTACACCCCCTACAGTCAGAATCCTACGGGACAGAACCCATGGGGGCAAGGATATTCCCAACCAGCGTGGAGTACAGGTACTGGTCCTCATCCCGGGCCTGGCATGCCGGTCAATCCGCCATTGCTGTTCCTGGCCACCTTGGAGTTGCCGGATGTTTCAAAATTGACCAATGATCCGATTTTGCATAATCCTTATTGGCCTCCAGTTCCTACCAAGATACCAGGTGATTACCCCAAGTTTGAGGGTAAAGCTGGGGAGGACCCCCAAGCGCATGTGATGACGTATCATCTTTGGTGTTCATCTAACTCTTGGGTCGATGATTCAATTCGTCTGCGCCTCTTCCAGCGCACTTTGACTGGAGCTGCTGCTAAGTGGTACATCGAGTTATCCCGTGGTATCTTCCAAGATTTCAATTCCTTAGCCATGGCTTTTCCGACTCACTTTCGCCACTAAGCCACAGTCAGATGCACCTCCCGACTTCTTTGAAGGGGTGGATAAAGCAATTCACATTTCGATCAACTTATGAGTGGCGGCGTATCGTAGATCGATCAATTTTCATATACTTGATCGATACTAACTCACTGTTCACCACCTCCTTCGTGGAACAAAATCGCCCAAGATATTGTGATGGGAGAGTGTGTGACTCGGAGGACAAAGCCATTGCGCGTGCCTAATATCTCGATTCTTGTATATTCTCATCCGCATGCTTTATGATATCTTGCCCGATGTTCCACGGTCCGAATCCCTGCTCCACCTACCCCGCAAAGATGGTGTCATTGGTTCCGTGTCCTGACCAAGAAATCTTCGAATGGGAAGAAGAATTCAACCATCCAACAATCTCCGCTCCTCCCCCCTACCATCTCCAGCAAACCGCGGAGGTGAACGCCGTTCAGGCCAATCCTACAGAGAAATCCTCCAAAGGGAAAAATAAGGGCAAAGGTAAATCCAAATCCGACGCCCCAAAACCAGAATCCAAATCTCGTACTGAGGATGGTTCTCAACGTAAACCGAAGTACCCCTGCCTCATTTGTGAAGGAGACCATTATACTAAGGATTGTCCACGATGATCTGAAGTTAGTCAACTTCTCAAAGGTTCCAAAGGGACTCCGCAGTTCTTAAAGAGCCATTCTATCTCGTACAGCACTGCCACACTGAAATCGTACCTCACCATGTCGCATCATTTGGGTCCCACTTATGATGAATGGTGCTTCACTCATTCATGCCTACGTGTTCGAAGGATTACAATGAATCACGGCAAAACGGGAAGGCAACTTGCGATGGACCACTCTCAATTGCCTCTCGGGGTTCATTGGAAATCAAGAAGCCTACTCGTGAACCTATTGTGAAGCCACCTTCTAAAGGTGTTTTACGAAGATATTCTTATAATCCGAATGCTCGTGTTGCTCAGCACTACAGTATTGTTGAGGATTTGGCACAGGCACCTTTTGCTATGTCTTCACTAGAAGTTCTTCAAATTTGTCCTTTGCAACGGAAGGCTTTATTGTCCGTCGTTGACGGGAAAATTCGTCCGGCCAACAGTAGGGGATCTCCCCGGTAGAAAGTCCCAATCAGACCTTAAACCGTTTGGAGTAGGGATCCCGTCTGGGGTGTGGGTCCGGCTACCACTTAAAATGACTTCCCTTCGGTCTCTACAAGATTAATGTGTTAAACACGAATCAAACACTATGCGTAGCAAGATTATAGATAAAGCACGTACACCTCAAGAGATGTCATTAGCAACACATCTTTTGTGGGGTAATGCTTGTACGGTAGTCTGATCACAAAAGAAATAGTTCTTTATGATAAGATACCTCTCCACTTCCTGAAAGATGAAACGAAATGCTAACAATATAGTTCATTAACATTCATTAATAGAACAGATAATAAAATGAACATCATTGATACAACACGGATAGACATGACGCATAAACGATGACATGAATAGTGCAGCTTCTTTAATCATAGGATATTCTGAAACTGTACAAGAAATACGCAAAGTGTTCATACAGCAAAACACATCATAACCATAGGGTATTTTAACAAGACTCTATATTCATATGCTCAAGTGTAGAATCTTTCAATACAATTGCATGTAGCTCTTGAGTTTTTCCAAAAAAGAAAAGCCTTTTACAAGTTCCCGAAGGAAGTATTTATAATGCCAAAACTGTCCGTTGGGTTCCCTTGACTGTTCGCCTTCTTGACCGTTGGGTTACCTTGCGACCCACTCATTCTGCGACCTGGGTGGGTGATGCGACCTGCGACCTAGGTAGAAGATGCGACCTGCGACCTAAGTAGGAGATGCGACCTGCGACCTGTCCTGTTGATTCTCAGGACTTGCTGCTGCCGGGCCGTGAAATATTAAGGTCAGGGACGTCAATCTGTTGCTCCTTCAGGAAATCCTGCCATGTCCTGTATTCTGCTGCTATGGGGGCAACCAGAGGTACCTCCTCCTTCAGCCTATGCACACATTCCAAAGCGTTTGGTACTAAGGTCTCTCTTTTCTGTCCGATCTGATTTGAAAGCGATGAAAGCTTGGTATAAATCCGCGCTGGAGTGGCGATGAATTTACTAAGATGCTCTGGAGATGCCGAGGGTTCTGGATCAGCTACGCTGCTTGATAGGCTGCAACGATTGGATGTCCCGGTCTACTTGTTCCCAGGCTTTCTTCTTCTAATGTGCCCCAAGTGATGGAATGTGGATGCAACATATGCATTGAGTCGATGCCACTAATCGGTGGTTGTACGAGACATTACTTTGTCCAGGTCTTTGGAAAATTTGTCTCCAGATTGCATCGCCATGCGGAGTTGAACCTTTGCATCCTGCGTGTGAATCCAGTCCCTCTTAGGCAAATTTTCAGGTGCCTGAGGGTGCTGTATTATCCAACCCATCATCCAGTCTAAAGCCTGTGAAGCCTCTCTCAGCTGCTCTTGTCTTTGCTTGGTTTCGATTCGTGCTCTTGCCAGAGGAGAGACTGTTTGTTTAATGGTGAACATTTCACCATATACCTGTCTCATAGTCACTTCCAACACCTCACACTCCTTGAAAATGGCAAGCGAGACTTCATTTACTGGTAGAGCCTGGTTTCGAAGTTGCTGGACTTCTGCTTGCAATTCTGTTTTCTCTTGCTCTACTATCTTCTCGCGTTGCTCAGCTGCGTGCAGTCTGTTTTGTAAAGATACTATTTCTCTGCTCATTCGGGTTACATTCTCTTCAGTAGCCGCAGCGAAAGCAGTACCTGCTGATGCTATCATTACCGGATTAGTCCTGGTGTCAAGGACTATATCTTTGCCTGCCACCGTGGCGTGCGTATGGCTTTGTGTTGACTTCTTCTCTTGCCGGGATTTTGAATGAAAACCGATCAAATGTGAGCTTGGTCAAGTCAAACACATCTTTCCTCTGTTCCTTTCAATCGACATCAGAGAGTTTTGTACGGCCCAGAGGTATATCGAGAGGAGTTACCTCAAGGTCGTCCAGCATGTCATCTTCCCTTTCCTCTGTGTTCTTTTCTTCTTCTTCCTTCCTCCGCCGTTCAGCTTCTGCTGCTGCTTCTATTTCGGCCCTCTTCTTCTGTTCAGCTGCAGCAGTCTGTTCGGCTTTCTCTTGGCGTTCAGCCTCTGCCTTGTCCAGTTCTGCCTTAAGTGCTCGTTCCGCTGCGGCTTGTGCCTCCTTGTCCTCCTTTTCTTTCCTGGCCTCTTTGGCCAGCTTCTTCTTTTGTGTTGCTGTTGCACTCTTTTGGCGCGCCTCCTCATCTTCTTTTAGCTTTTTCTCCCTTTCTTGTTGGGCTTTTGCCTCTGCTTCCTTTTGTTTGATGGATGGAATTGGCCCTGTGTTGGTTCGAGATTTCTTGAGTACGGATGAAGAGGCACCTCCTAACTGACGTCTTCTGTCTTCTAAGCTCTGATCATCTGGGTCTTCCTGAACCACGTCAATTTCTGGAGCGAGTTGTCTTACGGCATTATACCAGTTCCTTCTCTCATCTTCCGCCGGGCGCTCAAGGTGCTGATAAGTCCACCTGAAATTGGCCCTCCGGCAGTGTTTAGGAACTATTTTCTCTGGGTCGTATGTTCTGTGTTCAAGCGCCCCGAGGTGATACCCTCTCATTGCTTCTGCTTCTGCTGTTACTTCCCTGAAGTCTTTAACTGTGAATGCACCAATGGTGAGGGGTAACGTGGGCCACGGCTTCTTTTTGCCTTTAGACAAGATGTTGGAGAATCCGTGTGACATTTGAAAGCATACTTCCTGGATAAGCATTTTGTCTGTCACGAAGTGAGGCATAGCATGTGGCGCCTTGTAAGTTCCAAAAACTCGGATGAAGGTGTATCCCGGGAAAGGGAACCAGTGTCCCACTTTAACTAGCGTTTCCTTGGCCCGCCACGACATGCAAGGGGCGTCTTGGCCAAATAAATGTCTGTACAGAGAGGGAATAAATATTTGGGAAATATGATCTATATCCTGCTTGTATTTGGACTCCCAAAATACCTTGAGTTGCAGATGAATTGCGCGCGATTGCTCGGGGTCCCAGTTGTGCGCCCATCCATCAAACTCTACTCGGGCGCAGACAGCGTCTAGTAGGTAAGAGGCCATGTAAAATTCTGCGGGCATTCCTTCCTCCAGGGCCAATGCCGAGTTCAAGTTGGTCTGCATCGACGTCATCAGTATGCCGGCCCAGTTGAAACGAGTGCCCTGTGTTGTCACATACTCCATGATAGTAGCCCAACTGCCGCTGAAGGTGGAGCAATCTGGGCGCCCGTAAAGTCTGCAAAGCATGGCGGCAACCAATTTGTAAACCTTCTTCAGGCTCGCCACTGGGTACTCTTGGTCTTTCTTGACCTTGAACTTCTCGGGCTCCTCCCACCATTGCCTAATAGTATCAACTACTGGAACGGCGTGAGTAACAACCCATTCTGGAGAGAAATGCTCGTTTGGGCGAGGCAGTGAGTAATAAATGTGTGCATCCGAGCCTACCAGTGTAGCGAAAGCTCTGCCTTGGTGATCCCTGATCACAAACTTCTCGGGGTCTGTCTTTTGTATGATCCAGTCTATGATCTCTGGACATGGGAATATGGATGGGTGCGCCCCTGCCAGATGTAGTTTGGACCTCTTTACCGCCAAGTATACTTCCCGGTCTGGGAGATCTTCTGGAAATTCTTCTTCCGGTGTGGCGAACTCATGATAAATCTGGTACCATCTCATGCTGTCGTCTTTTGAAAAAGTACATAGTGTATCTCGGGATATTGGGGGTGGGGACACCACCTCCAGCTCATCAATCTCTTCCACCTTTTTCTTGTCCTTCCTCCGAGATAGCGGGGGCGCCATGTCACTAGAATCTGAGAGCACAGGAATTCACTCTATGTCTTCTTGAGTTTCACCTGTCAAATTCAGAAAGGAGTCCCACGATAAGAACGACATGGTGATAAAAACCAGTTACAATTTAGTGATGAAATCTAGCTGCGTTAATGCAAAACTGGACTACTGAGTCGCTGGGTCGCGGATCGCAAAAGCAGGGTCCGGGCGCGACCTTGCGACCTCGCGACCAGGTCGCTGGGTCGCTAGGTCGCAGATCCTCGGAAAAGTGGAAAATGCGACTTAGCGACCTAGCGACCAGGTCGCTGGGTCGCAAAGTCGCAAATCCCAAACAAGTGGAGAGAGTGCGACTTTGCGACCTCGCGACTAGGTCGCTGGGTCGCAGGTCGCAAACTAGCTTGCCGAGGGTTTTCGCGCGCGTGGCCTTGAACTCTTTTTCTCCCTTCTGTTGGGAATTTACAAGATGGCTGGGCCCAGGGGAAGCTATGGCATGGTTTCAAAAGCAAGGGATGGTGCCATAAAGGTGAATCAAGAAAAGCAGTGAGGTTTGGGCAATTCATGCAACAAATAAACTCACAAAACCCCCAAAAACATCTAAGCTCAGTCAAAAGACCATTTAAAGGCCTAAGGAGAGATGGGTTTAGTAAGAAAAGCATTAAAACGGAAACAACAGGAAGAAATGGCAACTTACCCGGGAAAAACGCGTCAGTTGAGCTGTCAGAGGCGTTTTCTTACAAATCGTTGAATGTGAAAAATGCGACCTGCGACCTCCCTTTTATAGAAAGTCGCACGTGCGAGCAATAAATGCAGGTCGTTGGGTCGCGGATTTGTCAAATTTTGAGTTTTGCAACCTTGCGACCTTGCGACCTGGCGACCTGGGGTCGCTGGGTCGCTAGGTCGCTAGGTCGCGCTTTGCATGAAATTTGTAGTTTTGCGACCTTGCGACCCGTCGACCCGGCGACCTGGTCGCTGAGTCGCAAAGTCGCAGTTTTCATAAATTTTGAGAATTCGCGACCTGGCGACTTGGCGACCTGAGGTCGCTAGGTCGCTAGGTCGCAGGTCGCAGTTTTCATAAATTGTTTACCTTTGCGATCTGATGACTTAACAATTTCTCTTTAGTTCTAAGGGGCTCTAAAAATTTGAAATGGTAGTCAAAATTTTGGAGGGTGTTGTAGAGACTGCAACAAATGGCGATTCACTGGACGAACTCAGAGTCTCTGCTGATGGTTAGTCTTTGCGGGGGGAGGGAGGGGCTTATGCTAACTGTCCTCTTTACCTTGTGGTTGCCATTTCCTAGCCTTCGGCATCTAGCTGGGTTACTCAACCTGTTGGTCTGGTTGGGCGCCATTCAAACAAATTCTTTCTTCAGGTCTCCAGACTGGAAGGGTTGGAGAACTCTAGGCGGCCACAGGGTCTGGTACGATTATTTTGTCCTCATCGTGTTGCTCCGCTGCCAGCGAACCTCTCGGTCCCGGCGGAGTCACTGCCTAGGAATCGTGAACGTTGCTCCGCTGCCAGCGAGCCTGGTCAGTACCCCGGCGGAGTCGTTACATCACTTCTCTGCGCAGGAAGCCTTTCTCAATCCTTTACCCTTATTTGTGTGCTATTGCACTTATTTTGAATGTGCCCGAGGCACTTATTTAGATGTGCTTATGGCACTTATTTGAAATGGCCGTTTGGCCTGGGCGGATGAGGGATCCCGACTTATTTTGCTTGCAAGGAGGTTGTTCCTGGTCTGGTATGAGGACTTTGGTTTTTCCCAGACGCCCTATCGTAGCTTAGAGTATCTCTCTTCCCTTCTGGTCCGGTTACCATTTACACTGCATTTTCTTTTGTGGACACCCTCTCAGACTGGCGAGGTAAGTTCTCCTGCTTGATGACTTGGGCTTGGTAATGTGCTACCTTTAGGTGCGGAGGACAAGCAAGCTTTCGCCGCCTTTGAGTTTATCGGGAAAGGCTTTCCATCAGCGGAGAACCTGCTGCAGTATGCCAATCTGCGTAGCTCTAACAAATCCTTCCTTAGGTTTTTATTTCATTTTATTTATATATATTTTATTTTATTTTATTTTTTTTTTTTATTTTTTTTTTAACAAATAAAGACAAGGAACTATGGTACAAAACCAGACAGCCCTCGAAGGGCTGTTAAGTGAAATAGTGTTTGAGGTCATGCCCGTTTACCGGGAGGACCTCGACTCGTCCATCAAGGGTTTGTAATCTGAATGTGTGTGATCCTATCTTTTCATTAATTTGGAAAGGGCCTGTCCAAAGTGCTTGGAACTTAGCATGCTTTCCCTTTTCCTCATGGGCTTTATCCCACTTAAGGACCAGGTCTCCTACTTCAAAAATTTTATTTCCCGCGGACTTTTTATCAAACCATCTTTTGATTCGGCTCTGATGGATGGCAAATTTTTCCCGGGTCTTTTGCCTTTCTTCCTCCAATTTCAGCAAGGTGTCGATTCGGTTCTGCAAGGTGGGACACGGGGTGCCATGACATTCTTGGGACAGTTGGAGGGCCGGGAGAGACAGATGAGAAGGGAGGACAGCTTCTTTTCCATACACGAGGAAAAATGGGGAGGTGCCTAAAGAGGATTTGGGAGTAATCCGGTCAGCCCATAGTGCATTGTGAAGGGCATTGTGCCAGTTGCGCTGGTGGGATAGAAGAGTCTTCTTAATAATACGGATAAGGTTCTTGTTAGTGGACTCAGCCAATCCATTTCCCTGGGGGTAGTAATTTGTAGAATGTTTCAGAATAATTCCATTTTCCAGCGCAAAATCATATAACTTAAAAGATGAGAAATAAGTCGCATTATCAAAAACTAAAGAAGTCGGAACGCCAAACCTGGTCATGATGGAATGCGTGAGGAATTCTATTACCTTTTGATCGTTGATTCGGCGTAACGGTGTTGCCTCGACCCACCTGGTGAAGTAGTCAGTGGCCGTAAGGATATACCGATGTTGTTTAGAAGAGTGAGGTATGATTTCCCCAATTACATCCAAACCCCATTGTTGGAAAGGTTCCTCCACTGCTACTGAGAGTAGCGGTGCGGCTGGCCGTGCTTCTCGGTTGGCGAACTTCTGGCACTGAATGCATTTCCGAACATATGCATGCGCGTCTCTGAAAAGAGTAGGCCAATAGTATCCTGCACGCATTATCTTATGGGCAGTGGTATCTCCGGAAAAATGACCTCCAACTGGCCCGTCATGCAACTCAGTTAAGATTTTCTGGGCTTCGTCAGTTTCCAAGCAGCGTAACAGGACCCCATCGTGGTGTTTCTTGAACAACTTACCTTGGATCAGTTGGTGAGATGCGGCTTTTAGTCTTATTGCGCGTTTCTGTCAGGCAGTAAGAGCAGGGTCCATCGTGCCTTGGGCCAGATATCTTGAAATGTCAGAATACCAAGAAGGGCTATTTTGCTGAGGCACATGGTCGCTCTGATACATGTCGATCTCTTGTTCCCAACATTCTTCCTCAATCTCACGAGCACTTGCAGCCTCTACGGCCATTTGACATAAGCCCTGTCCTTTAACGGTATGTGCTGGTCTGAACTCTAAATCGTATTCTTGTAAACATGCCATCCAGTTGCCCTGCCTTTCGCCTAGCTCTTGCTGTACGAAAAGTGAGCGGACTGCTGGGTGCGGTACAAAAACCGTGACGTGATTTTTCAAGATGTAGGGCCTAAAATGTTTTACGGCCTTGTAAACCGCATAGGCTTGCTTGTCAATTTCCTGATAGTTTAATTCAGCTCCCTGTAGACCGGTGCTCATAAAAGAAATGGGCCGTTCATCGTTGTTATTATCTTTCTGCGTGAGGACAGCCGCAAGCGAGGAGTCTGAAGCGAAAGTGTATAGGATGAAACCTTTATCAAAATCTGGACTTTGGAGGGAAGGAGTTTCAGCTATAGCCTTTTTTATCTTATCGAAGGCCTCTTTCTCTGGGGGATTCCATTGGAATACAACATTCTTTTTAATCATTCCCTGCAGTGGTCTGACTATCTGCGCGAAATCTGAAATGAATTTACGGACAAAATTAATCTTCCCCAGGAAGGATTGCATCGCTTTCTTGTTGCTTGGGGGCAGAATATGAGCGATGGCTTTAGCCCGTTCCGGGTCAACTATAATGCTCTGTTTAGTGATAATGTGGCCTAGCAAGTTTCCTTCTACCACAGCGAAAACACTCTTTTTAGGATTGAGCGATATTCCGTACCTCCTGCACCTCTCGAAGATTTGCTTGAGGTGGCGTAAATGATCGCCCCTGTGTTTTGAAAATACAGTAACATCGTCCAAATAAACCACCACGCTCTGCCCTATTAAACCGCGGAAGGCTATGTCCATGGCTCGTTGGAAAGTTTCCCCTGCATTGATCAAGCCAAAGGGCATGCGTCTGAAAGCGAAGGTTCCCCATTTTGTCCGGAATGTGGTTTTCAGTCTGTCTGGTTCAGCTACCAGCACCTGGTTATAGCCGGAGAAGCCGTCCAATAGGGAGAACATCTCAGATCCAGATACAGCTTGTAATATCTGTTCCATGGGGGGCACCGGGTAGTTGTCTTTGTTTGAGGACCGATTCAGATTACGGAAATCTACACACAAGCAGATCTCACCAGACTTCTTTCGTACGGGTACCAGATTCGACACCCACGTGGAGTGACGAACTTTGAAAATAATGCGCGCATCCAAGAGCTTCTTAAGTTCTTTTATAATCATTGGCTCCAAAGCTGGATGCACTTTTCTGAGTTTCTGTTGGAAGGGTTTAACGCCTTCCCTCATGGGTATTACATGCTGAATGATACGAGTATCGTATGTACGTAGATCTTCATATGTCCAAGCAAATACATCACGATACTTCCGAAATAACTGGGTGAAAGCCCGTGCCTCTTCATCACTGCAGTCTTTGCCAAGGTTAACGAACTTAGGGTTCTCATCTGACCCCAAGTTTACTTGCCGATGTGCCAATATGGAACTTTGCACTTTGGTGTTTGGAGGCCTACGGAATCGGTTTTGCAGATCAAACATCTTTTCTAGTGATACCACCCCCTTGGGCATAATGTTCTCTTTGCGTTCATCATTCTTTTTCTGTAACGCATGCTCATGTTCTTCCTCATCTATCGCCGCGTCCTTGAATACTTCAGTATTGCACATAAAGTCCAAAATCTGTTGATCATCGTTAAAAACGCGTAAATTAGAAATATTGTCTGGCACAGAGGGCCTATATACAATTTCAATAGAAAAACCGTCCCTCAAAGGGGTGAATCTAGCAGCAGCATTAGCCAGAGTATCTGCTGCTGCATTGTGCATCCTAAGGACAGATTTAATTCCAAATGCATCGAAACCAGAAATCAAACGCCATACCTCTTGTTGATATGCCTTTAAATGCGGAGATAAACAGTGAATGGTGTTGCGTACCTGGCGGGTGATAATCTCGGAATCTCCAATGACCTGCAAACATTTTTCCTTCAAATCCAGTGCTTTTTTAAGTCTGAGGAATAACGCCTCGTACTCAGCAGAGTTGTTGGTGCACTGGAACTCTAGCTGGCATGAGATTAAGTATTTATTTTTGCGCGGGTCAAGCAATATACAACCAGCACCGGCTCCATCATGGGTCTTGGAACCGTCATAATACAAGGTCCACATGTCACTTTCCGGCTCCTTCGGGGCACTAGGTTTTGGAGGGGTCCCTCCTGGTGGTAAGTCAGGGATAACTTGCTCTTCTGTGACAAAGGCTAACTCAGATTGAACCTCGGGGCCTATAGGAGATTGCGGGGGTTGGTAGCATCCAAATATTTCTTCCAGAAAGCACATGCCGAGCTCTTCTTGGGCAAAGCTGATGGGTTCATTAACGGCATCCAGATCAGTGACGGTGTGTTTCATATAGGGTTCACTCTCTACTCTGATCTGATTATTCCGCCCCTTGTAAGGAAGCCACAAGTGGGACCAATCGGTGGCAAAGTAGCCTTGTAATTTGCTGGACCAATCTCTACTGAGCAATAGGCCGTATGCTTCCGGGATATCGACAACCACAATGTCAATGCACTGATGGACCCTAGAGTCTTATGACAAGCGGATGATGACATTGTTCAATTCTCCTATGGCGGGTACTTGTGATCTGTCGAGTTGTATGATTTTTGCATCAGTCTTCTCCGGGCGAATGTTAAGTTTCTTACAGACAGATAAAGGCATGACGTTTGTAGAGGCACCGGAGTCGACTAGACAATTGTGGACATTGAAGTTGAAAATCTCGAAGGACAAAAGGAAAGGGGGTGTGGATCCTCTAGAGTTTGTATTGATGGCGTTTACTATGGATTGTACATCTGGTTCGGCTTGCGCAGACGTGTTGCTCACAGTCTTCGTAGCTGAAGTATTTGCGAAAGCCTTAAGAATGAGCTCCTTTTGATTAGTAATGCGGGCCAACTCATAGAGAGAAATGTTTGCTCTTGTTTTCTTCATATCTTCAACAATGTTATAGCTGGGCTCTGGTTGAGGGCTAGGCTCGGCGGAAGTCTTAGAGGATTCTGTTGGAAGTTTGCTCTTTTGACTCGCTCGGGTAGTGTTGTTGGGAATTTTTTCCGGGACAGATTGTTTTCCGTTCCCAGGGGGCAGGATTTTCCTTAGGAAAGCCCTTTTCTTGTCTTCATAAGACTGTTCGGGAACAGGTCCTTTGCTTCTGAGGCTATAATTCCGCACGGGCTGATCCTTGGGAGCATCTGCCATGTAAATATCGATAGGGGTAAGGTTTTCTCCACCTCGGATTATGTCAAAAGCAAGGATAGAGGATCCTGGTTCTTCATTTGAGGGCGGATCTTCATCGTGATCTGAAACCTCATCCTCCGTCACATCCCCTGGAGTTTGATCATCTAAAAGCTGATTAACTACTGCTATCATGCTGCCAATCCATTGAGGGCATGTTTTCTCGGAGTGGGCAGCTTGGTGGAAAGAACAGAAATTATCTTTCCCTATCTCTTCCACATTGAGAGCAGTATTTGTGTTAGACGGAGGTCTGTTAGTATTGGGATTACTTTTTCTGAAAAAAGGTTTGGGTGGTTTACTACTAGTTGTGGCTTCGGTGCCCTTTCTCCTGAGGTCAGTGACTTCATTTGTTA
This sequence comes from Pinus albicaulis, assembly GCA_034641835.2. Lineage (NCBI taxonomy): Eukaryota > Viridiplantae > Streptophyta > Pinopsida > Pinales > Pinaceae > Pinus > Pinus albicaulis. The sequence goes on from CM076579.1 coordinate 1,289,014,798, forward strand.
AATGCTTGAGCGTTTTGGCCATGCTTTCAAAATCAAAAGCATCTCTATCCCTATCAGTTGTCTTAGGAGTGGAGGACTGACCTCTTTTTGTGTTAGGCTTGTGATCATCTCTCCCTTCATGATCGATGGCTCCTATCGAAAGCATGTCTTTTTCCACAGCGAGAGCAGCCTCATAATTAGCCGTAAGGTTAGCGCGGGCTTCACGTTTCACGAAAACTGCAATATCTCTAGGTAGGGCTTTGGTGTAGTAGTCAATGGTGATTGAGTCATCCAACGCCAAGTTTGGAGGAAATTTCTGCAGTATGGTAGCAAAGCGTTGGTTGAAGTCCTTAACCTTTTCCTTTTTATGACACTTGATGGTGCTCAGTTCAGTTAGAAGCATGGAAGGAGTTTTATCTTCTGAAAACTTATGCAGGAAAGTGCGACGGAATTGTTCCCATGAAGTGATAGAGGCACTGGGGAGAGAGCGGTACCATGTGGCTGCCTTGTTTTCGAGGGTATGGGGAAACAACCGACATGCGACATCATCGGACTGGACTCTCATGATTTGCAGAGACAAATAGAAGCTGCTAATATGATCTTCAGCTAAGGTGCCCTTCTCAGGGTCAAACTTAGGGAGATGTTTCTCTGGATGTCTAGGCAGATCTTGGAGTGGGCCTAGAAGGTTTAATGGGGATTGAGCCATCCAGGCTAGGGGTTGCACTCTTCTCGCCCGCTGGTGTTGCCTAAACTGATGTTCAGATTCACCTTCCGAACCTGAGACCGCTGCTTCTGACTCGTGACGGGAGTGTTCGTCCTGGTGTCTCCCACGGTGCAGAAAATCTCTAAGATATCCCAAGTTGTTTACAGGAGGCCTCATTGGGTTTGGGTGACGGTTGCGAGCTTGGTTTCCTTGACCTCGGCCTCTATCCCCTCTACCTCCGGCCCCTCGACCTCTATTTCTTTCTCCTTCATTTCTACGGGCCCTATTCCCCCCGTCTACATTTCCTCGGCCTCTGCCTCCCTCACCATCCCCGGGTGGGGGGTGTGCCTGGTTGTTGTTTTGTCGAGTCTGGTTAGGCTGGGAGTTGGGGAAAGGCTCGGTGTCAGCAAACTCTTCGCCCTCTTGGAGGATAGGATCATTTTCTTCAACGGCATTTGCGAGGTCTTCCAACATGAGATTTACGAGCTCGGGTATGGTACTAGCAATGGCACCGTTACGGGTGATGTTCTCGGGCGGAGTTCTAGTATGGGCAAGGTATTCCATGATTGGAGTGTACCGTAAATGGTTGATAAGATCTCGGGCAGCTGGGCGCAAGGCTCTCAGCTGCTCCCTAGTGATTTCAAAATATCAAAGCTCCCTCCCTGGAATATCTTCTAGAGGAGGAGGGATAGTTTCATTGTTTATGACCTCCCCTTGGGGAGTTTGTGATGGGATGTTTGTTGTGTGCTGGGAGGCTGCCATCGGCCCTCCTTCTAGCGCCAATTCTGTTGACGGGAAAATTTGTCCGGCCAACAGTAGGGGATCTCCCCGGTAGAAAGTCCCAATTAGACCTTAAACCGTTTGGAGTAGGGATCCTGTCCGGGGTGTGGGTCCGGCTACCACTTAAGATGACTTCCCTTCAGTCTCAAAAGAACCTGTTTGAACCTGCGGACATACACTTATTCACATGATACAGAATACAGGATTGATGTGTTAAACATGAATCAAACACTATGCGTAGCAAGATTATAGATAAAACATATACACCTCAAGAGATGTCATTAGTAACACATCTTTTGTGGGGTAATGCTTGTAAGGTAGTCTGATCACAAAATAAATAGTTCTTTATGATAAGATACCTCTTTAATTCCTGAAAGATAACACGAAATGCTAACAAAATAGTTCATTAACATTCATTAATAGAACAGATGATAAAATGAACATCATTGATACAACACGGATAGCCATGACGCATAAACGATGACATGAATAGTGCAGCTTCATTAATCATAGGATATTCTGAAACTGTACAAGAAATACGCAAAGTGTTCATACGGAAAAACACATCATAACCATAGGGTATTTTAACAAGACTCTATATTCATATGCTCACATGATACAGAATACAAGATTGATATGTTAAACACGAATCAAACACTATGCGTAGCAAGATTATAGATAAAGCACGTACACCTCAAGAGATGTCATTAGCAACACATCTTTTGTGGGGTAATGCTTGTACGGTAGTCTGATCACAAAAGAAATAGTTCTTTATGATAAGATACCTCTCCACTTCCTGAGAGATGAAACGAAATGTTAACAAAATAGTTCATTAACATTCATTAATAGAACAGATAATAAAATGAACATCATTGATACAACACGGATAGCCATGACGCATAAACGATGACATGAATAGTGCAGCTTCATTAATCATAGGATATTCTGAAACTGTACAAGAAATACGCAAAGTGTTCATACAACAAAACACATCATAACCATAGGGTATTTTAACAAGACTCTATATTCATATGCTCAAGTGTAGAATCTTTCAATACAATTGCATGTAGCTCTTGAGTTTTCCCAAAAAAGAAAAGCCCCATTACAAGTTCCCGAAGGAAGTATTTATAATGCCAAAACTGTCCGTTGGGTTCCCTTGACTGTTCTCCTCCTTGACCGTTGGGTTACCTTGCGACCCACTCATTCTGCGACCTGGGTAGGTGATGCGACCTGCGACCTAGGTAGGAGACGCGACCTGCGACCTAGGTAGGAGATGTGACCTGCGACCTGTCCTGTTGGTGCGACTTGCGACCTGGCTTTACTTGTTGCTCAGGACTTGCTGCTGCCAGGCCGTGAAATATTAAGGTCAGGGACGACAATCTGTTACTCCTTCAGGAAATCCTGCCATGTCCTGTATTCTGCTGCTATGGGGGCAACCAGAGGTACCTCCTCCTTCAGCCTATGCACACATTCCAAAGTGTTTGGTACTAAAGTCTCTCTTTTCTGTCCGATCTGATTTGAAAGCGATGCAAGCTTGGTATAAATCCGCACTGGAGTGGCGATGAATTTACTAAGATGCTCTTGAGATGCCGAGGGTTCTGGATCAGCTGCGGCTTGCTTGATAGGTTGCAAAAACGATTGGATGTCCTGGTCTACTTGTTCCCAGGCTTTCTCTTCTTCTAATGCCCCAAGTGATGGAATGTGATGCAACGTATGCATTGAGTCGATACCACTAATCAGGTGGTTGTACAAGGACATTACTTTGTCCAGGTCTTTGGACAATTTGTCTCCAGATTGCATTGCCATGCGGAGTTGAACCTTTGCATCCTGCGTGTGAATCCAGTCCCTCTTAGGAAAATTTTCAGGTGCCTGAGGGTGCTGTATTATCCAACCCATCATCCGGTCTAAAGCCTGTGAAGCCTCTCTAAGCTGCTCTTGTCTTTGCCTGGTTTCCGTTCGTGCTCTTGCCAGAGGAGCGACTGTTTGTTTAATGGTGAACATTTCACCATATACCTGTCTCATAGTCACTTCCAACACCTCACACTCCTTGAAAATGGCAAGCGAGACTTCATTTGCTGGTAGAGCTTGGTTTCGAAGTTGCTGGACTTCTGCTTGCAGTTCTGCTTTCTCCTGCCCTGCTATCTTTTCGCGTTGCTCAGCTGCGTGCAGTCTGTTTTGTAGAGATACTATTTCTCTACTCATTCGGGTTACATTCTCTTCCGTAGCTACAGCGAAGGCGGTACCTGCTGATGCTATCATTACCAGATTAGTCCTGGTATCCAAAACTATATCCTTGCCTGTTGACACTGCGGATGAGGTAGAGGGACTTTGTGCCAGTGACCTCCTCTTCTCTTGCCATATTTTGAATGAAAACTGATCAAATGTGAGCCTATTCAAGTCAAACACATCTTCTTCCTGTACATGGGGCGATCTGACATCAGAGAGTTTTGTACGGCCCAGAGGTATATCGAGAGGGGTTACCTCAAGGTCGTCCAGCATGTCATCCTCCCTTTCCTCTGTGTTCTTTTCTTCTTCTAGTTTTGTACGGCCCAGAGGTATATCGAGAGGAGTTACCTCAAGGTCATCCAGCATGTCATCTTCCCTTTCCTCTGTGTTCTTTTCTTCTTCTTCCTTCCTCCACCATTCAGCTTCTGCTGCTGCTTCTATTTCGGCCCTCTTCTTCTGTTCAGCTCCAGCAGCCTGTTCGGCTTTCTTTTGGCGTTCAACCTCTGCCTTGTCCAGCTCTGCCTTAAGTGCCCGTTCCGCTGCGGCTTGTGCCTCCTTGTCCTCTTTTTCTTTCCTAGCCTCTTTGGCCAGCTTCTTCTTTTGTGTTGCTGTTGCACTCTTTTGGCGCGCCTCCTCATCTTCTTTTAGCTTTTTCTCCCTTTCTTGCTGGGCTTTTGCCTCTGCTTCCTTTTGTTTGATGGATGGAGTTGGCCCTGTGTTGATTCGAGATTTCTTGAGTATAGATGAAGAGGCACCTCCTAACTGACGCCTTCTGTCTTCTAAGTTCTGATCATCTGAGTCTTCCTGGACCACGACAATTTCCGGAGCGAGTTGTCTTTCAGCATTATACCAGTTCCTTCTCTCATCTTCCGCCAGGCGCTCAAGGTGCTGATAAGTCCACCTGAAATTGGCCTTCCGGCAATGTTCAGGAACTATCCTCTCTGGGTCGTATGTTCTATTTTCAAGCGCCCCAAAGTGATAACCTCTCATTTCTTCTGCTTCTGCTATTACTTCCTTGAAGTCTTTAACTGTGAATGCACCAATGGTGAGGGGTAACGTGGGCCATGGCTTCTTTTTTCCTCTAGACAAGATGTTGGAGAATCCGTGTGACATTTGAAAACATACTTCCTGGATAAGCATTTTGTCTGTCACGAAGTGAGGCATAGCATGTGGCACCTTGTAAGTTCCGAAAACTCGGATGAAGGTGTATCCTGGGAAAGGGAACCAGTGTCCAACTTTAACTAGCGTTTCCTTGGCCCGCCACGACATGCAAGGGGCGTCTTGGCCAAATAAATGTCTGTACAGAGAGGGAATAAATATTTGGGAAATCTGATCTATATCCTGCTTGTATTTGGACTCCAAAAATACCTTGAGTTGCAGATGAATTGCGCGTGATTGCTCGGGGTCCCAGTTGTGCGGCCATCCATCAAACTCTACTCGGGCGCAGACAGCGTCTAGTAGGTAAGAGGCCATGTAAAATTCTGCGGGCATTCCTTCCTCCGGGGCCAATGCTGAGTTCAAGTTGGTCTGCATCGACGTCATCAGTATGCCGGCCCAGTTGAAACGAGTGCCCTGTGTTGTCACATACTCCATGATAGTAGCCCAACTGCCGCTGAAGGTGGAGCAATCTGGGCGCCCGTAAAGTCTGCAGAGCATGGCGGCAACCAATTTGTAAACCTTTCTCAGGCTCGCCACTAGGTACTCTTGGTCTTTCTTGACCTTGAACTTCTCGGGCTCCTCCCACCATTGCCTAATAGTATCAACTACTGGAACGGCGTGAGTAACAGCCCATTCTGGAGAGAAATGCTCATTTAGGCGAGGCAGTGAGTAATAAATGTGTGCATCTGAGCCTACCAGTGTAGCGAAAGCTCTGCCTTGGTGATCTCTGATCACAAACTTCTCGGGGTCTGTCTTTTGTATGATCCAGTCTATGATCTCTGGACATGGGAATATGGCTGGGTGCGCCCCTGCCAGATGTAGTTTGGACCTCTTTACCGCCAAGTATACTTCTCGGTCTGGGAGATCTTCTGGAAATTCTTCTTCCGGTGTGGCGAACTCATGATAAATCTGGTACCATCTCATGCTGTCGTCTTTTGAAAAAGTACATAGTGTATCTCGGTATATTGGGGGTGGGGACACCACCTCCAGCTCATTAATCTCTTCCACCTTTTTCTTGTCCTTCCTCCGAGATAGCGGGGGCGCCATGTCACTAGAATCTGAGAGCACAGGTATGCACTCTATGTCTTCTTGAGTTTCACCTGTCAAATTCAGAAAGGAGTCCCACGATAAGAACGACATGGTGATAAAAACCAATTACAATTTAGTGATGAAATCTAGCTGCGTTAATGCAAAACTGGACTACTGAGTCGCTGGGTCGCGGATCGCAAAAACAGGGTCCGGGCGCGACCTTGCGACCAGGTCGCTGGGTCGCTAGGTCGCAGATCCTCGGAAAAGTGGAAAATGCGACTTAGCGACCTAGCGACCAGGTCGCAAAGTCGCAAAGTCGCAAATCCCAAACAAGTGGAGAGAGTGCGACTTTGCGACCTCGCGACTAGGTCGCTGGGTCGCAGGTCGCACACTAGCTTGCCGGGGTTTTCGCGCGCGCGGCCTTGAACTCTTTTCTCCCTTCTGTTGGGAATTTACAAGATGGCTGGGCCCAGGGGAAGCTATGGCATGGTTTCAAAAGCAAGGGATGGTGCCATAAAGGTGAATCAAGAAAAGCAGTGAAGTTTGGGCAATTCATGCAACAAATAAACTCACAAAACCCCCAAAAACATCTAAGCTCAGTCAAAAGACCATTTAAAGGCCTAAGGAAAGATGGGTTTAGTAAGAAAAGCATTAAAACGGAAACAGCAGGAAGAAATGGCAACTTACCCAGGAAAAACGCATCAGTTGAGCTGTCAGAGGCGTTTTCTTACAAATCGCTGAATGTGAAAAATGCGACCTGCGACTTCCCTCTTATAGAAAGTCGCACGTGCGAGCAATAAATGCAGGTCGCTGGGTCGCGGATTTGTCAAATTTTGAGTTTTGCAACCTTGCGACCTTGCGACCTGGCGACCTGGTCGCTGGGTCGCAAGGTCGCTAAGTCGCGCTTTTCTGAAAAATGACAAAATTGTGACACAGCAGCATGGTGGCGACTGGTCGCAGGTCAGAGATGCCTTCTCATCCCGATTATCAGGATGCGACACGGCGACACAGCGACCGGGAGTCGCGGGGTCGCCAGTCGCTGGAATCTGATTTTCATGAATTGTTTACTTTTGCGACTTAGTGACTTAGCAATTTCTCTATGTTTCTAAGGGGCTCCGAAAATTTGAAATGGTGGTAAAAATTTTGGAGGGTGTTGTAGAGACTGCAACAGGATCATAAGACTTCCAAATCATCCATGTGTGAGCACAAAAAGATACTTTTTACCAAACAAGGCTCAAAATATCATCATAATAAATCATGTACCTAGTCATCCTCATTTAAGCATGAGTATCACAATAACCCGATAGTAAACGATCATAGTACCATGATACAATCATTAGTATTCAACACCTCTCCCTTTTGAAGTTGATGCTCCTCCTTAACTTGTGCAACCTGAATACGTTCATCAGCAAGTCATCAGCAACAATCTCTACATGAACTGTCCTTATCTCTGAATTATAAGACTTTCAGCAACGAATACTCTTCATCAAAAAGCAAACAGGACTCATCCACAATCTTCAACGTAAGAAACCATGTATCATATCATCATTATTTAGAACTGAGAAACTAAGCTGATATTGAGTCAATAATACAGTTATTAACAGTCAGACTGATGCTCCCCTTGAACCTCTGCTCCAGATCTTCAGCTATCATATAATTTCTCTTATCATCAATGCATACGCGACTGTGTCTGCTGGAACTCGCGTGTATACGCGACTTTTGTTAATAGAACCCGCGTATGGAAAGTGAAGCATAGAAATTTTCACATTCCTTCATATCCCCCTGAACTTGTCCTTCCTGTACCTGTCTTCTTCATATCAGATGCTTTGTCAGAAATACATATAACCAGAATAATCAAATCAACCATGAGATTCATCATACATTGCTCCCCCTATGACGATACATTACTAAATCTCATAATGTATCCCACATCATTCCAGCAGTCAATAAGAAAAGTCAGCTTCAGAAGCGGATGACTGCAGTAGGGTCAGAATTCCCTATGTTTCTGAACGGTCTTCCATCTTTTTCCAGATTTGTTTGAACTTTCTATTTGTGTGCTGGAAGTTATCCAATTTCTCATATCTGTTCAACCTGCATTCCTTTTCTACATGTCCATACTTGTTACAACAATAACATCTCATGTGTCCAGAGAAATAAGCATAAGAATCATGATGAGTATTTCTAATCTTCCTCCTTTTACAATCAGCTGCTTTATGTCCATACTTGTTACATGAAAAACAATATCCCTTGAAGAAACCAGAGTACCTTTCTATGTAGGAACTGTTTGATTGAGGCTGAAATGATCTGCTCCTGCAATTTGATGCAACATGCCCATAATTATGACATTTAAAGCATTCAACTTTATTGACTGATTTCCTTTGAGATTTCATCATTGTTGGTTGACCTTTGTTTCTTTCAACACTTCAAGTTTTGCATTGACATCCTCTGAATTTTTAGCACTTTCTTGTGAGCTAGATTCTCCTTTAACAGTTTCATGGAAACCAAGACCAAGTTTGATAGCAGGAGACCTTTGATTACTCAGAATATTGTCCAAAATGTTAGTACTATCTTGAAACCTCAAAAGTTTAACCTTTTCTTCTAATTTATCTTTGAGAATGTTTACCTCAACCTCCAAGGCTTGACATTGCTTCGTCAAGCTTTCTTCTTTCCTTCTTCCATCTTCTACTTGATCCTTCAGATTTAGAATCTCTTCTTTCAACCAATTTTCATTTTCTTCACATGTTTGTTGCAGCTCTTCATTCTTCTTATTTGATTTTTCCAGATCTTCTTTGAGAGAGATGATTTCTGCTTCAAGTCCTTCCTTTTCAAAATGGCAGGGGTTCTTCATTCTTCTTATTTGAATCTTCCAGATCTTCTTTGAGGGAGACGATTTCTGCTTCAAGTCTTGCATTCTTCTTGTTTGATTTTTCCAGATCTTCATTTAGATCGTTAATTTCTGCTTCAAGTCTTGTCATTCGATTGGATGCATAAGCATGGAACCTTTGGTACTTGTCTATCTGTCCATTCAGTATTTCTATCTTTCCTTTCATTTGAGAGATCATTTCTTTGTAGATAGAGTCTCTTTCTTTAAGTGATCTTTGTTGATCTTCAACTTTGATCTTGATAGCTTCCTCTAGACCCAAAGCATTACTTTCACTATCTTCACTATTGAAAACACGAGAAAGTGAATCACAAGGCTCATTGTCAATACACCGATTTATCTTCTTCATTTTACGTTGCACATGTTTTATTTATCTCCATTTAATTGTACTTCTTCTTTTTCTTCTTCCCATTACGACGAGATCTCCTTCAAGCGATCAAGCTTTCACCAGAAGAACTTGCGATGATACCCAATTGTTGGGAAAATGCGAGAGGGGGGGGGGTGAATCGATATTTACTTTGCATATTCAAAACTTTACTTTTCATGCTCTAAAACCCATACGCTACTTTTCTGAAGCCAACTAGAGTATACACGCGGATATCCTTCATAAAACTCACGTATACACAGAGATCTAATTATGCCATTAAATATTCAATTATATCATTCCATCATTCATTCATTAGATGATCTATAAACAGTAAACATGTGCAGTAAGAACAGAATAAACCATCACACATAAGCATCACACATGAACACCGGGATTTTAGGTGGAAACCCAAGTCTGGAGAAAACCACCGCTGCAGTTGCTCAGCCTTCAATATTTTATTATAGAGAAAACATCTTACCCAACATATGTCTTTGAGTGCGGACTCCTACGTACGCGAGGAGGCACCCACACACGCTCGTTTACCGACCTCTCTGAAGGGAGCTACGACCCCGCTCTCGTTTACCGACCTCTCCTGGAGGAGCTACGACCCCACGAACTCGTTTACCGGCCTCACACGAGAGGAGCTCGACCCCGGCCCGAAGAGCTACAGCCTCGGCACCTCGCTGGACCACATTTCATCGATTTTCACCACTGAGGATCCAGCTTGTTCATGGACACCACTTGCGAGGAGGCCATGTTCGTCGTATATTATTGGTGGACCCACTCCATACTTTTAAGCGCGGTCAACCATGGAAAACGGATACATATAACTCAACGTGAGATTGGAACTCAACTTTCTGACGAGCAGATCAGACATTTCATACCTCATACTTCAGCAAACCCTAGTTTGCATACGCGCTTTCCTTTCACTGATCCTGCGTGTATATGCGCCTTTGTCCATACAAACCCGTGTATACTTCTGTACAGATTACAGAGCTAATTTCACTGCGCATACGCGCTTTCTCTTCAGCTAAGCCGCGTATATACGTGCTTCCTCTTCGACTAACTAGCATATGGTTCTTCAGACATTTAGGTCAATGCAATTCTTCAGAACAGATACATCACACAGTTTTTACCCTTTACTTCAAACAGATGTTCGCCTCATCACAGATCTAATCATTTCATAAACAGATCTAGAAGATACAAATACATTTCAGATCTAGATTCCCTTCTTCATCATTGGTGCTTCATGCATTCGGATCTATCATTCAACTGTAACCCTTTCCATTCAGATATACTCCAGATAGAAGTATTCATTCAAGCTCAGACATCTTGCACCCACACTCATGATTTGCACAATGATTTTCTTCTCTTTATATATGTTTACCCTTTTTCAATACCATGAGCCCCTTTTTCAATACCATGAGCCAAAACTACATTACTTCCGATGGTATTCCTGGGTGGGGTCATTTAGACGAATCATTACCCAATACAATGGGTCAATACCATGGTGGTTACCCCTGGCTTTGCACTTTATGAGCACTTTTTCCCATACGCGACTTGGAACGTTGTTTCCCGCGTGCATAAGTACTCCTAGGCAAATCAGCATGTTATAGAGACATACTCTTTTTCATCGAATTTAGCACATCTTTGATTCCTTTCTTCATTGCCCTTGTACCATGGCTTTGTAGATACATCGGTTACTTCATAGGGGAACATATTCTATCATACAACTTCATCAGTAAGTTGCCATCATCTTCATCGAGTAGGTTGTTCAATAATAACCTCGGCAACATATAGTAGCAAACATCATTTCATATCAGATTTACATCTATTGCTAGTCCAATAGGTCAAGAATAACTTCATCAGGTGGTTCACCATCAAGGACAACACATGTCAATAGTCGCATGTCTTCATCTTCATTCAGTGGGTTGCCATCAAGGACAACACTCTGCATCATATTGCCAACAATCTCCCCCTTTGGACTTGATGGCAACCACAATGGTGTTTGGTTACCACAACAGATAGGTACATTAATAATACAAGGACACCATGTCACATTCCCCATTTTTGACACCATTCTTTCTCTTCATTCAAACACCATGTCACTCTCCCCCTTTGACATCAAGGGCAAAGGGTGGATCAAAACCAACATACTCTCCCCCTTTTCTCCACATGTGGAAGAAGCGTTATGCAGATCTGATATATATACTGACGTGACCAAGCTCCCCCTAAGTTCATGCTGAATCTTCAAACATATTTTTCAATGAAGTACAAGACTCTATGAACTTCCTATCACCAAAGACTCATACTTACATCAAATATCCAACCAAGTGGATTTACATATAAGACTCAAGTACCCAACCAAGTGGGTTTACACATTTTGACTCAGCTACCCAACCAAGTGGGTTTTACAAAATTTGACTCAGCTACCCAACCAAGTGGGTTTACAAATTTGACAAGTCCTTACATGACTGAATCTTACAATTTTACATCATGGGTCTCAACATGACCTTTTCATCAGAATATAAATATGACCATTTATGACCAACACCAGAAAGTCCTCAAGAAAGAGAACATATTTTAGAACCATCATAATGCCAACAATGCATTATACTCAGCAATGCTAATGCTCCCCCTGAATCTGTGCATCCAAGCATCCTTTTCATATGACTAAGGCTCCCCCTTAGTTTTTGCATCCTGAACACTTTCACCAACAAATCATCAAGGCATCTTTATCAAAACATTAGAAATAGAATTATGAGAACTGGAACACCACCAGAGATACCAAACAGTATCAGAGATATCAAACAGCACTGCAGCTGTGCTGAAGAGAGCTGACCCCAAATAGAAATTTGTCAGCAATCAAACATACGCGGTTTTCTATGCATGAACTCGCGTATATACGCAACTGTGTTTCAGGAAATCCGCATATCCAATGCCATCTTCTAAATTTATGCAGATCTGATCCTCTGTGAGAAAAAGACAGTGTTCAGCTTCTTTCTGAGATATTTGAATGATTCCCTGGACTACAGATAGATAGAACAGTGTAGATGTGTCTTCAAGCGTCATCCACCGGTTGTAGCATAAGCACATTAGTAACCAAGCCTTCAGATTCTTTGCAGCATCAATACAATCTTTCCAAGAGAGATTATCATACCAGAACAACATCTTCAAATATGTGTCAAGCAATCATCCATGTGGTCCAATATCATCAAGATCTTCAAGATTTAACATGAAGTAACATATGGAGGCAAAAGATCTCAACCATAGTAACAAGTTCTGCATGATCTATTCTTATCTTTGGATCATAAGACTTCCAAATCATCCATGTGTGAGCACAAAAATATACTTTTTACCAAACAAGGCTCAAAATATCATCATAATAAATCATGTACCTAGTCATCCTCATTTAAGCATGAGTATCACAATAACCAATAGTAAGCAGTCATAGTGCCAACAATGCAATCATTAGTATTCAACCTGCTACTGCCCCTGAACCAGTGCTCCTCCTTAACTTTCGCAACCTGACCACCTTCATCAGCAAGTCATCAGCATCAATCTCTATATGATCTGACCTTATCTCTGAATTATAAGATTTTCATCTCAGCAACGAATACTCTTCATCAACAAGAAAACAGGACTCATCCATAATCTTCAACATAAGTAACCAAGTATCATATCATCATTATTTAAAACTGAGAAATTAAGCTGATACAGAGTCAATAATACAGTTATTAACAATCAGACTGATACTCCCCCTGAGCCTCTGCTCCAGACCTTCAGCTATCATATAAATTCTCTTATCATCAATGCATACGCAACTGTGTCTGCTGGAACTCGCGTGTATACGTGACTTTTGTTCATTGAAGCCACGTATGGAAAGTGAAGCATAGAAATTTTTCACATTCCTTCATCTCCCCCTGAACTTGTACTTCCTGTACCTTTCTTCTTCATATCAGATGCTCTGTCAGAAATACATATAACCAGAATAATCAAATCAATCATGAGAGTCATCATACATTGCTCCCCCTGTGACGATACATTACTAAATCTCATAATGTATCCCACATCATTCCTGCAGTCAATAAGATAAGTAAGCTTCAGAAGCGGATGACTGCAGTAGGGTCAGAATTCCCTACGTTTCTGATCGGTCTTCCATCTTTTTCCAGATTTGTTTGAACTTTCTATTTGTGTGCTGGCAGTTATCCAACTTCTCATATCTGTTCAACCTGCATTCCTTTTCTATATGTCCATACTTGTTACAAGAATAACATCTCATGTGTCCAGAGAAATAAGCATAAGAATCATAATGAGTACTTCTAATCTTCCTCCTTTTACAATCAGCTGCTTTATGTCCATACTTGTTACACGAAAAACAATATCCCTTGAAGAAACCAGAGTACCTTTCTATGTAGGATCTGTTAGTTTGTGGCTGAAATGATCTGCTCCTGCAATTTGTTGCAACATGCCCATAATTATGACATTTAAAGCATTCAACTTTATTGACTGATTTCCTTTGAGATTTCATCATTGTTGGTTGACCTTTTTTTTCTTTCAACACTTCAGGTTTTTCATTGACATCCTCTGAATTTTTAGCACTTCCTTGTGAGCTAGATTCTCCTTTAACAGTTTCATGGAAACCAAGACCAAGTTTGATAGCAGAAGACCTTTGATTACTCAGAATATTGTCCAAAATGTTAGTACTATCTTGAAACCTCAAAAGTTTAACCTTTTCTTCTAATTTATCTTTGAGAATGTTTACCTCAACTTCCAAGGCTTGACATTGCTTTGTCAAGCTTTCTTCTTTCCTTCTTCCATCTTCTACTTGATCCTTTAGATTTAGAATCTCTTCTTTCAACCAATTTTCGTTTTCTTCACATGTTTGTTGCAGCTCTTCATTCTTCTTATTTGATTTTTCCAGATCTTCTTTGAGAGAGATGATTTCTGCTTCAAGTCCTTCCTTTTCAAATGGCAGGGGTTCTTCATTCTTCTTATTTGAATCTTCCAGATCTTCTTTGAGGGAGACGATTTCTACTTCAAGTCTTGCATTCTTCTTGTATGATTTTTCCAGATCTTCATTTAGATCGTTAATTTCTTCTTCAAGTCTTGTCATTCGATTGCATTCATAAGCATGGAACCTTTGGTACTTGTCTATCTGTCCATTCAGTATTTCTATCTTTTCTTTCATTTGAGAGATCATTTCTTTGTAGATAGAGTCTTTCTCTTTAAGTGATCTTAGTTGATCTTCAAATTTGATCTTGATAGCTTCCTCTAGACCCAAAGCATTACTTTCACTATCTTCACTATTGCATACACCAGAAAGTGAATCACAAGAACAACTGTGAATACCTGATTTATCTTCTTCATTTTCTGCTGCACATGTTTTCTGAGCTATCTCCATTTCATTAGCCTTCTTCTTTTGCCTTCTTCCCATTGCGACGAATCTCCTTCAAGCGATCAAGCTTCTGCAGAAGAACCTCCTCTAATACCAATTGTTGGGAAAAATACTGAGAGGGGGGGGGGGGGGGGGGTGAATCAGTATTTACTGCATATTCAAAACTTTTAATTTTTCACTCATCTAAAACCCATACGCAACTTTCCTTTAGTAAACACGCGTATACACGCGGATAACCTTAATACAACTCGCGTATTAGCGAGAGGGTTTAAATATGCGGATACTTATTTCTTGATTCTTTCTGATAATCATTCATACGAAGTTAAGTTAACGATGAAACATGTGCAGTAACAACAGAATAACCATCACACAAAGCATCACACATGAACACCAGGATTTTTAGGTGGAAACCCAAGTCGGAAGAAAACCACCGCTGCAGTTGCTCAGCCTTCAATATTTTATTATAGAGAAAACATCTTACAACATATGTGCTGGTGCAGACTCTACCAGCATGCAGGCACCCACCTGCGCTCGTTTACCAGCCTCTCCTGGAAGGGAGCTACGACCCCCTGCTCTCGTTTACCAGCCTCACCTGGAAGGGAGCTACGACCCCCTGATCTCGTTTACCAGCCTCACCTGGAAGGGAGCTACAACCCCCTGACTGAAGGCTACAACCCTCAGCACCTCTATGGATCACGTTTCATCAATTTTCACACTGGATCCAAAGGTTCCTTTAGAACACAACTTGCAGGCCACTTTTCATCATATTTTCAGACTGGACCCACTCCACACATTTAAGCTCAATCATACAACCAAACTGATACAGACAACTCAGAACTGTAGAATACAGATAGCAGTAACACAACAGAACAGATCATACATTTTATACTTCAGACTTCAGCAAACCCTAGCTTTTCATACACGCTTTCCTTTCACTGATACCGCGTATACACGCGCCTTCCACCATACAAACCCGCGTATACTTCTGTACATATTACAGAGCTAATTTCACTGCGCATACGCACTTTCTGTTCAGCGAAGCTGCGTATATACATGCTTCCTCTTCGACTAACTAGCGTATGGTTCTTCAGACATTTAGGTCAATGCAATTCTTCAGAACAGATACATCACACAGATTTTACCCTTTACTTCAAACAGATGTTCGCCTCATCACAGATCTAATCATTTCATAAACAGATCTAGAAGATACAAATACATTTCAGATCTAGATTCCCTTCTTCATCATTGGTGCTTCATGCATTCAGATCTATCATTCAACTGTAACCCTTTCCATTCAGATATACTCCAGATAGAAGTATTCATTCAAGCTCAGACATCTTGCACCCACGCTCTTAATTTGCACAATGAATTTCTTCTCTTTATATAGGTTTACCCTTTTTCAATACCATGAGCCAAAACCACATTACTTCCGATGGTATTCCTGGACGGGGTCATTTAGACGAATCATTACCCAATACAATGGGTCAATACCATAGTGGTTACCCCTGGTTTTGCGCTTTAAGAGCGTTTTTTCCCATACGCGACTTGGCACGTTGATTCCCACGTGCATACGCGACTTCCCCTAGGCAAATCCACGTATGCCTAGAGACATACTCTTTTCATCAAGATTTAGCACATGCTGAATTCCTTTCTTCATTGCCTTCTGTACACACTATAGATACATCAGATTTACTTCATCAAGAACATATTCTATCAAGCACAACTTCATCAAGTAAGTTGCCATCATCTTCATCAAGTGGGTTGCCATTCAAGAATAACACTCAGCATCATATGGCTAGCAAACATCATTTCATATCAGATTTACATCATTTACTAAGTCCAATAGGTCAAGAATAACTTCATCAGGTGGTTCGCCATCAAGGACAACACATGTCAATAGTTGCATGTCTTCATCTTCATTCAGTGGGTTGCCATCAAGGACAACACTCTGCATCATATTGCCAACAATCAACTCTAGAGCAATCCCTGATCAAGTTTGACCAAACCAAGGAGGTGCACACAAGAATTAGCATTCTTCTTGCACCTTGCATGTAGAGTTCGAGGGAATAACTATCATTGTCAAAATAATAAAGGAAAATGCATGATACTTCCAACATTTTAGGACAAATTGAGATTCTAAATACCAAATATACCATGTAATAATGTATTATAGGTCTAATACTACTTGGTACACGCAATAGGGATTCCCATAATAACAATGCCAACAAAATTAAACTTAATGAAAGGATAATCAAGAGGTAACCATGTTACAAGGGATGATACATATTTAGGGGTACAACCATGTATATGTAATAGATTATTTACATTAATTCTCCATAAAGGTAGAACTCATGTGTCCTCTTGGATGCTCGACATATCATCCAATTTCCATATTGGATACTCAGCCTATCATCCAATTTCCATACTTTGAAAATAATAGTTTATGTGACCTTTTAAAGGATTTTAATTTCGACAGAGATAATTGGGATTATGTAACCTTTAAAATTCCTCTAATTGTGTTCAACCCAATACTCTAAGTGACCAACCATGACATAAGGGTCCATAAATTTACCCAAAATCATGATTTTATAGTGCCCTTTGGGCATAAATAAATGAGGGTAGGAACCTCCCACTTGAATATAATTATCATCTATGTACCAGTTGACCCATTACCAAATATATTGATTATAAGAGAAACTAATAAATATGATTAGGGGAGGTAGGTGTCAAGGGGTGGGCATCTATCATTCGCTATAGACGAATAATTGAAGGAAAATTTGCATGGACATTAGGTGTGCTATCTAACAATTTAAAAAAATCATAAGCTCTTCTTCAAGGTATCTTTGTAACCTAATCTAATCATCCTCATCATATTCTATTTTTTGGTGACTCTCAAGTTATAAGAAGACATATGCTCAAGGGAACTAAAGCAAAGCTTTAGACTAGGATCCATCATCAATAGAGTTCGTGATGGATCTTCTAGATTGCAAGGTTTAATGGTTTCATATCAAGAGACCAAACAACAAGGTAGGAAACTCATAGGCCAACCTAGCTCTCTCTTTAAACGAAAAAGGAGGGTTATCATTCAATGGTATGTATGTCTCTCAACCTATTCCTTGGTTTTCATGGATCAACAAGTGATCTGTCCTTTCTAAGGAACGAGACTAAATATTGACAATAGAAAACATCACAAGTGCATAAAAGAAATAATGTAGGGAAAAAATAATATGAGAAAAAGTTAATTATTTTTATTAAATGGAAAAAAGGTCATAAGTCTACATCATGAGGAACTCCATGGATTTTACAATGATGAAGGTCGATATTTATTATTTACGCGTGCATTTTCACATAAATTCACACACTTTCGTAAGATTTCAAATACCCTGGGTGAATACCATAAATCACTATGGTAAAAACTAACAAATGATTGTATGTGGTAAAAGCTAATTGTACAATTATACATTTATTTTATTTTCTTCCACCTTTCAAATACCAAGGGTGGATACCATGGTTTACTAAAACTATGTGCTCGTAAATAATCAATAATAGAAAATAATTATTGACCATGGTGATTCACTAACATCCACCTAGATTAAAAATTTTCAAATCACCCACACATCATATAGAGCCACTGCCATGTATTTCACCTCACATAATGGATAGTGGGAACATTAACTCGCCACCTTTGATCACGATGACTCATAAATCAACTTGTTGGGAAATTATCTCACTTTGTCTTCTCCTAAACAACCCCTGTGGGATTTATTTAGTTTTATACATAGATTATAATGTGTTGGGAAGTTATCATCTTAGCAAACTTGGTGATTCAACAGGGTATTTCGTTAATCAAGTGCAGGTTGTCAAGAATTTTTTTTGTTTGCTCATCTCTTCATTCTTGTTGCAAACTCAATTATGGATTTTGAGGAACTATGAGCCACTTGTAGATCCATTTTTCAACATAATAAGGTAATCCAGGACCTGCGTGATGACGTGGTGATGACTTAGATGCCTTGAAAAATAGGCTGGCAACCTTGCAGGATAATTTGAGTAACATGATTAATGTTTTTTTATAAGCATTTTACTCCACCTCAAATAATGAGTTGATTCACTCGAGCAACTAGTCTTCAATTTGGACAATTCGGGGCATTCTCCTCCTCTATCATCCCTAATAAGTGGAAAATTTATTCCTAGAACTGAAATGGATATATATTCTCCCTCGACAACTATGGGTCATCCTAAAGCGAACACGAGCACTCTCACTAACAATCTAACATGCCACCTCAAGTAACTCTATATTTTTTTATCTACGTTTATAATCACACCTATTTTCATATCATGAACCAATGTATGGATCTAGGGGATCTTTTTTGGGTATAATCATTATTTCTTCTGGAAGTATGTTTGCTTATTCTTGACCAACTCTATTTTGTCTATGAATTATGCATTATTGCATCCCTTCTTTCTCTAGAAGGCAATGTATGGTTTCACGGGATGTTATTTTGGTCTATATTTAATATCAAAATGTAGGTCTCCCTACGAACTTAAGACTCCATATCTATATAACTCCCTTTTGTGCATTGGCCATAAATTTTCTTATAAATAAATACAAATTCTGCAGTGTTGGTAAAAAATAAAAATAAATATATAATCAATAATTTATGATTCATTGCAAAAAATGGAACATTGAAAAGGTCCCATAAATCCTTATTTTTAAATTTTCTTCTAAGTAATATAATTTTTCCATGCAAAATCCTAGAAGAACGTGGATATCTTAGGCCAAAAATTAGGCTTGTAGAGCTTAAACTAAATCAAATCCATAATTATAAGCTAGAAGATCTTCATCGATGTACATGCCTTACTAACAATGAAAACAATCAAGCCCTTTCTCCCTTATCAAAGGAAAAATTATATAGAATTATAAGATATATATAATGTATAAATCGACGTAGATTCAAACTGATGATTGTAATCTGCTAAAACAATATAATTGAATCTACTTTACCAATTGCGGAAACCAATTTAGATCACAAAATCAAAAAAGATGAAAGAGAACGAATTACATTCACACAGTACACAAGTATTTCCTAGGTAAAGCCTCAGCTAAAAACCTCGCTATCTGTATATTTCATAAGTCATAAAATATGAGAAGATTACAATGCTTTTCTCCAAGCTGAGAAACCTCTTAACTATCTCTATCTGTCTCATTGATTCCTGGACAATATTGGTTCAATACTTAACCAATTTTCTTCCCTACATGATCCCTATTTCCTTGCGCTAATTCCTTGAATAATTAGGCCCTATTAATTAGGTAAGTTACCAATCCATATTGCGCAATCCATTACGGGTCTTCCTCTAACTACATGCACCACTTGTACAATTTGGATGATTATACAACTAATAGTACACTACCCTTGAACTCTAATCTCAAATGGGTCTTTCTCAAAACTGACATGCATGAGTTATTTATGAGTGAATTTTGATCACTAGATGTGGTTCAAGTTCAAGTTCCAATATTTGACCTCTCACTAGTTTCTCCATCAATTAGAACTAGTTAAACTAATTATAACTGAGATAAATTAATTTAATTAATTACAACTGAAACTAAACTCAACCAAGGCTCCTATTTTGTAGGAGACACTCTACAAGACTCAAGTTAGACCCTCAAATTGAATCAACTAAACCAACTAAGTCCTAGTAAATTATTTAGCTCGTACAAGTTTTCTTGTGATGTGGAATTACAATTTTATTCTAATTTAATTCAAGGGAAAATTAAATTATAATCCTTTCTTAGCACCATTTTCAACACTCTCTCTCTTCAATAAAGGGATTATCTGATACCCCAATCCTGCCTCTATGGAACTCAAATTTTCCTCTTGACAGTGCCTTCGTCAAGATGTCTGCATCATGCTCCTTTATAGGAATGTACTCTAGCATCAAGATCTGTCTATGCACACAATCTCTGAGATGGTGATACCAGATGTCGATATGCTTCGACCTATCATGAAAAACTGAATTAACTAATAGTTTTATGTAACTCTGGTTGTCACAGTAAATCACCGTAGGATCCATCTGTTGACCAAACAACCCAAAAAGGATCTTCCTCATCCAGATAGCCTCACAATTTGTTTGACTAACAGCCATGTACTCTGCTTCTACTGAACTAAGTGCAACTGATCTTTACTTCCTGTTGTACTAGGAAAATATTGTTAACGCAATACTGAATATTCCCCCTGATGTGCTCTTCCTGTCGGATGGAATCCCTACCCAAGCTACATATTTGAAGCCTTGAAGCTTCACTCCCTCTATATGTCTTTACTAAAGACCAAACTGAGTGGTGCCTCTGAGGTATCTCAACAAATGTTTGGTTTCCTTCCAATAGAGCTTGGTCAGCTTAATAATTACTTGACTAAGTTGGTTAACCGCATAACACATGTTCGTTCATGTGTTCACCAAGTACATGAGTGAACCCACAAGCTTCCTGTAAATGGTAGCTTCTACCACTTCACCTGAAGTAGCATATTCCTTCCTCAAATTCCCTGCTAGAGGAGTCTCCATGGGTTTGTTGATCTCCATGTGAAACTTCTTCAGTATCTTGTTGGCATACTTACCCTGAGAGACAAACAATTCACCATCTCTTTGCTAAATTTCCAAACCAAGGAAATAAATCAATATCCCAATGTCTTTCATTCTCTTGCCAAATATTATTTTCAAGAATTGATCAACTTCTCATCATCTATTAGAATTAAATCATCGACATATAATATTATAATCAATAATTTACCTTCAACTAAAATATGGTAAAGGTTCGCATCTACATCAATTTTGGTGAATCCCAACCTAGTGAAATAGTTGTCAATCCTGGTGTACCACCAAGTACAGGGTTCTTATTTCAGTCCATACAACGCTCTCTTGAGTCTGCATACATGTTAATCTCTGTTGAAGGTCTCAAATCCTTCTAGATGCTCTATGTACACCTCTTCCTCAATCACTCCGTTGAATAAAGCTGTATTTACATCCATCTGGTGTATTTTCCATACCATCTGCATTGAAAGTGTAAGAATAGATCAGATTGAAGAGTACCTTGCTACTAGAGCAAAGGTCTCCTCGTAATCTATTCCCTCCACCTGAGAGAACCCCCTGGACACAAATTTGGCCTTGTGTTTCTCGACACTCCCGTCTGTTTCTTACTTCACCTTGTAGATACACCTGGATTTTACAACTAACTTTTCATCCAGTCTTGGGACAACTTCCCATGCACTATTTCTGATAATTGAGTCATACTCCTCTACCATGGCTTCAACCCATACCATTTTTTGCACTTCTTCCTAGAATGGGTATGGCTAAGTCTCTACACTCTCGCTCATAAGAGCCATGTAGCCAGTGTACCGATATCAGGACCTTCTCTACCTGCATTGTGATGTGGGTGCTCCCAAATTCTCTCTAGCATCATGAATCAACCTGCCAGCCTCTCTGGTGTGCTTCTTTCTATCTATGTATGTCTTTGCATGAATGCGTACTTCCAATCTCCACTCCTCTTCTTGTGGTTGCTCCACATCTTGAGGTTCTTCTTTTGGAGCTAAGAGCTCCTCATCTGCATGGATCTGAAGTCTCTCTCAAGGGAAATTTGCATGGCCTTTCCTTCATAAAATTTCACATCTTTATGAACCATTGTCATCCTTTTAGATGGAAGGTATAGCCAATAATTGTGAGGTGTATCATTGTACCCAAAAAATATGCCTAACTCAGATGTTAGTTCTATATTTTTTCATGCATCCTTGGTAACATGACAGTAAACTGATGAACCAAAAATTCTAAAGTGCGCCACATCTGGCTTCTTAGCGAAAAAGGCTTCTTTTGGTGTACTCATCCCGAGAATCCGATGAGGGCTTCTGTTTTTCACATGCACAACTATGTTGCATGCTTCCGCTCACAAGTTCAACAGTAGGTCGTGATTATGTAACATCGACTGTGCAACTCCCACAATGATTTTGTTCTTTCTTTCTGAAACCCTATTCTGTTGTGGGTTATGAGGTGCTATAAACTCTCGTTGAATGCCTTCTGATGCACATAAGTTATTGAATTCATTCAACACATATTCTCCATCGTTGTCGCTCATGAGAGCCTTCACTTTCTTGCTTATATATTTTTCAACAAGTTCTTTGAACTGACAAATTTTTGAGAATGTGTGGTATTTCTTCTTGTTGTGTAGGAAAATCCCCTCTATGGACAGAGGTGATCCCTCTAGCCCTAGGGTGGGTCTAGCAACAAGGGAACATGTTGGTTTCTAAATTCCTAGTTCATAAACGAAATGTGGATTGGAATAGATGTCCTACCTCAATCCAACGCTCTTGATGTAGTACGTTGAAGTGATCCCTCGATCTTTGTTCTTCAAGCCTTGCACTCCGTTGGTAGTGATATCCACACACCTGCACAAATATCAAGAAAACACTAAAAGCATATGAGCATACATATTCATTTAAGACTATCTAACTAGTCAAGGAGAGTTAGAAAATTTGAATATTAACATAGAAAAATATGGAACTAGAAATCATTCAATGTCATATTAATGTATAAAAGGGAGTTTACAACCTGCGCCTTAATGTTGTAGACTTCCTTTGATGGGTTCATTTGGGTACGTCTCTAAAGCATTTACTCGTCGATTTAGCTCAAAGAGGTGAAAGGCTCAAACTCTCTCTCAAAACTATGAACTATTCTCTTCTATCTTCTTCACACCAGCTCTTGGTCCATTATAGCTAGCAAAATCAATGGGATGAAGAGGAATTTATAGAGGAAGAGATTTGGGATCCAATTATGGTGGAGGAAAGGTCTATCCCTTTGGGAAGTTTCATTTTTGTAGGAACTAGAATGCCAAAGGGAGAAAACTCGACCACATCCAGTCGAACAAACATCCATGATTCCTCCCACAAAGATGTTAGATCTTAGAATATTCATTTCCATATTTAAAAACCTTCTAAAAGTAGCTTGATGTAGGGGTTCTTCAGAGACAGAGCGATCACGACGCGAGGCCTAGTACAAATCTGGCCATGGGTGCGAGGACATAACCACACCACAGCATCGACCCAAAATTACATGTTTTTAAGGTTCTACTTCAAGAATGGTCCACAAAGATTTTGTTCCTAACATGTTAAGGGATGCAATCACATTCATTATGATGTGTGATAGTACACAAGGGTCATTATGATGGTCCTCCAGTATTCAGAATAGGGAATGCAGGGACGGTGACAAAATGTTGTGTAACAGATGCCCCCTAAAGCATGAAGTCTGAGAGAGAGGGAGGGGTGAAATGCTTTACGAGAACATGCCCAAGCCAAAACGTCGTCGAAGGAGGACCTGCAAGATCAAGTATGACCGATATCTCTGATACATGAGTACAAGGTATGGGTGCAACCATCCATAATAGAGAACATGTAATAATATCCATGGTATGGACACAACCATCCAGTGAGAAGGATCATAAAATAGACTCATGTATGGTCGTAGCCATCCAATCAGAAGAGTCATGTATACAGTCATGACAAACCAAATCGTCCCGCAGCCTAGATTTTATCAGACAAAACCCAAGGTCTTGTGCTATGTCCTGACCTGAATAAGTACAAATTCAGGCATGTGAATGAATGAGCTGAAGTGCAAGAAATTCGCCTGATTACCAGTCGATGATGGAAGCTGTTAAAAAGCGCAAGAGAAACCACCAATAATGACAATGGTTTTTAGGGTACTTCTAGTACAATCCACGGAATGTGAAAAATGAACTAGAGTCAATGATCCAGGTGGATATTGGTGGCCACCCGCCTATTCCACTTGGGGCCCCACCATTGTCTCTTTCAGTTTTTTGCACAACTTACTATTTTTAGCAGTTTTTTGGGTCCTGAACTTCCGGAACCGTTTTGAGGCCCCAAATGGAGATAGTATGCTGAAGTTACGTTCCCGAGAAGTTGAAACACCAATTTACCCAAACGAGGCCCATAGTTTTGGTGCTTCATCTCCTAGGGTTAGGTTTTTGGACGTTTATAGTTCTCCATTGTTTCTCCATAATAAATAGGCCCTCGAGCCTCATTGTAACACAATTCAGAGGTTTGTAGCCACCACATCTCTTCTAAGAGATTCGCTACCAGCACCCTAGTTATTTTATTTCCATCGTGTTTGTAAGCATATTTCTGTGATTTGACATTAATGAAATGAAGCCTTATTTCCGCTGTATTTCTATGTTTATGGTTATTTCTGTATTCTGTTGCGTTCCTGCATAAATCCGGATCAGTGGTATCAGATCAGTATGCTTTTTCTCGATCCTTCTTTGCATGTCCCCAATGAGGTCGAGGTATAAGGAATTAGGGCTCGATCTAGTGGAACCTTTGCAAGATCAACCTCGCAAACCTCTATGGACGCCCATGGGGGACGAAAAGAAAGATGAGGGAGCAGGAGATCCTATCAAAATATTGCTCGAGGAGGCCCTCGAAAAACAAAGGAACGCGATGATGGATAAATTTTCCCAGATCCTTCAACGACTGCCCACCGGCGGCGCATCTGCATCCAGTAGCCACTCTGGAGGCGTGACTCCCTTTAAGGTACAAGTAAACTTTGACATTCCAATATTTGAGGGTCAAATAGATGCAGATTCCGTAGATAGATGGTTGAATCTATTAGAAGGATATTTATCGGTTCATGACTTTTCCGACCGGAAGAAGATTATTTTTTCGCTCCTCAAAGCTACCCCCCATGTCAAGGACTAGTGGGAAACCTACTGTGAGAAAAAGGACGAGACAGAACCCTCTCTGTCCTCAGTCGTACCCACTTGGAATTCTTTCCGAGATGCCATCAAAGAACAATACTATCCCATGGAGAGCTATGAGGACAAGTACATACAATGGACCACACTGCGGCAACAAAGGGATCAAGATGTGCATGAGCTAATGAATATGTTCCATACCCTGCACCTAAAGTTGGGTATCAAAGATTTAGAGAAACATTTGGTGCTAAAGTATCGTGGTTGTCTGCACAGATACATTCAGGAGGAAATGGAGTTCCTCGACATCTCCTCGCTTGGTACGACATACCGGTATGCTGCCACGATTGAGAAAAAATTCAAACAGAAGAACTGAGACTTTGGATCTGCGAATCAAAAGCAAGGGAAAGGTGCCCCCAAACCGCAGAACAAAGGACAAAGCCAAGGCATGGCAGCCCAAGACAACCTGCCAAAGACACAAGCGAAGAAAAACACCGCGAAGCCAAAGAAGGACACGAGAAAGTGGTGTGAGTTCCATAAGAGCTCCACTCACAACATAAGTGAGTGTCAGGCCAAGAAGTCGCTGGTGGCCGAGATGAGGGCTTCTGAATCAGATGCATGGTCCGACTTTGAATCAGAACCTGAAAAGGTGAATGACAAAGGGAAGCATATTATTGATGCAGATCCCAACGCCATTGTTGCCACTACAAAGATCTAGAAGGAGGGACTAGAAGATCCAGAGGAGGCAGAGCGTCTCTTCCACTCCCAGATGCAGGTAAAGGATTCCCTGCTACGGTTCATTGTCGACAATGGGAGCCAAAAGAACCTCATTTCAGTAGATGTCGTGAAGCAGTTGGGCTTGCCGACCAAAGTGCACCCACAACCATACACCATCGGGTGGCTTCACCAAGGACGCGATCTCCGCGTCAGCCAACATTGCCACCTTCCCTATAGCATCAAGCCCTTCATGGATGAGGTATTGTGTGACATTGCTCCTATTGATGTTTCTGATGTATTATTAGGCCAACCATACTTGTGAAAGTGACATGTTGTGTATGAGTCCCGGCGTCGCGTTGTTATTGTTACTTTGGGAAATAAATTGTACAAGATACTAGAGGTACCACTGCCCCCCACTATCTCTTTGGTTACTACAAAACAATGTAGTAAGCTCATTTCCCAAACCAGGAAATTTGTTTTCCTGATGATCCGCCCCCAAGGAAAGAAGAAGATTGTGGCCATGACCTCTAGACATGGCTCCTCTGCACAACAACAAAAAATGGACAAGGTTGTGGAGTAGTATGGGGACATCTTCACCTCACCCACAGGGGTGCCTCTACACTGTCAGGTAAAGCACCCCATTGACCTGACCCCGGGTGTGCCGCTACCCAATAGACCAATCTATAGGCGCTTTGTTCTGGAGAATGATGAAATCAAGAGGCAGATTCAGGAGCTACTGCAAAAAGGTCATATTCAGCCAAGTTCATCAGCCTATGGGAGCCCTATCGTGTTGGTACAGAAGAAGGATGGGACTTCAAGACTCTGTATTGATTATTGGGCGTTGAACAAGATCACTGTCCAGAATAGGTATCTGATCCCACGGATTGATGACCTTCTGGACCAACTCAAAGAGGAAAAATATTTTAGCAAGATTGACTTGAAGTCTGGATATCACCAGGTACCAATCAAACCCTCTGATGTGTGTAAGACTGCCTTCAAAGCCAAGGAGGGCCTTTTCGAATGGCTCGTCATGCCTTTCAGATTAAAAAATGCTCCCTCAAACTTCATGAGGTTGATGGATGACATCTTGCATCCATTCACCAACTCATTTGTAGTGGTATACTTGGATGACATTCTGATCTTCAGCCAGACTTGGGAAGAGCACCTCCACCACATCCGAGAAGTCCTCCAAACACTGCGGCAACACAAGTTGTGTGCCAATTTGGAGATGCACACTTTTGGCATGACCCAGGTTCCATATATGGGATACATTATTGATGAAAGGGGGGTGCATGTGGATCCAGCCAAGATCCAAGTCATTCAGGATTGTCCAGCCCCAACCACCCTAACAGAGCTTTGCAACTTTCTGGGTCTTGCTAATTTCTATTGCAGGTTCGTGTTGGAATTCTCTCATATCACTTGGCCCTTGAGTCAAGTCACCAATGGAGGAGCGAAAGCAAAATTCTGTTGGTCGGAATCTCAACAGAAGGCATTCGTAGAATTGAAACATCGCCTCTATTCTGCCCCAGTGCTCACATTACCAGACTTGCAACAACCATTTGAGATCGAGACAGATGCCTCTGACTATGCTATTGGGGTAGTTCTTACTCAACAGGGCCATCCAGTAGCATATCACAGTGAGACATTGTCTGACACAGTTTGAAAGTATCCCACTTATGAAAAAGAAATGTATTCCATTGTGAAAGCTTGTCGACAATGGAAGCATTGCATTTTGGGGAAGGAGACAATCATCCACACAGACCACTGACCCCTGTAGTTCATACAGAGACAAGGGAAGTTGCAGAATGATCGTCATCAGAAGTGGTCCACATATCTGCAACAATTTCATTTGAACATCAAGTACAAGAACGGTAGCATCAATAATGTTGCAGACTACCTCAGCCGACCACCGATCGTGGCCATAACCACCGTTCTCAACTCTTGTGGGCATGAGAAATCTGATTGGCCGCTTCTCTACAAGAGCGATTCAGAATTTAGCTACACATATAAGGCACTCTTGGGGGGTATTCAAGTTCCAAATTTTCACCTCCAAGATGCACTATTATGTCACCTGGGACACCTTTGTGTTCCTTCAAGCAAGCGTGCCAAAATGATATGGGAAGCGCACTATAGTCGAGTCGCTGGGCATTTTGGGGTCCAGAAAATAGTGGCAGTACTGCAGAAATATTTCTATTGGCCGAACCTTCGATAAGATGTCGGGAAGTACATCAGATCCTGCACTGCTTGCGCCATTTCCAAACTGAAAATAAAGAAGCAAGGGCTATGTACTCCGCTACCTACCCCTAGTCGACCTTGGGAATCCATCTCCATGGATTACATGTTAGTCCTTCCTTCTACTAAGCATGGAAATGACTGTGTTTTCGTGGTCGTCAACAGATTCTCAAAGATGGCCATTATGGCGGCCTACAAGAAGAATATCACAGCAGAAGCCACTGCTAAACACTTCTTTGAACGAGTGTGGGTGCACTTTGGGATCCCACAGTCTATTATATCAGATCGCGACAGCAGGTTCCTCAGCACATTTTGGTCCAACCTCTGGTCAATGTTGGACACCAATCTCACCAAGTCCACAGCTTTCCATCCCCAAACTGATGGCCAGACAGAGGTCGTCAACAGGATGATTGTACACATTTTTCACATGTACAATTCAAAGCATCCACGCACATGGGATGAGACCCTTCCCTATGTACAACACAGTTATAACCAGGCTCTCCACAGCTCAATCAGCCATAGCCCCTTTCAAGTGGGCTTAAGATTCCAGCCACTATGTCCCATTGATGTAGCCATGCCATTTGCAGCTACTCAGGCCGATTCGGCTCGTGTCCATTCTGAAGCTGACAAAGCAAACAATTTCATCGAGCGCATTCATCACATCCACCAACAGGTTCATGAAATGTTGGACAGAGCCAATGCTAAGTACAAACAACGACATGATCAACATCGGGTGCCACACAACTTCCAGGTGGGCGAAAAAGTGTGGCTACATTTGCAGAAGGAGTGCCTCAATGGACCCCACCGCAAGATTCGCTCGCTCCGATATGGGTTGTACACCATCACCAAGGTTGTAGGGAACAATGCCTTCGAGCTCAGTATTCCACCATTCCTTGGTCTACACCCAGTATTCAATGTAGACCGCCATTGTCCCTACTTCCCACCTTTATTGGACACCTTTGACATTGCAGAATAACTCACACCAAAAGAGTTAAACCTAGACTGCATGGAACAGGCCACCACAAACTGTATCATGGACATGCAAATCAAGAACACTCGCTGACAGAAGATCCAACTGTATCGGGTTGTTAAAGCTGGCCAACTCCTACACCAAGGCAAGTGGTTCACCAGGGACCAAGTTCAACAAAAGTTTCCTCATCTCATGGAGGAACTCAACGCAATGGGGACCATTACTTCCTAAGGGGGGAGGAATGATCCAGGTGGATATTGGTGGCCACCCGCCTATTCCACTTGGGGCCCCACCATTGTCTCTTTCAGTTTTTTTCACAACTTACTATTTTTAGCAGTTTTTTGGGTCCTGAACTTTCAGAGCTGTTTTGAGGCCCCAAACGGAGATAGTATGCCGAAGTTACGTCCCCGAGAAGTTGAAACACCAATTTACCCAAACGAGGCCCATAGTTTTGGTGCTTCATCTCCTAGGGTTAGTTTTTTGGGCTTTTAGAGTTCTCCATTGTTTCTCCATAATAAATAGGCCCTCGAGCCTCATTGTAACACAGTTCAGAGGTCCGTAGCCACCACATATTTTCTCAGAGATTCGCTACCAGCACCCTAGCTATTTTATTTCCATCATGTTTGTAAGCATATTTATGTGATTTGATATTAATGAAATGAAGCCTTATTTCTGTTGTATTTCTATGTTTATGGTTATTTCTGTATTCTATTGCATTCCTGCATAAATCCAGATCAGTCAAACATCCGCGAAATCACCCGATCGAAGGTCGATGATGAGAACATGTCGTCGAATGCGAAGAACTTGCCATTGAGGCATGCAAGCTCTAAGGTACTGGAAAGGAATCTCTAGATCAACTTCCTGGATAACGATCTAAAGTCGACAGGAAGTGATCAATCGAACAAGGGCCATAATGTTTCCACATCATCGACACAAGACAAAGGAATAATATGATAGTGAATCAAGACTGAACAGAGGATCAGGGGTTGAAAACTGCAGAAGGGAATTCTCTTGAACATATTGGCGACACGACTCTGGGATTTGGGCAGTATTTGACAGTGAGGGATCTGAGGTCATGGTGACGAAGCAAAGAGCAGATGAGATGTCAAAACGGATAACCCAAACCCATGGAGGAAAAATGACAAATGTCGGATGTCCCTAACCCAACATGAATTGTAGACAAGTGTCATGTTCAAGAGCGGCATACTGTTGACGTAACTGACAACTAGTTCCATTTTCCCCCACCATTTCTGGCGAGTACCCCAATTATTTTTGGAAACAAGCTTGAAGGGGATAGTATATGCTTTTCATATACGTTTGTCCTTCGGACAAATCCATCCTAATACATTTTACGATCCCTAAGAAGGAGGAACTTGGTAACTTCATGGCGACGGCTCCAATTTTATTTACATTTAACGAGTCTGACAAAGGGAAAACTTAGCGTCTTTTCATGTTTAGAGATTTTGAAAAGAGGCATAAAATAAAACTCCAAAAGGTCCATTTTCGTAAGTTGTCTCTCAGATCTGAAAAGGTAGTAAACAATATCTGAGAGAACCTCTTAGCCATGTTCAACTAAGGTATTCCTTTATCATAAATAATCTATCCCAGCCCGAAAAAGCGGTAAACATATACTCGAAAGATGACGTTTCCCAGCCTTTAGCAAGTTAAAAATGACAAGAGATCGGTAATCTTTTTATATTTTGAGAGTCAGAAAAGAGTTGAAAGATAACTCCACTTGAAGGAACGAGTGGTATAAGGGGTAGCAACTGGTTCTAGTAATGGTGGAACTACTCAAAACATAGAAAGGTCAAGAGGTTGGCTAATAAGACCACTCATTGCAGCAGTTCCTCAGGAATGGGTAAAACAACCAAGTGAAGGCGTATGATCAGCCAAGCAGATGGTGATGATGGAATGAGAAAAAAAATGTTGGATTTGGCAGATGACGTTTCGCAACCTTTAGTGAGATCAAAACGACAAGAGCTTGGCAATATTTTCATATTTTGAGAGTAAGAAAAGAGTTTAAAGATAACCCCACCTGAAGGAATGAGTGGTATAAGGGGTAGCAACTGGTTTCGGTAATGGTGGAACTGCTCAAAACATAGAAAGGTCAAGAGGTTGGCTAATAAGACCACTCATTGCAGCGGTTCCTCTAGAATGGGTAAAACAACCAAGTGAAGGCATATAATCAGCCAAGCAGATGGTGACGAAGGAATGACAAAACCAAGGTGGATCTAGAAAAACAGACTGATAAAATGCCAATCACAAAAGGTAAAATAAGAATGGTTTCGTTTTTATGCAAGCTTGAAAACATGGGAAACTTTTCTTGGAATTGGTTTCATTTTTACACAAGCTTGAAACAAAGACAAACTATGCTTGAAAATTTTTTCATGCCCCCAGCATGACGACTCAATTCGAGGTACATGCCCCCCAGCTTCATGGCATTCACTTGAGTAGACTACTGGTTACTAATAGGTTGATGGAATGAAGGTTCAATTATGAGATCAAGTGAAAGACTCGACTGGGATTTTACGAGATCTAATCAAAGACTCGGATTGAACAAGAACTTGTTTCATTTTTTAACGAGGTTGACATAGTAAAAGGACTATCCTCATGGCACCTTGTTTCATTTTTTAAGGAGCTCGACACAAGAAAATGAACTCTGCTCCAAAGAGCCTGCTTTATTTTTAAGGAGCTTGACACAAGAAAAAAACTTTGCTTCGAAGAGATGTCATGACATTTAAAAGGTCATGGCTTCCAAGAGGTTCTCATTCGATGGGATAAAAACACCCTTGAAATCGGGATCCAATGCCCCCAGTACATAATTCACGACATCACTGATGATAGTGTCACTGGATGGGGGCAAGGAACAAGTAGCCACATAATTAAACAGTGGTGGGGAAGATACCACCAGTACATAAGGACCATTAAGAGATGATGGTAGACTAGATGTCACGTTGGGACCGATGAACGAAAGTTGATCAATGGTCACAATCTGACCTTTATGTGGGAAATAGATCACACGAAAGTGGGAAGAGACAAGCGCTCCCATGGCATAAGTGTAGTCACACCCCTGGAGTAAGTTAAAATCCAAAGGGCCTTGAATGACCATCACATCTATATTAACAAGCTTTCGTCCTAAAGCAATAGGAAACTTTGGAAGGATCCCTAACGGTTGACTTGTTCCTCTATTAAATGCCAACAGATTCTGGGTGACGGTCACAATTTGCGGGGAACTGAAATCTTGCCAGGTAGTTGAGGACAGAATACTAACAGATTCGCCTTCATCTATAATCATGCTTGGTACGGTCACATTATAGGCCTGTACCGTAATCTCAAAAGGCACGTAAGGAGGAAGATGATATCTTGTCAGTCGACTCCAATAAAAGGAAGCAACCAAACTACATGGAGGGGGGACCATAGGAATGGGAGGACTATCCCCTTCTGTTACGGGAGCAGGAGGATCACCCCCCTGGAAAATGGGAATGGGAGCTAGAGGATTGCCCTCCTCGGCCGTGGGAACAGGAGGATCTCCCTCTGATCCCAGGGAATATGAGGAAACAAAGAGAACCTGAGCGGTATGAGATCCACTCTCTACGGAAATGACCTGGTGAACCGTAGTTGGAATCAATTTGACCTTTTCCTCAAGAAATGACTGGTTGGGAATGGACTCATAAGACTGGATATTAGAGAAAGTAGAATTGACTGGAGATGAATCTCGATCAATCACTTGATCAACTAGCCAAGGACTCGAAGAAAGCTTCCAGTAACCAACAGGAAGACAGGACTCAGAAGCCAAAAGGGTATCTAACACTTCAGAGGCTTCATCCAGACCAGGACATAGGTGAATGGGATGAATCACTTCAAATAAACTACAAGGAAATCTGATCTTACCCTATTTCTTATGAGTCTTACAATCTCTAGCTAAAGGTTCATCACCAGCACGATCACCGGAGGCTGATGAAAAAGGTCGATTTGAACCAACATGCCATACTTACAACACTTTGGGAATATGAGGGAAGTCTAAGAATATTATAACCCTTGCATAACTTGCAAGGCAATTTGACCCTGCGGGATGGAGCGAGAGGTTTCATAGTATCAGCTGCATCAATAGTGATGGCCACTGATTTTCCATCTGGTTTATTTTCTTTCTTCTTCTTCGGCTTCTTCTTTTTCTTCTTCTTAGCCACCTGGTTACTAGAATCCATACTTCCACCAGGCGAAGAGGAGGAATTAGGTGAAGAAGATGAACAAGGTGAAGAGACGGGTGAAGAAGGCAAGGGGTCAACCTTAAGATCATCATGGGGTTGACACGGTTCAGGCGGAGGAGATCGCGGTTGAGAGACATTTGGTATATTTGAAACCATAGGGGTCGAAAATAACCAAACCAGTAGACCAATGATTAATCTTGAGAGGAACAATGTCACCATATAGGGGGCTCCAACATTTCCAAAAGAAGGAAAAGGACTAGGATTCCCATCCGAGGGGATTCCTTGGTTGGTAAACTCAGGAACTACCGCCATCGATCTCACCCCCATATTAGCTAAGGAGATGAGCACGGGTGAAATGTTATCGTGGTCAATTAATTTTAAGACATTGAAATGAAACTTTGCCTTTTCATGTTTTAAGAGTCGAGAAAAGGGCAAAAGGTGACTCTAGCCACTTTCATATTTAACGAGCTCGAAATGACCAGGGCTCGATGATCTTTTCAAATTTAAAGAGTCACGAAAATATAAAAATGAATACTCAGGAACTTTAGGCAAAAGGGTGTACAAAGCTCTCATGAACTGCAATATACACCTTGGAAAATAAATTTACCAAGGACTTAACGTACGTGCGGGCAGTCTCCCTGAATGTTGTGTTCGGTGTGTCATGGTTATAGGGCGGTAGACTCAGCTTCCTATGGATAAAGGATTGCAACATAAAAGGGTATCCACGTGATGGTACGGGGAGTACAAGTCCGTACTAGCACTATCTAATGCAAGATTCCGAGCGACAGCTGCTAGGTTTAATGATGCTGGAACATGTCACTAGTCTAGACCTGTAAGTGTGAGCGTTAAGTTTCAATGCTTCCTTAGGTTTATTGATTTGATTTTATGGTTTATCTTTAAATTAGGTTTCAGTTTCAAGGCCCTACCGAATGTTACCTCAAATATCTAATGTGCAACTATATGAGAGAAAGAATACCATTTCATTTCGATGAAAAGCTAACTAAGTGAAAGACAAAGGTTCACAACAAAGTAGCAGTCAAGAAAATGCAAGAAAGACACTTTCCCCTATTCTACTAACACAGCTAAAGCAGAAAACGAAATTTTTTCTTTTGTCTTTCACTTTCCAATGAAAAAGGAAACCTAATAACGCAAAGAGTACTTTTCATTTCCGAATGAGAAGGAAGAATGAAATTTTTTGTTCTTTTGTATAAGTGATAAGCAACAATGCAGTAGTACACTAAAAAAAACAAATACTAGCTTTGATTCGCTTTGAACAAGATCGTCAAAACATGAAGAGATCAAATCCAAGCAAACGTAAACACGCACTCAAAACTAGGCATGCATTTCATTACGCAAAATAAAGGGTTTTTAGTCGACTCAGCGAGCAATGTGATCTATGCTCGGGGTGATTGAGGGGGATTCAAACAGACACAGAATGAAAGCTTGACAACCCTACTTCGTGTACAATCAACTGAAAAGGCCAAGAAATCACACAAAAGGATGAAAATTAATGACCAAATTGACTCATAGACAGATCATACACCCAACGAACATGCGACCAAGCGAATGGTTCGAAACACCTAGAGACCCTAGGATGGATAAGCCACATTATTCGAATGAGAGGTAACAAAACTGGAATGAATGACATAGCCAAGTTAGGAAAGAAGAGCTAGATGGATCAATCCAAGTAGAAAAACGAACCTAAAGGATAAGGCACACTGGAAAATCGGTGAAAAAGGCCCAAAATTCAATCTTACAGGAATCAGCGCAGTTGTTCAGCAGAATTCAGCACCAAGCAAGAAAAATCGCACCTGTATTAATGACCACACGCATAGATGGTCGCAACTATTAGACAAACAATAGTGACGAGCAAGGAAAAAGAGGAAGAAACAAAGGGCTCGCTGAGTAAAACTAGACTTATCATTCTAGAAAAAGGCTATATGGCTAGAAGCAGTCAAACAAGCCAAAAATAGCAGAGAAACGACAATTTGGCCAAAGTTGGAGAGAATAAAAAATTCAAAACGAACAATAAGAGACAACAGGCATTGACTTGATCCCCAGCGGTGTCGCCAACTTGTTGTGTAGGCAAATCCCCTCTGCGGACAGAGGCAATCCCTCTAGCCCTAGGGTGGGTCTAGCGACAAGGGAACATGTTGGTTTATAAATTCCTAGTTCATAAATGAAATGTAGATTGGAATAGATGTCCTACCTCTATCCACTGCTCTTGATGTAGTACGTTGCAGTGATCCCTCTGTTAGACCCTGTATTTCACAGTATCACCAAGTGACCGATTATTGTTTATATTTTTCTCATAGAAAATAATATTCCATGGTTTTCATTTATTTTCAGAGAAAGAAAGGGAGAGCCTAACTGCCAAGAGCTTCAGAAGAATTCATCTACCATTCTCATTTCAAGGGTTGTTGAGTAAGTGTAATAGTGAGAAAAATTCCATTCTGCCCTCATTCAGTCCATCTTCCTTCTTCTGACCTTCATTTTCCTAAAAATATCTAAACTCCGATGATCTAGATCCCCTTTTGACCCTAAAATCCACACACACCTAACCATTCTCGGGCTTATCCTTGTATACCATAGAACCGCCCACCCACCAAATAGTCGTTGGTATGCAACATAAACCTTAACTATTACCCCCACTTCAAAGTTGTTTCCAATACATATAACATATCATAACCCCGCTGGTTAAAGTGGGCTCCATTTCCCCCTAACACATCGTCCTCCAATCAGCACAAATTGTACTTCGTGGATTTAAGAGTTTACCTTCGAGCTTATAAACTAAAAATTTAAGTTTGCAATTTGTGATTTAGTCTGGTCCCACCTTCCCTCCACGCCACCTCCTTCCTCCCCACACTTTGTACATTGCACATTTGATATTATACCTCTACTACTTCATGGTAAAGATTTGCGATCGCGATACAGTTTTGGCCCCACCATAATACTCTGCTCACCGCGAATACGCCTTGCCTTCACTATCATTCCCATTCCACTGCTCCACATCATCATCCTCCTGCCACGTCACCTCCCACCTCACATCGCACCACCCATTCCTTTCCTTATATCGTAAATTGAAAAACTTACGAAATGTGATGTTGTCGCGGTTGTGATGCAACTCCAAGATAAAATCCAGGGATTTTCAAGTCTGGGTAAATGGGTATTTTACGATGTTTTGTGTAAAAAAGGTCAAGTCAGGCATATGAGTTTTAAAACTCATTTTATGAAGAAATAAGGTGG
This sequence comes from Pinus albicaulis, assembly GCA_034641835.2. Lineage (NCBI taxonomy): Eukaryota > Viridiplantae > Streptophyta > Pinopsida > Pinales > Pinaceae > Pinus > Pinus albicaulis. The sequence goes on from CM076579.1 coordinate 1,289,051,433, forward strand.
AATGTGGCAGAAAGGCTCGGGTAGGAAAAAGACATAAAGGGATGAGTCAGACATTGATGCAGAGATATTACAGCAGAGACTGAAGGGGAAACAAAGCACATCAGCACTGGCATCAATAAATGAAAGTATTCAGCGTTGCACCAGACTTAATAACCCAATGTCGATCTTTTGACAAGCAGGGTCAGATGTCAGAACCATCATTCGCTACCTCTTTGGGATCATCACATACCATTTCCAAAACTACCTTTCATCTTACAAACAACCATTGAAGCTTTTAGATACAGGAAGAGCTGCTCAAAATTAATTTTACAATCGATGTTGTCAGAGATTTTCTTTGTTCGGGCCTGGCATGGCCATACCTGTTTAATTTTCAGTTGTTTGTAATAAATGAATTTTTCCAAAGTATATTAGGGCAACCGGCGGGATCATCGCATGCCACTTCCAAGACTACCTTTCATCTTACGAATATCCATTGAAGCTTTTAAATACAGGAAGAGCTACTCAAAATTAATTTTACAGGCGATTTTGTCAGAGATTTTCTTTGTTCAGGCCTTGCATGGCCATACCTGTTTAATTTTCAATTGTTTGTAATAAATGAAGTTTTCCAAAGTAGATTAGGGCAACCAGCTTAAGTTGTTAGTTAAATACTCCTTGAACTTCCAGTTTGAGGGGTTGGATATTGTTAGCCCCTGCATTGTAAGAACTAATCTATTGGAACACTATAATTTCAGAGCTGGACATCAATAATCAAAGACCGTTATAGGATTCTTGAGCTGTGTCAAAATGATGAAGTGCCTCTTCTCTGTTTTAAATGTTTCACTGTTTTCCTTGTTGTGTCTCTGTTCATCTAATTGTAAATCAGAAATTTTAGATTAAGATTTGTTGTCTAAGCACCTTAATTTTGTCTGTAATTAAGCTCTTAATATCCATATAGCATAGTTAGCTTGCCCTGTGATGCTCTTGAATGTTGATGTGTCATTCCAGCCTTTTGACTCCATAGCCCAATGGATTAGTCCCTGCAAACCTGATTTCCAACCACCCAATCAATCAAACAAACAACCCCCATCACTGTAACTAGCCTAATATCAACACTTATAATCATTAAGTTAAATCATAAAAACAGAGAGAGCCCTCTCTAAGTCTAGGAAGGCTAGGTCCTAGACTCCAAAGTGGTTTGATGCTATCCTCTGTTGTTTGTTCTTGCCAATCTCACAAATTACAGAGTGATAACATAATGGCGACCATACTAGGGAACTTATTGAAAAGCTCATCTTTCATCCGAACTCAGAAAGCCCAGTCGAATTTCTAAGTGATTTTAGTATTTTCTGTAGATTGGTTTTTTCCAAAAATATTCAGCCTGTTTTTGCTTTAGGTCTGAATTTTGGCTTCTAGAAGAAGCTTTACCAGATCCCATCCTGACCCAAATCCCCCTGCAATAGTTGAAAATCCAGAGAATATTCTGAGAAAAACTCATAGATCTGAGAATCCCACTATTAGTAAGCCTCTTCACAAAGCAATCTACCTCCCTAAAAACCTTGCAACCTTGCAGGATATCCAGTTCGACGTACACTTTGAGCAAAGCTTGTTCAGGATCAAATCTCAAAATTGGATAGCCCAAACAGTTTTTTACCTATCCATCTTACAGTAGGGTCCTATTGGGGAAGCCTCTATCTCCACTCAAACTGACTCTCAGCTTCTCCAACACTTTGACTCCCTTTAAGGTCTGGTAATAGAGCTCACCTTAGCTATTGATGATGCTTATCTTTAGCAGTCTGTAGAATTATCTGCTCTGACTATAGCAGCTCCTTCTGTTATTTCCAAGTCTGCTCATTCTCAATCAAATTACTCAAGTGTATCTGCAGCTCCTACCATTTCCTTGAACCTATCCCACCAGAGTGCCCAAACCTCCACTCATTCTCCCACTATCCACCTTCCTCCGTTCAACCCTCCACCTCCCTTAGTCAACCCTCCTCTTATTAACCCCCCTTTATTTCCCCCACCACCAATCATGGCAGCCTAGTATGCTCCATTAGCGCTACCACTACCTTTGGTGCCTCTACCATAGGATTATCAGTCCAAAATTCCCCTATTTGATGAAAATGGTCCTGCCACTGCCCAACAACATGTGGATAAAATGGATTACTATTTTGACCGTTAAGAGATAGATGATGAAACTATTAAGTTGAGGATTTTTTCCCAAAGCTTGGGGGGAGGAGTAAGAAATTGGTTTAAAGGCTTGACCCCAAATAGTATACATGACTTCCCTTCCCTTCACCATTTTTTCATAAATAAATGGGAAGTTAAGAAAAGTCCTCTCCAAATCTTATCTGAATATGAAAACATCAAGATACATGTAGAAGAGAGTGTCTAAGATTATTGCACCAGGTTCAATACTGTATACAACGCCCTCCCCCCTCACATGAAACTCCCATAAGGTTTAGCCTTAATGAATTTTCCAGATGGTTTTGACCCAGAGATGGATTATCAGCTGAGAGAAAGAGATCCTCATGCATTAGAAGATATGCAGAGGGGTGCAGTAAGTGTGGAAGAAAATCTGATTGCAACGAGGTCTATAATGAGAAATGAGAAGAGAGTCATTATTAGGGAAGAGCCTACAGCCTCCACATCTGATACTAAGATTGATAGCCTGATGAGAATGATGGAGAGGATCAACCTGAATGAGAGAGCTGCCCCTAGGGAAAATCAACCAACTCCTCAAAATAGAAACCAAAACTTTAGAAGAAACCCCCCTCAAATAAGACAAAGAGGACTTGACCAACAAATTAGGCCTCCATTCCAAGAAAATTATGCTCACGAAGATGAGGGGATAGTTGAAGAACTAGGAGAAAGTCAAATTAATCTGATGGGAATTAATAATGAAGATATTGTTTTCCTCACTGAGGAAGAACGAGATTTATTTTATTTGACTCAAACTGAAGAAGAATTTGAAGAGACTGAAGATTATAAACAAGGATTCAGGAATTCCATCATGGAGGTGCATAGACATTATAACCTTTGTAGATTCAGAAGTTTCACCCCTTCAAGGATAAATCCAAAATAAGAACGAGGAACCATCTTCCAAGTTCTCAAGTTGATGCTGAAAAAATCTTCAATCTCAAGAGACCATGAGTCAACTCTATGTCTGATTCATCTCTGAATGTTGCTTGACAACTCCATCAAGTGCCAAGTTTCAAAAGGATCCATCTATCCTTTGCATGAAATCAGCATCAAAGCCCACTGGCTGATGATGTCAAAAACAACTCACTGTTGCTTTTGTTGTCGACTACCCACTGGAAAAAAATTTGATGCCCACTGGCAAATTTTTGATACCCACTAGCTGTTGAAGATGCCCACTGGCTGCTTTTGTTGGTTTTGTCGAGACTTTCAGTCTGACAACCACTGTCAATATCATTGACATTTTCCCCCCTTTGTCAGCTGAAAGGAGAGTCAAACTCTAGAATTCACACTAGCTTGATGATGATCGCATTTGTTTGAGTGCTCACTTGACTTACTTGATGACTTCACGCTCACTTGAATGAATAGCCACGCTCGTTTGATGTCGATGTGCTTGATTGATGTTAGATTTGAACTTGTTTGTTTGCTTTGATGATTGTTGCAATGAACTTCACTCTGGCTTGCTTGAAGTTTTGAACTTTGTACTGTCTTGACGCAGATTGCTTGAATGAATAATCACGCTCGCTTGCAGGAGATGTGAACTTGTTGTTTGTTTGATTTAAAAAACTCATGCACTCAATTGATTTTGTGTAAAGGAAGGGTGTCGAACACTGTCGACAATGCACCCAAGAAAGCTTACAATGATTCACTTTAAAACAATGAATTCACTTGTTCTTTTTAAAAATTCATTAAAAGTGAATTTTTAATGATTCACTTAAATCAATGAATTTGATTACAAGTTATTTAAAGGGATTTGCAAGAATGTTGATGAAGACTTTGTTGTGAAAAGCATTAACTTGACTAAGTGAATTTGTTGTTTGATGTAGAATGCTGATGTAGACAATCTTCGATTATATGTTGTAGTTGTGTAGATGCATGTGTTGTTCTTGCATCTATTTCGTTATATGTGTTGTGCTTGCTGATGTATGCGATATTAAATCAAATCATTGATGTGTCACAACTAGACACAAATAAAAAACAACAACATGAATCCATAAAAAGCATGCGCCATCAAACACACATGGTGTACCTAAGATCCCCTTATTCAATTTCGGGTGGATCTAGGACACATCAACACCAAAAAATGATATCTTTATTAAATATTGAGTACACAAGAAATCTCCACCCTCAAGTAATGAAAATGGCAAGCTCACAACCTTTAGACGCAATTGGTCTTCAAAATCTGGATATTCACCGACTCCATCTCTCTCAAAGTAAAACAATACTTTGAGTTACAACAATGGTTTTCCCTTATCACTCCAAATTTACAAAATATGCACCTTATCACTCCAAATATTTCAAAACATCACCCTTATTACTGCAAAATAATACAAAATTATAAATTCACTTTATAAAAAGTGAATCAATTTTCAATTCTATTAACTCCACTTTTCACTCTACTCACTTATCACTCCAAAAAAAAAATACCTTAACTTTATGATCACTTTCTTTTAAATATATATTTCAAGTTTTTAAACATGTCGAATAATCACTTCCTTATGGCTCACCTTGCATGATAAGAAATTGCTTCACTTGAAGAAAACCTTAGCCTTAAAATTGTTGACTTTTCATACAAAGAAAAATCTCGTTGAAAGCCTCGTGTATAAGTGGCAGCATTGACTGGGGAAAAGTGTATGCCTTGCGGGTATCAACAACTGGAACTTGCAGGACCGGACGCTAGAACCTTGGAGAAACGCCAATGGAGCTCACGGCTCGAAGCAAGCAACCCTCGAACATTAAAAAAAAAAAAACTAAAAACTTTGTGGTAAACAAAATTGAGCGCTTTAGGGCTCGATCACGGACAAAACGATTCCCTTGAAAACGAATCCCTTGAAAACTGGAAAACGATATTTCGAGGACTGGAATGGCTCTGATACCACATGTAGATTCAGAAGTGTCCTCAAACACATAACTTTATTAATAAAAAAAAATTATTACATAACAAATTGCAGGAGTTTACAAACATAAACTCTCACTCTCACATTATCTCATTACAATGAAATTAGGAAACTAACCTATTTATAAGCTCTATGTTCTAACTTAATCTAGTTATGGATCATTTGGAAAATCAAAAAGTGTCCATTTACAATAAATGAGCTTCTAGCCATCTTACTAACTTTATTCCTATTTTAAAGCCTAGGAAACAACTCTATTCTAGAGTCCTATTTTTACTAACAAAATACTATTTCTAAATATCTCTAATATTTATTAAATATTCTAATTTAATAAATATATTTATCCTAACTTTACATTATGTAATTTTGGATTTATAATTGCCTTTATGAAAGAGGCTAACAACCTCCGAAGCAAGAAAAATTCGGACATTCCCAAGAGAAAGAATTCTGAGAACTCTGCTAAAACGGCCCCTGAAGTTGATCCCAAGAAGATAGCAGAGAGTTCAAAGAAAAGTACTAATATCCCTGGAAAGAATTAACTAGAAAGTAGCACTAGTAGACCAGCAGTCAGCTCCAACAAAATTGTTTCAGCTGATACCCCTAATACAAGTCAACAATATGAAGTTGTTGCAAAAATAGTGCTTGAGAAGAGTGATTTGAATCTGCCAAAAACACACACACCATTCCACATTGATATGAAATTGCCAAAATAAAAGTCTTTGTCCTCTCACTGAATTGGTGAAAGAGGATGCATATAGGTCCCAAGTCCTAAAAGCACAGAACATAGGATAAATTATTGACACTGTCAATCTAAATGATGACAAACCTGAACTTTTTTTTGGGCCAGAAGTAGAGGGTAAATTACAAGAGGGAGGTGTTCCCACATTTTATCTCAGTTTGAATGTTCATGATAAAATCCTCCATAATTCCATGATAGACTCAGGTGCATCTCATAATCTCATGCCAAAGGTAGTTATGGAGAAGCTTGGCTTGGAGATAACTAGACCTTACAAAGACTTGTACTCATTTGACTCCAGCAAAGTTAAATGTCTAGGCCTCATCAAAGATCTTTGTATTACGTTAGCCCAGATATTGTCCAAGAGTGTAGTGATGGAAATAGTGGTGGTTGACATCCCTCCAAAATATGGTATGCTTTTATCACGTACATGGGGAGCCAAGCTTTCAGGCAACCTCCAAATGGATATGACTTATGCTATCATACCAGTTTTCGGCCAACAAAGGAGATTGTATAGGGAGACTCTAATGAAATACATGGTGAGCAGTCCAAAAAAGCCTCATAACTACCCCCTATACTTTGTCCATTATTACCTTGACTCATTTGTTCTTTACAATGATGAAATATTGAGGAACAAGTAGCTAGAGAAGAAGAAGACCATAAGAGAGAACAGTCAGACCAAATGGAAATTGTGCAACACAAGTCTGAACCTGAACCTTTTTGGAACATGACTTTGATGGTTCTTATGGTAGATTTGGCTCAGGAGCAGGAGCGTGGGTATGCAATACTGAAAATAACCACGCAGAAGGGCATTCCTACAAGCTAAACTTTCAGTGTACCAACAATATAGTAGAATATGAGGCACTCCTTTTGGGTTTGCAACTACTGAAGATATTAGGAGCCAAAAGGATCTCTGTTCATGGGGATTCTGATCTGTTCATTAAAAAAATCAAGGGAGAATATTCAGCTAAGCATCCCAGATTGAGAGCATACAGAAATGTTGCCCTAGACCTCCTAAAAACATTTGAATAATATGACCTTGCCGCAGTTCGAAGAAATAAAAATATCTTGGCTAATGGGCTAGCATTTTCAGCCAACACTTGTCAATTACCTCATCCTAACAAACAATATATAGTGTTGGTCAAACACCGCCTAGCAGTTCCTGACAATATGAGGTATTGGCAAGTCTTTGGAGATGACAAATAGATTGAAAATTTCCTGCAATTCAAGGGCGAGTTTGAAGATTCCAATTTGGACCTAGACTGTGAAGAAGATTGCTCCATTAAAGAACAAATATGCAGGGGGTAACCTCCTCCTGATTCTGATATTAATTTTTTAGCAAATGAAGACCTACATAGGACAGAGATACATGATGATCCAGAAAAGGAGGAATTTGTAGTACTGCAATTTAGAGACAACACCTTACCTAGACGACTTGTCCCTCTAGAGGAACTATTTGATTTCAATGATGTGGCTTGGAAACCAAAAATGGAATTTTATAGAAGCAAGTATCGAGGAGTACAATCTGGGCAGTGAGCAGAAGCCCAAAATGATAAAGTTATCAAAAACACTGCCCGCATCCATGAAGCAGAAATACATTGCTTTGTTCAAAGAGTTTATTGATGTGTTTTCCTGGAGTTATGAAGACTTGAAATCTTATGATATTGATATTATCCAACACAAAATTCCAGTCAAGGAGAACCAGAAGCTTTTCAAACAGAAACTACACAGGATAAATCCTGTCCTAATGCCTCTGGTCGAGAAGGAGGTCAAGAAAATGTATGATGCCAAGATAATAGTCCCAATCAGGTACTCCAAATGGGTTTCCAATATTGTACCTACGAGAAAGAAGACAGGTGAGATCAAACTCTGCATTGACTTCAGAAATCTGAACAAGGCATCACTTAAGGACAACTACCCTTTACCAACAATGGACCACATATTGCAAAAGGTGGTTCGCTCCAAGAGAATCTCTTTGCTGGATGGATTTTCAGGGTACAATCAAGTGTTGGTCCATCCAGATGATCAACCTAAAACAGCTTTTACTACTCCTTGGGGCACCTTCATGTATGTGAAAATGCCCTTTGGATTAATAAATGTTGGTGCCACTTTTCAAAGAGTAATGGATATTTATTTTTTAGAAGAAATTGGTCTTTTCATTGTGATCTATCTTGATGATATGACAGTGTACTCAAAAAATGATGAAGAACATTTGGCTCATTTGAGAAGAGTTTTTGAAAAATGCAGAAAGTATGGTCTAACTTTAAATCCTAAGAAGTCATTATTTGGTCTTAAGGAAGGAAAGCTCCTAGGCCACATCATATCTAAATAAGGGATCAAGATTGACCCCAGAAGGACTGAGGGCATTCTACAAATCAGTCATCCTAGAAACATCAAGGAGCTGCAATATTTCATTGGAAAGATAAAAAATTTAAGAAGGTTTATACCAAACCTTGCAGAACTCCTGAGTAATATCACTAACATGCTCAAGAGAGACTCGGGAGTCAAGTGGACCAAGGAGGCTAAATAGTCTTTTGACCTGGTAAAGCAGACACTCACTAAAGCACCAGTCTTGATCAGCCTCGATTTCACCAAGGATTTCATCATTTTCTCCTTTGCATCAGTGCACACAATTGTTGTTGTATTGCTGCAGAAAAATAAGCATGGACAAGAGTAGCCCATAGCATTTTTCATCCAAGATTTAAGAGATGCACCTTTTAAGTACAATATCATGGAAAAGCAGGCTTATGCCTTGATCAAAGCACTGAAGGATTTCAGAGTTTACATTCTACATTCACACATCATTGCATTTGTGCCTAACAGAGTCGTCAAAGACATCCTAACACGGGATCCCGATGGAAAAAGAGGCAAGTTTATTGTTCTCATCTTGGAGTGTGATTTAGAGATCAGACCCGCCAAACTGATCAAGGGACAAGGATTATCTAAATTAATGGTTGAAACAAATTTTCAAGCTCTAGATATTAACATGATTCATTCACTGGATGAAAAAGAGGAGCTGGCGACTCCACCTATTGAGGAAGCATTCATAAATTCTCCCTGGTACGCAGATATATTATATGTTCTATTTAATTTAAATTCTCCTCATAGTTTGTCCAAAACAAAAGCTAGATTCTTGAAATTGAAAGTTGTAAAATTCTGCATCCTAGAAAATGTTTTGTACTGGAAAGATTCTGGGGGCATATTGCTTAAATGTTTGCTTCAAGAATATGCAGATAGGGTTACAAAAGAATTCCATGAAGGGGATTTTGGAGGCCATCTCTACTGGAAAACCAATGCTAATAAGATCCTTAGAGATAGTTTCTATTTTCCTACTCTTTTCTCAGACACCCACAAAATGGTAGCCACCTATCATAAATGCCAAATATTTGAGGGAAAAATAAATTTTTTGCCTCGGCCTTTACAGCCAATCTTTGTTGAAGCTCCTTTCCAGCAATGGGATTTAGACTTCATTGGAGAAATCCACCCTTCCTCCTCTGGCCAGCATAAATGGATCCTTACGGCTACAGACTATTTTACCAAATAGATAGAGGCCATTCCTTCCAGAACTGTTATTGACTCAGTGATCATCAAATTCCTTGAAGCCAACATCCTTTCCAAATTTGGTTGTCCTAGGAAAATCATTACAAATAATTTTGTTGCTTTTAAATCCAAGAAGATGGTGGATTTTTTCCACATATATCACATTTCTATGGGGCATTCAACAGCTTATTACCCTCAAGGTAATGGACTAGCTGAGTCCTCCAACAAGAGCCTGGTCAACATCATCAAGAAGTTGATGTAAGACAATAAGAAATCCCAGCATAACAAATTGGTGCATGCATTGTGGGTTGATAGACTGACAACTAAGAAATCAATTGGCATGTCACCATACCAGTTAGTCTATGGAATGGATGCAGTTTTCCCAACATCCTTAGGAGTGCCAGCCATGAAACTCGTGCAAGAAGTGTAGGTTGAAGAAAATGATGTGCAAAGAAGAATAAGCCAGACCATTCAGCTGCAACAGTCTAGAGAAGAGATGTACAACATAACTTAGGTGGTGCAAGAGAATATGAAAAAGATGTTTAACAAAAGGACAAAAGAAAATGATTTCAATTTTGGACATAAAGTGTTGAAATGGGATTCCATAAGAGAAGATATAGGTAAGCATGGCAATTTTGACAACCCATGGAAAGGCCCATACATTATTCATGCTTTAAGAGGAGATAATGCATTTTTCTTGCAAGAGATGGATGCAACAGAGCTGTTTGGGGGTCCTATCAATGGCAGGATGCTAAAACATTACTTCTGCTGAAAACTTAGATGAAAATTTCACCATTGTAAATGCCACAGCCTTACAATTTTCAATAATTTGTTGGACAAGGTTGAAGCCTGAAGTGAAGGCCATAAGCCTAGTCTGATAAGAAAATATGTTAAAATTTCTGAAAGTGTTGCAAATAAAAATGCCACTACTATTGAAAAGAGTTTCGTGCAGTCATACAATTTAAGCATGATTGTACAATTTTGAATTTTCTGTCGATAGGTTAGAAAATGAAGATTTTCCAAACCATTTAATCTTGGCTTATCGATAGGTAGGTAGAAAATGACATTGGTTCAATAACCTAATCTAAACCAATAGGAGAAATAAGGGATATGTAATAAGTTAGAAATTCAAAAGAAAAAATGATGTCAGGGTCTGCAAGTCTAAATGCACCCCAAAAGAAAAAAGAAAAAAATGATTAGAATCATAGATTGGGTAGGTAGGCATGCAATTGAGCTCTCAGTATTTTGAGCATTTTTCCAGTTTTTAGTTTCAGGTTACTTTTCAGTTTCAGGTTCAAGTGTGTTCCAGACTTCAGTGTGCAAAGAGTGTTGACTTCAGCTTGAAAGTGTTCAGCCACAAAATCTGTAGCAGATCAGGTTGCAGAGTTGGGATCAGGCCACTAATCTACGATGTTCTTGACACCTCCTAAAGGAGCTGCCATCCCCAACTGGAGCCACTGTTATACCCATGTATTTCACAGTATCACTAGGTGACCGATTATTGTTTATATTTTTCTCACCGAAAATAATATTCCATGGTTATCATTTATTTTCAGAGAAAGAAAGGGAGAGCCTAACTGCCAAGAGCTTTAAAAGAATTCATCTTCCATTCTCAGTTCAAGGAAGAAGGAAAGGGTTGTTGAGTAAGTGTAATAGTGATAAAAAGTCCATATTGTCCTCATTCAATACATCTGCCTTCTTCTGACCTTCATTTTCCTAAAAAAATCTGTACTCCAATGATCTAGATCCCTGTTTGACCCTAAAACCCACACACACCTAACCATTCTCAGGCTTATCCTTGTATAAAACCCACTCGTTATCTAAGTCTGAAGTTGTATACCATAGCTCTGCCTGCCCACCAAACAGTCATTGGTATGCAACATAAAACTTACCTGTTTCCCCCACTTCACAGTCGTTTCCAATACATATCACATATCATAGCCCCACCGATTGAAGTGGGCTCCATTTCCCCCGTACACGTCTTCCTCCAATCAGCACAAATCGTACTTCGCGGATTTAAGAGTTCACCTTCGAGCTTATAAACTAAAACTTAAATTTTGTGATTTGCGATGCAGCTCGGTCCCACCTTCCCTCCACATCACCTCCTTCCTCCCCGCGCTTCGCACATCGCACATTTTAGAGTTTAACTCTACTACTTCATGGTAAAGATTTGCGATCGCAATGTGGTTTTGGCCCACCATAATACTCCCCTCATCGTGAATACGCCTTTCCTTCGTTATCGTTCCTATTCCACTGCTCCACGTCATCATCATCCCGCCATGTCACCTCTCACCTCGCATCGCATCGCCGATTCCTTTCCTTATATCGTAAATTTTAAAACTTGAGAAATGTGATGCTGTCGCGAATGCGATGCGGCTCCAAGATCAAATCCACAAATTTTCAAGTCTGGGTAAATGGGTATTTTATGATGTTTTGTGTAAAAAGGGTCAAGGCAGGCATATGAGTTTTGATACTCATTTTATGAAGAAATAAGGTGGAACGCGACAGAAAGGCTCTGGTAGGAAAAAGACATAAAAGGATGAGTCGGGCATTGATGCAGAGATATTACAGTAGAGATTGAGGGGGCAGAAAATCACTTCAGCACCGGCATCAATAAATGAAAGTAGCTAGCGTTGCACCAAACTTAATTACGCAACACCGATCTTTTGAAAATCAGGGCCAGATGTCAGAACCATCATTCGCTGCCTCTTCGGGATCATCACATACCACTTCCAGGACTACCTTTCATCTTACGAAGATCCATTGAATCTTTTAGATACAGGAAGAGCTCGCTCAAAATTAATTTTACAGACGATGTTGTCAGATATTTTCTTTATTCGGGCCTTGCATGGCCATACAGTTTTAATTTTCATTTGTTTGTAATAAATGAAGTTTGCCAAAGTAGATTAGGGAAACCGACTTAAGTTGTTAGTTAAATACTCCTTGAACTTCCAGTTTGAGGGGTTGGATATTGTTAGCCCCTGCATTGTAAGAACTAATCTATTGGAACACTTTAATTTCAGAGTTGGACATCGATAATCAAAGACCGTTACAGGATTCTTGAGTTGTGTCAAAATGGTGAAGTGCCTTTTCTCTATTTTAAATGTTTCCATTGTTTTCCCTGTTGTGTCTTTGTTCATCTAATTGTAAATCAGAAATTTTAGATTAAGATTTGTTGTCTGAGCACCTTAATTCTGTTTGCATTTACAGTCTAAATGTTTTATGTTGAAGTCTAATTAAATAATTCTTAACTTCTCTTTAGTCACTACTGAACCTCACTCTTTCTTTCACCTCATAATTCATACATCTCTTAAGATCCATATAGCACAGTTAGCTTGCCATGTGATACTCTTGAATGTTGATGTGTCATTCTAGCCTTTTGACTCCATAGCCCAATGGATTAGTCCCTGCAGACCTAATGTCCAACCACCCAATCAATCAAACAAACAACCCCCATCACTGTAACTAGCCTAATATAAACACTTATAACCATCATAAATCATAAAAATAGAGAGATCCCTCTCTGGGTCTAGGAAGGCTAGGTCCTGGACTCCAAAGTGGTTTGATGATGTCCTATGTCGTTTGTTCTTACCAATCTCACAAATTACGGAGTGATAACACCCTCGATATTTGTTCTTCAATCCTTGCACTCTGTTGGTAGCGATATCCACACACCTGCACAAATATCAAGCAAACACTAAAAGCATACGAGCATACATATTCATTTACAACTATATAACTACTCAAGGAGAGTCGTAAAATTTGAATATTAACATAGACAAAGATGGAACTAGAAATCAGACATATCATATTAATTTATAAAAGGGAGTTTACAACCTGCACCTTGACGCTGTAGACCTCCTTTGACGGGTTCAGTCGGGCACGTCTCCAAAGCATTCATTCGTCGATCCAGCTCAAAGAGGAGAAAGGCTCAAACTCTCTCTCACAACTATGAACTATTCTTTGTTATCTTCTGCACACCAGCTCTTAGTCCATTCTAGCTAGCAGAATAAATGGGATGAAGAAGAATTTATAGGGGTGGAGGAAGAGATTTGGGATCCAATTATAGTGGAGGAAAGGTCTATCCCTTTGGGAAGTTTCATTTTTGTAGGAACTAGAAGTCCAAAGGGAGAAAACTCGACAACCTCTAGTCGAACAAACATCCATGATTCTGCCCATGAAGTTGTTAGATCTTAGAATCTTCATTTCCATATTAAAAAAATTTCTAAAAGTAGCTCAGCACGGGGGTTCTTTAGAGACAGAGCGACCACGGTGCGAGGCCTAGTGAAAATCTGGCCATGGGCGCGAGGACATAACCACACCACAACTTCGACCCAAAATTACTTGTTTTTAAGGGTCTACTTCAGGAATGGTCCACAGAAATTTTGTTCCTAGCATGTTAAGGGATGCAACAACATTCATAATTATGTGTGAACACAGGGGTCATTATGATGGTCCTCCAATATTCATAATAGGGAATGCAGGGACGATAACAAAATGTTTTGTAACACTTCTGTATTAATAATATCCAACACTTGCATGAATAATCATATACAAAAATAGCATATACTTGTGCTTGGATGTCGAGGCTATCGAGAATGTTCCACACACATTTGAGTGAACTCTTTCAACGATCACTTTCACTTAACTATCCTTATCATGAAAGGTGGCCTTGGTGTACTTCCACAATGTACACCCTTTGCAAGTATCATGATGCTCAAGTGCACCCTTGGGAAGTCCTATATAAATCGGTTGCATGATCTTCAAAGCTCTGTGGTGTAGATGTCCTAATATTCTATGTCATAACTCATTGATGTCTCAGTTCCCCGCTTTCTCTGCTTTCTTTCTCAAGGCAACACAATATTCTACATCCAATTCGAATAGGTTCTTTACCCAAACCACGATCTTATCAACCCGTCCTGTGGCTATGTGACAAAGGAATTCCTTTCCTTTGCTAAATATCACATTGTAGCCACGAACTTCCAACATGGAAATTGAAATTAAGTTCTTCTTCAAACCAATAACATACATGACATATTTTAATGTGAGAGGAGAACCAGACTCCCTTTGAAAGGTCACAATACTGATGTCGGTCGCGCTATACAGCCCATCATCTCCCATCTGGAGGTCCTTCTCCTTCAGGTCACTGAAGAACTCTTTGTTTCTGTTCATATGGAATGAGGCTCCACTATCCAATTACCACACAAAACCCATCATTGATGACACCATGCATGCGATGAGAGTGAATACAATTCAGATTTTGAAGCATTAGCTTCACCTGTTGGCCCTCCTAAGGGCTTCTTGTCAGAATTCTTGTGCGGACACTTCATGGCATAGTGTCCCATATCGTTGCGATGAAAACATATAATCTGATAACTACTTCTTCTTTCCTACCTGATCAAAATCTGATTTGGAATGGGATGACTTCCCTTTCCCTTTCTTTTCCTTTCTAGCCCACATTTCTCCTCATCATCATGATTTGATGAGAACCCATATCTGGTGTTTCGTTGAATCTCTTTTTGCACCAAGTTAGACCACAAACGCTCCCACTCTGGTAGCTTCTCCCTCCCATTTACCAAATCCTGATATTTGTGCTAGCTCTTGGGAAGGCCTAGAAGTGCTAGGCTCACCATATCATCCTCGAAAATTATAACACCAACACTTCCAATCTCATCCCGACATTGGGTGAACTTGTTCAAGTACTTCGATGTTATGTCACCCTTGTCCATCTTGATTTTTCTGAGCTTGTCCTTCAATGCCAACTTCCTGTGGTCATTACTGTTCTGAAACAAATCTGTTAAGGCCTTCCACAATGCATATGGATTTGCCTTTCCATGGAGGTTTGAGATAATATGATCTTGAACATCTTCCATTATAGTCCTTCTTACCTTTGCTACATTCTTCTTCTAGGCCGCTAGATATTGAGCATTTACTGTTGCAGGCTTAGTATGAAATCATTCAGCCCATTGTCCTCCAACACTGCTTCCATCATGTCTCTCCAAGCTATGTAATTTGAACTACCCTCAAGGGTATATTTGAGTCTTAATCCAGAGAAAGACATCTTGATCCTGTTGCTAATCCTAAAGAGTAGATCTGCAAATTTGATTCACCTACACAGAACACACTCATATCCTTCTCTTCTATAGTGATTCCTACTCTGATACCATGTATAAAATCCACATAGATTCAAAGTGATGATTTTAATATGCTAAAACAATATACTTGAATCTACTCTACCAATTGCGGAAACCAATTTAGATCGTGAAATCACAAAACATGAAAGAGAGAATTTCATTCACACAGTACACAAGTATTTATTGGTTAAAGCCTCAGCTAAAAACCCCACTATTTGTATATTTCATAAGTCATAAAATATGAGAAGATTACAATGCTTTTCTCTAAGATGAGAAACCTCTGCACTATATCTATTTGCCTCACTGATTCTTATACAAGTTTGGTTCAATAGTTAACCAATTTTCTGCCCTCCAGGATCCCTATTTCCTTGCATTTTTTCCTTGGGTAATTAGGCCCTATTAATTAGGGAAATCCCCAATCCATGTTGCACAATCCATTTGGGGCCTTCCTCTGACTCAATGCACCACATGTACAATTTGGATTATTATACAATTGATAGTACATTGCCCTTGAACTCCAATCTCAACTAGGTCTTTCTTAGAACTGACAGCTGAATTATTTATGAGTGATTTCAGAAGAGAGGAATAACCTGTTTCTAAGTTTCTTTAATAACCCAACGTTTCGAACTTTCTAAGTGAGTCCATCATCAGGGGTAGACGCCAAATATTCTTTGAAAAGTTGGGAGGATTAGGGCAAATGAGTAGATGTATAAATAGTGAATTACGAGGAGTTTACTAAGGTCGGTTTTGATGAACGATGATTTTAATTTTAATTTTAATTTTAATTGCAATATAATTTAATTATAGTTTAACTTATTTGAATTAGGTATTTATTTATTAGAGTTATGTATTTATTTAAATTAATTTATATAATTATTTATTTATTTTTTTTATTTTTTTTAATACTATAATTAATTAATCAATTATTTAATTTTTTATTTTTTTTGAAATATAATGTATTAAGAAAAGTTAAACCATACTGAATTAAAAATAATTAAATAAGGTAGAAAATATTTATTATTTATTTTAATTTTATTTGTTGTATTTATTTATTTATTTATTTTTTTTATTTTATTTTATTTTATTTTATTTTATTTTTATTTTTATTTTTTATTTTTATAACTTATTGCATTTACTACGTTATTATTAGTTTTAATGTCAGAAGAGGTTTGAAGTATTAAGGGTTTTCAAGTATTGCTAATGATAAGTCCATCATCCCGATTTATGTTGTTTTTTCTTTTTTCAATTTTATTATGAGTGAATTATCAGTTATTTGATTGATAACTAGACGTGGTTCAAGTCCAAGTTCCACTCTTTGACCTCTCACTAGTTCCTCCATCAATTAGAACTAGTTAAACTGATTTTAACTCAGATAAATTGAGTTAATTAATTACAACTCAAAATAAACTCAACCAAGGCTCCTATTTTGTAGGAGACACTCTACACGACTAAAGTTAGACCCTCAACTCGAATTAATTGAACCAACTAAGTCCTACTAACTTAGTTAACTTGTACAAGTTGTCTTGTAATATGGAATTACAATTTTATTCTAATTTACTTCGAGGGGAAATTAAATTAGAATCATTTCTTGGTACCATTTTCAACATATACTTGTTGCATTCATGCCATAATTTGATTTAAAGCTTTGAAACTAAATTAACTAAGAAGAAAAAATATTTCACTTGCAAAAACATGGTACAACTGAAAAGAATACTTATCATTTTGGTTATTCCCAAAAACCCATAAACTTAATCTCTACCCATTCCTTATTAAAATGAAACTTCCAATGCATCAGGCTTAATTGCGAGTTGATATTCCATTTCATGAATAATACTCTACATGGTTATTTCTTGGATCTAAAATATCATACATTTCATAATTTACAATATGCATAGTCTAACTAATAGACGAAATGACCCTTTTCCCGACAGTTTTTCTGGTCAATTTTTCCCAAAATCCAATAGAGATTTTTTAAGATCATAAGTTTAATTTGTTTAATCTACAAAGTTTGAATGTCTCATGGTTTTTTAGGGTGTTAAATCTAGTTATGCCTTTAAAAGTGCATTTAAACAACAAGAAATCACAATCTTACTTGAAATTGTATTACTAAATTCCGCTAAAAAAATAAATCATTTTATTTATTAATCAAACTATACATATTTTTTTTTCTAAAGGGAAAAAACAATAATTTTATTTCAACTTTTGAAAAAGGAAACAAAATTATATTTTGTATATGTCATCCGCTTTTAGTAGTAGCAACCTCTTGGCTAATGTGCTTAAGAAAAATATATATATAGAGGAAAAACAAGAGAAATTAAGTGTTGTAGTAATCACTTAGCTTCTCTTTCTTTCCTTTCTTTCTCTAGACCTTTTTCCATCCCCATGAGTGTGGGTCAACTGGAATCATTTCTAAATCGCTCACCAACATCTCTAGTTTTGGTTATTTTTGTGAATCAAAACTTTCCAAGGCATGAACTCACTTTGTGCCTACCAGCCCGCCCTCTTTGTGTTCCGCATTTTTATGTTGTTATGGTTCTTGGGTCACTTTTGATTTTGTACCATTTTTCTTGTGGTTTGCATTATCAACCTATACCTCAGTAATCCCATCTTCTTAGTTTGATGGATTCTCTGTGATTTCCCCTTCTTCATTCTCCATAATGAAGGGTTCCAAAGGCTTCCATCCTTTTGTTTTGCAGTCCTGCCCCTTTTTATTTTTTTTGGGTACTTTTTTTTCCCAGGGGAATGTCTTGAAAATGTCCTATTTGGTAACATGAGTGGCATCTGAATGCCATATTTTCATAATCTAGAAGTTGGGTCCACTGAAAGATTTTTTGTTTCAACTGAATGTGATCAGGTAGACCTTTACTTAGATCTATTTCTACACAGATCCCGACGAAATAAATAACCCTTTCTCCATTCTCTCGAAGTCCATGTTTTTAAATGACCCCAAAGTGTTTCCAATATCCTCAAGAACCTTTTGATGCCAAAAATTAAGTGGGAGATTTGGTAATCTAACCCATACTGACATTGTTGAAACCACCATTGTTGTGGCATCAACATCTAGGAACCAAGGGGTAATGAAAATCCCCGCATTTCCCCAAAAATAGGGCCCTTATTTCAATACACTCTCCAAATATTCCTGGGTATATGTCACAATTGTTGGTATAGGTTGTAAAAACCCACTGATACAAAGAATCACACCTGGGCTGAAACCTAGTGAATCTGCAAATGATTTCCCTAGATTGAAGAACAGAAAAAAGTTGATTTACCTTTGTTAGGTTTACCACCATGATGGGTGCTTGTTTCTATTATTTAAAAATTTAAGTTCTAAGATTATATTGAGGTTGATCCAATGTATTAAAACCCTTACCCCTGAGTCACTTCCTTGTAAGAGGTTGAACCCCCTAAGTTCATGGATCATGAAGCACCCCCTCACAACCTTAAATTCAGGACAATGGTGGAGTTTCTTAAGATTTTGTAAGCTTGCAGCTGAGATAGATCTGGTAACTGCTTTCCTTCATGAAGGAGCCATTGTATATCTGTAGTAAATCCCAACTAATTCTCTATCTTATTCTTGAGATTTTCCACTTGATCAAAATTCGGGACCCAAAAAAGGGAGGAATTCCTGTTAAGGGTATTAATAAAAAGCTAACCCCCCCCCATGTTCCAACTCTTCAAACCATTCACCCAATCTAGATAGATAAGGATATGGGTTTTTATTTGGTGGATTTGTTTCGTTCTAAGAGTTGTCGAGGTTGTTGATCCAAATATCAAAACTTGGCTCAAAAATGGAAGTGCCCAGAATCTTTCGAAACCAAGGTCAAGTTGTAGTGTTCGTCATTATAATTCCAACGATGCTTGAATCGCCTCAATCCGAATGTCGTGTGACAAAGTTATGATGTTCTAAAGTTTTTGACCAATAACAAAACATTTTACAGGTAAGCTCACTGGACACTCTGTATTGTTGATGTCATGATGACGTCAAGATGCCAACTAGGCGTATGGTGGACCAACCAAAACTTGGCATGTGTCAACTCCGTACAGGTGTGTGGCGGCATCATTTGATTGGTTCGTGGTTTTGGGTGGCCTAATAGGGAAGTTGCAACGTGGCCCAACCAAAGGCCACCATGTGGCGCCTCGTTATTGGTTAAAAATTTTGTGTTTTTCCCAAAGGACTCGGCGTGGGTCGAACACGTGACCTGCAACATAAAAGCTTTGACCTCCATTGTCTCGCTTATGCTTTGGTTCTTAACCTATAGTGGTCGTCACATATATTTCAAGACATACTAGTTTCACATTGGGAGAGAGGGGTCGGGCGTTAGCCCTGGCCCCTGGTCATGTCACCCTCCAAGAGACACTAGTGGAAGACAAGTAGAGTGGGCAAGGACTAGCCCCAGCCCCAAGTCATGTCACCGGTCATACGACCACAATGCACAATGAAGGAGAAAATTCAAAGGGGCAGGGAACAACCCCAGCCCTTGGTCACGGGAAATGACATATGCCCACGGTAGAAGAACTTGGTGGAGAGGGAGGGGTTGTATGCCCTGGCCCCGGGTTCTATGAGAAACCCATATGACTAGGAGAAGGATATTAAGCTAGAGGGTTTAGGCAGATAAGCCCCGACCCTCGGTGATCATTACCAGGTGCTTCGCCGATGAGGGTGGGAAGTTAGCCCTGGCCCGGAAACGTCGCCTCCACATGACCTCAACCTAGAAGAAAGGTGTCAGCACTGGCAGGGGCAAACTATTGGCCCCAACCGCCATACTTGTGGGTGCCCATGTGACCCTAGTTTTGCGTTCAAGGGGTTATTGGGAAAATTAATGAAGCGACAAAATGCACCGATTGTCGGAAAATTTGTTGCTTACCGAATTGTTTAAAGGACGAAATTGTTGCTCAGTTAGGAGGTTATGTCAAATTGAGGTACGAATAGGATAAGTTGTTCAAGGATGCATAAATTGATCAATTTTGGTCTTTTTGAGCCTCGATAGGTGTTTATAGGCATTTTGAATCCATTGAAAGCCTCAGTTTACTAATTGGAGCACTTCTGAAAGGAATTTTTGTAGGATTGAGTCTTATAATGCCAAAGACAATCAGTGGTTTGAAGTAGTTTTGAAGGTATTTTGAGCATGTAGAGGACCTTGTAGGGGTTTTCCAGCCTTCATATTTTATTTGCAACAATTGTGACTTTTATGGTGCAACTCTTCTCTATCTTTTCTCATTATATGCTTTGAGGAGAGCTCTTTTCAGTACTTCCATGTGGAGTTGTTGTATATTTTATGCTCAATTTTTAGTTGGAGTATAGGAAATTGATGTGAGAGCCCTTTTCATGTTGGCCTTTTTATGACTGTAGTCATACTTTTGGAGTGAGATTTCTTTGCAGGAGAATGTTTCCTTGTAGGGGAAACAAGGCACTCATTTTTCAAAAAAATTCATGTACTCTTTTACCACTGAAAACTATGGAGTGGTCCAGCTGTGTTAGCAGGACCGAAGACGTAACCCAGGAGGGGTGAACTCTATCATCAAATTTTGTTTTGCCTCTCTTCATGTTTTTGATAATGAGTTGCATTTGAATATATTGCTTGTTTAAAGTTCATGTGAAAACTAACTCATCATCCTTGAAGATATTATAAAACGTTTTTACATTAAGACCAATTTTGTTTACTTTCAAAGTGTCAGAGGAAGGTCAATTTTTAGGAAGGAGAAGTTCTCCTCCAATTTTAGATCAATTGGTACCAGACCTATTTCTGACCAAGTTGCAAGTATGGGCAAGAAGTTGAAGCTTGAACAACTCCAAGAGTTAGAGGAGATTAACTTGTCTCTTCGAATGGAGAATGTTGAGTTAAGGAGATTGCTTGAAGTTGTTGAAGAGGAGAAGAGACATATGAGCCTTTAGTTGTAGGATGTGCTAGAGGAACAATTTGGAGAGACTTCCATTCCAAAAGCAGCTAATAATTCCTCCAAGATGAAGCCAATTTGTAGGCATCATCCAAACATAGGATATGGACCCTATTTGGAGAATGATGCTTGTGAGATTTGTCAACATCTAAAATATTCTTCTTATGTACCTGTTGGTAAAAGTGGGTGGATTGAATCATCTTCAAATTCATCATCAACATCTGAAACAACAAATATGGGTGGCAAATCCAAGGAGGTAATAAACATCCCTAGTTCTATTCCTTCAGTTTATGTTGATAACGCATCTTTTGCATCCTTTGAAAAACAGTCTAAAGGCATCGGTATGAATTTTTTAGCTTGGATGAGTTGTGAAGGAGGAGGCCTTGGAATAAATGGCCAAGGTATCACTAATCTTATCGAGGTGAAGGAGAAACCAAGATATGAAGGATTGTGTTATGGCTATGGAGAGTTTGGAGAGTGTTCTAAAATTTTTGAGGCAACTAAGTCATCAAGTGATAATATGTCACACCAACATGGTAGAGATAATGGAAATTTCTCTCCCAAGAGAGATGCATGATTCAAAACACATGCAAATTCCAATCCTCATCGTCAAAGTTACATCCCAAGGGACAAGTATAAGTGTCATGGGAATTTTAAAAATGTTGGTAATTTTGATTATTTATGGGACATGTATCCTTGCACATTTTGTGATGCAGTTTACCATTGTGTGGCTGATTGTGAGAAATGCAAAGTGATCGTCAAGAGAATGGACCAAATTCTTATAATAAAGCATGAAGAACCTCTCTCAACTTTGAATACTTCCTTTTCGATGGGCAAGGAAAAGTATTTTTGTACCCATTATAACATGAATGGACATGGGAATCAAAGGTGTTGGAAACCTCATTCGGAACTTTGTACCAAGAAGGACAAAGAGGTCATGCAATCCATTGAAAGGAAAGCGATGCGTGGC
This sequence comes from Pinus albicaulis, assembly GCA_034641835.2. Classification (NCBI taxonomy): domain Eukaryota; kingdom Viridiplantae; phylum Streptophyta; class Pinopsida; order Pinales; family Pinaceae; genus Pinus; species Pinus albicaulis. The sequence goes on from CM076579.1 coordinate 1,289,073,777, forward strand.
AAAGAGGATACTAGTGTAGAAATTATACAAACAATATGTATTCCAATGGATTAAATATTATCATGCAGTATAATAGAGTAAGATATTGAATCCTTCTACAATTAATTTGTGGAAATTAAACACGATCCCACAGTCACACCAAGTAAGAGAAAGAAGCAAATCAATCCACAACACAGATATTTTTCTTGGGGAAAGCTTGTTGCTCAAAACCCCTCTATCTCTATTGTATAATGAACCAAGGAATCATGAAACAATACAATGCATGTGTGCTCACCACAACCTCATACACTCTACCAATTGTCTCACATTGATCTGGACAAAATCGAACAACACTTAGCCAATTTCCTGCCTCTAATCAACCTGCCTTTCGTACACAATCCCTATAGGATAAATCCCTATTAATTAGGAAATTCAACCTTCCTTGACTGTGCAATGTTCAAGGGAAATCCTATGGGTGTTTAACTGCATCTAGGCAATTTTCTAAAAATACAACTGATAGTTAACATCCCTTTAACCTTTGTCTCAACTGGGTCTTCATCAAAACTAACATGCATGCAGATGTTAATAGTAAATCATCATTCACTTGACAGATGACTGCATGTGAATTAAATCTTATTTAATTCACTTGACCTCTCACTAGTGCAACAATCAGTTACAACTAGTTAGACTGACTTTAACTCACTTAATTGAGTTAACTGATTTATCTTGCATTAAAATAATACACTAACTGCAAATTGGACTCTAAAACAAATAGAATCACTGTACATGCCTCACCAACCACCCTCAACTCGAATTTCATGGTCTAACTGAATCTATCACACTCAATTAACTATTACAAGTGATTATGAGATAAAATTACAATTTATTGTCCAATTTATTTAAGGGATAAATAAATTTGACACACATTTCTTCTAATTTAATTAGGAAATAATTAAATCAAGAGCCTCCATGGTAGCCATTTCTGGATGTTGTTTCTAGATGCCAATTTCATTGTATTTTGTTGCAAATTTCAACACTCCCTCTCAAAAAGAAAGGAATCAATATGTCCCAATCCGGTACCTTTGGAATGTTCTGCATGCAACACTTCTGAAACTGAATAGCCTCCAAAAAATTGAATTAGTATAATGCATCTATCATCAAAGTCTTATGACTGTTGGATCCTACTGCACATGTCTACTGGACTCTTTGCGCTGCTGACATCTGCATCCATGCACTCTGCACTACTTCCAAATTTGATCTGCGCTCCAGTATCCGACACTTATCACTCTGATTTCTGTATTCCTGACATATGACTGCATCAATCTAACCAATCCTTCATGCTACTGTTGTACTGTGGGCTCCCCGTAGCCATGTTCGATCCATGAGACATATCATCTTAATGAATCCTGCCCAAATTTATTTTTGGGATTAATTCTACACATTGCCCCACCTCACACCTGGAGGTATAGCTGCATGTACTCCCCCTGCCCTTCTGGATCAAAATTTCCCCCTCCTAGAGGTCTCTCCTGGAGTGGAATCTTCCACTCGATCTCCTCCCTGTTGGTGTCCCATGTTTTGATAGTTTGGAAAATCAAAAGACAAGGCAACATCAGAACCAATCTTTAGAGTTACAGGATCTATTCCTCCTGTTCTCAGAGAGGGATCTCTCAAAATTTTGTTTGCAAAGGTTTATCTTGTGTGCTTTGAGTATTGGTTTTAGACTAGTTATTAAGTGCAGGTGTTTGTTTGTTTGTTTGTTTGGTTGGAATGATACAGCAGAACATGAAAGGCCTAGGAAAGATATACAGGACAGAGAGATATCTGGTTCATTGGGCAATGGATTCAAGAAAAGGTCATAACAAACTCATCAATGGATATGGGATATCAAAGGGAAAATCTAACTTGGCCACAGGATCCTTTGGTTTTGGAATGAAATGGAAATCAATGATTTGGAAAGAGAAGTTTAATTCTCAACGAAAGGAAACTTGAACAATAAAGAAATATTTGATAGACAGGGCTAACCATAAATTCTACAAACATTTTTTAAGCAAATAATGACTTCAAGACAACTTTAAAAATGAAATCTAAGATTCGGGGAACACCCTATTTCCTCAAAGATTTTATTTTAAATGACTTAGAAAACATAAAAGATTCACTGATAATTGTAGTCATAGAAGAGGGAACACCTAATACATCTATGATTACAACTATAAAATACCTTCAAAACAACTGTTCAAGCAATGACAAAGGGCAAGATCAAAACAGACCTCTTTGACTAACTTAAAACAATGGTACTTCAAAGGGAGACTTCAATAAGAGCTTTCAAGTGATAGCAGACAAGCAGGGAGAACCATAAATCATGCTGAAATCAACTATTTGAGCTATTATAGAAATAAACAAGCATGAGGACTAAAGAGAGAGATTGAAGACTCTAAAATACCTCAGCAGAAGAAAACATAAAACAGTGAAGGATGAACAGGTCTAAGGTGCTTCCAGGAGTCATTTCTTAGCCTAAAACTTTCAACCTACTATAGTAAGAAATTATGGAACATAATGAAAACAGAGGAAAACATAAAACAGTTCAGAATACTTCACCAAAAGCCAAGCTCATGGATCCAATGATAGAGCCTTCTCAGGAACAAGCATGCAACAACATTATCAAGTTTTCCAAGACTTCAGTTTCTTATTCAACTTCAACGGACTATGTATTTATTTCAGAGAGTTTCAGTATTACAACTGGTGATCAAACAACAACCAACCAACCCCTCACTCGTCTTCTATAGAAGTATATATAGAAGAATGAGGAGGTGAGATCTGATAAAAGATCTCTAATTACAATTAATACAGAGTTAATGGCTTCTTGGCCTTTGGGGGGCTCAATGAAGAAACTTACATGGGTGTACTCTGTATTAAATGTTTTACATAAAGATTTAAGCTCAGTGGGAGCTTTTGTTGACCTTAGAGGCTCTGTGTGGCGTCGAAGTAACTCTGCAGATGTTTTGTCATTAAGTTCCTTGGCAGAATTTACTTTTGGGCTGCGTTTTGAGACAAATATTTGATCCTGACCAATAAATTCGGCTTCTGATTGAATACTTTGAGGCACAGGTGGCATTTCAACAGCTGGGAGGAATCAATTTGCCTCAAATGTGGCAGTGGAGGCTTTCATGTTGATAAAAACCCTTAAGATTGTCTTTAAAATGTATTTTACTTGGGGGTTTAGGCTTTTAATAATTGTTCTTAACCGTAATCCCCACAAAATCTGTCTTTAATCCTCTGTTCTAATAAATTTTGGTCTTTGTCACTGATACCCTCTGACTCCGCCCGATTCATGGTTTTTGCTGATGTACAGGGCTGCGCAGGGGCGATATGGCATCAATGCCTGAAAAAACACTGATGAAACGTGTTTTTAACACCCTGTGATGATTTTATTTGCTGAATTGAAGGCAGGAAGATCGTCATCCTCTGCCTTAGAATTTTCTTCAAAAAATGGCGAGAAAACCATTTAAACCCTGCAAAATACAAACAAATATTAAAAAATCCTGCATATATAGGTTTATTGCTGCGGAGGACACATGGAGGAAGCGTGGCTGTTGGATGGCATCATCCAACGGTCGAGATTGATTGGGAGAAGGCATAGTGAAGGCGGAAGAAATGTTTAAATCAGGGTCGTTGATCGCGCAGAGATCGATGGTCGGGAGCGGAAAATGGAAAGTCAAAACAGGAAATGTTGAGTGGGTGACGGAAATGGGAGATGAAATATGAACTGTCGATCTGCAGATCAGATCGACGGCAGAAATTAATTGGATGCCGCGCCGTAGCCCGGTTAACTTTCGGGCATCTTCAGTGAGCGATAGCCGTTGGATGGCCCGCCCCAGATCGGACGGTGTACAGCGATATCGCGCGGGGTCCACGTCCAAACGTTAACGCGCGATGGACAGCGGTTTTATGAACAGTGCCCAGGCCACGCGTCAACCGATGAGTGGAATCGCTGGCGATCGGGAAAAAACCGTCGTCGCCCAAAGGCGGTGCGATGAATACTGTGCGGTTTTTGGAATGGGTTAGTGGATGGCGGGGACCACCGGGGTGACAGGCTCTGCTTCGTCGATTTGCAGATCAGATCGACGGTGGGGGTTGACTAATATTTTAACCGGCGGAAAATTATAAGATAATAAAAAATCGGAAAATTAATATAAACAGAGGTTTTTTATTAATTTATAATGTGGCTTGGCGCCCGACTGTGGGGCCGTGGGCGCATGGGGAATAATGTGACCGAGGGTTAATGGGAAAAAGGGCTAGGACCCATATATGCCAAAAATGTGGGTTTTTATGGTTTTTCAATGATTTTCAAAGGGTTAAAGGGGTTCCGATAAGGCAAAGAAGGAGTTTTCAAACCTTATAAAAGAGATTTTAATGAAGGGGGAGTGGGAAAAACATGAAAATGAGGGATTTTCATGGGAAATAGGGGGATAGAAAATGAGGTTAGCTTTGGAAAAGGAAAAAGGGGGAAAAGGGTCTTGCAGCAGTATTCTAGCTTGGAAATCAGCAAGATTTCTGAGTTCTGAAGGGAAACAGCAGTGACGATTATCCAAAGGATAGGATATTATCAAAAGACTTTAAGCATTAGCAATTTTAGTAATTAAATTGTTTCTTGAAGGCTATCCAACATCATTTAGCCACCACCTGATATGACAGAATTTATGGGTGGCTAACACTCTCTAATTCTCTAATTGTGATTGCTCCATAACCTTCTGAGACTGCTTCTGAGGCTGCATGTTGAGAGATAATTTCTCCCTCTCAACCACCAAGTCATTAACCACTGCTTTTCTCCTCAAATCCTTGCATGCATCCTCAACCTTGAGTGCATATAGGTTCTTGACTCTAGAACCGATCTGCTTCACCTGTCCCCTGGTTATGTGTTTAAGGAACACCTTTCCTTTTCTAAACATCACCTCATAACCACAGTCTTCCAATACCGCTACAGAGACAAGATTATTCTTTAGGCATGGAAGATACAAAACATCTTCTAGTCTAAGATGAGAGCCATTCTCCCTCTGAAAGGTAATTGTACTTATGTCGGTAATGTTATAACTCTCGTATCTCCAAACTCTATGCTCTGCTAGAGGTCCTTCTCCTCCAAGTCACTGAAGAGATCTTTATTCCTAGTCATATGGAATGAGGCACCGTTGTCTAAATACCACATGCATCCCATTATAGTGTCGACCATGCATGCAATGGGAGTAAAATCAAGCTCAAACTGTGAAGCCAATGCTTCACCTGCTGCAACTACAGGCTCCTTCTTGCTTGCCTTCTTCTTTAGAAAATGTGTAGCATAGTGCCATGCTCGTGAAAGTGAAAACATCTGATCTTGGACAAGTATTTCTTGCCCGCTTCACCTTGGGATTTATTTCCCTTGGCCTTCTTTTCCTTACCGCTCGAGGCACAATCTTCCTCGTCATTAGTCTTGGATGAGTATCCATCCTTGGTATTCCGCCTGAATTCTTCTTGTACCAAATATGACCAAAGTTACTCCCAATCTGGTAATTTCTCCCTCCCATTCACCGAGTCCTAGTAACTATGCCAGCTCTTGTGAAGGTCTAGAAGTGCTAGGCTCACCATGTCATCATCTGCTATGATCACACCAACACTTCCAAGCTCATCTAGACATTGATTGAACTTCTCCAAGTATTTTGGTACTGTCTCGCCCTCCTCCTTCTTGATTTTCCTGAGCTTGTCCTATAGCGCCAACTTCCTTTGGTCGTTGTTGTTTTGAAACAGAATTTTCAAGGCCTTCCACATTGCATATGGAGTTGCCTTTCCATGGATACTTGAGACAATGTGATCTCGAATTCCCTCTAATAAGATACTCCTCGCGCTTGCTACCTTCTTTTGCCAAGCATCAAGAAGAGTGGTGTCTGATGTTGCGGGCTTGGGAATATCATTATCAATGAATTATTTCGACCCATTGTCCTCCAGAACTGTCTCCATTCTGTCCTTCCATGCGATATAATTAGAACTACCCTCGAGTGCATATTCCAATCTTAATCTATTGAAAGGCACCTTGATCTTCCTGTCGCACCAAAGAATATTTTGCAAATTCTAATTTTGTTCAACACAAACTCAATTTCTTCTCCACTATAGTGATTTTTGGTGCTCTGATACCATGTAGAAATTATACAAACAATATGTATTCCAATGGATTCAATCTGATCATGCAACATACTAGAGCAAGATACTGAATATTCTACAATTAATTTGCGGAAATTAAACACGATCGCACAATCACACCAAGTAAGAGAAAGAAGCAAATCAATCCACAACACAGATATTTTCCCTAGGGAAAACTTGCTGCTCAAAACCCCTTTATATTTATTGTATAATGAACCAAGGAATCATGGAACAATACAATGCATGTGTGCTTACCACAACCTTATACACTCTACCAATTGTCTCACACTGATTTGGACAAAATATACCAACACTTAGCCAATTTCCTGCCTTTTCTCAGCCTGCTTTGCTTGCGCAATCCCTATAGGATTAAATCCCTATTAATTAGGAAATTAAACCTTCCTTGATTGCGCAATGCTCATGGGAAATCCTATTGGTGTTTAACTGCATCTGGGTAGTTTGATAAAAATACAACTGATAGTTAACATCCCTTTAACCTTTGCCTCAACTCGATCTTCATCAGAACTGACATGCATGCAGTTATTAATAGTAAATAATCAGTCACTTGACATATCATTGCATGTGAATTAAATCTTATTTAATTCACTTGACCTCTCACCAGTGCAACAATCAGTTACAACTAGTTAGACTGACTTTAACTCACTTAATTGAGTTAAGTGATTTCTCGTGCATTAAACTAATACACTAACTGCAACTTGGACTCTAAAACAAATAGAATCACCCTACATGCCTCACCAACCACCATCAACTCAAATTTCATGAGCTAACTGAGTATATCACACTCAAATAACTATTACAAGTGATTATGAGATAAGATTACAATTTATTGTCCAATTTATTTAATGGATAAATAAATTTGACACACATTTCTTCTAATTTAATTAAAAAATAATTAAATCAAAAGCCTCCATGGTAGCCATTTCTGGATGTTGTTTCTAGATGCCAACTTCACTGTTTCTTGTTGCAAATTTTAACATTCCCTTTCAATAAGAAAGGAATCAATCTGTCTTGATCTGGTACCTTTGGAATGTTCTGCATGAAACACTTCTGAAATTGAATAGCCTACCAACAATTGAATCAGTATAATGCATCTGTCTTCAGAGTCTTCTAACTGCTGGATCCTACTACACATGTCTACTGGACTCTCTGCGCTGCTGACATCTGCATCCATGCATTCTGCACTGCTCCCAACTCTGATCTGTGCTCTAGTATCTGACACTTGTCACTATGATTTTTGTCTTCCTGGCATCTGACTACTTCAATCTAACCGATCTTTCATGCTACTGTTGTACTGTGGGATCCCCGTAGCCAGGTTCGATCCATGAGACACACCATCTAAATGAATCCTACCCAAATTTCTTCTTGGGATTAATTCTACACATTGCCCCACCTCACACCTAGAGGTATAGCTGCATGTACTCCCTCTGCTCTTCTGGATCGAAATTTACCCCTCTTAGAGGTCTCTGCTTGATTGGACTCTTCCACTCGGTATCCTCTATGCTTCTCCAATTGTGACTGCTCCACAACCTTCTAAGACTACTTCTAAGGTTGCATGTTGAGAAATAATTTCTCCCTCTCAACCACCAAGTCATTAACCATTGCTTTTCTCCTCAAAGCCTTGCATGCATCCTTCAACCTCGATTGAATATAGGTTCTTGACTCTGTAACCGATCTGCTTCACCTGTCCCCTAGCTATGTGTTTAAGGAACACCTTTCCTTTTCTAAACATCACCTCATAACCACGGTATTCCAATACCACTACGGAGATAAGATTCTTCTTTAGGCCCAGAACATACAAAGCATCTTCTAGTCTAAGATGAGAGCCATTCTCCCTCTGAAAGTTAATTGTACCTATGTCGGTAGCAGTATACCTCTTGTCATCTCCAAACTCTATGCTCTATTAGAGGTCCTTCTCCTCCAAGTCACTGAAGAGATCTCTATTCCCCGTCATATGGAACGAGACACCATTGTATAAATACCACATGAATCCCATTACAGTGTTGGCCATGCATGTAATGAGAGTAAAATCAAGCTCGAACTGTGAATCCAATGCTTCACCTGTTGCAACTGCAGGCTCCTTCTTGCTTGCCTTCATCTGGGGAGTGCCTGTGCTCGAGACAGTGAAAACATCTGATCTTGGATAAGTCTTTCTTGCCCGCTTCACCCTGGGATTTCTTTCCCTTGGCATTCTTTGCCTTACCAGCCAAGGTACAATATTCCTCGTTATTAGTCTTGGATGAGGATCCATCCCTGGTATTCCGCCTGAATTCTTCTTGTACCAAATCTGACCAAAGTCGCTCCCAATCTGGTAACTTTTCCCTCCCATTCATCGAGTCCCGGTAACTATGCCAACTCTTGGGAAGGCCTAGAAGTGCTAGGCTCACCAAGTCATCATCTACTATGGTCACACCAACACTTCCAAGCTCATCTCAAAATTGAGTGAACTTCGCCAAGTATTTTGGTACCGTCTCACCCTCCTCCTTCTTGATTTTCCTGAGCTTGTCCTTTAGCGCCAACTTCCTTTGGTCGATGTTGTTCTGAAACAGATCTATCAAGGCCTTCCACATTTCATATTGATTCACCTTGCCATGGAGACTCGATACAATGTGATCTCAAACTCCCTCTAATAAGATCCTCCTCACCCTTGCTACCTTCTTTTTCCAAGCATCAAGAAGAGCGGCGTCTAATGCTGCAGGCTTGGGAATATCATTATCAATGAATTATTTCAACTCATTGTCCTCCGGAACTGCCTCCATTCTGTCTTTCCATGCGATATAATTAGAACTACCCTCGAGTGCATATTCCAATCTTAATCCATTAAAATCCATCTTGATCCGCCTGTCGCACCAAAGAATATTTTTGCAAATTCGAATGTTGTTCAGCACAAACTCAATTTATTCTCCACTATAGTGATTTTTGGCACTTTGATGCCATGTAGAAATTACACAAACAATATGTATTCCAGTGAATTCAATCTGATCATGCAATATACTAGAGCAAGATACTGAATCCTTCTACAATTAATTTGCGGAAATTAAACACGATCGCACAATCACACCAAGTAAGAGAAAGAAGAAAAATAATCCACAACACAGATATTTTTCCTAGGGAAATATTGTTGCTCAAAACCCCTCTATCTCTATTGTATTATGAACCAACAAATCATGAAACAATACAATGCATTTGTGCTCACCACAACCTCATACACTCTACCAATTGTCTCACATTGATCTGGATAAAATCGACCAACACTTAGCCAATTTCCTGCCTCTGCTCATCCTGCCTTTCTTGCGCAATCCCTTTAGGATTAAATCCCTATTAATTATGAAATTAAACCTTCCTTGGCTGTGCAATGTTCATGGGAAATCCTATGGGTGTTTAACTGCATCTAGGCAATTTTCTAAAAATACAACTGATAGTTAACATCCCTTTAACCTCTGTCTCAACTGGGTCTTCATCGAAACTGACATGCATGCAGCTATTAATAGTAAATCATTAGTCCCTTGACAGATCACTGCATGTGAATTAAATCTTATTTAATTCACTTGACCTCTCACTAGTGCAACAATCAGTTACAACTAGTTGGACTCACTTTAACTCACTTAATTGAGTTAACTGATTTCTAATGCATTAAACCAATACACTAACTGCAACTTGGACTCAACAAATAGAATCACTCTACATGCCTCACCAACCACCCTCAACTCGAATTTCATGAGCTAACTAAGTCTATCGACACTCAGTTAACTATTACAAGTGATTATGAGATAAGATTACAATTTATTGTCCAATTTATTTAAGGGATACATAAATTTGACATGACACACATTTCTTCTAATTTAATTAATAAATAATTAAATCAAAAGCCCCCATGGTAGCCATTTTTGTATGCCATTTTCTGGATGTTGTTTCTGGATGCCACTTTCATTGTTTCTTGTTGCAAATTTCAACAACTGGTGTACTTCCTAAGGCAACCTTCAAAGCACAGAGGATGCAGAAAGAGAAACCATAAGCCTATGAGCGGCAAATATTGGGTAGACTATTTTTTATAGTTTTATTTCTTTGTAAATTGTAAATACTTGTTGTTCATTACCGCTTTGGGTACTTTGTAAAGTGAAGACAAAAATAATGAGTTATTTGCAGCAAGTATGTTTTCTTTGACATGTCATGTTGTGTTGGATTGTTAATGAGTTCAAATGTTTGAGCACTTTTTGGGATGAACATTTGTATGTCGTCCAATATTTATACAGTTGCATCATGTACTCACTAATACAAGTTTTTCAAGATGAATTTTGTTTGTGAATGAAATATTTGATAAAGATTGTACAGAAAATGACTATGTTTATGTGGACAACGCCAAATGTATCATTGAATAAAAGAAGCTAGAGTACCTTAGAGTACAAGTACAATTTGAGGACAATAAAACAAAGTATGAATCAGTGCATGGAAAACATTGATTTGCTTCTGATTTCCAAGATGGAAAATCAAGTTTGTCTTCAGAAAAGAGGGACTTCAAGATGAAGTCATTTTGAGCCAAGAAATATAATTTTGGAGAGACTGTTTAGATTCCATCCATTAAAGTTTTTGTTCCTGCATGGTTATAATAATTGTGGTTCGATTATTGACAGAAAGGTAAGGACTTCACGTAGAGGATAGGTGGATTACCTTGATTGGAGCTTGAAGGCACCGATTAAAATACAACATGAAGGATTGATATTAGGAAAGTTTATGAGATTTTTACTCATTTTTTTCACTAAGAGAAGATAAACTTTTGGGGTCCAAAAGTTCCTAGAGGGGGAGGTATGATCTAAAGATCAAAATTTGGCTCAAAAATGAAAATTCCCTAAATCTTTAGAAACTAGCATCAAGTCGTAGTGTTCGTCTTAATGATTCCAACGATGCTTGAATCACCTCAATCCGACGCCGTATGACAAAGTTATGATGTTATAAAGTTTTTTACCAAAAAAAAAAAAAATTTACAAGTAGGATGACTAGGCTGTTGGCTGGGAAGTTCGTATTGTTGATGTTGTTGAGATTCAACAAGATGATGATCCTAGTGAAAATTAAGCACCTTCACTAGGTGGGGCATGCAAGCTATTTTTAAGTGTATGTCTATTTTTGGAATGGTGAGCATATTCTAAAATTAGCGGGATGGTGATTCTAGATGGTTGAGAAAATTCTATCTTTACATGAGTTTCTATTTTTAGAAGATGGACAAAGTCTATTTATAGATCGTATATCTAAAAATAGAATGCATGTCGATTATTATTAGCCCTTAATGATAATTAGACAATAAATAATAACTTATTCTCTTGGAGCACTTGATTTCAGTTAACTGATGTGGAAAACCAGTTACCTGAAAGAATTATGAGTTGCCAGGTTGGTTGGTGACTCATGCATGATGGAATTCGTTATAACTGAGTGTGACACAGTTGTAACAGAGTTGGAAGAGTAGTTGTGGGAGTTTTTATTTAGTTTAACTCAGTTAAGTGAGTTAAACTCAGTTGTGCTAGTTGTAGCTAAAGATACACTAGTGAAAGATGAGGGAATTAATTATTTAATTAATTCACAAGTAGTGTCTTACTTTAAACTGAAGAAATACAGCAGTTAACTACTTGCATGTCAGATCCAGTGGAGACCCGGTGGAGAGATAGGTGAAAGGGTGTGTATGACTATCAGTTGTGACTATAGTGATGCATTCAATGCATCTACACACACATTGGAGTTTCCAATGAGGATTGTGCAGTCAAAGCAAGGCAAGATCGAATTCATTCAGGGATCTTCTTCAGCAGGGATTGCGCAGTGGAGGCAGGCTGTCAGGAGGCAAGAAATTGGTGCATAGATATGCAAATTTCTGCATGACAGTGTGAGACGAATGTATATTGTAATGAGAGCTCTATGAGCTGAGCTTTGTATGAGATTGTTTCATGATTCCATGATATACATAATATATGATAGTTGGGGTTTTTAGCTTTAAGCTTTCTCGATAAAACATCTTGTTATGTGCAATTGATTTTTCTTCATATGTTTGCAATTGGCGATTTAATTTCTGCAAAGAATTGAGTAGAAGGATTCTGTATTTAACAGTGGATTTAACTGTTAGATCAGGGGAGTTTGGTAATATACATTTTATTGTATTAAATTTCTACATGGTATTAGATCTAGTTAATCACTAGAGATTGCAATATTGAAGCAGTGTTGAGTTGTGTTGGTGGAATAATTCGAAATTTCTGCAAGAATTTCTTGGTGCGACGGTTGAGTAAACATTGAAATGGCTTTCAATGGGTTGCGGTTGGAATATGCACTCGAGGGTAGCTCGAACTACATAGCTTGGAAGGACAGGATGGAGGTGGTGCTTGAAGATAATTGCTTGAAGGAGTTCATCGACAACGATGTTCCTAAGCCCACTTCGACGGATGATGCATTACTTGACGCCTAGCAAAAGAAAGTAGCGAAGACAAGAATAATTCTGTTGGAAGGTGTGAAAGACCATATTGTTTCAAGCCTTCATGGGAAATCCACTCCATTTGCAATGTGGAAGGCTTTGACAGATCTTTTCCAAAGCAGTAGCAGACATAGGAAGTTGGAACTGAAAGATAAACTCAAAAAAATCAAAATGGATAAGGGCAACAATATTCCAAAGTATCTCACGAAGTTTTTCCAATGTAGGGATTAGCTCATGAGTGTGGGAATTACAGTTAATGATGATGACTTGGTGAGCTTGGCTCTCCTTGGACTTCCGAAGAGTTGGCACAATTATCAAGACTCTGCCAATGGGCGGGAGAAACTGTCGGATTGGGAGCGACTTTGATCGGATTTAGTGTAGGAGGAGATAAGGCGAAGTACCAGGGATGGCTCTTCATCAAAACATGATGATGAAGAGGATTGTGCTTTGGTTACCAAATTGAGGAAAGGGAAGGGGAAGAAATCCCATCCAAAATTCGAGGCTAAAGGCAAGACGCTGGATTTGTCCAAGGTGAAGTGTTTTCACTGTCACGAACATGGGCATCTCACCACTAACTGCCCACAGAAAAAGAAGAACAAGAAGGTTCTTGGAGCTGCAACTGTTGAGGCCCTTGCCTCGCAATTTGAACTTGATTTCTCTTTGATGGCATGCTTGGTTTTAAGCGCAATGGGATCGGTGTGGTATCTTGATAGTGGTCCTTCCTTCCACATGACAGGAGATAAGAAGTTTTTCAACGACTTGGAGGAGAAATATCTCCAAATGCATATAGAGATGGGTGATGATGGATGATACAGTGCGACCGACATTGGTACCATTACCTTTGAGAGGGAGTCAGGCAAACCATTTCTGTTGAAAGATGTTATGTGTGTTCCAGGTCTAAATAAGAAATTGATCTTAGTTGCGATGTTGGAGGATAGAGGTTATGACTTTATTTTTAGCGATGGAAAAGCCTTCCTGCGACATAAAACAACGGGTCAAACCAAGAGGATGGGGATTCGAGTTAAGAATCTCTACAAGTTAGAGGTAGATGGCTGCACTGCAATGGTGGGCAAAGAAGAAGAAGTGGTGATCGGGGATGAGGGAAAATTATGGCACAGGAGATTGGGCCATCTTCACCATGGAACCTGAATATTTTGCAGCAGATTTATACTGGACTTCCCAAGGGTACACTTGTGCAGATAAATTAGTGCAAGGGATGTACTATGGGTAAGTTTGTGAATACCGCCTTTCATGAAAAGGAGAACCGTGCTTCGGTGATCCTGGAGAGAGTTGACACAGACATGTGTGGACCATTCTTGGTTGCTTCAACAAAAAAACACATGTATTATGTTATTTTTTTTATGAATATTCTCGTAGATGCTGGATCTTCTTCATGCAGAAGAAGGATCAAACATTCTCAAAGTTCTGTGAGTTTAAATCATTGGTGGAGAAAGAGTCGAGGAAGCAAGTGAATACTCTACGGAGCGATAATGGTGGTGAATATATCTCGAACGAATTCAAATACTTATGTATCAAAGTAGGAATTTGAAGAGAACTCATAGCGCCTCATAACCCACAGAAAAATGGGGTCGTAGAGAGGAAGAACAGAACGATCGTGGGTGTTGCACGAGCTACACTTAAGAGGGAGCTACACTTGCATGTAGAGGAGGAACTGCTTGTTCCCAAAGATGAGCCTCAAGATGTCGATCAGCCACAGGAGGAGGATCATGGAGTGGAGGAGTCCATTCACACAGAGCCAAACATCAGAACTAGCAGAAGGCGTACCACAGAAGCTGAGAGGCTGAAGCTTGATGCGACACAGAATGTAGGAGCCCCTACTTCATAGTGCAGATAGAGACAGTCTCCTGACCGATTCAATGGATACATGGATCTCATGAGCAAATGTATTGTGACAGAGCCATCTTCTTTTCAGGAAGCAATGGAGGAGCCCACATGGGTATATGCAATGGTGGAGGAGTATGACTCCATTGTCAGAAACAGTGCTTGGGAAATTGTTCCACGGCCGGTTGATAAATCAGTGGTAGGTTCAAGATGGATCTACAAGGTAAATCAAGCTGCTGATGGGAGTGTTGAGAATTATTAGGCAAGATTTGTTGCCTGGGGCTTCTCACAAATCGAGGGGATTGAATATGAAGAAACCTTTGCACCTGTTGCATGGTATTCTTCCATAAGGACCATCCTTTCTCTCTCAGCGCAGTTGGGTTGGCACATTCATCAGATGGATGTGAAGACTGTGTTCCTTAATGGGATCATTGAGGAAGAAGTGTACATTGAGCAAACTGAAGGATTTGAGATCTTCAGCAGTGAGTTGCATGTGTGCAGACTCAAAAGAGTGTTGTATGGGTTGAAGCAAGCACCCCGCACTTGGTACACTCGAATCGATAGCTATTCATTGGATTTGGCTTCACCAAGAGTGAGGCGGATGCAAACCTATACCAGATTGTGGTGCAGGGTAAGATTTTAATCATTGTTCTTTATGTTGATGATTTAATACTCACTGGTGATGAGCAGCTAATACACTCATGCAAGGAGGACCTTGCAAAGGAGTTTGAGATGAAGGATATGGGCCTCCTTAATTATTTCCTTGGATTGGAAATATGGTAGCGAGAAGGTGAAATATTTGTGTCTCGAGGAAAGTATGCTCGGGAGATACTCGGTAAGTTTCACATGGACGACTGCAAACCCATGGATACTTCTCTTCCAAGAAATTGGAGGAAAGAGGATGCTACATCGGCAGAGGTAGTGGATGCTACTGTCTATCGACAGTTGGTGGGTTCGCTCATGTATTTAGTTAATACAAGACCGGACATATGTTATGTGGTGAACCAACTTAGTCAAGCAATGGTTAAGCCTACCAAGCTCTTTTGGAAGGCTGGAAAGCATGTCCTGAGATATCTCAGGGGCACATCTGAGTATGGCTTATGGTACAGACAAACAGATGAGGTGAAGTTGCATGGCTTCACAGATGCAGATTGGGTAGGTAGCCCAATGGACAGAAAGATAACATCAGGAGGGGTTTTCAGTATTGGATCTATAATTTTTTCTTGGTACAATAGGAAACAGAGATCTGTGGCACTCAGTTCAATGGAAGCAGAATGCATGGCGGCAAGTCAAGTTGCATGTGAGGCTATCTGGATGAGGAATATCCTGGTCGGTTTGTTTGGTTCTCATGTAGATCCTACAGTCATTCATTGTGATAATCAGAGTTGCATTAAACTCTCGATTAATCCTATGTTTCATGATAGATCTAAGCATATAGATATCATCATATCAGAAATTGTGTGCAATGGAAGATCATGTTGCTTTAGTACATTCCTATGGAAGATCAGGATGCAGATATTCTGGCGAAGGTGCTCACCAGGAGCAAATTCGAATACCATAAAGACAAGATCGAGGTGAAGGATAATCCCTTTCTTGTTGAGAGGGAGTGTTGAGATTCAACAAGATGATGATCCTAGTGAAAATTAAGCACCTTCAATAGGTGGGGCCCGCAGGCTATTTTTAGGTGTATGTCTATTTCTATAATGGTGAGCATATTCTAAAATTAGCAGGATGTTGATTCTAGATGGTTGAGAAAATTATATCTTTAGATGAGTTTCTATTTTTAGAAGATGGGTGAAGTCTATTTAGAGATCACATATCTAAAAATAGAATGCATGTCGATTATTATTAGCCATTAATGATAATCAGACAATAAATAATAACTTATTCTCTTGGAGCACTTGATTTTAGTTAACTAATGTGGCAAACCAATTAGCTGAAGGAATTACGAGTTGCAAGGTTGGTTGGTGACTCATGCATGATGGACTTCGTTGTAACTGAGTGTGACACAGTTGTAACAGAGTTGGAAGAGTAGTTATGGGAGTTGCTATTTAGTTTAACTCAGTTAAGTGAGTTAAACTCAGTTATGCTAGTTGTAACTAAAGATACACTAGTGAAAGATGAGAGAATTAATTATTTAATTAATCCACAAGTAGTGTCTTACTTTAAACTGAATAAATACAACATTTAACTACTTGCATGTCAGATCCAGTGGAGACCCGGTGGAGAGATAGGTGAAAGGGTGTGTTTGACTATCAGTTGTGACTATAGTGATGCATTCAATGCATCTACACACACATTGGAGTTTCTAATGAGGACTGCATAGTCAAAGCAAGGCAATATCAAATTCATTCAGGGATCTTCTTCAGCAGGGATTGCACCGTGGAGGCAGGCTGTGAGGAGGTAAGAAATTGGTGCATAGATATGCAAATTTTTGCATGACAGTGTGAGACGATTGTATATTTTACTGAGAGCTCTATGAGTTGAGCTTTGTATGAGATTGTTTCATTATTCCATGATATACATAATATATGATAGTTGGAATTTTTAGCTTTAAGCTTTCCTGGTAAAACATCTTGTTATGTGCAATTGATTTTTCTTCATATGTTTGCAATTAATGATTTAATTTCCGCAAAGAATTGAGTAGAAGGATTTTATATTTAACTGTGGATTTAATTGTTAGATAAGGGGAGTCTGGTAATATACATGTTATTGTATTAAATTTCTACTGATGTCATGATGAAATGAACATTCCAACTGGGCGTATGGTGGACCAACCAGAACTCACCATGTCTCAGCTTCCTATAGGTGCTTGGCGGCATCATTGATTGGTTCGTGGCTTTGGTTGGGCCAATAGGAAGTTGGCACATGGCGCCTCTTTATTGGTTAAACTTTTTGTATTTGGCCCGAAGGCCTTGACAGGGGTCGAACACGCGACCTACAACATACAAAATCTGACCTCCACTGTCTCACTTATGCTTTAGTTATTAACCTATAGTGGTTGCTGCATATATTTCAAGACATATTGGTTCCGCATTGGGGGAGAGGGGTCTGGCGTTAGCCCTAGCCCTCGGTAGTGTCACACTCAACGAGACCCTGACAATATACTTAAGTGGAGGGGGCGGGGACCAGCCCCAACCCCTAGTCATCTCACCGGCCATATGACCACAACGCACTATGGAGGAGTGAAGTCGGAGCAGCGGGGCTAGCCCCAGCCCCTGGTCATAGGAAATGGAATATGCCCAGGGCAAAAGTGCTTGGTGGAGAGGGCAGGGTTTTAGGCCCTAGGCCTAGGTTCTATGAGAAACCCATATGACCAGGCGGAGGAGGTTACGCTAGAGGGTGTGTGCATATAAGCCCCGAATTTTGGTTTTCAGCGCCAATGTGACCATTACTAGGAGCTCTGGTGGTGGGGGTAGGCGGTTACCCCTGGTCGCCGGCCACGTCGCCTCCACATGACCTCAACCTGGAAGAAAAGTTGCCAATTTCGGCGGGGGTGGACCATTGGCCCCAACTCTCGGCCTTATGGGCGCCCATGTGGCCCTAGTTTTGCGCTCAAGGAGTTATTGGGAAATTTAATGAAGCGACAAAATGCATTGATTGCAGACAAAAAATTTTCCTCCCAAACTGTTTAAAGGGAGAAATTGTCGCTCAGTTAGGGATTTCTATCAAAATGAGGGGTGAATAGTATAAGTTGTTCAAGGAGGCATAACTTGATGAATTTTTGGTCTTTTTGAGCCCAAGAAGAGCCTAGATAGGGGTTTTGGGGCATTCTGAATCCAATGGAAGCCTTAGTTTACTGATTGGAGCACTTATAGAAGGATTTTTTTGCAGGATTTAATCTTATAGTGCCAAAGAGAATCAGTGATTTGAAGTAGTTTTGAAGGCCTTTTGAGCAAGGAGAGGACCTTATAGGACTTTTCCAGCCTTCATATTTTATCTGCAACAATTGTGACTTCTATGATGCAACTCTTATTTATCTTTTCTCATTATGTGTTTTGAGGAAATCTCTTCTCAGTACTTCAATGTGGATTTTCTGTACATTTTATTCTCAATTTTCAAGTGGAGTACAGGGACTTGATGTGAGAGCCCTTTTCATGTTTGCCTTTTTATGACTAACTATAGGTAGTCATACTTTTGGAGTGAGAGTTCTTTGCAGGAGAATGTTTCCTTGTGGGGGAAACAAGCCACTCTTTTGTCAACAAAATTCATGTACTCTTTTACCACTGAAATCTACGGAGCGGTCTACCTGTGTTAGTAGGCCCGAAGATGTAAACCAGGAGGGGTGAACTCCGTCATAAAATTTTGTTTTGCCTCTCTTCATGTTTTCCATTATGGGTTTCATGTGAATATATTGCTTGTTTAAAGTTGATATGAAAACTAATTCATCATCCTTTAAGAGATTATAAAACTTGTTTACATTACGACCCATTTTGTTTACTTGCAAAGCATTAGAGGACGGTTAATTTTTAGGAAGGAGAATTTCTCCTCCAATTTCATATCAGTTGTGTAATCCTAGATTGAGATTTTCCTAATCCGGTACCTCTGGAATGTTCTGCATGCAACACTTCTGAAACTGAATAGCCTCCCAACAATTGAATCAGTATAATGCATCTGTCATGAGAGTCTTCTGACTGCTGGATCCTACTACACATGTCTACTGGACTCTCTGCGTTGCTGACATATGCATCCATGCCATCTGCACTGCTCCCAACTCTGATCTGTGCTCTAGTATCTGACACCTGTCACTATGATTTATGTCTTCCTAGCATCTGACTACATCAATCTAACTAATCCTTCGTGCTACTGTTGTACTGTGGGATCCCCATAGCCAGGTTCGATCCATGAGACACACCATCTCAATGAATCCAACCCAAATTTCTTCTTGGGATTAATTCTGCACATTGCCCCACCTCACACCTGGAGGTATAGCTACATGTACTCCCTCTGCTCTTTTGGATCGAAATTTCCCCCTCTTGGAGGTCTCTCCTTGAGTGGAATCTTCCACTCGGTCTCCTCTCTGCTTCTCCAATTTTGACTGCTCCACAACCTTTTGAGACTGCTTATGAGGCTGCATGTTGAGAAATAATTTCTCCCTCTCAACCACCAAGTCATTAACCATTTCTTTTCTCCTCAAAGCCTTGCATGCATCCTTCAACCTCGAGTGCATATAGGTTCTTGACTCTGTAATCGATCTGCTTCACCTGTCCGCTAGCTATGTGTTTAAGGAACACCTTTCCTTTTCTAAACATCACCTCATAACCACAGTCTTCCAATACCGCTATAGAGACAAGATTCTTCTTTAGGCCTGGAACATACAAAACATATTCTAGTCTGAGATGAGAGCCATTCCCCCTCTGAAAGGTAATTGTACCTATGCGGATAGCGGTATACCTCTCGTCATCTCCAAACTCTATGCTCTACTAGAGGTCCTTCTCCTCCAAGTCACTGAAGAGATCTCTATTCCCCGTCATATGGAACGAGACACCACTGTATAAATACCACATGCATCCCATTACAGTGTTGGCCATGCATGCAATGAGAGTAAAATCAAGCTCAAACTGTGAATCCAATGCTTCACCTGCTGCAACTACAGGCTCCTTCTTGCTTGCCTTCATCTTTGGAAAATTTGTACCATAGTGCCCATGATCATGACAATGAAAACATTTGAGCTTGGACAAGTCTATCTTGCCCGCTTCGCCTTGGGATTTCTTTCCCTTGGCCTTATTTGCCTTACCGGCCAAGGTAAAATATTCCTCGTCATTAGTCTTGGATGAGGATCCATCCTTGGTATTCCGCCTGAATTCTTCTTGTACCAAATCCGACCAAAGTTTCTCCCAATCTGGTAACTTCTCCCTCCCATTCACCGAGTCTCGGTAACTATGCCAACTCTTGGGAAGGCCTAGAAGTGCTAGGCTCACCAATTCATCATCTACTACGGTCACACCAACACTTACAAGCTCATATCGAAATTGAGTGAACTTTGCCAAGTACTTTGGTACTATATCACCCTCCTCCTTCTTGATTTTCCTGAGCTTGTCCTTCAACGCCAACTTCCTTTGGTCGATGTTGTTCTGAAACAGATTTGTCAAGGCCTTCCACATTGCATATGGAGTCACCTTGCCATGGAGACTTGAGACAATGTGATCTCGAACTCCCTCTAATAAGATCCTCCTCGCCCTTACTACCTTCTTTTTCCAAGCATCAAGAAGAGCGGCATCTGATGCTACGGGCTTGGGAATATCATTATCAATGAATTATTTCAACCCGTTGTCCTCTAGAACTGCCTCCATTATATATTTCCATGCAATATAATTAGAACTACCCTCGAGTGCATATTCCAATCTTAATCCATTGAAAGCCATCTTGATCCGCCTGTCGCACCAAAGAATATTTTTGCAAATTTGAATGTTGTTCACCACAAACCCAATTTATTATCCACTATAGTGATTTCTGGCGCTTTGATTCCATGTAGAAATTATACAAACAATATGTATTTTAGTGGATTCAATTTGTTCATGCAATATACTAGAGCAAGATACTGAATCCTTCTACAATTAATTTGCGGAAATTAAACATGATCGCACAATCACACCAAGTAAGAGAAAGAAGCAAAACAATCCACAACACAGATATTTTTCCTAGGGAAAGCTTGTTTCTCAAAACCCCTCTATCTCTATTGTATAATGAACCAAGGAATCATGAAACAATACAATGCATTTGTGCTCACCACAACCTCATACACTCTACCAATTGTCTCACATTGATCTGGACAAAATCGACCAACACTTAGCCAATTTCCTGCCTCTGATCAACCTGCCTTTCTTGCGCAATCCCTATAGGATTAAATCCCTATTAATTAGGAAATTCAACCTTCCTTGAATGCGCAATTTTCATGGGAAATCCTATGGGTGTTTAACTGCATCTAGGAAATTTTCTAAAAATACAACTGATAGTTAACATCCCTTTAACCTCTGTCTCAACTGGGTATTCATCAAAACCGACATGCATGCAACTATTAATAGTAAATCATCAGTCACTTGACAGATCTCTGCATGTGAATTAAATCTTATTTAATTCACTTGACCTCTCACTAGTGCAACAATCATTTACAACTAGTTGGACTGACTTTAACTCACTTAATTGAGTTAATTGATTTCTAATGCATTAAACTAATACACTAACTGCAACTTGGACTCAACAAATAGAATCACTCTACATGCCTCACCAACCACCCTCAACTCGAATTTCATGAGCTAACTAAGTCTATCACTTAGTTAACTATTACAAGTGATTATGAGATAAGATTACAATTTATTGTCCAATTTATTTAAGGGATAAATAAATTTGACACACATTTCTTCTAATTTAATTAATAAATAATTAAATCAAAAGCTCCCATGGTAGCCATTTTTATAGGCCATTTTATGGATGTTGTTTCTGGATTCCAATTTGATTGTTTCTTGTTGCAAATTTCAACAACTGGTGTACTTCCTAAGGCAACCTTCAAAGCACAAAGGATGTAGAAAGAGAAACCATAAGCCTATGAGAGGAAAATATTGGGTAGACTATTTTGTATAGTTTTCTTTCTTTGTAAATTGTAAATACTTCTTGTTCATTACCGCTTTGGGTACTTTGTAAAGTGAAGACAAGAATAATGAGTTATTTGCAGCAAGTATGTTTTCTTTGACATGTCATGTTGTGTTAGATTTTTAATGAGTCCAATTGTTTGAGGACTTTTTGGGATGAACATTTGTATGTCGTCTAGTATTTATACAGTTGCATCATGTACTCACTAATACAAGTGTTTCAAGATGAAGTTTGTTTGTGAATGAAATATTTGATAAATATTGGACAGAAAATGACTATGTTTATGTGGACAAAGCCAAATGTATCATTGAATAAATGCAACTAGAGTACTTTAGAGTACAAGTACAATTTGAGGACATTAAAACAAAGTATGAACCAGTGCATGGAAAACATTGATTTTCTTCTGATTTCCAAGATGAAAAATCAAGTTTGTCTTCAGAAAAGAGGGACTTCAAGATGAATTCATTTTGAGCCAAGAAATATAATTTTGGAGAGATTGTTTAGATTCCATCCATTAAAGTTTTTGTTCCTGCATGGTTATAAGAATTGTGGTTCAATTATTGACAGAAAGGTAAGGACTTCACGTAGAGGATAGGTGGAGTACCTTGATTGGAGCTTGAAGGCACCGATTAAAATATAACATGAAGGATTGATATTAGGAAAGTTTATGAGATTTTTACTCATTTTTTTTGCTAAGAGAAGATAAACTTTTGGGGTCCAAAAGTTCCTAGAGGGGAGGTATGATCTAAAGATCAAAATTTGGCTCAAAAATGAAAGTTCTCAAAATCTTTAGAAACTAGCATCAAGTCGTAGTGTTCGTCTTTATGATTCCAACGATGCTTGAATCACCTCAATCCAACGCCATATGACAAAGTTATGATGTTATGAAGTTTTTTACCAACAACAAAAAAATTTGCAAGTAGGATGACTAGGTTGCTGGCTAGGGAGTTCATATTGTTGATGTTGTTGAGGTTCAACAAGATGATGATCCTAGTGAAAATTAATCACCTTCATTAGGTGGGGCATGCAGGCTATTTTTAGGTGTATGTCTATTTTTAGAATGGTGAGCATATTCTAAAATTTGCAGGATGGTGATTCTAGACGGTTGAGAAAATTCTATCTTTAGATGAGTTTCTATTTTTAGAAGATGGGCGAAGTCTATTTATAGATCTCATATCTAAAAATAGAATGCATGTCGATTATTATTATCCCTTAAGGATAATCAGACAATAAATAATAACTTATTCTCTTGGAGCACTTGATTTCAGTTAACTGATGTGGAAAACCAGTTAGTTGAAGGAATTACGAGTTGCCAGGTTGGTTGGTGACTCATGAATGATGGACATCGTTGTAACTGAGTGTGACACAGTTGTAACGGAGTTGGAAGAGTAGTTATGGGAGTTGTTATTTAGTTTAACTCAGTTAAGTGAGTTAAACTCAGTTGTGCTAGTTGTAGCTAAAGATACACTAGTGAAAGATGAGTGAATTAATTATTTAATTAATTCACAAGTAGTTTCTTACTTGCAACTGAAGAAATACAGTAGTTAACTACTTGCATGTCAGATCCAGTGGAGACCCAATGGAGAAATATGTGAAAGGGTGTGTTTGACTATCAGTTGTGACTATAGTGATACATTCAATGCATCTACACACACATTGGAGTTGCCAATGAGGATTGTGCAGTCAAAGCAAGGCAAGATTGAATTCATTTAGGGATCTTCTTCAGCAGGGATTGCACAGTGAAGGCAGGTTGTCAGGAGGCAAGAAATTGGTGCATAGATTTGCAAATTTCTGCATGACAGTGTGAGACGATTGTATATTGTACTAAGAGCTCTATGAGTTGAGCTTTGTATGAGATTGTTTCATGATTCCATGATATAAATAATATATGATAGTTGGGGTTTTTAGCTTTAATATTTCCCGGTAAAACATTTTGTTATGTGCAATTGATTTTTCTTCATATGTTTGCAATTGGCGATTTAATTTCCGCAAAGAATTGAGTAGAAGGATTTTGTATTTAACAGTGGATTTAATGGTTAGATCAGGGGAGTATGGTAATATACATGTTATTGTATTAAATTTCTACATGGTATTAGAGCTAGTTAATCACTGGAGATTTCAATATTGAAGTAGTGTTGAGTTGTGTTGGTGGAATAATTCGAATTTGCTGAAAGAATTTCTTTGTGCGACAGTTGAGTAAACATTGAAATGGATTTCGATGGGTTGCGGTTGGAGTATCCACTCGAGGGCAGCTCAAAATACATAGCCTAGAAGGACAGGATGGAGGCAGTGCTTGAAGATAATGGCTTGAAGGAGTTCATCGATAACGATGTTCCTAAGCCCACTTCGACGGATGCTGTATTACTTGACGCCTGGCAAAAGAAAGTAGCGAAGACAAGAAGAATTCTGTTGGAAGGTGTGAAAGACCATATTGTGTCAAGCCTTCACGGGAAATCCACTCCATTTTCAATATGGAAGGCTTTGACAGATCTTTTCCAAAGCAGCAGCAACCATAGGAAGTTGGCACTGAAAGATAAACTCAGAAAAATCAAAATGGAGAAGGGCGACAATACTCCCAAGTATCTAAAGAATTTTTTCCAATGTAGGGATGAGCTCGGAAGTGTGGGAATTACAGTTGCTGGTGATGACTTGGTGAGCTTGGCTCTCCTTGGAATTCCGAAGAGTTGGCACAGTTATCAAGACTCTATCAATGGGCAGGAGAAACTGTCAGATTGGGAGCGACTTTAGTCGGATCTAGTGTAGGAGGAGATAAGGCAGAGTACCAGGGATGGATCTTCATCAAAACATGATGATGACGAGGATTGTGCTTTGGTTGCCAAAGCGAGGAAAGGGAAGGGGAAGAAATCACATCCAAAATCCGAGGCTAAAGGCAAGAAGCTGGATTTGTCCAAGGTGAAGTGTTTTCACTGTCACGAACATGGGCATCTCGCCACTAACTGCCCACAGAAAAAGAAGAACAAGAAGGTTGTTGGAGCTACAGTTGGTGAGGCCTTTGCCTCACAATTTGAACTTGATAGCTCTTTGATTGCATGCTTGGTTTCAAGCGCAATGGGATCGGTGTGGTATCATGATAGTGGTGCTTCCTTCCACATGACAGGAGATAAGGAGTTTTTCAGCGACTTGTAGGAGAAAGATCTCCAAATGCATATAGAGATGGGTGACGATGGACGATACAGTGTGACCGGCATTGGTACCATTACCTTTGAGAGGGATTCAGGTAAAACATTTATGTTGAAAGATGTTATGCATGTTCCAGGTCTAAATAAGAACTTGATCTCAGTCGCGATGTTGGAGGACAGAGGTTATGACGTTGTTTTTAGCGATGGAAAAGCCTTCTTGCGACATAAAGCAACGGGTCAAACCAAGAGGATAGGGATTCGAATCAAGAATCTCTACAATCTGGAGGTAGATGGCTGCATTGTAATGTTGGGCAAAGAAGAAGAAGTGGTGAGTCGGGATGAGGGCAAATTATGGCACAGGAGATTGGGCCATCTTCACCATGGCACCCTAATTATTTTGTAGTAGATTTCTACTGGACTTCCCAAGGGTACACTTGTGCAGATAGATCAGTGCAAGGGATGTACTATGGGTAAGTTTGTGAAGACCACCTTTCATGAAAAGGAGAACCGTGCTTCGGTGATCCTGGAGAGAGTTCACACAGATGTGTGTGGACCATTCTTGGTTGCTTCAACAAAAAAACACATGTATTATGTTATTTTTGTTGATGACTATTCTCGTAGATGACGGATCTTCTTCATGCAGAAGAAGGATCAAACATTCTCAAATTTCTGTGAGTTTAAAGCATTGGTGGAGAAAGAGTCGGGGAAGCAAGTGAAGGCTCTGCGGAGCGATAATGGTGGTGAATATATCTCGAACAAATTCAAATAATTTTGTAGCAAAGCAGGAATTCGAAGAGAACTCATAGCACCTCATAACCCACAGCAAAATGGGGTCACGGAGAGGAAGAACAGAACGATCGTGGGTGTTGCACGAGCTACGCTTGAGAGGGAGCTACACTTGCATGCAGAGGAGGAACTGCTTGTTCCTAAAGATGAGCCTCAAGATGTGGATTAGCCACAGTAGGAGGATCATGGAGTGGAGGAGTCCACTCACGCAGAGCCAAACATCAGAACTGGCAGAAGGCGTACCACAGAAGCTGAGAGGCTGAAGCTTGATGCGACACAGAATGTAGGAGCCCCTACTTCATAGCGCAGACAGAGACAGTCTCCTGACTGATTCAATGAATACATGGATCTCATGAGAAAATGTATTGTGACAAATCCATCTTATTTTCAGGAAGCAGTGCAGGACCCCACATGGGTAGATGCAATGGTGGAGGAGTATGACTCCATTGTCAGAAACAGTGCTTGGGAAATTGTTCCAAGGCCGGTTGGTAAATCAGTGGTAGGTTCAAGATGGATCTAAAAAGTAAAGCAAGCTGCTGATGGGAGTGTTGAGAAGTATAAGGCAGGATTTGTTGCCCGGGGCTTCTCACAGATCGAGGGGATTGATTATGAAGAAACCTTTGCACATGTCGCACGGTATTCTTCCATAAGGACCATCCTTGCTCTCTCAACGCAGATGGGTTGGCACATTCATTAGATGGATGTGAAGATTGCGTTCCTTAATGGGATCATTGAGGAATAAGTGTACATTGAGCAGCCTGAAGGATTTGAGATCTTCAGCAGCGAGTCGCATGTGTGCAGACTCAAAAGAGCGTTGTATGGGTTGAAGCAAGCACCTCGTGCTTGGTACACTCGGATCGATAGTTATTCACTAGACTTGGCTTCACCAAGAGTGAGGCAGATGCAAACCTATACCAGATTATGGTGGAGGGTAAGATTTTAATCATTTTTCTTTATGTTTTTTATTTAATATTGACTGGTGATGAGCAGCTAATACACTCATGCAAGGAGGACCTTGCAAAGGAGTTTGAGATGAGGGATATGGGCCTCCTTAATTATTTCCTTGGATTGGAAATATGGCAGCGAGAAGGTGAACTGTTTGTGTCTCAAGGCAAGTATGCTTCGGGAGATACTTTGTAAGTTTCACATAAAGGACTGCAAACCCATGGATACTCCTCTTCTGGGAAATTGGAGGAAAGAGGATGCTACATCGGCAAAGGTAGTGGATGCTACTGTCTACCGACAATTGGTGGGTTCGCTCATGTATTTAGTTAATACAAGACCAGACATATGTTATGCAGTGAACCAACTTAGTCAAGTGATGGCTAAGCCTACCAAGCTCTTTTGGAAGGCGGGCAAGCATATCCTTAGATATCTCAGGGGCACATCTGAGTATGGCTTATGGTACAGACAAATGGATGAGGTGAAGTTGCATGGCTTCATGGATGCAGATTGGGCAGGCAGCCCAACGGACATAAAGAGCACATCAGGAGGGGTTTTCAGTATCGTATCTATAGTTGTTTCTTGGTACAGCAGGAAACAGAGATCTGTGGCACTCAGTTCAACGGAAGCGGAATACATGGCGGCAAGTCAAGCTGCATGTGAGGCTATCTGGATGAGGAAGATCTTGGTCGGTTTGTTTTTTTCTCATTTAGATCCTACAATGATACATTGTCATAATCAGAGTTGCATTAAACTCTCGATTAATCTTGTGTTTCATGATAGATCTAAGCATATATATATCATCATATCAGAGATTATGTGTAGCGGAAGATCATGTTGCTTCAGTACATTCCTATGGAAGATCAGGATGCAGATATTCTGGCGAAGGTACTCACCAGGAGCAAATTCAAATACCATAAATATAGGATCGGGGTGAAGGATAATCCCTTTCTTGTTGAGAGGGAGTGTTGAGATTCAACAAGATGATGATCCTAGTGAAAATTAAGCACCTTCACTAGGTGGGGCCCGCAGGCTATTTTTAGGTGTATATCTATTTTTATAATCGTTAGCATATTCTAAAATTAGCAGGATGCTGATTCTAGATGGTTGAGAAAATTCTATCTTTAGATGAGTTTCTATTTTTAGAAGATGGGCGAAGTCTATTTATAGATCGCATATCTAAAAATAGAATGCATGTCGATTATTATTAGCCCTTAATGATAATCAGACAATAAATAATAACTTATTCTCTTGGAGCACTTGATTTCAGTTAACTGAGGTGGCAAACCATTTAGTTGAAGGAATTACGAGTTGTAAGGTTGGTTGGTGACTCATGCATGATGGATTTCATTGTAACTGAGTGTGACACAGTTGTAACAGAGTTGGAAGAGTAGTTATGGGAGTTGTTATTTAGTTTAACTCAGTTAAGTGAGTTAAACTCAGTTGTGCTAGTTGTAACTAAAGATACACTAGTGAAAGATGAGTGAATTAATTATTTAATTAATTCACAAGTAGTGTCTTACTTGCAACTGAAGAAATACAATAGTTAACTACTTGCATGTCAGATCCAGTGGAGAACCGGTGGAGAGATAGGTGAAAGGGTGTGTTTGACTATTAGTTGTGACTATAGTGATGCATTCAATGCATCTACACACACATTGGAGTTTCTAATGAGGATTGTGCAGTCAAAGCAAGGCAAGATCGAATTCATTCAGGAATCTTCTTCAGTAGGGATTGCACAGTGGAGGCAAGCTGTGAGGAGGCAAGAAATTGGTGCATAGATATGCAAATTTCTACATGACAGTGTGAGACGATTGTATATTGTACTGAGAGCTCTATGAGTTGAGCTTTGTATGAGATTGTTTCGTGATTCCATGATATACATAATATATGATAGTTGGGGTTTTTAGCTTTAAGCTTTCCCGGTAAAACATCTTGTTATGTGCGATTGATTTTTCTTCATATGTTTGCAATTGGAGATTTAATTTCCGTAAAGAATTGAGTAGAAGGATTTTGTATTTAATAGTGGATTTAATTGTTAGATAAGTGGAGTCTGGTAATATACATGTTATTGTATTAAATTTCTACTGATGTCATGATGAAATGAACATTCCAACTGGGTGTATGGTGGACCAACCAGAACTCACCATGTCTCAGCTTCCTATAGGTGTTTGGTGGCATCATTGATTGGTTCGTGGTTTTGGGTGGGCCAATAGGAAGTTGGCACATGGCGCCTCTTTATTGGTTAAACTTTTTGTATTTGGCTTGAAGGCCTCGACAGGGGTCGAATATGCGACCTGCAACATGGAAAATCTGACCTCCATTGTCTCACCTATGCTTTGGTTCTTAACCTATAGTGGTTGTTGCATATATTTCAAGACATATTGGTTTCGCATTGGGGGAGAGGGGTCGGGTGTTAGCCCTAGCCCTCGGTAGTGTCGCCCTCCACTAGACCCTGACAAAAGACTTAAGTGGAGGGGGCGGGGACCAGCCCCAACCCCTGGTCATGTCACCAACCATACGACCACAACGCACTGTGGAGGAGTGAAGTCAGAGCGGTGGGGCTAGCCCCAGCCCCTGGTCACAGGAAATGGCATATTCCCACGATGAAAGCGCTTGGTGGAGAGGGCAGGGTTTTAGGCCCTAGGCCTAGGTTCTATGATAAACCCATATGACCAGGCAGAGGAGGTTATGTTGGAGGGTGTGATTATATAACCCCCGCATTTTAGTTTTCAGCACCAATGTGACCGTTACTAGGAGCTCCGGTGGTGGGGGTAGGCGGTTAGCCCTGGCCGCCGGCCACGTCACCTCCACATGACCTCAACCTGGAAGAAAAGGTGCCAATGTTGGTAGGGGTGGACCGTTGGCCCCAACTCTCAGCCTTATAGGCGCCCATGTGGCCCTATTTTTGTGCTCAAGGGGTTATTGGGAAAATTAACGAAGAGACAAAATGCATTGATTGCAGATGAAATTGTTGCCTCCCGAACTGTTTAAAGGGAGAAATTGTCGCTCAGTTAGGGAGTTCTATCAAATTGAGGGGTGAATAGTATAAGTTGTTCGAGGAAGCATAACTTGATCAATTTTTGGTCTTTTTGAGCCCAAGAAGAGCCTAGATAGTGGTTTTTGGGCATTATGAATCCAATGGAAGCCTTAGTTTACTGATTGGAGCACTTCTAGAAGGATTTTTTGCAGGATTGAATCTTATAGTGCCAAATACAATCAGTGGTATGAAGTAGTTTTGAAGGTCTTTTGAGCAAGGAGAGGACCTTATAGGACTTTTCCAACCTTCATATTTTATCAGCAACAACTGTGACTTCTATGATGCAACTCTTATTTATCTTTTCTCATTATGTGTTTTGAGGAAAGCTCTTCTCAGTACTTCAATGTGGATTTGCTGTACATTTTATGCTGAATTTTCAAGTGGAGTACAGGGACTTGATGTGAGATCCCTTTTCATGCTTACCTTTTTATGACTAACTATAGGTAGTCATACTTTTGGAGTGAGAATTCTTTGCAGGAGAATGTTTCCTTGTAGGGGAAACAAGCCACTCATTTTTCAACAAAATTCATGTATTATTTTACCACTGAAATCTACGGAGCCATCTAGCTGTGTTAGTAGGCCCGAAGATGTAACCCAGGACACAATCCGCTCGTAGTCACGCTTGGACACCTGCACATGACACAGTACACAAGAGAAGCATACATCATAATAATTTCATTTTCAATCACTAACCAGTCAAAGAGGGATAGCATGTTGTATTAAATCAAACGAATATAACACAAAACGGGAACCCAAATGCTAGTAATGTATATATATGTGTAGAAGGAAGAGGTACAATCGATTCTTTGACGTTGCAGTCTACTCCAGTGGTGTTCATCCGAAGCGCTTACCGAGGGATTCAGATGGGATGAGGGCATGGACTCGAGCTCTCTCGACGAAGTTCCTCCTTGCTCTATCTCTTTCTCAATGCAACTCTTCAATCTATGCTTAATTATTTAGCTATAGTATGAATCCTCCAAGTTCAGCTAGTTGATGAGAAGAGAGATAGTTTCTTTTATAGAGGAAGAGGAGGAGGTTGGGATCCCTACAAAGGTGGGAAGGAGTCCTATCCTTTAGGAGAGTTCCAAGGGAGGTGGAAACCACTAAATAAAGGAGGGAGTTCGTGGTTGTTTCAATTCAACCACTCCCAATGACTCATCCTCGAGGTGGTTGGAATGGAACCTCCGCCTCTATTTTTAAAAAATATTCCATAAACAGCTTGGCGCGGGTGCTTAACTAGGACAGAGTGCCAACTGGCACAGGCTCAGTGTTAATTTTCTAGCTCGGCACAGGAGTGTGACTGGCTACTCGCGCCAAGGAAAAAACAAGGGTTTTTACAGTCCTGCTCAGGGAATTGTCAACAGGAGGACTATTCTCTCATGTAAAGGGATGCAATGATGGTCTTTGCAAGGCATGACACTTCTTATTAGTCACAGAAATGACCTTCCAATGTGCAAGTTGGGGAATGCAAGGACAGTGACAAAATGTTGTGTAACAGATGCCCCCTAAAGCATGAGGTCTGAGAGAGAGGGAGGGGCAAAATGCTTTATGAGAACGCGTTCGAACCAAACACCATTGTCAGAAAACCTGCAATTACAAATAAAACTGATATCTGTGATACATGAACATGTGGCATGGGCGCAACCATCTATAATAGAGTACAATAAAACTGAGATTCGAGGTATGGACGCAGCCATCCAGTAGTAAGGATCAACAAATAGACTCAAGTATGGTCACAGCCATCCAATCAAAAGAGTCATGTAATAAGTCATGATAATCCACAAAAATCCGCAGCTTGGATTTTATCAGAAAAAAACCCAGGGTCTTGTGCTCCATCTCGACCCGAGCAAGTACAATTTCGAGCATGCGAATATATGTGCTCAAGTCGAACATGCAAGAAAACTGTCTGATTACCAGCCAATGATGAAATTCGTTAACAGACGCAAGAGAAACCACCAATGATGATGATGGCCCTCAAGGTACAAAAGTTATAATCTACGGAATGTGAATAGTGATCTGACGTCAAACACCCACAGAATCACTCGATCGAAGGCCAATGATATGAACCTTGCGTCGAATGTGAAAAACCTTCCATTGAGGCATGCATGCTCCAAGGAACCAGAAGGGAGTCTCTAGATCAAATTCCTAGATAATGAGCTGAAGTCGACAGGAAGTGACCTGGCCGAAGGTGGGCCATAATTTTTCCCACATCATCGGTACAAGACAGAGTAACATGATGAAATTGAATAAGTACCAATAGGGAATCAGAGGAAGGTTGACAACTGTAAAGGAAAACTTCTCATGAACATATCAGCAGCACGACATTGGATTTGGCAGTATTTGACATCAAACGATCTGAGGTCATGATGACATAGCAAAGATCAGATGAGAGGTAAAAAAGATTACCCAAAACCATGGAGGCAAAAGTGACGAAATGAGATGTCCCCAACCCGACACAAATGCAGACAAGTGCTATGTTCAAGAGTGACATACTGCCAACATAACTAAAACTAGGTTCCATTTTCCCCCACCATTTCTGGCAAGTACCCCAATTATTTTTTAAAACAAGCTTGAAGGGGATAGCATATGCTTGCACTGTAAGTTTGTCCTTCGGACAAATCCAACCTAGTACATTTTACAAGCCCTAGGAAGGAGGAAATCGAGTAACGTCACGGTGATGAAATCCGATGTCATCAGGGTTTAACGAGTCCGACAAATGGAGAACTCGACATCTTTTCATGTTTAGAGAGTTTGAAAAGAAGGCGGAAAAGAAAACTCCAACAATCCCTTTTCGTAGATAGTCTCACAGATCCAAAAAGGTAGAAAATTGTGTCTGAGAGAACCTCTTAGTCGCGATAGGCTAAGGTATTCATTTTTCGTAAATAATCCATCCCATCCTGAAAGAGGGTTAAACATATACTGGGTAGATATCGTTTTGTAGCCATTTAATGAGTTCAAAACGACAAGAATCTCGACAATATTTTCAATTTTAGAGAGTCAGAAAAGAGCTGAAAGATGACTCCAATAGTGATTTTTTCGTGTTTTGACCGAGTCCGAAAAAAGTATAAAATATAATTCGTTACTTCATCACTATTGTGTGAAAACCAACTGCTGCACAAGAGACACGTGTAAAACCCATTTTTCAAAATAATATGATAAAATAATCGAAAAAATATGTCTTAAAACCTAATTAGGGTTGTGAAAAAGTGACAAAAATCCAAAAATGGTAAAGTAATTACTTTTCACTTTTTACCTCTTGTGGAGCAATAGTTACCCATTTAGCACTGTGATTTTGCGGCGACGATAGTGGATGATCCGACAGTCCAATCTCGATTATGTCAGTTTCAGGTAAGAGCCAACACCTTTCCCTTCATTTTGAGTCATTCCTTTCTACCTGCAATTTCCAGTTTCAAATTATGGGGGAGGAAATGTGAGAATTAGGGCACGGCGGCTGGTGCGGGTTTCGGGCACGGAGTCGCGCCAACCGCCCGATTTTATACACTAGGGTGTACCCATTAGTGCGACTATTTGGGAAACAGTCGCGCCAACGGTGCAAACCATTTTTATGTCAAAAATCCCAAGTGATAGACCAAATTTTCACAGATTCTGATGTTCTCATTAGGCTAACAATGTCCATGTAACAATCTTTGCAGGTATAAAGCAACAAAATTGTCATAGAATGGAAACAACGGGAACATAGCAAAGAATATGAGCTCTCCATGGAAAACGAGAGATTTATGGAAGCTCTCAGAAATTGTGGACTAAAAAATTTCTTCCTAACACCATGCCTCCAAGCTCAACCGGAGATACTGTAGTATCTGGTTAGCATATGGGATGAAAATCAAGAAAAGTTCATCCTTCGAGATCAGGAATTTGAGATTGAAGTCTCTGAGTCTATTTTATCACAAGATTATTGCGAAAGGGAGCAGCACCAATCTTAACCGATACCCGGCCATGCATGGAGAACATGACCATGGTGATGGATAGGGTATGTCCAGGGGCATGGAAGGGATCAGGCAGTGGGAAAGTTGATATCCAAACTATCCCAGACTTGACACTAAAATTAGTGTTGCATACAATCACATGACCTGCGGGATGACAAGCACCGCACAAAGCAACAAAGACACAGTTGCTTCTTGTTGTAGACTACTTGTCACCGATTATCTACAACTGGGCAGAGGCCGTGACAATAAACATGAAACGCCAGCTAACAAAATTCCAGAAGGGAAATTTGAAACAATTTGGTTATGGGTCTACTTTGGTATCGTTCTTCTTAGAATGACTACCAATATTTCAACAGCAGGAGGTCATAGTCCCAACACCACTAGCAAGAGAACCACGGATGGCCCGATGGGCAGATCTGATGCCAAGGGCAGGGGGCAGTCAACAAATGTCCTGGAGACTGAAATTTTTTTATTGGCTCCGCTGACAATTGATTGTCGTGGAGGACTGGCCCTACTCTGGTACAGATTTCACTGATGATCTGGACCTCCCACTCCCAGAGGGAGAGGATTGGAATGAAGATTTGGGTGACACTCATTGTTTAATTTTCATGAGTATTATGATTTTTTTACTTATGCATGCTCTAACATTAAATCCATGCGTTTACATATGTTGGCCTAGAGAGACCTGCAAGCATGTCG
The DNA here is from genome assembly GCA_034641835.2 of Pinus albicaulis. Classification (NCBI taxonomy): domain Eukaryota; kingdom Viridiplantae; phylum Streptophyta; class Pinopsida; order Pinales; family Pinaceae; genus Pinus; species Pinus albicaulis. The sequence continues at coordinate 1,289,108,370 of CM076579.1, forward strand.
CCTATAGCGAGGCGAATCCCTCGCGATTTCGACCCTCGAGGTGAGGGAGGCGAGGAAGACAAGATTGTGTGCAATCTGGAGGGAATCACACGCGGAGTCCTGGATTATGCAATATTTGACAATGTTCCTCACGCCTATCTGAGGCATACTGTAGGGGTGCTTAGCTGAATTCATCGCTTGCTGAGGCAGTTTGTACGGGCAATGACATGCTACCATAAGCATCATGTCGATTAGACACCTAGGTTTTATCTGAAATTTTGAGAGACATGATGTCTCAGGATGTAACGGAAACACACATATATTTTTTGAAGCTATGATGCACATAGCTGCAAACATGCGATATATATATATATATATATATATATATATATATGGTTCTTTGTCCAAGTTAGTTTTCATTGTCTGGTTTTCCCTTTGGGTTGTATCAGTTCCTGCATCTGTTTAAGTTCGAAGTTTGCGGTAAGGCTTTGGTTGAGAGCGTTGAGGTGAAGGACTGCCGTGTTTGCTTTCCTGGAGTGCAAAGACTTCTTACCTCTATACATGTGCATATAATCTCAATAGCTGGTTCTATGAATGAATTCATTCTTCAGAAACCCGATGACAAGAAAATTGCTAGGAAAAAAAGATGGTCTTTTCTGAATAAATATCTGAACAAATCTAGTGATGAAAAATTGTATGATGAAAAAATTTTAGTTCAAGAATTTGAACCACAGCCTAATTGGACATTGCCAAAAATAGAAGTTGATAAATTATATAAGCTTCCAGCATTCCAGTTTAAAGCTGCTCAGTTATTTCGTTTTACTTCTGTAAACATTCCTATTTCTACTGGACAAAATTTTTATCAAGTGTCTTTGATTAAGAAAGAAGATATTAAGTGGGGATTAGAACATGGATATAAGTATATTCATATCGGGATGATACAGTTTGGGATTAATCCTTTGGTCAGGCCAGGATTAAATACTTCATGTCTTACTTGTGTTTTGGATATCAGAATGAATGATTTTCATGATGCACTTTTAGGAGGTTTCCAGAGTCCATTAAATAATGGCCCTGTTTAGTCTTCTGTTACTCCAAGATACCAAGTTCCTTTAAGTGACCCATATATAAATGATTTTCTGAATACCTATATCCAGTTCAATGGGTTTGATGTTGCCCCTCAAGCCTTAATAGCCAAATTACATTCTTCCATTTGTCTGAGATTTGTGTCTACATCAATGCCTCCTCTAAATCCAAAACTTTGTCAGAGAGCATTAAAAGAAGGTGTGATTGTTGGTCCAGGAAATATTGTTCCTCTGCAAATAGGATTTTCTGAGTGTACACTTCCAGAGGAGTGGAATAGTACATATACTCCACTTTCCCAAAAATATCCTCAGTTAAAATCCTCTAAAGAACCTCAGCAATTATCCTTAGTCAGACATCCAGATGGAACTACTGGTCTCAAGTTTGCAAATCCTACTCTTACTACATCTTTATCTACTCTTGATAGATCTGATATCCAGATAGGAAAGACTCCCATCTCACCATACTCTCAGCTAGTTGAGTCAAAGAAGCATCATCGTACATCCCTGTCATCCAAACCAGATGATTGCCAATTTTTTATATCTACTCCCTCTTCTAGTTTCCAAAAAGAAAAACATTCTCCTCCTAAAAAGGATGAGCAAGTGTTACTTCCTGACATAAAAAGTTTTTCACTGCCAAGAGCTCAACAAGAATTGTCAGCAAAAATAGGAGAAAGACATTTGGAACCAGGAAATTCTAGAAGGACTTTTAAGAATGGAACATTAAAGTCAGATTTTCAATGGATTCAAATGAGAAATCTTTCTGATCCAGAACAGAGTGATACAGAAAAAATGCACAACTACACAAACTATCAGATAGTTTGTATGCTGCAAAACATAGATGATATAGCCAGGGATGTTTTTGAGATAAAAGAGCACATAAAGAAATTGCACATTGGTTATAATGAATGTTTGGGGACACAGAATGAGCATACTCAGAAGTTAAATGATATACAGTCCAACATGGGTATTATTTCAAAATCTCTAGATCATTTGAGAACTGCACTTCCTACACCTACTTCTCCTCCCCATTATAGAGAAGTAGAATTTTCAAGCTCTAAGTTAAAGTTTTCTTCAAGCTCTAATGAACCACAGGATGGTATTAGAAGCTTACTTTTCAAAGAAATTGATAATATATCTTCTGATAAGCTTGAAAAAGTTCAGAAAAGAAAAAAGTTAGCCAAGGAAAAAACAGATTTGATGAAAGAACGACTAAATAGTTTTCCTTCAGTTGAAAGTCTCAAATTGCCCAAAAATTATGTCAGCCTTCAATCCTTGCTTAAAAATGGCCAACCATCTGCGCCACAGATCCTTGCCATGTCTGGAGTTACTTCTACTGCTAGAACTCCCGATGAGCCCACTCAAGGTGAAGGCTCTAAAAGAGACAAAAATGAATCCTTTTTCTTCTCACACAAAGGAGGTAGAGGCCCTGAAGATACTTCTGCTCATGAAGCAGCAGCCACCAGCCCTTTCTCAAAATACAAAGACAATCTACAAAGTGTACCAGTCAGATTTGAAAATCCCAATACTAAAGGATATGGTAATACTTTGTTAGTTAATATTGATTGTCTTGAGTATAATGAAGTCATAGCTACTTTTCATAATGTTCATGCTTGGGCACTTCAAAGAAAATTAGAAACAAAAGCAAGCTGCTCAGATATAGTAACTCAGATTATTTGGTCTTTTACTGGCATCTTGAAGCAATGGTGGGAAAAATTAGCAGAGGCAGATAAAGACAGGATAGTCAAACATGAAACAGACCCCTTAAAAGCATTATTTGATGCCCTGAAACATGAATTTATGGGCGTAGTTCTAGAAGATTCCTCTCATCATTCTCAACTATTTTTGTCACAAAAATTATGCAATATAGATCATCTCCACGAATACTTTTGTGTCATGCAAAAGCTGTTATATCAAGCAACTGACCCACATAATGTTGCCTACTTGAGATACTATATAGCATCCATGGCAGGCAAAATTCCAGATTTGATCAATCAATTTATTGATCTCAATAAAGTGAATATTGAAAATTTGTCTTTTGCAGCTGTCCAACAGCTCATAGTTTCAGTTCTACAAAAAGAATGTGCTGCTGAAAAGGCAAAGAAAAATTTTAAGAAGCAAATGAAATTCAACACAAAGATATGCAATAATTTTGCAGAAACCTATGATTTTGGATGCCATAGCAAGATGAAGAAAAAGTATGTCAAGAAATCATGCTCTTGCAAGATAGACAAATATATTCCAAAAAAGAAATATTATCCTTCAAAGTTTAATTCCAAGAAGAGAAGGGTAGTATTTAGGAAAAGGACAAAACCCTCCAAGAAAGTAACTTGCTTTATATGTGGAAAGGAGGGTCATTATGCTAATTCTTGCAAAGAAAAGAAGGACAAAAAACAAATGAATATTATGGATATATTCTCTACTATTCATAATCCTCAGGAATGGGATCTCATATCTCATTCAGATGGAGAATATTTTGAAGTATCTAATTCATCTTCTTCTTCAGATAATGAGGAAGTCACAGATATCAGAAGACTGAGCCTAAACTCAGATTCATCCGATTCTGATGAAACTTTTATTGCTGACATAAAAATGTTTCATTTCAGTTCTTTAGATACATTGCAGGTCCAGATAAATGAAGTCAGAAATCAGCTATTGCAGCTTGATCCTACTCAGTTGACAGTTAAAAGAAGATTGACAGAGAAACTTGAGAATTTGGAAAGAGAACTACCTGTTCCCAAAAAACAGAAAGATATTTTTAGAGATGATGACTTCATAGAAAAGGAATTTGATTCAATGTTCTTGCCATTAAAAATCACAGACACCACCTACTCTTCAGGTAAGAATGAAATCACAATTCTAAAAGAAAAGATTGAAAGAATAGAATCATCAATTCAGCAAACTAGATCAGAAATGATACAGTTGTCATCAAAACTTCAGTTGCTTATTGCTGATTATGATGAATGCAATTCTAAGTTGTCAAGTTTATTGTTAAAAGACGTTCCAAAACAATTGCCTATGAAATCAAAAGATGTTGATTTGGTGAATATTATGGGAATTGGAGATAGAGTAGTTATTCCTTTAAAAATCAAATTGCCAAAAATTAAGGAATATACTCTCGATGCTCAAATAGATTCTGGAGATATGAGCAGTTGTTGTAAATATGGGGCTATTCCTGCATATTATTGGCAGCCTACTAAACTTAATTTCAGAGATGTTACTAAAGAATTGATGGAGATCAATCACACAGCTCCTGATTTTCCAGTTTATTTGAATAATGTTCAGACATATGTCACACTGTACAGCTATGATACAGGTTCAGATGTTTTGCTAGGACAAGATTTTTTGAAAAGATTTCTTCCTGTCGCTTTTGGTAAAGATACAGTTATCCTTACTACTCCTGAAGGTCTAGTTCAGCTCCCTGCTTCAAGTGATTATCAAGTTAATGTCAAACCAAATGAAGAAGACAATCTCCAAAGCAGTCTGCAAGATCATTCCAAGATCCAGAAAATAATCAAGAATGCAGAATTGCATGGCCAAAAAACACTTCAAGGAATTTCAGATAAGTTAAGACATGAGTGTACAGCTAATAGGCCAGATGCTTTCTAGACAAGAGAAAAATACTTTGTTGCATTACCTTACAAAGAAGGATATGTTCCTAAACCACAGAAGGCAAGTGCCAACCATATGAGTCCAAAAGAACAAGAATTGTGCAAAACATAGCTCAACCAGTTGCTAGAGCAAAAGCTTATTGAGCCATGTAAGAGTCCATGGGCTTGTCCAGCATTTTATGTTAACAAGCACAGTGAGCAGAAAAGAGGAAAGAAGAGGTTAGTGATAAACTACAAAGCTTTGAATGAAGCATTAATGCCTATCAGGTGTCCTCTTCCCAATAAAGAACTCTTACTTGCCAAAATTGCAAATGCTAATGTTTTCAGTAAATTTGATCTTAAAAGTGGGTTTTGGAAAATTGGCATTATTCCAGAAGACAAGTTTAAGACAACTTTTACAGTTCCTCATGGACAATATCAATGGACTATAATGCCATTTGGACTAAAAAATGCTCCATCTAAATTTCAAAAAAGGATGGAAGACATTTTTGGAGGGGTAGAGTACATTATTGTATATATTGATGATTTACTTGTGTTCAGCAAAGATGTAAATACTCACAAGATGCATTTAGAGAAGTTCTATGAGATGGTGTATAAACATGGTTTAGTCCTTTCTGATTTAGAAGAGAAATTTAAAATAGGAAAAGTCAGGATTGATTATTTAGGTTTGCATGTTGAACAAGGACGCATTGAGCTCCAAACTCATGTCCTCTTACATATTTTAAATTTTCCTGACATACTACCTGATGTAAAAACTTTGTAGAGATTTTTAGGTTGCTTGAATTATATCAGACAATTTTATGAGAAGAAATTTGATGATACCAAGATTCTGTAGAAGAGATTGAGAAAGGAAAAAATTGGCTGGTCCCAAGACATGACAAGAGTTGTCAAGAACATCAAAAGCAAAATCAGAGAATTAACAAAGTTAAAGCTTCCAGATACAAATCTTCCTTTTATTCTTGAGACAGATGCTTCAGATCATACATGGGCTGCAGTATTATTGCAGAAGCATGGTAAGAAAGAACTTGTTTGTGCTTATGCCTCAGGAACCTTTGATGATACAGAAATTCAATATCCTTCATCTCACAAAGAGATTCTTGCAGTCAAAATAGGTATTAAAAGATTTCATCTGTTTCTCAAAAGTATCAGATTTATTGTCAGAACTGATTTAAAGCATATGAAGGGTATTCTGGCAAATAAAAGACTGCTTGAACAAGGAAATGCCAGAGTTTTAAGATGGGCACTCTGGTTAGAAGGATTTGATTTCGACATTGTCTACAAATCTGGAGCAGAAAACTATCTTGTTGATATGTTAACTAGAGAAGGAGCTTCAGAAATCAAATAAATCAAAATGTTCAGGCCATTGCACCAAGCAGAAGCTTCGACAAGCAGAAGTCCAGTCCAGTCTAGTTCAGTCATAGTCTGTAATCAATGTAAATATGAATTTTGTTGGGATTGTTTTGTCATTAGGTTGAAGTCATTACATGTAGAAGTATTGCAAATAGTGTTACAAAAATGGTTTGATTCAGAAGATTGCATGTTAGCATACGGTAGAGAGTTACCATATAGGAATAGGCCATGGAGAGTCTTTTATGCATTGTCCCAAGAACCCATTCCTGTTTATTTTGTTTTTGTTCAAAATACTGATTGGACCTGGCAAGACTATTTCACTATACATCATAGGGCTAGGATTCATGGTTATGTTAGGTTCATAGCATATGCCACTCAATTAGATAGTGCAATAAATTGGTGGAGTCCTTGGTTCAAATTGTTTATGTTTAAGTATCTGCCCAGAGTCGAATGGATGTGTAATAGCGATTATCCAGACACCATCAGTACTCTCATATGGGAAATACATATTGCAGCACAACATGATTATACTGTAGAGTTTGAATTTATCTATTTAGACACAGATGTTATTCTTAATGATGGAATACAGACTGAAGCATCATTCAGTTTATCTATCAGTTTTCGAGGAGAAATATCAACTGAACCTAGAGATAGACCAGAAAATATCTTCTCATTCCCATTTCATTGTTGCTTCTTGGAAGAAGCACCGCCATGGCTGGATGATTCTTTGCCACATGATATATTTGCTCCCAATGTTGAACTACCCCCACAAATTCATGTTTCAGGGCATCAAATAATGCTTTTAAGGGGTCTGTTTCATGTTCGACTATGCTATCCTTATCTGCCTCTACTAATTTTTCCCACCATTGCTTCAAGATGCCAGTAAAAGACCAAATAATCTGAGTTACTATATCTGACCAGCTTGCTTTTGTTTCTACTTTTCTTTGAAGTGCCCAAGCATGAACATTATGAAAAGTAGCTATGACTTCATTATACTCAAGACAATCAATATTAACTAACAAAGTATTACCATATCCTTTAGTATTGGGATTTTCAAATCTAACTGATACACTTTGTAGATTGTCTTTGTATTTTGAGAAAGGGCTGGTGGCTGCTGCTTCATGAGCAGAAGTATCTTCAGGGCCTCTACCTCCTTTGTGTGAGAAGAAAAAGGATTCATTTATGTCTCTTTTAGAGCTTTCACCTTGAGTGGGCTCACGAGGAGTTCTAGCAGTAGAAGTAACTCCAGACATGGCAAGGATCTGTGGAGCAGATGGTTGGCCATTTTTAAGCAAGGATTGAAGGCTGACATAATTTTTGGGCAATTTGAGACTTTCAACTAAAGGAAAACTATTTAGCCATTCTTTCATCAAATCTGTTTTTTCCTTGGCTAACTTTATTCCTTTATGAACTTTTTCAAGCTTATTAGAAGATATATTATCAATTTGTTTGAAAAGTAAGCTTCTAATACCATCCTGTGGTTCATTAGAGCTTGAAGAAAACTTTAACTTAGAGCTTGAAAATTCTACTTCTCTATAATGGGGAGGAGAAATAGGTGCAGGAAGTGTAGTTCTCAAATGATCTAGAGATTTTGAAATAATACCCATGTTGGACTGTATATCATTTAAATTTTGAGTATGCTCATTCTATGTCCCCAAACATTCATTATAACCAGTGTGCAATTTCTTTATGTGCTCTTTTATCTCAAGAACATCCCTGGCTATATCATCTATTTTTTGCAGCATACAAACTATCTGATAGTTTGTGTAGTTGTGCATTTTTTCTGTATCACTCTGTTCTGGATCAGAAAGATTTCTCATTTGAATCCATTGAAAATCTGAATTTAATGTTCCATTCTTAAAAGTCCTTCTAGAATTTCCTTGTTCCAAATGTCTTTCTCCTATTTTTGTTGACAATTCTTGTTGAGCTCTTGGCAGTGAAAAACTTTTTATGTCAGGAAGTAACACTTGCTCATCCTTTTTAGGAGGAGAATGTTTTTCTGTTTGGAAACTAGAAGAGGGAGTAGATATACAGAATTGGCAATCATCTGGTTTGGATGACAAGGATTCACGATGATGCTTCTTTGAATCAACTAGCTGAGAGTATGGTGAGATGGGAGTCTTTCCTATCTTGATATCAGATCTATCAAGAGTAGATAAAGATCTAGTAAGAGTAGGATTTTCAAACTTGAGACCAGTAGTTCCATCTAGATGTCTGACTAAGGATAATTGTTGAGGTTCTTTAGAGGATTTTAACTGAGGAGTATATGTACTATTCCACTCCTCTGGAAGTGTACACTCAGAAAATCCTATTTGCAGAGGAACAGGATTTCCTGGGCCAACAATCACACCTTCTTTTAATTCTCTCTGACAAAGTTTTGGATTTAGAGGAGGCATTGATGTAGACACAAATCTCAGACAAATGGAAGAATGTAATTTGGCTGTTAAGGCTTGAGGGGCAACATCAAACCCATTGAACTGGATATAGGCATTCAGAAAATCATTTATATATGGGTCACTTAAAGCAACTTGGTATCTTGGAATAATAGAAGACCAAACAGGGCCATTATTTAATGGACTCTGGAAACCTCCTAAAAGTGCATCATGAAAATCATTCATTCTGGTATCCAAAACACAAGTAAGACATGAAGTATTTAATCCTGGCCTGACCAAAGGATTAATCCCAAACTGTATCATCCCGATATGAATATATTTATATCCATATTCTAATCCCCACTCAATATCTTCTTTCTTAATCAAAGGCACTTGATAAACTTTTTGTCCAGTAGAAATAGGAATGTTTACAGAAGTAAAACGAAATAACTGAGCAGCTTTAAACTGGAATGCTGGAAGCTTATATAATTTATCAACTTCTATTTCTGGCAATGTCCAATTAGGCCGTGGTTCAAATTCTTGAACTAAAACTTTTTCATCATACAGGTTTTCATCACTAGATTTGTTCAGATATTTATTCAGAAAAGACCATATTTTTTGCCTAGCAATTTTCTTGTCATTAGGTTTCTGAAGAACGAATTCATTCATAGAACCAGCCATTGAGATTAAATATAAGTACGCACCTGTACAGAGGTAAGAATTCTTTGCGCTCCAGGAAAGCAAACACGGTAGTCCTTCGCCTCAACGCTCTCAACCAAAGCCTTACCGCCAACTTCGAACTTAAACAGATGCAGGAACTGATACAACCCAAAGGGAAAACCAGACAATGAAAACTAACTTGGACAAAGAACCAGATGGCTCTGATACCAATTTTAAAGCAAGAACAACTCTCTTTAGAAAGCACAAGGCACGATAGAAAACTTCACAACCAGAGCAATTCTCTATTAATTTTCGGATATCCATTTACAAAACAAGGTTCATTATTTATAACCTCTAAGCCAGTCATCCAGTGAAAATTTTTACTGGGAACCTGAGACATATAGAATCTACTTTCGGTATGAACATCATGCAAGAAGTCATATCCGAAGGACAAACAGTAAAAGTGATTTGTACAAAAAGCATAGATTCGGGCAAGTGGGGACAACCACTTGTTATCTCGTTCCTTAAAGGCAGAGCCATATGGAGACCGAATCATGACTCAATCTTAAAAGAAAGATATAGTAATCATAAGAAAAGATGGCCGGAATATAGGACATCGGCTCAATAATTATAAGGTGGAGATTTTAAGAAAACCCACGAAAACTATAATGTATATGATATCAAAAGAGTTATCACATACATCATCCACTATCACTGTGGTCCCATTCTTCTGCAGCTGCATATTCTCTATATGCTTCATCCATCTCTAATAATTGTTCAACATTGGGAGCAAATATATCATGTGGCAAGGAATCATCCAACCATGGTAGTGCTTCTTCCAAGAAGCAACAATGAAATGGGAATGAGAAGATATTTGCTGGTCTATCTCTGGGTTCAGTTGATATTTCTCCTCAAAAACTGATAGATAAACTGAATGATGCTTCAGTCTGTATTCCATCATTAAGAATAACATCTGTGTCTAAATAGATAAATTCAAACTCTACAGTATAATCATGCTGTGCTGCAATATGTATTTCCCATATGAGAACACTGATGGTGTCTGGATAATCACTATTACACATCCATTCGACTCTAGGCATATACTTAAACATAAACAATTTGAACCAAGGACTCCGCCAATTTATTGCACTATCTAATTGAGTGGCATATGCTATGAACGTAACATAACCATGAATCCTATCCCTTTGATGTATAGTGAAATAGTCTTGCCAGGTCCAATCAGTATTTTGAACAAAACCAAAATAAACAGGAATGGGTTCTTGGGAAAATGCATAAAAGACTCTCCATGGCCTATTCCTATATGGTAACTCTCTACTGTATGCTAACATGCAATCTTCTGAATCAAACCATTTTTGTAACACTATTTGCAATACTTCTACAGGTAATGACTTCAACCTAATGACAAAACAATCCCAACAAAATTCATATTTACATTGATTACAGACTATGAATGAACTAGACTGGACTAGACTTCTGCTTGGTGCAATGGCCTGAACATTTTGATTTATTTGATTTATGAAGCTCCTTCTCTAGTTAACATATCAGCAAGATAGTTTTCTACTCCAGATTTGTAGACTATGTCGAAATCAAATCCTTCTAACCAGAGTGCCCATCTTAAAACTCTGGCATTTCCTTGTTCAAGCAGTCTTTTATTTGCCAGAATACCCTTCATATGCTTTAAATCAGTTCTGACAATAAATATGACACTTTTGAGAAACAGATGAAATCTTTTAATACCTCTTTTGACTACAAGAATCTCTTTGTGAGATGAAGGATATTTAATTTCTGTATCATCAAAGGTTCCTGAGGCATAGGCACAAACAAGTTCTTTCTTACCATGCTTCTGCAATAATACTGCAACCCATGTATGATCTGAAGCATCTGTCTCAAGAATAAAAGGAAGATTTGTATCTGGAAGCTTTAACTTTGGTAATTCTCTAATTTTTCTTTTGATGTTCTTGACAGCTCTTGTCATGTCTTGGGACCAGCCAATTTGTTCCTTTCTCAATCTCTTCTGCAGAATCTTGGTATCATCAGATTTCTTCTCATAAAATTGTCTAATATAATTCAAGCAACCAAAAAATCTCTGCAAAGTTTTTACATCAGGTAGTATGTCAGGAAACTTTAAAAGATGCAAGAGGACATGAGGTTGGAGCTCAATGTGCCCTTGTTCAATGTGCAATCCTAAATAATCAATCCTGACTTTTCCTATTTGAAATTTCTCTTCTGAATCAGAAAGAACTAAACCATGTTTGTACACCATCTCATATAACTTATCTAAATGCATCTTGTGAGTATTTACATCTTTGCTGGACACAAGTAAATCATCAATATATACAATAATGTACTCTACCCCTCCAAAAATGTCTTCCATCCTTTTTTTAAATTCAGATGGAGCATTTTTTAGTCCAAATGGCATTACAGTCCATTGATATTGTCCATGAGGAACTGTAAAAGATGTCTTAAACCTGTCTTCTGGAATAATGTCAATTTTCCAAAACTCACTTTTAAGATCAAATTTACTGACAACATTAGCATTTGCAATTTTGGCAAGTAAGAGTTCTTTATTGGGAAGAGGATACCTTATAGGCATTAATGCTTCATTCAAAGCTTTGTAGTTTATCACTAACCTCTTCTTTCCTCTTTTCTGCTCACTGTGCTTGTTAACATAAAATGCTGGACAAGCCCATGGACTCTTACATGGCTCAATAAGCTTTTGCTCTAGCAACTAGTTGAGCTCTGTTTTGCACAATTCTTGTTCTTTTGGACTCATATGGTTGGAACTTGCCTTCTGTGGTTTAGGAACATATCCTTCTTTGTAAGGTAATGCAACAAAGTATTTTTCTCTTGTCTAGAAAGCATCTGGCCTGTTAGCTGTACACTCATGTCTTAACTTATCTGAAATTCCTTGAAGTGTTTTTTGGCCATGCAATTCTGCATTCTTGATTATTTTCTGGATCTTGGAAAGATCTTGCAGACTGCTTTGGAGATTGTCTTCTTCATTTGGTTTGACATTAACTTGATAATCACTTGAAGCAGGGAGCTGAACTAGACCTTCAGGAGTAGTAAGGATAACTGTATCTTTACCAAAAGTGACAGGAAGAAATCTTTTCAAAAAATCTTGTCCTAGCAAAACATCTGAACCTGTATCATAGTTGTACAGTGTGACATATGTCTGAACATTATTCAAATAAACTGGAAAATCAGGAGCTATGTGATTGATCTCCATCAATTCTTTAGTAACAGCTCTGAAATTAAGTTTAGTAGGCTGCTAATAATATGCAGGAATAGCCCCATATTTACAACAAATTCTCATATCTCCAGAATCTATTTGAGCATCGAGAGTATATTCCTTAATTTTTGGCAATTTGATTTTTAAAGGAATAACTACTCTATCTCCAATTCCCATAATATTCACCAAATCAACATCTTTTGATTTCATAGGCACTTCTTCTGGAACGTCTTTTAACAATAAACTTGACAACTTAGAATTGCATTCATCATAATCAACAATAAGCAACTGAAGTTTTGATGACAACTGTATCATTTCTAATCTAGTTTGCTGAATTGATGATTCCATTCTTTCAATCTTTTCTTTGAGAATGTGATTTCATTCTTACCTGAAGAGTAGGTGGTGTCTGTGATTTTTAATGGCAAGAACATTGAATCAAATTCCTTTTCTATGAAGTCATCATCTCTAAAAATCTCTTTCTGTTTTTTGGGAACAGGTAGTTCTCTTTCCAGATTCTCAAGTTTCTCTGTCAATCTTCTTTTAACTGTCAACTAAGTAGGATCAAGCTGCAATAGTTGATTTATGACTTCATTTATCTGGACTTGCAATGTATCTAAAGAACTGAAATGAAACATTTTTATGTCAGCAATAAAGATTTCATCAGAATCGGATGAATCTGAGTTTAGGCTCAGTCTTCTGATATCTGTGACTTCCTCATTATCTGAAGAAGAAGATGAACTAGATACTTCAAAATATTCTCCATCTGAATGAGATATGAGGTTCCATTCCTGAGGATTATGAATAGTAGAGAATATATCCATAATCTTCATTTGTTTTTTGTCCTTCTTTTCTCTGCAAGAATTAGCATAATGACCCTCTTTTCCACATATAAAGCAAGTTACTTTCTTGGAGGGTTTTGTCCTTTTCCTAAATACTACCCTTCTGTTCTTGGAATTAAACTTTGAAGGATAATATTTCTTTGTTGGAATATATTTTTCTGTCTTGCAAGAGCATGATTTCTTGACATACTTTTTCTTCATCTTGCTATGGCATCCAAAATCATAGGTTTCTGCAAAATTATTGCATATCTTTGTGCTGAATTTCATTTGCTTCTTAAAATTTTTCTTTTCCTTTTTAGCAACACATTCTTTTTGTAGAACTGAAAATATGAGCTATTGGACAGCTGCAAAAGACAGATTTTCAATATTCACTTTATTGAGATCAATAAATTGATTGATCAAATCTGGAATTTTGCCTGGCATGGATGTTATATAGTATCTCAAGTAGACAGCATTATGTGGGTCAGTTGCTTGATATAACAACTTTTGCATGACACAAAAGTATTCGTGGAGATGATCTATATTGCATAATTTTTTAGACAAAAATAGTTGAGAATGATGAGAGGAATCTTCTGGAACTACCCCCACAAATTCATGTTTCAGGGCATCAAATAATGCTTTTAAGGGATCTGTTTCATGTTCGGCTATCCTGTCCTTATCTGCCTCTGCTAATTTTTCCCACCATTGCTTCAAGATGCTAGTAAAAGACCAAATAATCTAAGTTACTATATCTGACCAGCTTGCTTTTTTTCCTGCTTTTCTTTGAAGTGCCCAAGCATGAACATTATGAAAAGTAGCTATGACTTCATTATACTCAAGACAATCAATATTAACTAACAAAGTATTACCATATCCTTTAGTACTGGGATTTTCAAATCTGACTGGTACACTTTGTAGATTGTCTTTGTATTTTGAGAAAGGGCTGGTGGTTGCTGCTTCATGAGCAGAAGTATCTTCAGGGCCTCTACCTCCTTTGTGTGAGAAGAAAAAGGATTCATTTCTGTCTCTTTTAGAGCTCTCACCTTGAGTGGGCTCACCAAGAATTCTAGTAGTAGAAGTAACTCCAGACATGGCAAGGATCTGTGGAGCAGATGGTTGGCCATTTTTAAGCAAGGATTGAAGGCTGACATAATTTTTGGGCAATTTGAGACTTTCAACTGAAGGAAAACTATTTAGTCGTTCTTTCATCAAATATGTTTTTTCCTTGGCTAACTTTATTCCTTTCTGAACTTTTTCAAGCTTATTAGAAGATATATTATCAATTTGTTTGAAAATTAAGCTTCTAATACCATCCTGTGGTTCATTAGAGCTTGAAGAAAACTTTAACTTAGAGCTTGACAATTCTACTTCTCTGTAATGGGGAGGAGAAGTAGGTGCAGGAAGTGCAGTTCTCAAATGATCTAGAGATTTTGAAATAATACCCATGTTGGACTGTATATCATTTAACTTCTAAGTATGCTCATGCTGTGTCCCCAAACATTCATTATAATCAGTGTGCAATTTCTTTATGTGCCCTTTTATCTCAAGAACATCCCTGGCTATATCATCTATGTTTTGCAGCATACAAACTATCTGATAGTTTGTGTAGTTGTGCATATATATATATATATATATAGTTTCCATATGATGATGTCTTTACAAATTGCACAAATGTCTATCTAATACAATGTTAACCACTGTATCAGTTAATGCATTCATTCGTCTAGGAATATGTTGATATGTGATGAAATCAAAATGTCTTTCCAACAAACGAATACGCAAATACAATCTTAAAATGTGCGGATTTCTAACTGAATAATGACCATTGAGTTGCAGAACGGCAAGCTGTGAATCTAGATTTACAAGCAATGCACGTATGCCGAGGTTGATTGCCTCAGTTAATAGTTCAATGACAGCGCTATATTCAGTGACATTGTTTGTATTACGTCCTAGACAAATACCTTGCAGATCTATCAACTCACCAGCAGGATCATAAATTACCCAGGCTGCTGAAGACAAATTCCTGGTACTACGGAAAGCACCATCCGCGAAACCGACATAAGGGGTAATAGACATCTACACAATAAGCAAGACCCAATAAGCAGGAAAATGCTCACAAGCACACCAAACCAAAAACATGTACAAAAATGAAAACAACACTTATGTACACCAATTACGCATGAATGCCTCACGCATAATATTTTTTGAGATATAACCCATTTCTGGGTTGTTCAAGAGGATGAAATTCGTAATCAATGAACTCATAGGCCCCATTATGAAATACACGCTTAATGATGTAGGGCCCATGCTACATGGGTTGAAATTTTCCTGCCCCCAGCTTATTATGAGCTTGGTCGTACAAGAGGACAAGATCTCCTTCCATGAAGGAACGAGGGGAAACTGACTAGTCAAAATGAGCTTTGACTCACTTTTCCTATGCCTCGATAACTAAAGCAGCAAAGCGGCGAGTTTCATCCAGCCTTTCTAAATAAAGGAGATGCTCTTCTTTTGGCGAAGTATCTGACAGTAATTCAACAGCCAACTTGAGTGAAGGTATTTCACATTTAATCGGAAGAGTGGCTTCCAGACCATATACCAACTGGAAAGGAGTAAACCCAGTTGCATTCTTAACTGAGGTTCGGTACGCCCAAAGAGCCGAAAATAACATGAGATGCCGATTGGATTTTTGGATCCCAATCATACGTTGAAGCATGGTGACAAGAACTTTTTTTACAGCTTCAATCTGGCCATTGGCTTGAGGGTAGTACGACGTTGAGCTGTCGTGATGCAGACCCAACCGAGAAGTCAACTTCACGACCATATAATGCCAAAAATGAGAACCATGATCGGTAACGATGGCTTGAGGGACACCAAACCTAGAAATCATGTGATTGAATATGAATTGAGTATTTGTTTTACCGTCGGCGACAAGTTTAGACATTGCTTCGACCCATTTGGTGAAGTAGTCTACGGCTATGATAATATAGGCATGCCCCCCAGCCGAGTGAGGGTTACACGTCATAAAATCGATGCCCCACTTCACAAAGGGACCAACGGTAATGACAGGGTGAAGAGGAATGGGTGGCGCATGCATCTTGCATTGGTAAATCTGGAAATCATGGCATTTACGAACCATGACAATGCAGTCTTTGAAAATAGCACAAAAAATAACCATCACGAAGAATTTTTTGTGCAGTAGCATAACCAGACATGTGACTGCCATAGGTGCCACTGTGACAATCATTTAGGGCTTTCTCAGCCTCCTCGAGAGTCAAACATCGATGGAGTACGGAATCGACTTCAATGCGATAGAGTGTATCTCCAACTATACGATAAGGTTGTGACTAATGGTGGATGCGTCGGAGGGCATCCTTCGTCAATTCAGATCTAAAAGAGTAAGTCTAGAGATAGACAATAATATCACCATACCAAGGATCGAGGGTACTAATCAAGAAAAGTGAATCGTCTCGAATGTACTCCTCAGAACGAGAAGGAGTAGAGTCAGAAGGGAGAGAACAGAGTAAATTATCAAAGACCAATGATTTCTTAGACTTGGCAGCAGTAAATTCCAAATCAAACTCTTGGAGGATTACAATCCACTTTGAGTATTTTCCCCCCAGCAATTGTCTAGACAATATGTAGGTCATAGGGTTGTAATCAGAAATCACGGTCACAGTATGCAAAAGAATATAATGACGAAAACGCTGGACCACCTAAACTGTAGCCAACGCTAACTTCTCAACATGAACATAACGTGTTTTTGGGTCGAGAAGGTTACGAGAGAAGTAATATATCACATTCTCATGACCGTCATCATCGTCTTGTACCAAAACCATGGCAATCGTGTTGAAAGCGGTAGCTAAATAAAGGGAAAAATCAATGTCTTCAACGCATCAAAAGATTTCTGAGTGATTTAATCCCAACAAAAAGGGACACCCTGCTTCAACAATCGTGTGAATCCTTTAGCTACTTCAGCATAGTTAGGTATAAAACGGCGTAAAAAAATAGCCTTCCCTTGTAGATTATGCAACTGATGCAAAGAGGAAGGAGAGGGGAGATTGACAATAGCCTCAACCTTGAGAGGATCGAGGCGAATTTCATCTTTAGACTCGATAAACCCTAAAATTCTACCAGAATCAACACAGAAGACGCACTTGTGGGGATTAAGCCGAAAATTGTAGCGTCTACAACGAAGAAAAATTTGACGAAGATGGCCAGGATGATCCCTACGCTTAGCTGAATGAGCCGGAAGGTCATCCAGATAAGGCTGCACGATGTGACGAATATCATGAAAGGCATAGGACATCACACGTTGAAATGTAGCCCCAACATTCTTTAAACCAAAAGGAAGCTTCTTATATGCGAAGGTACACCAAGAACAGATAAAGGCAGTTTTGTGTTGATTAGTCGAGAGAATGTTAATCTAGTTATAGCCAGAAAAACTGTCCATGAGGGAAAAAATCTCGCTCTCGGCACAGTTGTCAATGATTTGATCGATGAAGGGAGTAGGATAATTATCCTTAGGACAAGCACGATTGATATCATGATAGTCAACACAAACACGAATAGTGCCTTGTTTCTTATCTACAAGAACAATATTAGAAACCCATTCTGTGAATGGAATCAGATAAATGAAACCAGCTTTAAGAAGCTTTTCAACTTCAGCCTTAATGGCAGCAGCTTTCCTAGGATGCACCAGACGAAGAAGCTAGCGAACAGGTTTCGAACCGGGGTAGGTAGGAATCTCATGTACCATGATGCTAGGATCAATGCCGGGAATTTCCTCGTAGGACCATGCAAAGGCATCACAGAATTCGCAGAAAATGCTAGTATAAACTTGTACTTCATTGGAAGAACAAGTGACCCCAAGATGGATGTTCTCGACGATTCCTGGTTTAACGGAAATTTCAATAGGCATCATCTGTGTAATGTTGCTCAAGTTACCTTCTGAAAAGACTTCATGTATCTGAATAGGTGTTTGAAGCGGAGAAGAGGGAACCTAAGAAGAAAACCGCTCAAGATAGGTAGACATGGCCCCGAGACTTGGCAGAAACGAGGAACGAT
This sequence comes from Pinus albicaulis, assembly GCA_034641835.2. Lineage (NCBI taxonomy): Eukaryota > Viridiplantae > Streptophyta > Pinopsida > Pinales > Pinaceae > Pinus > Pinus albicaulis. The sequence goes on from CM076579.1 coordinate 1,289,126,556, forward strand.
GATGACCATCGTCCCACGGAAGATCTTCAAGAGACATGGTTTCCACGATGGCCTCATCGGAGGGAAACACTTCTTTCAAAGAGTCAGGTGAATTGGAATCACCAAGCCAAGGGGATTGAGAATAAATGTCAAGAGAAATACTCAACAGAGCACAATTAGAAGGCGGAGGATCCGAAGCTGCTATGAGTTCACAATAGTCAATCTCAATTGGACTCAGCGACATTGAATCTCCAAAGGAATCAATCTATTCAGGGGAAGGGATAATCCATGGGTCATCAGTGCGAGAAATCATGTTGACCTGAACAGTATTTGGTGATGGAAGGGGAAAAACACCCATGAGGGCAGGATCCTTGAAAAGGCCTGGCCCTACACTCTCGTAGGGAGTAAGAATCCTATCCACGTACGGAACGTTGCTCTTGGAAGTAGAAGTGAAAAAATACAACCGATAGACAGAAATAATCTTTCCTTCGTGCAAGAATTTAAAAACACGAAAGAGAGTGGATGGAACACATAACATGGTGTGAGTCCAACTGCGACTGAGGAGAATATTATAATTGAGTTTAGCGTCAACGACTTCAACCTCGACATTGATTGTTTTCCCTTCTAATGTAATCGGAAAACTAGCAAGAACACGAAGAGGTTTAGACTCTATTCCATCAAATGCCTCAAGGGCATTGGGCGAAGAAGTGAGAGCTAGAGAACCAATGGCTTTCCAACCAGTAGATGAAATAACACAGGTAGACGCACCCTCATCCACAACTGCCCGGTGAATATTCAAACCATTAATACCAACTTGGATAATGAGTGCAATTTGGTGCGGGAGTCGCGGGACGAAATTCTCTAAGTCGAAAGCAAGAAGGCTAGTATCGGCAAGATCGACCCCACCTATTGCAGATAACAAAGCCTTTCGTTGAGACGGACAACTCTGAAGTACTTCTAGAGCAGACATAGCAGACGACGATTGAGCCGAATCCTCAACAATACTGTAATGCTGAGCAGCACGAGCATTAGGATTGTAAGAAGATTTACGGAGTACACCTTTGGAAGGTGGTCGTAAAAAGGATTCAGTGCTAGGCTGTTCAATCTCAAGTGGGCCAGAAACAGGTGGAGGAGGAGGATCATTAACAATATCCTTCCCTACTGCCTGACGCAAGCCAGAATAATCTTTTGATCGAGTAGCAATGGAAATGGGTGCAGAACCGTTCATCATGAAGACCTTAGAGCCAAATGGGGTAGAGGACTAAGGTTGCTCTACCATCTGCGTTTACTGAGTTAGGAAAGGTTCTTTAAGAACGGTCGGAGTTCCTTGGGTGCCTTTGAGCAATTGACTCACTTTAGACCGTCGAGGACAGTCCTTGGTGAAACGAATGATACTTTGGTTTTGTGTTGAGAATTATCAGCAGAACAAGGTTTCAGAGAATCCTGTTTCGGAGTATCGGCTTTGGCCTTACCTTTACTCTTCTTCTTACCTTTAGAAGTGTTATCTGTAGGATTGGCTTGAACGACATTCACTTCTGCGGGTTTGCCAGAATTTGAAGTTGGTTGAGAAGCAACATTAGTGGAAGAAGTGGACTTTTGCTTCCCATAATTGGATGAAGAAGACTTCTGAGAAGTCTGAGATACGAAACCAATAATACCATCAACGAATGGAATCGCTGGAGGTTTAGAAGTTCCAGGTCGAGGAGCATTAGGCAAGATATCATATAACGCGCTGGACTAAGAGTACACAAGATCAAGGTACAAGGCATAAGCAATGGCTTGTTCCTTGGTTACACATGCCCCCATAGTTATGTCTTTGGCAATCTGATTGACAAAGGAGGTAGTGAACCAATGAGTCAGAAGCTGATCATGAATCTCAAATTTGATCATGCGACGACGACACCGCCACCCATGAATATGATTAGAGATATGAGTAGCTCGGTCTTGTTTCAACTAAGTGAGGAGATGTGTCCTGGTCTCATAGCGGATCGGTCACTGAAAATGTGTAAGGAATGCCATGGCTAAGGAATTAAAATCTTGAAAAACTCCACGAGACAACTCAATGTACCACTTTGCAGCGGCACCAGTAAGAGTTCGCTGGAAAAGACGAAGCCGAATAGAATCGTCAACCCAAGAGTTAGAAGAACACCCCAAGTGGTAAGTCATAACATGTGTTTGGGGGTCTTCGCTAGGTTTACCCTCGAATTTAGGAAAATCATCGAGAATCTTGGTTGGAACCGGAGGCCAATACGGGTTATGGAGAATAGGATCATTCGTCAACTTTAACACATCAGGTAGTTCTAACGTAGCAAGAAACGATAATTGAGTATTAAAAGTCATCGAAGGTCATTGATAAGGACTTGTGTGCACATTCCACCCAGTCCAAGCGGGATTATGTCCCCGTACATTCTGTCCTGAAGGATTCAGATCATAGGGATTAGAAGCAGGATAATTCGGTTGATACTGGGGTTGAGGACCAGGATATTGAGTCGAAGTAGACCACGGAGGTCCTTGATGAGCAGCATAAGGATTCTATTATGGAATGTAAGCATGGCTTTGAGGTTGATGATACACATGTTGATTTTGAGGGTAAGGAATCTGGGGCGCACTATATACCAATTGATATGAAACTTGAGGGTAGTAAGCGCCTTGCGATTAAGCAGGTTGACCTAGCTGAGTTGGGTAAACAGGTAGAACTGGTTGTGGAACCGAAGGAATCTACTGGTGGGCAGGTTGAAATGACTACTAAGTTGGTTGAACCAGCTGTGGAATCGGATATTGAGGACCACCGAGTTGCCCTTGTGGGAAAGGTTGGCCTGATGGTTGCGATAGACCGGGTTGTCCCTGATAACCAAGCTGACCTAGAGATGGACCGTCGGGTTGTCCTGGTTGCACAATATTTGGGCCATATTTAATGTGTGGTTGTGATTGAGGTGAAATAGATTGTCCCCGTGGTGGATAAATTTTCCCCCTAGGACCAAAAGACAGTCTTGGTTGATTCAGAGGTTGACTAGAAAGACCGGAGGGTTGTCCATGTTGGACTAAAGGTTGCCCTTGTAAAGGTTGGCCTTGTGGACCATATGGTTGTCCCTGTGGACTAGAAGCAAGGCCCTGCTGAGGCAAAGGTTGTCCCTGAGAGGGTTGTTCTTGTAAGCCAGAGGGTTGCACGGGAAAAGTAGGTCCCAAATGAGTAACAGTCTGATAAAGATCATAAACAACCTGATAAGGATCAATAGGAGGCAAATAAACTGGATTACCATACACATAATGGTGCAGATATACATATATGGGATTACCAACAGCATCATAATGATGGAAACGAGGATCTCTAGGAGCTTGGGACTGCTGAGAACCCTAAGAACTCTGCTGCTGAACAACCAATAGATATTCTTCAAAAGTAAGACCGCCAGGAATCACAGGAGTAGTGGAAACTGAACTAGAAGCCACACATACCATCGGTTGGACTGGAACAGACGTAACAGTAACCGACAAACCAGGAGTCGAAGGTGATAGCCCTAAAGAAGGTAGGACCGAACTCTGAGGAGGAGTTACTGTACTAGATTGCACAATGGATTCAACACCAAACATAATCTGAATTAAGGACCTATATCCAAGCGGAAGTGACACCGATGGTGGAGAAGATTAGATAGAGACACGAGGGATATCTTCGGGAAAAAGATGATATTCTCCTGAGGAAACATGCATATATTCACTACCAACGGGACTAGAGGAATCCATATATGATCCTGCCGTAAGATCTTCGAAAAGACTACGGGGACTAGGAGGTATTGTAGTAGTAATAAACGGGGAGTTCGACGTAAGAGGAGGAAAATCTCCTTCTTCCCCAAAACCAGACCAAGCACTCGAAGAAGGCTAATTGAACTCAACTAGCTCTTCAAGCGGAGATCGAGTAGCAAGGGGTTGGATAGACGGGAGAATAGGCTGCGAGAACTCAACAGACCTAGTGGACTAAGGGGTTTCAAAAGAAATGTCTGGGAAAGAACTACCACTAGGAGGCAATGAGGACGACGAAACTGGATGTTCCGCCACTTTGACCGTATAACAGAACATGAAGGAAAAAAGAGAACCAATTGATGGTTCCAAGATCAAGAACTAAGGAAACAAATCAGGCCAAGTAACAAAAACTTTTAATGGGCGTGAAATCATTGGTGATTTATTTTATGACACTGAAACCAAAATTTGATGTTTCATGTTTTAAGAGTCGAGAAATAGGCAAAAGATGACTCTAGTCACTTTCAATTTGAAACGAGAGTGAAAGGACAAGTGCTCAATGATCTCTTCTCTTATTTAAAGAGTCACGAAAAGATTGAAATGACTACTCAAGTACTCTAAGCAAGAGGGTGTACCAGGTTTCCGTGAACTGGCATATACACCTTGGTGATCAAATGAAAGAGAAATGACCAAGGACTTAATGTACGTGCATGTAGTCTCCCCAAATGCTGTGTTCGGTGTATCACGGTTACAAGGCGGCGGACTCGGCTTCCTATGGATAAAGGATTGCAACCTAGAGGGGTCTCCCTTTATATACGCGACGGTACGGGGAGCACAAGTCCATACTAGCGTTGTCTAAAGCCAAAAGGCGAACGACAGCTACTAGGTTTTAAGACGTCGGAACACGTCTCTAGCCTAAACCACTAGAAATGTTGCGTCAGGTTTCAATGTTGCCTTAGGTTCATTGAATGAATTTTAACAATTGATCTTGGATTATGTTTCAATATTAAGGCCCTATCGAATTTGGAGCTCAACGTCCTAGATGCAAACTATATGCAACTGAACATCTTTTTCAATTCGATGAATGCTAGTTATGAGAAGGATATAAATCTTTCAAACAATAACAAACAAGGAAAGTATGCGAAGAAATCTTCTAATGCCTCTAATGCAATCAATCGAAAATGAAACTCTTTCCTAGATTTAACAAATACTAGTTATGCGAAAGAATCATTTCCATTCTGATGCAAAGAAAGACTGCAAAACATATTGTTTTTTTTTTCAAATGAAACAAAGCACACAATGCACTAATCCAATGAAAAATAAGCATGAGCTTGAGTATGTGAATGTAGGAATTGAAATTGAATAGCTCAACCAAATACAAAACAAACACAAGAGAATACTCAAACGAATGCTGCAATCTTCCAATAAAAAAGAGAAAGTTTTCAAAAAAGACCCAACACAAGCAATGTAATCGATGCCTGGAGAAATAAGGGGAAGGATCAATCGATAAAACGAAAAGACCATTCAACCAACAAAACACTCAAAAGGATCACGAAAACTCAGCGCAATTGACTTAAAACGAGACTGACAACAATCAAAGAGACTTGATCTTTAAGCATAAGGCTTAGTGCAAAAGACACATAGAAACCTTAAGGCCTTAAACTACACCGATAGGAAGTGGACAAACAACTGAGAAAAACAAGTCTATAGTGGTGAAAACAATCTCAAAGGCATAGGTACGCACAATAAATAACCCAGAGGCAAGAAAAATTGACCAAAGAACTCAAAAAAAAGGATAAACCTAAGTCTACAGGAATGGGCGTGACTGTGAGGCTGTATTCAGTGCCAAACAGGGGTTGGCGCGATTGCACCAAGAGCAACCTGCGCCAATCGGCGTGACTGTTCAAATGAAAAGAGCACCAAGCCAGATAACTATAGAAACAAGGAAAATCCAATGAGCAGAGGTCAAATCTGACACTCTGGAGCTGAACAGAGGATGGAAAGCAAGCTGACAAACCAGAAAAAGACAAACAAGTGAACCAATCAACCGAAAAATGACCCAACAAGCCAAGACGACAAACTCACACAGCTCCCCAGTGGAGTCGCCAATTTGTTATGCAGGTAAATCCTCTCTGTGGACAGAGATAATCCCTCTAGCCCTAGGGTGGGTCTAGAAACACGGATACATGCTAGAACGTAGGTTCCTAACTACAAAATGAAATAAGACACAGTAGATCGACCTACCTGTGGTCCAATGTTGTTGTTGCAGTTGTGATGGTGGTGACCTCTCACTCCTGTCTTGGCAAGTCACAATTCGCTAGTAGTCACGCTCAGACACCTGCACATGACAATACACAAGAGAAGCATACAACATAATAATTTCATGTGCAATCACTAACTAGTCAAAGAGGGATAGCATGTTGTATTAAATCAAACGAATATAACACAAAACGGGAACCCAAATGCTAGTCATGTATATATATGTAGAAGGAAGAGGTACAGCCGATGCTTTGACGTCGCAGTCTCCTCCAGCGGGGTTTAGTCGAAGCGCGACTCAGTAGTTGCAGAGGGATTCGGACGGGATGAGGGCATGGACTCGAGCTCTCTCAACGAAGTTCCACCTTGCTCTATCTCTTTCTCAATGCAACTCTTCAATCTATGCTTAATTATTCAGCTATAGTATCAATCCTCCAAGTTCAACTAGTTGATGAGAAGAGAGATAGTTTCTTTTATAGAGGAAGAGGAGGAGGTTTGGATCCCTACAAAGGTGGGAAGGAGTCCTATCCTTTAGGAGAGTTCCAAGGGAGGTGGAAACCACTAACTAAAGGAGGGAGTTTGTGGTTGTTTCAATTCAACCACTCCTAATGACTCATCCTCGAGGTGGTTGGAATGGAACCTCCGCCTCTATTTTTAAAAAACATTCCATAAACAGTTTGGCGTGGGTGCTTAATTGGGACAGAGCGCCAACTGTCGCAGGCTTAGTGTTAATTTTCCAGCTTGGTGTGGGAGTGTAACTGGCTACTCGCGCCAAGGCAAAAACAAGGGTTTTTACAGTCTTGCTTAGGGAATTGTCGACAGGAGGAATATTGCTCTCATGTAAAGGGATGCAATGATGGTCTTTGCAGGGCATGACACTTCTTATTAGTCACAGAAATGACCCTCCAATGTGCGAGTTAGGGATTGCAGGGACGATTAATAAAAATGTTAAATAACTTGAAATATATATATATATATATATATATATATATATATATATATATATATATATATATATAATTTGATTAACTACCAAAATAAGATTTAGAGTCTAATATAATTATTTTATATATCAAAACCATGAAAAATATAATTTTTTTCTATTCAATAAACAAAAAATTTAAAAGCACTATTTCAGAATAAACATCCCTATCAAAAGTGTTATCACACATAAATTTCAATTTTTGATTGATAAGGTTATTAACCTAGGTGTCATTTGTCTCATAAAATTGGTTCATGAAATTGATGAAAACTCATGAATTGATCACTAGCCTAAGTTTAGAATGTTCATTGGTCATTCCCATCACAGTCAAATCCATCAAAATCAACCTTAGGCTCACATGCATTGTTTCAAATTGAGGTAATGGCCACCAGTCTGATTTTTCCCGATTCTGTAATGAATATAACTGCAAACAAACATATTTCTCTACAGAATCACCTAACCATTTCGTAGCGATTCTATCAAGTTTATAATTGACAACGTTACGGAATAGTGTTTTTCTGCACCAATAAAGGGGGTGATGAGCTATCAAGTTTTTAGTGGTTTAGGGTGAATGCGAAGTCATGTGATCGGTTATCAGAGTCATCCGAGCATACATAATCATAAGTTGCATTCAACATTACCTTTCACTCATCCCATTTGTCATTATTCCTCCCATATTCGAATTCCACTTTTTAAACTCACCTCCAAAGCTCCTCTCTGTCATCCTCCTTTCGGTATTTGCATGCAATAGTTGATTAGCATCCTTGAAGAGTCTAGCTTCATCGCAAGTAGCTTGTTGTTCATTTGTTTTCTTGCACGTGTCACATTTTCAAGAAGGAAACGTAGTATAAAGGAAGATGACCATGAAGAAGAAAATAAACAAAGGAGGCTCCTGTGTGAGATATGAACCCATGGACCTCAAGCTACTAAATGGAATACCCTAGTGTTGCAGAAGACTTCATCAAAGCGGGTTACCTGAGATTTTACGAGAAGATACAAATGGATTTCTGTATTTTTGGACATTTTGAGCAGTCAACTTCATGAGAATTTTATGGGCAAACATAGATGAATTCTAAAAATCTGAGAAAGGTTATTGTCAAGCACAGATCACAGAACATTAACCTCTTTCACTTTTCTCACAGGTGCTACAAATTGGGAGATTCATAGATGTCTTTGAGTTCTATTTTCAGAATGTGTTTCTTCCTGTTTCAGACATGTTTTGCAAATACAGTTCCTGGACACCTGGAGATGTTTTTCAAAAAACCAAGAGAGATTTTTCTTCAACACGAATTGATTTACACAAACATCCTCCCGTTTTGCAACATCTATCAAGGATCTGGAGCTATGAGATCATTTTTGAGCCCTAATTTTCAGAAAATACAGCTTCATTTTTATTTGTAGATGAACTTGCCGAAGATGAAAATGCTGCTTCTTGAGGAGGGTAAGAAGTATTTTGAACCAGTTTTGCCTTATCATGCTTCATATTATCATATTACATAGCCATAGGAAAATTTTGAAGAAGGAAAGCATAATTTTCAATTTTTCTGCCAATTAGGCCATTTCGTAGCGAATCCGAGGCTTGAAGCCCATATTTCGCTACAAATTCGTTGTAGGTAACTTTTTACTTAAAATCACAGCTATGGTCAAAATCAAAGTGGGATTTATTTATTTATTTTTATTTAGCTTATTATCCCCAAGGAAGACCCTCCAATAGTCAAAAAGGTCAAAGGTTATGCAAAAGGTGGATTTTGGAGTTCGCTATGAAATGAGCGCTACAAAATTTTCTGTACATGATTGTTTTAGCAATCCACTTCAAGTTTAATTTATGACTAAATGAAAAAAGGATTTTGGAAATTTGAAAGAGGTTTTTCTTCAGCATAGGCCCATCTACAAAAACCTTTCTCATTTTCTGCAAAGCTATGAGGGTTTGGAAATTATGCACTCATTTTTGAAGCCTAATTTTCAAAATTTTCACTAACCAGATTTATGAAAAAATTGTAAAATTCGACTTGGAGGAGGTCCAACTCAACACCCACGTGGCATAATGACACATCAACACTCCAGTACACTCAACAAATTAGTTGGTTGCAGTTGATAAGGGTTATTAAATGGATTGGTTGAATTATTTAGTGAAAGAAGAGTCCTTTATGTATTCAAACCCTACAAAATAGAAATATCCCTAAGAAGTCTCCAAGTGAAGTAATCCTATTTGAAATAAGTCTCTGAGGTGGGAATTCGAAGCTAGCAAGGTGGAAAATCATTTATATGAGTCCTCACTCTATAAATGAGAGAGTTTTAGAGTTAGAACATGTTGATTGATGTCATGCTACAAGCTACTTTTGTAATGTTTTTCAGTCAGTAATATACAATTGTAGAAAGCTTCTCTCAGACCCGAGATTCATCATGTGCTCTCACATATGTTTGTCTCATCTATCTATTTTATGTATATTCAGTTTTCTTTATGTGTAATCACTTGGAAATCATGGTTAAACATGCTCCAACTTCCCGTATGCATATGGTTTACTATTCTATTTATGTTTTGATGAAAGTGCACACATGCCTCAGCTTCCATGTTAGATGTTTTTCTATGTAATTGAGTTTCATTGTGACTCCATGCCCAATGGTAGCTATTAGTTCACATCCTTCACTTGCATAAAAAAAAAAATCAAAACACACTCAAGAGTTAGCCATCTTTGTTTCCAAGCATTGTCTATTGAATATCATACATTTCCTTGAGAGAGCCCTCTCAAATTGGAAAAACCAAGTTCCAACCAAAAGTGGTTTGAAAGAATTACTCTAGGTTGTCTGGTGGAGCAGAGCATCTGTACCAACTTAGTGATAACAAAAATGATGAAAATTATATATTTATATTTTTAATTATATAATATTTTTTTAAAATGTGACCTAACCATCTAATTTTTCCTATTCAATAAACAAAAAGTTTAAAATCACTATTTCGAAATAAACACGTCTATCAACTAAAAGAGAAATATGAGGAATTTATTTAGTTTTTTTTAAAGTTATATATATATATATATATATATATATATATATATATATATGATGATGATGATGATGATGGTTACTCTTCATTAGGAGAAAAAATCTAAGTTTCATTCTTCAGAATCTTGTTTTTATGGTTAAAGATAATTTATTTTAAATTATAATAATTTTAATTTATTTAGATTTTATAATATATTTTTTCAAAACTTTAAGAAAAAATGTTTCTTTTTATTTTATTTTTTAAATATAAATAAGAATAGATCCATTTTAAGTTTGGGTTTCGTAAGTATAGAGAAGGATCAAATCTCTTAAGATGTAAACTTCTTTTTGAATGTAAAATGTAAAGAAAATTTCTCATCTAAAATAATTTGATTCCTCTCAATACTTAATAAATTATGATTATAAACTTATATTAATTTTTAAATCTTACTCTTTCAACATTCTTTTATACTTTTGGTGCACTTGCTAATTTATTATATTTTTATTCGATTTAGTGGAGAGTCAAAATCCTTTGGATAGAAACATTAAAAATGAAATTGATAGACACGGAATTTAGATCTCTCGAAAAGAACAAAAACGTTTATTATATAAAACCAAATAAAAAGTTAATTTGAATTAGTGTCATTTTCCCAAAAGTCTAAAACAACGGCTATAACTGTACGGTGTGTCTTTTCAGAACTTTATATTAAAATTAACGTTACCGTGGACGTGTGGTAATTTCTTTATTTCATTATTCATGGTTTGGTAGAGTGGAGGCCCACCTCACTCATTCATAACCTCAAGTTGCATTTCGTTAATAGTGTTTTTAATGACTTTTCTTAGTTGCACAGCATCATAGATATCATTATATATATATATATATTTCTAGAAATAAGTTGTTTATATTATTATGAATATTTAATAAAAGTTGTATCATTACTTGTTTAGATTTATTTTAATTTTGGATTTATTAAGTTGAGAGGATTTAAATATTTTTTCACTTTAAAAGAAGTTTGTATATCAAGAAATTTGATCTCTCAAAGCTTTTGGTAGATCCAAAGTTAAGATCGATCTATGTTGCTTTAATTCTCCCCTTAAATAAGCTACATTCCACATGAATACTATGGGTCAATATCAAGGTTGGGCCACCTCATCATCAATTTGAATAAGAAAATGACTGAAATGAAAAGGGTGAAAAACAAGAATCTCTTAGTCACATAGACTATTTTTAGTCTTTTGAACGTTAAAATATCATTTCATTTCATTTCAAGGACCATTTTTATTGCTCCTAGAGGCGTTCTTCAACCCAATCCAAAATAGGAGAGAGATGTTGCAATGTAATGTTTAACATTTTGAATAAGTCAAATTACATAAAAATAAAAATTAAACTCAATTAAACAAAGAAATTAAATAAAAAACTTAATATAATATAATGTAAACATTTTAACTCGCCAAAATAAAATAATAATAAAAATAACCCTATAAAAAAAAATGGTCCATGGTATTGACCCATGGTATTCATGTTAAACCAACTTAGATCCATCTTAACTCCAAATCTACCTAACTCCGAGAGGGATGGAATCTTTTAATATTCAAACTTCTTTAATTACATTACATTGATTTTTTTATTTAATTTAATTTCTTTTTTTTTTTTTATGTAATTTGACTTAGTCAAAATGTTAAACATTACATTACAACATCTCTACCATGCTGGTTGGAAACCCAGTAATATACACACACACACACATATAAAGGATTTCTAACATGGATTCATATGATGAAATTGTTTCTCCTCATTAAAAAAAACATCATTATAGGAAATTAATGATACATCATTATAGAAAAATAGAAGATACATCATTATAGAAAAATAAAGTAAAATACATCATTATAGGAAAATAGAGTAAGATATATACCTTTTTTTGGACACATTGTATAATGGATAATTATCCATTTATTTTGACTTTGAATTTAAGGATATCATGGTTGGTTGGACTTATTCCAATTAAACCAAAATCTACAACCTTTTAAAGCAATGTACTCAAAACTTGCACTTTGGAAAATGAGAAGATTGTCTTCACATTCCATTTACATCTGACATGAGTAGGCTAATAGAAATAGGGACATTCTATGGTGGAGATTGATTTTTTTTATAGAAGGAGAAAAAATTCTTAGATGAGATTTTCCAAACATGGGTTTATTGAAGGAAACAATGTTATTTCACAACAATTATGAAGTTTCTTAAGATCCAAAAATTGAAGATATGGAGGAAAAAATTGCATCTCGAATGTTGAGGAAGGGTGATAACTCTTCATCTTTTGTAATAGAAAGGAAATTCCTCTCAAAGGGAAGCTATGGGACATGTAGGTATTTAAGGACCCACACTATACTCACATTGCAAGGATAAATGTGAAGTTTGATCCCACCTTGTTTTTACATACACCATTAATAGATAATTATTTTCCTTACAACCAAGCACCTCACCCTTTAGCCCATATGTAAGGGCAAGATATTCTTTAGGGCTCAAGGCTATTCAACAACAAGCCTTGAATCCATTACAACAATATACTGAATATGAGCTTAACATGCCACTTACAAGAATTGAACCTAGGTGGAGAGGATAATAATCATGCATCTCAACCACCGAGAATAAACCCAAATAGCACCTTTGTTACATAATTACGAGATTGTTGGGAGAAAATTTGCAAATTTAGCTAATCCACTAATCGATAATGTTATCAAGTTTTTAAAAATTGGTGTGGTGTTCCATGGAAGTATTGAAGTCTTCATAACAGGTTGAGTATAGCCCCACCATATATTATGTGGTTTATTTTGAAGGCCAGGGAGACTATCATTTTCTAGGGAAAGAACCTATATTCTCCTTAATGCTAGATTATAATCATACTAGCAATGACCGAATCAATACAACATTCATAGCCTAAATTTATCATTCTTGAAGAGGAATAAAATTTATTATAATTGTTGGCTTAGAATATTGACCTTCTCACTCAATTAGGATCCCCTTCGAAATATAGTCATGGTCTCTTGATGAGGGATCAGATAAACTCAATTTTGATTGAGTAATGAAAATGATTTAGATATAGCAAGAGTTAGGCTATATACTATGAAATCATATTGGTAGGTTTCTTAGGACCTCCAATTCTTAGGATCTTTCAAATAACAAGCAAGGATGGTTGGCCTCATTAATTGTATGATACTTGTAAAAGCCTATAACTTTAAAAATTTCATAGTCAAAGGAGAATCAACATTACTCATCCATTATCTTAACAAGAAGGCCAAGCCTTCACGATGGGACCTTGAATGGATAATTTAGATGGGGTTTTTCGTAACCCTAGATTTGAAAATGCAAGGTTCATTCATGTGCAAAGAAGTGTGAACTAAGTAGTAGATCAGATTACAAATAAGGCATTTTGATCCAAACTCAACATATCTCTAGATCTAGAGGTGTTAGCTCTATAGACAATTCAAATTGGAAGGCCACATGTTGCCTAAAATAAACAAAAATTCAACCACACACCTAAACACACAACCATGTCAATGCTATCAATAATAAAGTCAACACCACATTCAATTTCCATTCATGTTAACTCACTTAGCTTGAACACTTCTAAACAGGCTTCTCAAATGGTATCCATATTACCAATAATCCTTTTATGACACAATGGTATTACATATCCTTCATTCTCCATACAAACCATGATAAAAATATTTTTTTTGTATTTTGCTCATGAATATTAATCTCTTAGTGTGGTGGAGGACTCTCAACAACAATTATTCATAGAAGATATATTGTTCCAAAATCCTATCTTCCATATGAGTTTCAATTCTCTTTTTACTTTATTTATTTATTTTATTCCAAACTCGAAGTCCTAAAATAATAAATAATAAAAACAACAATTTCTCATAACAATTTATCTCCATTCATAACTAATCAAAATTGAAAAAAAATAAAATTTGAAAAGTCAACAAAGTTTGAGTTGAGAACAATATCATCAATTCACTCATTAATAAAAATTAAAAACACAAGAAAATACAAATAGTTTTGTTTACTTAATCTCCAATGACTTTAGAGTTGAATATAATGTGATCAATTCACTTACCAATAAAATTAAAAAAAACAAGACTTTAGAGTTGAATATAATGTCATCAATTCACTTATCAATAAAAATTAAAGAAACAAGAAAATGTAAAGAGTTACATTTACTTAAAGTACCAATTAAATTTAAATGGAAAAGTTGATTCACTCAAAATGGTAAAAAATAAAATAATACGGTTATCATTATCCAATTTTAAGGTCATGGTTAAGCGAGACACTAAATTGGTGTATAAGACCTTCTTGTTTGTTGAACAAGGGACGCACTTCCAGACACCAAATTGGTATAGAGACAAAGGATCCACCTCTGCGCATTGATTTGATTGCTAAGTTTACGAAGACATACTTACTCTACCCCCTCTGATTTTTAACCGAGTAGTCTATAGTGCGACTTTTTGAAGGCTTTTACGGTGACTTTTTACGGTTTAATTTTTCTAAATTCCGACAGGAATTTATTGAAAAGAGAAGTTTGATTGCTAACTTTGCACAATTGAAGTGCCCTAGAGGTTTTTGAGGGTGCTGAATCCATATATAGAGTCAAAAAACCAGTTTGAATAACAAAAACCAAGATTTTACCTCAAAATTTTTCACGCACCTGAAACTTCAAAAAGTCCCACTAAAGACAACTCCATTTTTAACTTATAACCTCTTAAGGAAACACATGCTCTTAACCATTAAACCTACTCAAACTGTATTTACTTAACTTAAATAATAATAAGTTTTTTTTACTTAATTTAAATAATAACAATTTTTTCCTTAAATAAATATTTATATATAATTAAAACTCCTTTTCGAAAAATCAAATTTTTTATTTTATTTTAAAAGAAAGATGAAGATATGAACTCCTACTAGATTTTTTAATATATAATTAAAACTCCTTTTCGAAAAATCAAATCTTTTATTTTATTTTAAAAGAAAGATGAAGATATGAACTCCTACCAAACTTAAAAAGTGGTCAACTAATCAAATCAAGAAGAAAAAGGAACCTTACCTTTGAAGCACCAACCTTAAAATTGATGCCTTTACCTTTCATGGTTTGGTATATTTTATGGCCACCTCACTGACCCACTAATTCTAACCAACCTACCTACCCACCAAATGCATTTAGACCATAACAAAAAATTACCAATAATGGAGTGTGATTGACTTATTCAGCTAAACGTGGATACTTTGAAAAAAAGATATTAATATATTTGTTTTTCTTAAATATAACCAAACAACCCATATATGATTTATTTATTTAATTTTAAATAAAAGCTAAAATTATAGCTAGATTGTAATACCTGGACAGCAGAGGGCCCAGACACCAGTCTTATAACCTGTTATAAGTAGTGAACCTAGGAGAGTAGTGCAGCACTCAAATTCTTCATTGCAGGCATCGTCTCGCGATCGATTTTTGAAAAAAACACAGAAGTCGATTCTACTAACAGGCAAGAAATGGCTACGGAAGGTGTGCTCTTCGGCATGGGCAACCCCCTGTTGGACATCTCTGCTGTTGTAGACGAGGAGTTTTTGAACAAGTGAGCGTTTTCTGACTTGAAAACCTGTGGGTTTTAGGGTTTTAGATTATGCAAATACGGTGAATGCTGATATGTTTTGATTGATTTTGTTCCAGACACGATGTTAAGCTCAACAACGCGATATTGGCAGAGCCAAAGCACTTTCCAATGTACGTTCTTAGTTTGCTGTCAGTTTTTAGCTGGATCTGTGTTCTTTCGTGATTTATTTTATTTTATTTGAGTGAACATTTAAGGGTATTTGAGCCTGTGACCTCAATCGATAGAGGTTAAATCGAACTGTTACTAGGTTGGTTGATGAATGGATGAATTTGGCATATGCTTTGGATTTTGTAAGACATTTGATGGATCTTTTATCTTTCGGTTTAAAATCATTCCATGGGATTTGAACTCGCGACCAACTGTAGGGAATCGTTGTTTGATAGTCATTGGATCCAACTATTGTCTGTTGTTTGTATGTTAGTATTGATGGGAGTTCAATGTTCCCTCAGATTTAATTGATCTATTGTACTGTTGCCACGCGATTATGTCTCTGATAAATTTGTTCGCGTAATTGATCTGCTGAATACGGTTGTTCTCGGATGTGTGTATCTGCATGGATGCCAATAAATTTGTGTTCTCAAAATTTCTTGCATGAAGGAAGATTAGTAAAAGTTGTTGGTTACTCTCTGGCTGCGGCCGGATGTGTGAGATTACGTTAATATGATAAGCACTGGTTCCATGCTAATGCAGCGGTGGCGTGTGTCCTGCTATTAACCAAGTCTTCCTGAGGTGTGAGATATTGTGTTAATATCATAAACTCTGGTTATTTGTTAATGCGGCAGAGCTGTAAGTCCTGGTAACTGAAGGTCATTTTTTGAGTGCGTTGTTCATCCTAGCTACTGCCTCATTGATCACACACCTCGAGCTGCAGAGTTAGGGATTCATCCATCTGCCCATTTCAGTATTTGCATTATCTTGTGATCTACATATCTTCCCAATACAGTTCAAGGTTGTATGAATTTGTTTAAGTACTTCTGGCATCATGATAGATCGCAGTTGCTGCTTGACCACTTCGTTTTAATAGGCACTTTGTACTGCTGTTTAATGTGACTATTATTCGTCAGTCTCTTAGAGTACTTTGATTTTACACCCACATCCAGGAATATTTTTTGGAAGTGATTTAAGAAACAATTCCCAAAGGCTTCTGCCCTGTTCAGAGCAGACTTCCGTCTGCCAAGGCGCTACAGGCCAGGTCCGAGAGGTAGCTATTCTGCAGGGCTTGCAGCTGGTTTCTTCTTATTGAAACTAATACTATTTTTGCAGATCTGGTTGAGAATATAACGCTGGTTGACTGCTTAACACACCCTTGATCTCATCAGGTAGCATTCCCTTAGTTTTTGAGGGTATCTTGATTTTACACCATCATCTTGGAATGTTTTTTTTACAGGTGATTTGAGAAACATGCCCCAAAAGGGCCTGCCCAGTCCAAGAGGTTGCTATTCTAGGTGCCAGGTCTAAGAGGTTGCTATTCCACCAAAGTAGCCTGGGCCTTGCATTGGGTTTTATTCCTTTGAAACT
The DNA here is from genome assembly GCA_034641835.2 of Pinus albicaulis. Lineage (NCBI taxonomy): Eukaryota > Viridiplantae > Streptophyta > Pinopsida > Pinales > Pinaceae > Pinus > Pinus albicaulis. Next base: position 1,289,143,678 of record CM076579.1, read on the forward strand.
GATATAGTTTGGGTGGGGCAGATCCAGGCAACAATGGAGCCCTGGTGGATTCTGCATAACACTCCCTTGATCTCATCGATATACCAATGCCCTGGTTATCTAGCCATGCTTGAAGTGTTCGTTCTTTGATGGTTATCGCTCATTCTACCAACCATTTTGGCATAATTTTGAACATTTTTTCAGGCAAAGTAGCAATACTTTACTGGATGTGATTTGGACTCTCAAGTCGTACCTGGTCCATGTGAAGACCAGGCTGAATCAACGGGGCCACACTAAAACTGGCCTGAGTCAATGGTTTTCCCATGTGAGTAATTGGAAATCGTTTTATCCCATGTGAGTAATTGGAAATCGTTTTAGACACAAAGAGTTTGACTTGGGAAAAAGGGGTTTTTTTTTGGGTGAAATTTAGTATATTTTCTTTGTTGTTTATTTATCAAGTTTTCTGCTGTCTTTGAGTTGCAAGCTTCCTCTACACTTGCATAGATCCATCTCAATCCTGGATCTATTAATTGTTAAAGGGGCTCAAATTTTTCAATGTGCAAATCTTTCAATAATACAAAAATCCAAGGTTTGCACCTCAAGGGATTTCATTCCTCCTAGTGTTTCATAGATCTAGGGTTAAGATGGATCCATGCTAACTAGTCTTATTTATTTACTTAGGTTGCCTTGTTTTTACATTTGTCTGTACTCATTTCATTTTATGCCCATCATTTTTTGTCTTGGACTAGTTTCTTAGCTTCTTGTGGCTTTGTTCTTAGATTTTATATGTTTTCTTAATTCATATTGGAAGTGTCATACTAGGGGACGCTCCTTGTACATAATTGTGTTATGCACAAGAGTGCTTAGGGAGAATGATGCTATGTCTCCTATGATTCTCCCTACCTCAATTGGGAGCTCCACACTTCCTTTCATGCTCCAAAATGCTCCTTGTCACTCTCCCCACACTTCCCTCATGATCCTCCCATGCTCGTCCTTGCGTGCTCTTACCACGGTACCTCTGTGCTCTTGTGATTCTCTGCCCTTGAAAATGTGGAAGAAGGCATTTAAAAGAAAGTGGGGGTCCTTGTGTAGGTTTAAATATCCCCACACTTCCCCCATGATTCTCCCATGCTCGTTCCTGTGTGCTCTTGCCACACTACCCCCATGCTCTTGTGGTTCTCCTTCCTTGAAAATGAAGAAGGCCTTTAAAAAAAGTGGGGGCCTTTATGTAGGTTTAATTCTAGGACCTGTGTTGCATGAGTTTGCAAACGGTGGGGTTTGCGAACTTGTCTCGGGTTCTTGTCCCCATGAATCAGGTGCTGGAACGAGTACTTCTTAGACAAACCTCAAAAACGGGTGTGTGCGGGGTTTTTGATGTCTTTTTTTTTTCATTTGTCCAGAAATCCTTTTCTTCTCACATTCCACGCAATGGCTTGTCACTGTGTTGAATAAGTTCATGAAAGTTCAAAATTCTAGTATCAAACAAATGATAGAGAAATGATTTGGGTATCCGATATCCATAGGATATATCAGATGGAAGATAATCTCCTCTTGCCCAAGAATAACTTACAAATAACTTAATAAGTTTAATGCATCCTTAATTAACCAGTTCACTATAGTGACATTTTTACAGTTGAAGTTGGGTTTTAAAGATTTCCAGGTTAATGCAGCCAAATCAATGTACCATTCCTTTATCTGAATATGGTAGAATCATACTGGAGAAAGAATGTTATGTTATTTTTAGCGCAAACCCTATTCTTAGCCTTCATAGTTTACTTCGATGTAGTTAGTAGATCCATTGAATATATAAGCTAAAGTATTGTTCATGAAAGGATTAATAGAAGGATGACATTATGTTATCTAGAAACATTCTTTGAAGGATTGATAATAATAAATTTCTTGGAGGTGAAATTCATCTATAAATATAGATATTCTTTCACTGATAGGAATCAAATCATCTTTTCTAGCATGAATATGTCGTCCATGTCATTAATGTCATTAACTTTATTATACGCCTTAACAACACTGTGTTTCAACCTAATAACGAAAAGTATATGTATTTTAAAAGGATTTTAGTCCACGATTTCGACTTCGTATTTCGAGCTCTTTTCTTAACGGTGACTGTCTTTCGACATCGACCATCTCAGTGCAATGGGCCCACTCCCACTCCGTCTCCGATATCGCTCCCTGTCTCTGTTACGTCTCATTCTCCGTTAACCTCCATTTGAATTTAAATTTCGTTGCCTTCCCGAGCCCATGCGATTGGTTGAAAAGGAAGAATAACCGCAGTCATTGCAGTTGAGAGGTAAATGAGCGGAAAGGAGCGGAATTTATGGAAATATGGGAAGAACAGACCATCGAAGAGTTGAAAAGAGCCTAGGTTTGTTTTGCAGATCCTATGTGATGTTTGGAAATGGGAGATAAATGAACCATATTTCGCCTCTTTTGCGTTGCCTGGCTACTGGCAGGATTTGATCTCAAATCTTCTGATTTGCTCCAGTCAATTATTTCCAGCCCCTCTTCACTCAGTTATTGACTTCCCACATAGAAGAATAAATCAAATAATGTTCCAAATTTGAGTATGAGAAATGCAATATAATGAAATCATGTCATCAATTTTTCAAATGCAAATTCATAGAAAAAAGCTCTAACCCCAATGCAAAATTTGAAGATTCTTCCTTGTTTGGCCGTTTCAGAGCCATGGGTCTCTATATCCCTCTTCGAGGAAGCCCTAGCAGGGTTTCCTAAAGTAAATATTGGTCCCCTACAATATGGATTTTCAAGCCTTAGCCTATAGGTCATAGCACCAAAATTCATTTGGTATGATCCTAGTACCAAAGTTGATTCAGTACAATTCTGTCATGGATTGTTTTGGAACTAGAAAAGACAACCATAAAAACCAGATAGAAACAACAAAGAAACTGGACTGGGCAGATTTTGAATGAGACTTATTCCTTGAATTCCTGTTCAGGGAATTCTTCCATGAATAAATCTTCTTTAGATGATTCGTTTGCTGGGAAAAGGAAATTTCTGGGAACTTCACTTTTACCAATGAAATTATGTTCTATGTTTAAAATGAATGCCAAATTTTAACTGTGGCTTCTACCATTTGTGGGGTCCAAGATCAATTTTGAGTCTCCTATGAAATGTAGGCTTTCTATTCATCGCTCAACTGCAATCTTCATAAGCAGCGATAAAGCATAAAACTAAATGCTATTATTTGTGCCCGAGATCGGTACATATTTTGTTAAATTTAGATAACCATGGTATGTTCTATGCTTAGTGCAGTTTACTTCAATCTTTCTTATGAGCCCAATTCAGATTTGCAATCACATAACCATTGAAAGTAAATGCTCATGGAACATAAGAATAAATTGATAGAAGACAAGCCAATACAAGATACAAGAATTTGTAATTCTTCTTATTCAGCAGAGATAGAGAGAAATGTATTTTACAGCAGTCAATAGGATGCCCTAGCCAGCAAAGACTTTGCTGGTCAAACCAACCCTTCAACCTCCAATCAGGTTCAGTCAAACATAGTCAAACTTGGCCTTCCTTCAAAGTCAAACTCACCCCAAAAACCACTCCACAAAACTGTCAAATAAGCAGTCAAAAATCTGCAGTCAAACCAGTCAATGTTGCAGTCAACTCTGGTCAACGCTGCAATAAATGCTGTGATAAAAGGTCAACATTTGACCTTGGTTTTTGTGCCTTCAAATGCGGCTTCTACAGATCGGAATTCCTGCTGCAAAAATGCAGTCAAACGATGGATGTTGACCCAAAGTCAATGCTGTCCAGATTTGCCCTAAACCAGTCTGAAATTGCAGCTTCCTGTTTTCACATGTGTGGAGGAGAGAGAAGCCTTTAGGGCTGTACGAATCAATCAGATGAGAGAGAGATGTGTGAGATGAGTTGATGATGAATCATGTCTCTCCTATTTATATCCATGACTGAGGGTGAGTGACACATCCGTTGGGGCTCGTGAGCCTACATTACAATGGCTCACGTTACAATTCAGGCCAACCTTGACAAATTGCACATGTGTGGAAAATAAATTCAAAATTCAACTTCTGCTCATCCGAACAAGATGATCTTTAGATTAATCTTGTACCTCTTCGAAAGAGGAATCCAACAAAAATATCATCTCCATCATATGAGCAATGCAACATGGAGTTTGTATCTAGTTGCCCAAAATTAACATATTTGAAAGAAATGCATTGTTTTACAGAGTCAAATAAAATACTGCCAGTGCCACATATTTCTGGATTTCTTTGATATGCATTGTCAAAGAAACAATAGGTTACAGGTTTACATGACAAATGTGCAGAGGAATTATCATTTATTTGAATACTTTCTTATTTCTATTCAGCCATACCCCCATATTGCGAAACATGGCAAAGCTGGATGAGCTGCCACTCTCTTATTAGTGTATCAGCATTCAAAACAAGCTAAGTGAGATCCCCTTCTCCATTCATTTTCCCATTTGACAACTTTATTGCTATGCCCAAACCTCACTAACATATAAACAAATGTACAAATAGATGATTCACTGTTTCCTTGTTGATTTTGCATAAATTGCACTTTGCTGGACCATGCCAATTTCTCTTCTGTCCGTTATTCCAGGTTAGTGTTTTATATGACAGCCCAACAATAGGAATATTTTGGTTCTATTTGATTTATAAGTCTTTTTCCACTTCCATTTCTTTTACCCTTCATCATCTTCTCTCATCCTAGCTACATACCCTAATTTTGTTGTGTATGCCCCTAATACCTTAGTCTTTGACCATTTCAATATATCTTGTTCAATGAGCTTAAAAACACTGTGTTTTAGTCTGGGAAAATATTGATTCTGATCCTGACCTAATCCTCTCTGCAAATCCAAATAAGTAACAATTTTCCTGTCTTTGCTCAAAGTAGGAGCCATATTATCTGATGCACTATCGATACCCTGATTATGTAGAGCATTAATTAGTGGAGCTGGAAATATGTAATTCCCAAAACATTACATCCATCCTATGGGTCCTAGCAAATCCTTGCCTTGTTCCCTTATCCTACTCTCCTGGCCAACCATTTTTCAAATAGTGGGAATGCCTTCACAATTTTTATTTTTATATTTTTTCCAGATCCTTATCCTTATTCTGTCCTCCACTGGTGCTGCTCCTAAATATTTTTTGCTTCATCACTCTGCTTCATAAACCCTGATTGTGAATTATTCTCCATACACACTTTTAGTTGAGTCCTTATACACCTGCCCTTCTTTCTCTTGCTATTTTATTCCATTTTAACTTATTTCCTTTACCTACTTTCTAGGTCAACCATTTTCTGATCAGGGGACAAGAGGTCGATTCCAATTGTTACTACTAGAACCTCTAGGTGCCTACGTATGCCCTTTCCATAGACACAAGTGAATCAGGGATATGAACCTCAAACCTCCTCACACATAATGCTTCATATTCATGGCCATTGCCAATTGAACTGCCCCCTAAGGGCTAACATTGCCTTCCATATTACTAAAGCTACCTTAGAATTTTTTCAGTTATTATCCTGTCTTCCATTGGTGCTACTCTATTATATTTTATCTTAAAGCATTCTGCCCCCATAGGCCCTCATTGTGAATTGTCCTCATTAGTTGCCGGTGCTTGATCAAACAAATGTATATTCTGGAGTCCCCATATACCTGCCTCTTGGAGTCTCTTGCTATTTTGTTCCATTTTGCAGTGGAATTTCGTTCTTCTCTTATTTGCTTGTGCCCGGAAAACTAAAGAACTTTATTTTAATTTGATCCAATATTCATTTTGGATTATATCCAAAGAACATCTAGCATTCTGGGAATTCCTTCCAACATCCATTGAACCATGGTCTCCTGGAGATAGCCACGTAGAAGACTGATTTGTAAGAGTCTATTTGCTTTTACAGCGAAATCCAGTTATTAAACTTGCAGTCATTAGCTTTTAAATGCAAGCCAAGATATTTGATTCCTTTCTCATCTGTAGCATGCTATAATGTATGTCTGGGTGTATGCATATAGTCTACCTGGCATTAAGTTCTTGTCTTTGATTTTTTTGTTGAGTTTATATAGTAGTTTTTCTCTTGAATTGTTGTAGAAATACATAATGTTTCTTTGATTTACTCTGTTTGTGATCGAATCAGGTATCAAGAGCTTGCTGATAAAGAAAATGTTGAGTACATTGCAGGAGGTGTGGTTTCCGATCCATAAAGAAAGTGTTGCATATTAAAAATGATATTATGGACATTTGGTAGGTTTGAAATACTAGTGTTTCTTTTGGAGTGACTAATATCTCTTTTCTGGTTCGCTATAATTCTATGAAATGCAGGGGCTACACAGAACTCTATCAAGGTTGCACAGGTGAACATCTCTTTCTTTACTTGAAATTAACTTGTTTCTATCATTTAATTCAAACGCGATCAGTTCTCTTCACATCTGATCAGGTTATTTTCTGTGGATTATATTTTATAGTGGATGCTCCAAGTTCCCGGTGCAACAAGCTACATTGGGTGCATTGGCAAGGACAAGTTTGGGGCAGAGATGAAGAAAAATTCAAAAGCCGCTGGAGTCAATGTAACTTCCTTTTTTTTTTGTAAATTCGGTGGGTCCATTCCATTTTCTATTTATATTTGAAGGCAGGCTACATAATATAAAAGTTAAACTGTGGCCTGAACCTGCCCGCAGGAAACCAGGTCTGTTGGCCATCTAAATGCATGATAAGCAGTCCAAAACTGAAATTGTTTCATTCACCTAAACTTCTCCTGAGCTGTCTGTTCTATTACTCCTATATTTGCTTTCCTAGAGCATTTTGAAAATTGATTTCTAAGCAGTAAAATCATCAAAATTTAAGACAACAGTAACTTCAAAGTTTCTAAAAGACATAACTATTACGCATCTGAAGAAGAGACTGGTGCTGGGTCCTTGGCACTGGTGCCAGGCATTTCTGCTTGTTGTACCTGTTGGAAGATCTGTTGAAGGATTTTTTCCATCCTTCCCACTTTATCATCCAGTCTACTAACTCTGTCAACACTCTGATATTGAGTTATCTTTATGTGCTGAGGAGTCAATGTAACTTCCATTATCTTCAGTGTAGTCCATTTCCATTGCTTTATACTTTCATTTGGCCAGTATTTGCAAGAATACTCTGTTTTCCTAAAGAATAACTGATATGAGAAACTGTATTTTGTGTTTCATACAGGTGCATTATTATGAGGATGAAACAAAACCAACTGGTACATGTGGTGTTCTTGTGGTTGGGGGTGAAAGGTGAGGAATAAAAATGTCTCTTAGCAGTGTGTTATTGTATTGTACAGTGTACTAGTTCTTTTGTCACTGACACCCCAGATACCTGAGTTTCTTGACCAATGTATACTATTTTCTTGATTGCCAGCTGTTTTCGTTAGGTTTTTTCTCTCTTGATATGTTTAAATATTAACCTTGTAATGTTCAGGTCACTGGTTGCAAATTTGTCAGCAGCAAATTGCTACAAATCAGAACACTTGAAATCACCGGAAAACTGGGCTTTAGGTAATGTACTGAAGTTTTTGCTCTCTTTTAAGTTATTTTCTCAATGTTTAGGCTTTACTTAGATCTAAGTTTAAAAGGAAATTAGTGTTTGTTGTACAGTTGAGAAGGCCAAGTTCTTTTATATCGCTGGATTTTTCCTTACAGTCTCGCCGGAGTCAATTCAACTTGTGGCTGAACATGCAGCTCAGAAAGGGAAGGTAAAGTGTATTTTAGTCACTTTTGTATCTGGAAACAGAGGGGTTATTTTGTTATTATTTGGCAAACTAACAATGTCCATGCCAAATGGTCTTACTTGAGTTGTATCTCATGTCGTGCAGATATTTATGATGAATCTTGCAGCTCCCTTTATCTGTGAATTTTTTACTGAGGCACTGATGAAAGTTTTTCCGTAAGACCTACTTCCTTGCATTGTTTTTGTCTGATATCTAGATAGCAGATGATTATACAGATAGAAATTAAAACGTTTCTATTTTCATGCCAAGTTGATTTGGCTTCTTTCTTCCATGATGCCTGAATTCCCTCTGTTATATCTATTATACTGTTTGAAATGTTTCATGATATCTGGGAATTGTCTCAGGTATATGGATTATGTTTTTGGCAATGAGACAGAAGCGAGGACTTTTGCACGGGTGCAAGGGTGGCAGGTATATCATTTGATTTCTTAATTTATGACCAATATACTTCTGAACTTGAATGGAGTAGATGTTTACTAAATCTTGTGCATTTTCTAGACTGACAATGTTGAAGAAATAGCCCTAAAGATGTCAGCACTGCCAAAGGCAACTGGAACTCACAAGAGGATAGCTGTTATTACACAAGGAGCAGATCCGGTAGTCATTGCAGAAGATGGAAAGGTAATTATTTTCTGTCTTTTGTCTTTTGTTTATAGCCGACATTGATAATACGATAATAATTCTTGAATATTGTACCAGAAGAGGCTAAAAGTTGCAGAGGATAATAAGAGAATATGATTAATGATAATATGAGCTCAATCTAGTTCTTAGCAGTTTGTTGATGTCTGGAGTTCTTGCTTGGTAAAAATTGTGCAACCCCATGAGAGTTAACATTGGTGACAAACTGTATGTAGAGTATGGTCTGTGACATGGCATGGCCATCACCATTATCTTTACAAACTGATCTTGGATGATAAGAGAGCTCAGAAACATCATCTCGGTTCATGACAGAAGCTGATAGATAGCTTGCCAGGATTTTGTTAGACTCTAGAGTCTACTATAAAATTAAAATCTCTATTGTTAAAAGAACCATTAGCAGATGATGACCTTATTTGAACCGTATTGTGAGAATTTCGAGGTTGTTGGTAATGGAGAATCGAGTAGAACGGTTAACCTCAGTTTTAAAGCTGAAAATAAATTTGCACTAGAACGCTGATTTTGAGCAGTGTTGACTCTGAGATGCCTCTGCAAATATTTCATCTTTTGATCTGTCATGAGTCACATTATCTCAGCAGGTTGTTGTTGTCTGGAGTTCTTATTGGTAAAAATATTTCAACCCCGTGGGAGTCAACATTCGTGACAAGCTCTATGTAGAGTATGGTCTGTGACATGGCATGGCCATCACCTTTATCTTTACAGTCTGATTCTGGATGATAAGAGAGCTCAGAAACATAATCTCGATTCATGACAGAAGTTGATAGATAGTCTGCCAGGATTTTGATGGACTCCACTATAAATCTCTAACCCTAAAGGAAACCTTAGCAGATGACCTTGGAACGGAGAATTTAGTAGAATGGTTAACCCAGTTTGTTATTATACTCAAATTGTATTACTTTAAAGCTGAAAATAAATTTGCTCTAGAATGCTGATTTTGAGATGCCTCTGCAAATGTTTCATCATGCGATTTGTCATTAGTCAGATTATTTATATATGGATTGATCTTTGTTTTTTCATATCATATATGTATATTGCATTTACCTTTTATTTTATATAATATAGTTATACTATCATATAATTGTTTTTTTATTAGGAGAGGCACAAGTTGTGATAGAGAGGAAGCTATGCACATTTTATTTGCCAAGGGCCATTGATTGCTAAATGAAGAAACTCTTGGATTTTCTGGTGTTTAAAAATTAAATTGCCACATATCTCCGCTGGTCTGTCATGAGCGTTTTAGCTGTTAATTTGTTATTGTTTAGTTTCATGGCACTTTTAATGGGAATTATCGAGTAGACAAATTTTGCATCAAGTGCTTTTCTCTTCTTTCAAGAAACAAATGGTTCTTGTTATCTGAGTGTCCTCTTATTTTTCGAAATGTTGAGATCATCATATTTGTTGACATTTCAGGTTACGTTGTTTCCAGTGATTTTGATTCCGAAGGAAAATATTGTTGATACAAATGGAGCAGGTTTGGATATTTTGTTTTGTGTCTAATGCTTAAATGTTTACAAAATTTAGGTGTAGACAAGCAAATACTGAATTCTCTTTCTTTCTTGTTTTGTCAGGAGATGCATTTGTAGGAGGCTTTTTATCTCAATTGGTGCTGGGTAAATCTATTGCGGAATGTGTCAAAGGTGGAAATTATGCGGCAAATGTTATCATACAACGATCTGGTTGCACATTTCCTGAGAAGCCAAGTCTTCTGTAGGCTTATGTGACCTTTTTATAACATTGCATATTTCAATTTTGTTGTTCCTGCTGCACAATGGGCAGGAACTTCCAAACAGAACACCAATGTTTCCTCATTTTTAGGGGAACATATATGAGTAATTTTTTTATTTTCGTAACGTCTCAGAAAAAATTCCCCAATTTCTACATGTTATTCTAATATTCTTTTGTTAATTAATTAATTATTATTATTATTATTATTGTTTTTTAATGTTTATGTAATTGTTAAGAATCATTTTTTAAAGTCAAAATTCTATTCTTTAATTAGATACAGTACGAAATGTTAGAGGTTTTTATCAAAGTCCAAAATAACCTAAGCCAAAACCATATGAGCTGTCCCACAAGTGGGAAAATCAGCTGAAAGTGCCGTCTTTAATTGAGTTTGACAATATTGTGACGAAAAAAGTCTTGTGTAACCAGGGGCATCTAACTAAAACTATAGAGAGAGAGGAGACTAGGAAAACTAAAAATCCAAGAAACATAACAGAACTGACTAATAGAGTCTGAAAAAGGCAGGTAGATAAGAAGTATCCAAATTAATGGGATGGCTGGTCTGTTCGCTGGAGGGAAGCATTGTTGGGGGATGGCTGGTTTGTTTGCCGGAGGGAAGCATTGCTGGGCCTGTAGGTGAGCCCAACTCTATGCGCCGCAGGCTTCCTTTGATGTCAAGAAGAAGCTTCTTCAGCTTTGTTTTGGTTAGTTGACTGTAGGGGAGCCCAACTCCAAGCACTGGTAATCAAGAAGAAGCTTCTTCAGCTCATCCAAATTTTGCATAATGCTGTCCTTGGACTTGTGCCTATCCACCAAGACTTTGCCCATCAAGAGCTTTATATGCCAATCTAAAGCAATTGCGCAGAATCATTTTAAATGCCAATATAAAGCAATTATGTAGAATCATTTTAAATGCCAATATAAAGCAATTGTGTAGAGATAATGATTCTGGCACCCTCTGGTGTTTAAACTTCTTGCGTAACAATGTACATGAAGAGCTTTATATGTCAACATAAATCAACTGTGTAGAGATAATGATTCTAGAACCCTCTGTTGCTTTGCCTCTCCTATTGAACATCTTAATTTTGCTGCACCAATTTTTGGCCTGAACATCTGGTGGTGTGTGCGACTGATAGCTTTGGTTTGAGGCTTCAGCTCTAAAATGTGCTTGAGACCCCCACATTCCCTTTTCCTCTACCACCTCATCTACAACGGGCTCTTTGGCGAGTCATTGCAGCACGAGGGAGAAACCCTTGAGCTGGATAGAAGAGAATGAAGCCGGGCTAGAGAAAATGTAGGCCAAGAAACCCAAGGATACCATCCAGCGAGGCATCGTGCGAGCTAGAAAAAGAAAAAAAGAGCTCCTCCCCCAAATCAGGTGAGGGCAAGAGAAAGGCCAGGGAAAATGCTCCACCATCAAGTTATACACCGAGAATTTGTAGGCAAAAGCTATGGTAGTCCAAGGAAACCATCAAGTTATACTCCGAACTATGGTAGTCCAAGGAAACAACCAAGGAGCAGTTTCCAAAACGTAAATGGCAAGCTTGCCGAGGAGCCTAGTTGAGAAAACCTCCTACGGTGATTAATGCAATCTTCAATACAATATTTTAAGAATGACATGGGGGGTGTGTTCGGGTAGCCTATGCACATAGCCTAGGCTTGCCGAGGAGCCTAGCTGAGAAAACCTCCTACGGTGATTAATACAATCTTCAATACAATATTTTAATGAATGACATGAGGGGTGTGTTCGGGTAGCCTAGGTTTGCCGTCTGGTCGCCACCTCCGTCCGTTGCTGGTGTTTCACTTTTGGATAATGTTGTCCTTGGACTCTGCTTATCCACCAAGACTTTGCCCATCAAGAGCTTTATATGACAGCATAAATCAACTGTTTATAAATAATGAGACTGGCACCCTATAGTGTTGCTCATGTTCGGGATCCATGTAGCCATAATGAGACTGGCACCCTATAGTGTTGCTCATGTTCGGGATCCATGTAGCCAAGTTATCCATTGCTTTTGAGTCCGGGTTGCTTTGCCTCTCCTGCCTAACATTTGCTTCTACTGCACCAATTTTGGCCTGAACGTTTGGTGGTGGGTGTGATTGATAGCTTTGGGTTGAGGCTTCAGCTCTAAAATACGCTCGGTATCCCCCCAAATTTCCTCATCCTTGGCAGCCCTTGAGAGCATGAATTGGATTGTTGTTAGAACCGGAAGGGGAATCCTAACAGTGTCTAGGCATGTAATCATGAAAACACGAAATCTCAAAATTAGGTTATGGAAATATCCTATTCTCTTGTCCTTTACTCCGTGGTTAGCTAGTTAATGATAACAACAAACCGTTATCAAACAGATGTTCATTCTGGCCATTCCTCTATAGAATATTATGACAGCTTTTATAATTTACTTTCCTATTTGCAATGAACATAAATGTTCACCAACGCAAAATCAAGAGCACAATTTCCAAAACAAACTCCCGTTGGATACAAGTGCTTTGTCTTCTTATCAGTTCCAGTTTGCTTAAGCGATAATGTGATTTAATCAAGTTTGGAAGGATTTAATGAGTTATACACCTGATTTCATAAATAGAATTTTTCCTGTTCTATTTTTCTGATCATACTTTATTGGACCTTTTAAATATCGACCTTCATCACATGCAGTTTAAATATGGTCTGTATCCCTAGTTTTTACATGCAGTTTAAATATGGTCTGTATCCCGTGTTTTTACACGCGGTTTAAATATCGACCATCTGTATCTTTTTACATGCAGTTTAGCGCCATCCTTTTTCCTCGGTGCCCTAGTAGATCAGATCTATGCATTGCGTTTTAGTTTGTTTTATTTGATGCTTTGCCAACAGGAATATTTCACGAAGTTGGGATGCAATATTATCAATTCTTTCATCATGAGCTAGTTCAACCTTTTAGCTATTTATTTGCTCGTTTATGTTAACAGAAGTTTTTCCTTGATGTGATTGAGCTAACCGAGAGATCCTTTCTGTCCATTGGCCTGTGGTCTAGCTGTTGCACGTTGGAGAATTGAAGATTGTAATGCTGTGCTACCCAATACATGTTTGAATATATGCACATATTTTGCTATCATTATATATATATATCCTATGGGAAAAACTGGTCTGCTAAAAATACATAAAACATCTAAATTTTGTTAAAAATTTGTAATTTTAGTTGGATTCATATGAACCCAAACTATTATACACAAATACTCAAAAGTTTATAGTGTATATAGCAAGGGTGCATATAACCAAAATAACACATACAGCAACAAAGAGGCTGCAAATGGTCTGTAGAGTAAAAAAATCATCAAAATCCTGCCTACATTGGGAACCTCATCATCATTGTCACCCTCTAAGCAGTAAAATATGATAGAAACATGCAAAACTGGAAAAACAAATTAGACCAAAAAAATGGTCAACTGAAAATGCATTAAATTTCCAAATTTTGTGAAAAAACATGTATATTTAGGTGCATCCATATGAACTTGAACCATTATATCCAAATATGCAAAGTTTCTAGTGTATACGGCAAGGGTGCATATAACCATAGTAGCGCAGAGTGCAATCCATCTCTAAACAAAAAGTATGATAACAAAGACTCTAAATGGCACCTCTAGAGGCCAAAAAACATCATGTTCCAACATATAATTTCATATGATCAAAATTGCGCCTATATTGGAAACCTCATGTTCAATATCACCCTCTAAGCAGTAAAATAAGATAAGAAAAAGCTTAATACACCAAATCAATTATTTGGCTTTAGTGAAGGGTACATTTTTACTAGGGTCATGACAAAGGACTTTAATAATCAATTCCACCAACAATGAGGTACATATAAGGTTTTGCACTATTGATAAAATATTAGTTCCATGCCCTCAACATGACAAAATCTAATGGAATGTTGCAATCTTGCTGATCTTGAATCTCAAAAATTGCCAAGTTTGTTGAATTTTCAATGACATAAAAAATTCTCCATATGAAATTCAATTTGGTTGGAACTACTCTCACACAACATGACAATCTAAAGGAACGTTGCAATCTTGCTAATCTTTATCTTGAAAATTGCCAAGTTTGTTGAATTTTCAATGACAAAATATTCTCCATATGAAATTCAACGAGGTTGGAACAACTCACACATCTTGAAACAATTAATGGTAATGTTACAAATTTAAGTAAAATGATCACGAGTGCAATGGAGGAAATTGTTGATTTTTCTACAATAAACACAATAGAAACCAAATTTTTGATCTGATAATTAGTTCTAATGATCTTCAATTAATACTTCTAATGCAACTGGTATCATTAAGCAATTATACACACAATCTCAATAGTAATGTAGCAAAAACAATAGAAGCAAATAAGATCATAAAGAGACAATGATGCACAATAGAGAACAATTTTTTCCTGGAAAACCCAAACTTGGGAGAAAATGCAACAACTCTTATTTTAAGAGATTCTTCTTTAGCAAGGTTTACAATAAAATGTCTAGAAATTTGTGTCAAAAACTAAGTTGAAAATTTAGTCTCTCTCTCTTTTTTTTTGTTTTTTAAAATTTGCTCTCATGAGTCTGTTTTATATAAGAGGGATGATGAGTGAATGTGAGACAAATGAAGTGTCACATCATGTGTATATATACAAGTCGAATGGGTGCATTTGCCCCATGGGACACACCCTTTCATGGTGGGGCTTGTTGGAGAATCTAGTAGGGCAGTTATTTAAACTAATTCTCCTTATCCTTAACAAATGATTGTGAGCTTTAGTTATATTTTTATGTTTATTTATTAGATCTTTTCATCAAACAATTATCAAGAATGGAAACAATAAAGACAATAGACACAAAAAGTAAGCTCCAAGCCAGTGCAAAACCCCTCCAAGGGGAAAACTTAGAAATAATCTATTCTCTCATAGAATATGATCAAATAAGAAAACCAAGACCTCGAGACCAAAGTCAAGCCTCCTCCAAGCACCAAGTTAGCCCTCTAAACGATCTCTATGATAAGATTAGGTCTACCAAAATCAATGAAAGTCAACTCCTTTAAGATCCAATCCAATCAAAGTTTCGGCCCTCAAATTAGGTCTACAATTTTGGTTTGCAACTTTTGGTCTTGCAACAATTGTAGAAACCCTAGAATCTTCACACGTGAGAGAGAGAGTGATCACAAAACTTAGGTTTTCAGTTTCTTCTTGAGATGCTTCCTCTTCTTAGATCTTTGCTCCTTCCTTGTTTCTTACTTGAGATCAAATTGTAGTAATGTCTTCAAATGAATTGAACTTGCTTCCTTTATATAGCCTTCTCATGAGGTCGAATATGCCTCTTCTAGGCTGACTTGTTACTGGTAAGGTTGACTTGTTCTTGGAGGTCTTTTTGACTTTCTAGACACAAATAAATTATTTTTCATGTTACAACTTGCCCATATGGATTTTATACAAATAATATTGACTCTCTTAACTCATGACAAATATTCTTATGACATGAAAAACCTTAGAAGCCTAAGGAACATGCTTAACCTAGTCGACCAATCAAAAGGAAGCATGAAACCGATGCTTGAAAATAATATTTTTTCTTTCTTCTTTTGCTTGTTACATAAAATATACATAATGAAAATTATGAAGACCGAAACTAGTTACATTTTCCAACACTCCCTCTTAACTAGGGAGGTGTTCATAATTGTATAATGGGTACAATGCTTTTTCTTAATCTAAAGAGTTCTCATAAGAAGAGTCAAATTGATAAGCCATCCTTAACTATCAACATCATAACTAACATTGTCAACATAGAAAGACCTTAAATTGACAAGCTCTATTTGAGCATAGTGTTGGGAGGCTTTATGTGAGATGCCACACTACCTCTTAAGGTACATACCCCATCCAAATGTTCACTAGGTATGTTCTTTTAGGACTATTCTTATCTCGGATTCTTAATCCCCAAAGAATATCGTTCCTCTTCGACCACTCTTGCCTTGGATACTTGTCCAATCCTTAAAAGAGTGTCAGTCAACTTCCTATCTTGGATTATATATCCCCAAGGAGTATCAACCTAAGATGCTTATCCAATCCTCCATTCTCCTTCCAGTGCCTTCGTTAAGACTTACGATTGCTAGTCCTAGTCTAGTTTATGACACATGGAGAATACGATGTCTTTAACATCACTCCCTCTCAACCTAGAGAGGAGATTCCTTTTTTTCCTTTCAATTGGGAAACTTTCTAGTGTGTTTTCATCAATACATCAACTACTAGTCCTTCATGGAGATCTTTAAGTATACATGGCTTCCTCTTCTTCGTATCTTCATGAAATTGAGCTTCATCTTCTTGAATGTATTAGAGCTAAACTGTGACAGGATTAAGTCCATCAACCTTTCATATCACTTTCGTCTAGTCATCATCAACAAAGGTGTTATATTTAGCCAATCAAAGTGGATTAATTTTTTTAAAGGGATCATGTAGACTAATTTTTATGCTATTATATGCTTTCTTCTATAATTCCACGCTTCCTTTCATGATGCTACAAAAATCAAAACTCTTTTAGAGAATGCAACGGTGCATGCTACTCTATTTTCTAATAAAGAAAAGGAAAATTGCAAATGAACCTATTAGAGATGAAGCTTCAATAATGAAGATCCTTGGGATCTTCTCCTTCTGGCTTCTTCTTAGGTTCTCCCTTTTCTTCAACTATGTGAGCTTCACTCCTTTCCTTCTTTTTGTTGTTTTTCTTGTTTGGACAATCCCTCTTAAAATGTCCATACTCATTGCATTCAAAGCATAGTATTTTGGACATATCCTGTTTTCCTTTGGACTTTCCAAACTTCTCTCTCTTCTTCTTTTTGGACTTTATAACAAAAACTTGATATTTTTCATTTGATTTGGTGTCATCCATTGCCTTTATAACACAATTACCAATCAAACAAGAACTTGACAAAGATCTCAATTTTTTAGAGGTAGCAAAAAATCACTGATTTTGAGAAGTGTTGATTCAGAATACATTTTTTTTGGAACATATTTTTGACACTTAAAAATTTCTTAATGAATGTTTTTTTTAAATGTTGGTGCTTTTCATGCTGATTTCGAAAAGTGTTGACACAACACCAACCCCCTTTTTTGGGGCTTATTTTTGACACCTTAAATTTTCTAATGTATTAAGTATGAATAATTATTCTTTAAATTTAAATATCCAAAATTTAATATCATTTCATCAATCAAATCCAATTTCTCCCTAGTTTAAAATGCCAACTGGAAAATTTTATCCATAGCTCTAAATAGCTCCAAATTTACTTTGCCACCTTCTCAATATATTTTTCCTCAATTTGCTAACCTATTTTCATACAACATTGCTTTCGAAACTATTGGACACCTAATCCTTTATGGGTAGGTGTGGAAGGCGAACAGTCACAAAGGAGTCCAAGTGACCTTGAAATGTGGAATCCAAGGGTCACCTCATTGTATTATAGATGTACATCATATCAATGGTAATATGCAACAAATGCTTATCTTTCTATTTGAGTGTTTTATCTTCTCATACACCATGTGTGTGTTTAACATGGTATTGGAGCCATGATAAGTGGCCTTCTAAACATTTATTAGAATAGAGGTTACAGTATTTCCATTCCTCTACTATGAGAAGACCAGCCCTGCAAAGAGGAATATCTTGTGTCTATCAGAATTGCACATGAGTGTTTTTCTGCACATATTCGCTGCCCTTTTGCACCCACACTACACTACGCTCCTCATAGTAACGCTCTTCCCATCTGAGTGCTGCCCTCAAAATGTTTTGGCCTTTTGCTATTTTTATGTGCCCAATTTATCTGTTCGAGTTTATCTAACTATGGCAGGCCTCGAATCTACCCACTGCGCTCCTCATCGGTTCTATGATATTGCCTCTGACTTCCATTACCTCGTTCCAGTCATAAGGCTCTCTCGACATCGTGATACCTCTGGTTTCTCCTATTGCACATTTAATACTCCTTGAATCATTAGCACAGGTCAATTAATACACCGACTGTTGTTACCCAGTGGCACAACGAAAGCGTTGGAATCGACCCATATAACTCCATAATCTGGTCATACCTCGATACCTCCTCCTGTACATTTTGTCCATTCTTCTTCCCACAACGCATCCAACACCCTCATCTACTTTGCTCCCACGTCGGCTCAGTTCCATTGCTCGGCCTCGGCCCCTGATCTCTTCGCCCTGCTTGTGCTGCTCATATTGGCCGTGAATTTCAACGGGTGGGTGATGATATTGGTGAGCGTGGAATCCTTTCCGGCGCCCTTGAATGGAGTCTGACCGAAGAGCATCTCATAGAGGAAGACTCCCAGAGTCCACCACACAACTTTGGGTCATTTTGCTTCCGAAAAGGGTTCTTCACTGAGGTATACACGACTTTCTTCATGGGGAACATTGGGGATAAATGCAGGCCTTTCTAATACCTAATTAGGGAATCGTGGTAGCCGCTTGTCTCGGAGGGCACAATCCAAAAACTTGATTTCATTCACTTTTCTTGGATCGTTCTCCTTTACACGGAACAACAGACTTAGATTTGATGATGGTGGAATTCCTAGGTTTTGAAGAAAATATTGTCTATTCAGAATGGGTCCAGGCATCCTGGCATTCATAATGAGGGAGCGCAGACAAGTGTGGAGAAGTGGAAGAACTCAAAGGCTTATAAGATCATTATTCATGAGATTGAAACTCTCCATGGCTGATGAATTGGCTACGATATCTCTAAATCTTGGAGGTAGGTATTGAAAAATCTCTTCTGATTCATATTCGTCGTCATCTTTCGCATTGTTGTTGTGAGTGGTTTCCATTGTCTCCCTTGTTTGCCTAGAGAGAAGTACGTTTTATGAACAAAAACAATGCCAGAGCACTAGAGCATTGGCATAGAGGACAAAGAGAGATTTTGGAGCAAAAAATCATATCACATAGAACATTAGGGTACAAATAACGTTAGCATAGTAGAGAACTGACTAACTGCAATAACGCTTGAGCCGGAACGACAAATCATACAAGCTGAGCCAGAATGAAAAATATCCAGTTTTTTATGTTCAACGTGGCACAACGGAAGTGTTGAGTGGCTGGAATACGAGCCCAAGTGGTGTTGTTATTTTTTAACCCGCCACTGGTGTTGTTATTTTTCTTCTTTGTAACTCCTGCAATATTTCCTACTCTGTTCTCTTCCCACTCAAATTGAATTTTAGATTCCCTTTGAATACCAAATCCCTATTCGCATTATCTCATCCTTGACTGTTCAATTAAACTACTGGTGTTGCGTTAATATCGAATGTTGGTTCATATACGTTGAAGATTAAATGGTGCATTGAATGCTCTCTGCGAAGGCCGTGAAATCCAGTAATGTGTTTGGCAACAATGGTTGACATATGCATTATAGTGGGCACACCTGTGTTGAAGTTTTTCTGATGGTCGATGGAAAATATTATGGTTGGTGCATTGCTACATTAACTATACCATGTGTTGAACCTAAACTATGATTTGTCAGTGTTGCACATTGAAGACCTTGTATGTCTTGGAGTTTATAAATGATCATACATTCAGACCATGGGAGTTCTTATCTTGCAAGCATTGTAAGAAAGGGATAACGCAAGTTGCAAACTAAAGTTATGTTTGGTCTTCTATAATTTGAGTAGCAGAGTTTGTCCTTTGGGAATTCCATAATTGGAAGTTGATGAAAGAAAAGGGTCTTTGAAGTCACTTGTATTCTTTTGAAAGTAAGTTGAATCACATTGTAAACGGGTGCATTATCGGTTGAAGCCGACACCCTTCATTTCTTGAACTTGAGTTGTTTGGAAAATGGCTAAATTTTATGAAGTATTACAGTCCTTCGAAACTTTGATACAATCTACTATTGATGACACAATCTGAATCAGTAAAAATACTCTCTTTGACATTCAAACTTTCTTGCATCATGCACAAGACAAGATTGAGTTTTTACAGCTAGAATCTCAATTCTAGCAAGAAGAATTACAACAACGAAGTCATCATTCTGAACCTGTTTCTGTTCAAAAAATTGAGAGGGACTCCCATCAACAACAAGAATATAAAGTTGCAGTTGATTCACATTCAGTTCCTTGTACAAGAGCAGATTTACATGTAGATGCAATAGCTCAGTGTGCACTTCCCAAGTCCATCATCAGACCTTGGGAAGAGCTTGTCCACAACAAGCACAAAACTGGTCTTGGATATGACAAGGATGTTTCCTTTCATATTCTACACTACTCCAAGCCCATCAAATTTTAGAGTGCCAGATTTCTTTATGACAGTTCACCTTCCACTGTTCCAGATCCTGCTCCTCTTCCACAGCAACAACAACAACAAATTGAAAAATGCCAACACTGTGATCGAGTTGGCCATATGAAAGATCATTGTTTTGATCTTCACCCATGCAAGAACTGTGGTTGGCACACCCATTCTTCACACAGATGCTTCAGAAACAAGCCTCCTGCAAGAACAAAGATTCATCTTGGATGGATCGCTTCTTGGCAATGGGCATCAACAACCAAGAAGATGTTTAAGTCGCATGTTAGGTTCTCGAATATTGAACAAACTTGCAGTTGAGTTTTCGCCATCATCTCACCTTTTACCTGACAGGGGGGAAAATGGTGGTCATCTACAAGCTTTGAAGCCACATCAAGCAAGCCTGAGCGACAATCTCTCATTCCAGATTCATAGTTGTAGCCAGAGACACAACAGTTCAAGCGAGCTTGAGCCACAATTCATCATTCCAGATTCAGAGTTGTAGCCAAAGACACGGATGCCCATGAGCATGCCTTTGGTTGGTGGACAACCTTAAACCATCTATGTGAGGTTGATATTCTTCCTTTTTCAGAACAATTCCTCTAGCAAAAGACTTCAACTTCTTGCCAGCTTTGGAAGAGTTCCAGGAAATGCATCAAGCATTCCAATGTTGGTGGTCATCCTTAAACCATTATAGGTTGTAGACTTCCCTTCTTTTAGGTTGAAGGTCTCCCTCTTCAAATATGTGGGACACTTCCTCTAACAGAAGCCCTCAGCTTCTTGCCAGTTTTGGAAGAGTTCCGAGAACTGCAATAAGTGTTACGTTCCAGTGTTGGTGGTCATCCTTAAACCACCTCTTTATGACAACATTTCAGAGAGCTGATTCAGCCTAAGTGCTGCGATGCATACTTTGCAGATTTGTATTACAACTCTCTTCTTGGACTCACACATACCCCTTTGGATTAAGGGGGGGAATGTTGGACACCTAATCCTCTATGGGTAGGCGTGGAAAGCGAACAGTCACAAAGGAGTCCAAGTGACCTTGGAATGTGGAATCCAAGGGTAACCTCATTGTATTATAAATGTACATCATATCAATGGTAATATGCAACGAATGCTTATCTTTCTATTTGTATGTTTTATCTTTTCATACACCATGTGTGTGTTTAACAAAAACTTTAGAGTAACATTTGTCTTATCCACACCACAATTCTCTTCAAATTCACTATGAACAAATATGACCCTTTGGATGAAAGTCATAGACATCCTATACTCGTTATTTGTATTGTGATCCCATGCCAATAAATTTGCTTCTGTATCTGTTAAAATAACATAAATGATATATTTCACTGTTTCAAAAGGCGAGTTATTGGGATATTCCTCCATTAATTGTCTTCTAGCCTCAACAAAATGGTTCCCCAAAATTACATCATATTTGTATTCAAAACATCTTGAACTATCAAATGCCTCTTTGTTGGGAACTTCAATTGGACTAAAAAGAACCACATGTGCATATGGATTATACCTAATCAATGTTTTCAATTTATGAACATGCAAGAGGCATAGCTTTCTAATTTGATATTGAGATTGTCTTTCATTTGGCTTATATAATTCGTTGACAGTAAACTGAAATGTATGGCCACCATCAACCAAAATTATCTTCGTCAATTAATTTCGAATGACATTTTGTTTTGTTTTAATAATTTCATCCTTTAAATCAACACATAGTGTTATGATTTCTCTCCTATCTTTAGAGCTTTCACTATGATCTTCATTGGTACCTATGATTTTTTTCAGAATGATCAACTTTTGGTTTGTTCCTCCTATCAGTTAACATATTTTCTTCCAAATAAACAATCTCCTCATCATAATTGGAAGAGAGACATCCGTGGACATTTTTTTTTTTCCTTTTGTTGAGATTGCAACAAGATGATGAGCTTAGTGAAAAGAGTCGCCTTCACTAAGTGGGCCCGCAAGCTATTTTTGGCGCAAGTCTATTTTTAGACTGTCTCTATTTTTAGACATGTCGATCATATTCTATGAGTTGCAGGATGCTATTTGTGGATGGTTGGTCAAGTTGGAAAAATAGATGGACTTCTATGTTTAGACATATTGGGCAGAATCTATTTTTAGATTGCTAGTCTAAAAATAGATATGTCGAATATTATTAGCTCTTAATAATATTTGGACTATAAACATTATCTTATTCTCTTGGAGCACTTCAGTTAAGTGCACAGATGTGGCATAGGAGCTGACAGAAGGAATTACACTATTCATAGGGGTTAAGTGGAGCTATTGCATGGAGACTTCGGTTAGAACTCATGTGACAGAGTTTGGTGGAGTTGATTGAGGTAGTTGGTGGAGTTGTGTTCAGTTTAACTCAGTTAGACACATTTGAGCTAGTTGTATCTAGTCTAACTGATTGATACAATAGTGAGAGTGGTGTGAATTAATTATTAATTAATTCACTAATTATTAAATCATTAATCAACTGAAGAATACATTAGTTAACCAAGGCATGGACGGGGCCTGGTGGAGACCAAAGTGAGAGGCAGGTGAAAGACAAAGTTGACTATCGTTGTGACTATAGTGTTGCATGATTTGCAACACCCAAGGATTGGAGATGTATGCCAATGAGGATTGCGTGAGCAAGTTTGGAGTAATTCGAGTTCATTCAAATCCATTCTTCTGCAGGGACGCAGGCGAAAATAGCAGTGGTTGAATTCGGCATGGATTTACAGATTGGGCTTGATTATGTGTAGCGATTGTGGTCAAACGAGAGCTTGACATGACCGGCTTTGGTGGCCGTGAGAGGATTGTTACATGATCTCTACGACATATATTATATACAGACAGGTTGTAATTTTGGCTTCAAAGCCTACTTAAAACACCTGTTCATATGTGTGATTTTTTGCAGTTTCAATGTGTGCATGCAATTGATTTAATTTCCCATATAACCTCAATAGTAGAAGAGATTCTGTATTGTGCATGAATTCAAATAGTGTGTGATCAGGAGAATATTGGATGTATAACGCATTAGTTATATAATTTCTACATGGTATCAGAGCTATATTGATCATTGGAGCAATTGCAAATCATTGAAGCGGTTGAGTTTTGTGCTGGTGGAATTCGAATTTGCAGCAGTGTTTTCTTGGTGTTGAAGTTGAGATGTCTTTCAACGGATTGCGATTGGAGTATGCCCTTGAGGGTAGCTCGAATTATATTGCATGGAAGGAAAGGATGGAGGCGGTGCTGGAGGATAATGGGTTGAAGGAGTTCATAGATGCAAAAATTCCAAAACCTACTTCTAGTGATGTTGCCACACTTGACGCATGGAAAAAGAAGACAAAAAAATGTCGAAGGATTCTGTTGGAAGGTGTGAAGGATCACATAGTGTCCAGCCTTCATGGTAAAGCTTCTCCATTCTTGATGTGGAAAGCTTTGACAGAATTTTTCCAAAGCAAGAGCGACCAGAGGAATTTGGCGCTGAAGGATAAATTCAGGAAGATAAAAATGGAGAAAGGCGACAATATACCCAAGTACCTCACGAAGTTCGTCCAGTGCAGGGGTGAGATGGGAAGTGTGGGGGTTAATGTAGATGAAGAGCACTTGGTGAACTTAGCTCTCCTTGGGCTTCTGAAGAGTTGGCATTCCTATGATGACTCTGTCAATGGTCGGGAGAAACTGCCAGGATGGGAGCGACTTTGGTCAGATCTTGTGCAGGAGGAGATAAGGCGGAGTACCAGGGATGGATCTTCATTGAAGAATGAAGATGAAGAAATTTTCGCTTTGGCTGCCAAAGCAAGGAAGGGGAAGAGCAAGAAGAATTATTCTCAATCTGGTGTGAAAGGCAAGAAGCAGGACATGTCCAAGGTGAAGTGATTTCACTGTCACCAACACGAATATTACGCCACTAATTGTCCACAGAAGAATAAAAATAAGCAGGCTGCTGGATCTACAGCTAGAGAGGCCTTAGCCTTGCAGTTTGAGCTGGATTTTTTGCTGACTGCATGCTTGGTCTCAAGTATGATGGGTTTAGTGTGGTTTCTTGACAGTGGTGTGTCTTTCCAAATGACCGGAGACAAAGATTTGTTTACTGATCTGGATGAGAAGGATCTTGGAGTGCACATCGAGATGGGCGATGATGGTAGATACAGTGCGACTGGTATTAGGACCATTTCCTTTGAGAGGGAGTCTGGAAAACCTTTCAGCTTGAAGGATGTCATGCATGTTCCAGGATTGAAGAAGAATCTGATCTTTGTGGTAATGTTGGAAGACAAGGGATATGATGTTGTCTTTAGCGAGGGAAAGGCTTTCCTGCGCAGTAAGGCAACTGGTGAAACCCGGAGGATAGGGGTTCGAGTTAAGAACCTTTATCAGTTGCAGGTAGATGGTTGCGTAGCAATGGCAGGCAAGGCATAAGGAGTAGTGAGCCGGGATGAGGGCGAGCTATGGCACATGAGATTGGGCCATCTTCACCATGGTGCTTTGAAAATTTTGCAGTAGATTTCTACCGGGCTTCCCAAAGGTACACTTGCGCAGTCAGATCAGTGCAAGGGATGTACTTTGGGAAAATTTGTGAAAACCACCTTTCATGAGAAGGATAGTCGCGCCACGAAGATCCTTGAGAGAATTCACACAGACGTGTGTGGACCTTTCTCAGTAGCTTCGACAACAAAGCACAGGTATTATGTGATATTTTTTGATGATTTTTCTCAGAAGTGCTGGATCTTATTCATGTAGAAGAAGAACAAGACATACTCAAAGTTCTGTGAGTTCAAGGCACTGGTTGAGAAAGAATCGGGGAAGCAGGTGAAGGCTCTTAGGAGCGATAATGGTTGTGAATTCATCTTTGGTGAATTCAAGGAATTTTGCAGCGCAGAAGGAATTCAAAGAGAGCTCATATCGCCTCATAACCCACAGCAAAATGGGGTAGCTGAGCGGAAGAACAGAACGATCGTGGGTGCTGCACGGGCGATGTTGCATGATCAGGGCCTTCCCATACACTTGTGGGCTGAGGCATGCAATACTGCGGTTTATGTGCAAAATCGTTGTCCTCATAGGATACTTGGCATGAGTACACCCGAGGAGGCGTTTTCTCGGTAAGAAGCCCGATATTTCATTTGAAGATTTTTGCCCACCCTCATTCATGTGACGAAGGATGCCAAGAAGAAGCTGGAGCTGACTGCAGAGGTTGGGATATTTGTGGGGTACACTGATACACCCCACAACTATCGTGTGTATTTTCCAGACAGTCGCAAGACTGTTGTGTGACATGATATCAAATTTCATGAGGAGAAAGCCATGAAGTGTTCGCTTGAGAGGGAGCCACACTTGCATGCAGATGAGGAGCTATTAGTTCCTAAGGATGAGCCTCATGATGTGGATCAACCACAAGAGGAGGTTCATGGAGTGGAAGAAACCACCTGCGTGGCCATAACCATCGCAGGGCAGAAACACACATAAGCCGAGCGACCGACCTTGATGCGGTAGGGTGATTATGGTGAGCACCACGCCCACAGCGTGTACAAAGACAAATACCCCGACGACCGTATATCGGATACATGGCTCGAAGGGAGTGCGGTATCATGACGAGCTATCCTCGAGGAAACCATGATAACCTCGCATGGCAGAAGCCATGGAAGAGTATGATTCGATTGTCAGAAACAATACATGGGAGATTGTCCCAAGGCCGGAAGGGAAATCAGTGGTAGGTTCGAGATGGATCTACAAAGTGAAGCAAGCTGCTGACGAGAGCGTCGAGAAGTACAAGGCAAGATTTGTTGCCCGAGGCTTCTCACAGATTGAGGGGATCGACTATGAGGAAACCTTTGCACCTGCCGCAAGGTATTATTCCATACGGAGCATCCTAGCTCTCTCATCGCAGATGGGATGGCACATTCATCAGATGGACGTGAAGACTACATTCCTCAACGGAGTCATTGAGGAGGAGGTGTACATAGAGCAGCCCGAAGGTTTCGAGATCTTCAGCAATGAGTCGCATGTGTGCAGGCTCAAAAGAGCGCTGTATGGGTTGAAACAAGCACCTCGTGCTTGGTACACACGGATAGATAGTTATTTCACTGGCCTTGGATTCACCAAGAGTGAGGTGGATCCGAACCAATACCAGATTGTGGTGGAGGGTAAGTTGCTGATCATTGTACTTTATGTAGATGATTTGATTTTTGCGGGTGATGAACAGTTGATATTCTCATGCAATGCTGATCTTGCAAAAGATTTTGAGATGAAGGACTTGGGCCTCTTTCATTATTTCCTGGGATTGGAAATTTGGCAGCGCAGTGATGGATTGTTTGTGTCTCAAGGCAAGTATGCCTGGGAGATACTGGAGAAGTTCAACATGCATGGCTGCAAGCCTATCGACACTCCTCTTCCTGGTGGTTGGAGGAAAGAGGATGCTACATCGGCAGAGGTAGTGGATGCCACTGTTTACCGATAGTTGGTGGGGTCGCTTATGTATCTAGTCAATACACGACCTGATATATGTTATGCTGTTAACCAACTTTCACAAGCTATGGTTAAGCCTACCAAGCTCTTTTGGAAGGCGGGGAAGCATGTATTGAGATATCTAAGAGGCACATCGGGATATGGATTATGGTACAGACAGTCGGATGAGGTGAAGCTGCATGGCTTCACAGATGCAGATTGGGCAGGGAGACCAACAGACAGAAAGAGCACATCTGGAGGGATTTTCAGTATCGGGTTGACAACAGTTTCTTGGTATAGCAGGAAGTAGAGATCCGTGGCACTCAGTTCAGCGGAGGCCAAGTACATGGTAGCGAGTTTGGCTGCATGCGAGGCTATATGGATGAGGAAGATCCTGGTCGGGTTGTTCGGTTCACACTTAGATCCTACTGTGATATATTGTGATAATCATAGTTGCATCAAACTCTCGGTTAATCCAGTATTTCATGATAGATCTAAACACATTGACATCCGGTATCATCATATCAGATATTGTATGCAGCGGAAGATCATGTTACTTTCTTACATTCCTACGGAGGATCAAGATGTTGATATGTTGACTAAGGCGCTCACCAGGAGCAAATTAAAATACCATAGAGGCAGGATCGGGGTGGCAGATAATCCCTATATTTTTGAGAGGGAGTGTTGAGATTACAACAAGATGATGAGCTTAGTGAAAAGAGTCGCCTTCACTAAGTGGGCCCGCAAGCTATTTTTGGCGCAAGTCTATTTTTTTAGACTATGTCTATTTTTAGACATGTCGATCATATTCTATGAGTTGCAGGATGCTATTTGTGGATGGTTGGTAAAGTTGGAAAAACAGATGGACTTCTATTTTTAGACATATTGGGTGGAATCTATTTTTAGATTTCCAGTCTAAAAATAGATATGTCGAATATTATTAGCTCTTAATAATATTTGGACTATAAACATTATCTTATTCTCTTGGAGCACTTCAGTTAAGTGCACAGATGTGGCACAGGAGCTGACAGAAGGAATTACGCTATTCTCGAGGGTTAAGTGGAGCTATTGCATGGAGACTTCAGTTAGAACTCATGTGACAGAGTTTGGTGGAGTTATTGAGGTAGTTGGTGGAGTTGTGTTCAGTTTAACTCAGTTAGACACAGTTGAGCTAGTTGTATCTAGTCTAACTGATTGATACACTAGTGAGAGTGGTGCGAATTAATTACTAATTATTAACTCATTAATCAACTGAAGAATACATCAGTTAACTACAGTGCATGGACAGTTTCAGTGGAGACCAGTGGAGAGGTAGGTGAAAGAGCAGGTTGACTATCAATTTTGACTATAGTGTTGCATGATTTGCAACACCCAGTGATTGGAGATGCAAATGAGGATTGCGTGAGCAAGGTTGGACCAATTTGAGTTCATTCAGAGCCAATATTCAACAGGGATTGCGCAGTAGAGGCAGGCTAGCAGGTGGCGAAGATCGGTGCATGGATTTGCTAGATCGGGCTTGATTAGTGTGTAGCGATTGTATTGTACTGAGAGCTTGGCATGATCAGCTTTGTATGAGGATTGTTACATGATCTCTATGACATATATTATATACAAATAGTTGGGGTTTTTAGCTTCAGGCTTTCCCGTTAAAACACTGTGTTCATATGTGTGAATTTTTATGGTTTCACTGTGTGCATGCAATTGATTTAATTTCTGCAAGTAATGATCAATAGTAGAAGAGATTTTGTATTGTGCTTGAAGTCAAATAGTGTGTGATCAGGAGAATCTTGGATGTATAATGCATTAGTTATATAATTTCTACACCTTTTATAGTTTTTTTCCTTTTCAACATGAGTTCTAATCTCCTTGTCACCAATGACAACATATTCTTCAGTGTTAGCTTCCACATCTTCAAAAGTAACATGTCTATTTTTACTAGATTGATGTATTTTAGCCATTCTTTCCCGACCCCATGTATGTACTCTTGTAGTTTTAGGAACTATTGTTTTTTACCTCTTTTTCCAAACTCATTTTGCTATCTCTTTATGGAAACTGTTGACCACATTCATAGTATTTAGCTCTGTATATTATACTCCCTCCAACATAATTGAAAGACTCTTAGCAAAATCCGATAAAAAAAAATATAATATGTCAATGATAATATCATTATAAAAAATATAATGATATTTACAATAATGCATAACACATAAATATAAATAAGAAAACTTATAACGTTATTTACAATGTTGATTGTGATTGCATTACAAATCTCTGTAGAATATTATGACGTGTCATATTTGATATTTAAGAAAAATTATCTAACCTTCTCACGTGTCTTGAGTAGTTTTACAAGAACATAAACAATATCTGTATTCAATACTAAACATATGTCTCATACTTTGCCCATCACTTCATAATTTTCAACATTATCAATCTGACCATAATATAGATATATTTGTACATATTCTTTGCTTTGTTTATCTTTAACATACCATGTAAATTTCATTTTATTTATTTCTCATGCCATCTTCCATTCTGAAAAAATCTTCGATGAATTTGAGGGGCTAATTTCTTGATGTTTACTAGGTGTCTTAGTTTGGTTTCATCCAAAAGTAATCATAGAGGGTCCAATTGCAACTTTAGATGCTATAATTACTGGCCTTGATCCAAACATATTCACATATACCGTCTTTGATGCCATTTTCCTAATAAAAAAATATAAGTTTATATTTTATCATTATAGGAAATTCTACTATTATTATATTAAAAAAAATAAAAATTCTTTACACCATGAATTTAAACAAAGTTAATTATGTTAGTAATTTTTTAAAAGTAAAGTTAAGAAGAAAACATTATAATATCCAAGAAAATGCAAACGAAAAATAAATACAACATAAACAATAAAAACAAAAACTCGAAATTATACAAAAACATAAAACTATAATAAAAACAAGCATCATCAATGTAAATAAAAAATAAAAAATAAAAAATAAAAAATAAACAATTAAACAATTAAAAAAATAAAAATAAAATAAAAAAATTAATATGTTGTTACCATCTGGACCATCTGGACCCTGTTATCACTCTGAAATTTCCAAAAGGTTGTTCTAAGTGTTTAAAAGAAATATCAGAGGTAACCATCAACCACTTTTGGAGATTAGGATCTAGCCTTCCTAATGCTCAGAGAGGGCTCTCTCTTAATGATTTAACTTTGTTTATTTTAATAGATTTTAGGCTAATTATGTATGTTTGGTTGGGTTGGTTTGTGATTAATTTTGGTAGGTAGGTGGAATTACTGATTTATATGAATAGGTGCCTACCAACTTTCCATTGGGCTATGGAGTCAATGTGCTTTGAAACAAAACTGAATCAAATAATAAGGAAAGTGTTATAGGCAATATAGTTGAGCAATATCAGATCTCAAAGCTAGATGGTGAAGTGATTTTTCAATCGGGATAAAGGAGCAATTAAGAATTCCTTAAACCAAATAATGAAGAGGGGTGAAGAGGTCAGTTGGGATCAGAGAGCAACTAAGAATTCTCTAAACCAGATATCAGAAGAAAACATAGAAATGTACAAAATTTAAAAGCAGAGTGTAATTAAACAAATTCTGCAGTAAAACTCCTGTTATAACACTCAAATTCAGAACACATTTAAGTTTATGGAATACTTAAAGAAAGAACATGAAAAATTGAAGTTTATACTTCACTGAGATGGCTCATCACATGAATCTTGTAAATAAGTTTATTTATTATTGGTTCAGTCTGTCGAATGGAAATTGGTACAATAACCCTTTGGCAAGAAGATCAGTCAGCTAACATAAATGTTCAGAAGCCCACACTTGACCGACCCTTGATACTTCGAATGATGAAGTATTTATACAAAAACATTGCAAAAATATCCTATCAACTGACTAGGATTTATTTAAGGAAATAAAATATCTTTATGAAAAAAGATAGTGACACCTATTAACTGATTGAAATCTGGCCCTGTTTTCTTTGATTGCTGTTACTGTTTGTTTCTTTCACGCGGTCTGCTTCTTTCATCTATCTTCTTTCACATGTCTGCTCTTTAACCTGTCATAGTACATCACACCATTTTTCCCATGTTTCTTCATCTGGGAGTTTGATTTTCATTATCCTCTGGTAAATTTCATTTGCCTCCGTATATTTGGAAAATGTGGGTTTATTCAAAAAAAGGTGATTTACCTCATGCTGGAGGTAAAAGAAATTTTCTAAACTTTGAAGGAGTACTTTCCCTGTGGGAGCTCCCTTCATTGCTGAACTTTTGGAAGTCTCTTTTGCTACTTCCCTCATCTTCTTATCATAATCTTCATGCCTCATGAGTTTATCATTGATCACCAGAGGATTAGGCAGACCCTTTTGTCTTAATACATCAAACTTTTTCACAAACCCGTTCACTGCAAGTTCCATTGTTTGACATTTTTCCTCAAGCTGTACCATCATATTAATTTTGGAAATCACTTTCTTCACCTCTAAGATAGTTTATGTTCTGTTAGTTATCCCAAGCTCTTCCAATTCCTGTTTATTTTTAGAATTAAAGAATTTTAATATCTCAGAAGCTTCCTCTGGTTTCTTTCCAAGATTGTCTTTGACCTTTTTAATTGCATCACCAACCTCCTTTATCAAGTCCTTATATTCAAATATAACCCGTATAGAAGGAAAAATATCATTAACTGAGTTAATGATATTGGCCTACAATTGCTGTTTTTCTTGGGCTAAAGGCTCTTTTAGTGATAGCTCTTTTTCCAGCTTGTGGATTCTGTCATTCAATCTATTTGTTTTCTATAATTCTGCTTGATGCTTAACTATTGCCAATTTCTTTTCATCTTCTAAACTCTTTACTTGTTATTTGAGCTTTTTGATTTCTATAGTTTGAATGGACATATCTTCCATTGCTTTGATCAATTTGTTGGCCTCATTAGTGGGATGGGCTGTTGGTAGTGCTGATGCTGATGTTGATGCAGTTGCTGGAACTGATGTTGATACTGGAGTTGCTGTAGACAATGGAGCTGATTTAGATGCTGGAAATGCTATAGATGCTATAGGAATAACAATAATGGGAACCGCTTCCATACTGGCTTGCTTTTCCTGCACAAGTTTATCCATTTCTGTTTCCATTTCCTTTAGTTGAGTTGTCAACTGAATGATTAAATTCATCATTTCATCTTTTTGATTATCAGTTTCCAAAACCTCCTTGGTTTTTGGATGCTCAATAGTTGGTAACTTGTGTCGTTTCTTCAGTGCAACTATGTCTGCATTCTTCTTCTTTATTAGTTCTTCTGCTGCTTTAATGTCTTTTGGATTATAACCAACTTCCATTACCAAATATTCAAGTGACTTTATCTTTTTATCCTTTGCTTGTGATGAAGCTCTCTCTAACTTTAACTGCGTCTTTATATTTTCTAGAAATTCTGTAACTTCTGGACACTTAAAGCTTTGTGTTTCATGGTGGAATAAATCATTTCTCCTGCCTATTTGTGAAACTCAATCTAGTCAATTGGATGTACATCCTTGGCAGGAACTTCAAAGGTTTTTTTAGTATAATCTTTTGAATTTTTAGGGCATGCACCTTTGGTTGTATAAATGTCATCTGCATCTTCCTTGTCTTGAGGTCATAAGCTGAAAGAAACCTACTCTGATCACTAGGAGTTTGCTTCCAATACTGTGCATATGTGACAACCTTCAATGCTTCATTTCTGATTTTAATCTCTTTTTATTTCTCCATGATATCTTTCTCTTTCTCAACACGTTTTCTAGATGATGAAACCTCTATAGTGTGTTTCTTTTGAATAATTTATGCACTGGATGTTGATGGATGATGTGTTTCTTCTAAAAGTGTTGGCGGTGCATCATTTCTGACAACAATATCTGTTTCAATGGTTTCAACTGTTTCTTCTTTCTCTATCACTGGATTTAGTTTTGTTTTCTTTCTGTACATGAGCTTGAGTTTAGTATTTGATGCAGTTTCTGCTGAATAAGAGCCTTCTTCTCTAGCCATTTTTGAATTTCTATCCTGTGGGGTTGGAGTAAGTAGGATGGAACTAGTATCAAGCTACTTCTCTACCTCCTGTAAAGTGTTTTCCAACCACTCTGTCTGGTTGGAATACTTTTCAATATCAGGCTTTTATTCATGAATGAAAGGAGTCAATTTGAACTTAACTCTTAATTTAATTATGAAACTCAAGGGGTCATATGAAAATTTGAAACTACTGCTGAACTTGAAATCTTGTAAATATCTGTCTGCTTCCTGTCCAACATTCCTACTGTTGCATATAAAAGGCCTAGTTGGTTCTTAATCTTGAATTGGGTTTTCTTCTTGGTTGAAAGGAAATTGATTTCATCATAATTCAAGATTTTTCTGATGTATTATTAAGAAAATATCCTCATTGGGAGGTATTTTGGAGGCTTGTATGCAATTAGAGATCTTCCATACACTCTGATTTTTGTATGATTATGGTATAAATACTAGTCTCCTATTTTGCTCTGCTCTGATAACTGTAGAACCTTTTTGATTTCTTCACTGACTCTAGGCTGAATGCTACTGCTAAGCATATTAACCATTTCATATACAAAATAATCAATGAAATCTTTGAAACTGAATTCTGCGGAATCCTTTCTGATCAAGGATGTCCAAAAAGACAATAGACTGGGGATTACCCTCTGTGTCTAGTTTTTGTAGGTTAACTGCAAACCTTTCTGATTGAAAATATAGGAAAAAATGAAACAATACTGAAGAGTACTTGAATACTCCTTCTAATAGTTTGATTAGTTGATCATGCATGGTATATGCCAGGAATTGGGCAAAGTTGAAAACTGTAGATAGAGGCTGACCTGGGCAAAATATAGAATGGAAACCAAGAATTGATGCATCTACATGATCATTAGTGAAATATCCTAAAATGTAGGACAACATAGTCACAATTTGTCTGGTTCTTTATGAAAACATGGTCACTGAGTATGGAGGATTGTTTTTGTGATTTTCTATTGATGGAGGGAGGAAAGTCTGAAATATTTGAAACCTTTTTGGGAAATTTGGCTTTAAGTAGAGCTCTGTGAGGGTTTCAATGGAGAGAGGTACTTCATCTGGTCGCGGTTGAATCTACAACATTTGATTGATGGATTGAGCAGTGATTGAAAATATGATTTCTTGGTTTGGGGTAAATATAGCTCTTTCATTGGGAAAATAACTGATTTGGCACAGTTTGATGAGTTTAGGGAACTGATAGGCTTGTGGAAATATGTACTTGGGCAAGCTAGAGTCCCACAGATGGATATCATATGCCTGATCAAAAAATTTATCATGGCTCCAACAATGGAGCTCCAAAAGGTTGCTATCAGTCACAGTGTCATTAATTCTGAAGTCTTTATCAGCCAAAGGGGTGTGGTCGACATCTAACAGTGGTGGTTTAAGAGGGTTTATAGTCTGGACGCTGTGGGAAGCCATTAATTCGTTTAATTATTGAATTAAAAAGTTTATTTAATGGCGTCGGTTACTCAGAATTACCTGGAAAATGGTGAATTTGGTCTGTAGAAGGGTTCAGGCGACTGTGGGCTTAAATTCCGGTTGGAAAACATCTTTTGGTATTTTCGTAATTAAACAAAAATAACGAAATAACTGTAAAGGGAGAGGTTTTATTATTTTTTGAAAACTGAGACTTAATTATTTGGCGCGGGGATGGGTTATTTCAAATAGTGACGGTTTATCGCATGCCATTAGAAGTGGTTTTTTTGGTTTAGCACACAGTGATGGATGGTTTGGCGGTTTGGGATTTGGGGGGGGGGGGGGGGGTGCAATAAGACAAGGTGGTGCCACGTGGCAGGGGAGCGGGGGAATGAAACCACCCATTTCGCAATCCCCCTCTGTTTTAAACTTCGAACAACGGCGAGTACGAAAGGGTTCGGGAGTCGTTGGATCTGGGTGGCGCCAATCTGATGGTTGACGGGTTTTCAAAGAGGTGGGGTCAGAAATTAATATGTGAAGGGGTAAATATAAAGTGGGTCGGGGATTATATATGGGAAGGGTTAAAATTATAGCGAGAGGGACTAAATGAAATAAGATTTGGAAATATAGTAAGTGGGGGGATTTAAGTTAAAGGGAAAGTGGGACCCGTTTAAATATTTTATTTCATGCTTTGAAACTTTGGATAAACGGGTTTTTGTGTTTTTATGAAGATATACATTTTATTCAAGTGGAGAAGGGGTTTTAACAAGGGAAAGGGGATTTAGGAGGGGAAAGGGTTTTTAGGAGGGAAAAAAGGGGTTTTAGCAAGGGGAAATGGTTTCCAAAGGGGAAAAGGGTTTTTAGGATAAGGGGAAATGTTAGAGGGATATTAGTGATAAGAGATAAACCAAATGATGGTTTCCATAACTCTTGAAAAGTGTCCTACCTACCCTTTTTATTCATCCTAACATTTTTTATTTCCTTTATTGGGTGCATTCGAGTTTGCTGACCCTTTTATTTTCTTATGATAAGCAAACTATCTTATTTCTAACCTTATATATTCCCATGGATCAGATTAAAATTATGAGCTCATTTTATTCTCTACCTAACTACTGATCTACCAAGATTAAATGGTTTGGTCAAATATTTATTCACTAACTATCATGACATGAAATTTAAAGGCATGAATGACTAAGATTAGATTGTATGATCATCATGAATTGTGGCATTTTGGACAAGCTGCACACAATTTATTTGTAAAAGTAAAGTAAACTAAGAGTAGTGGCATTTGAATGTGCAAAACTTTCAGAATTTATTTTTGTTTCTTTTTGGTGGGGTTCATATTTTGTATCCTTTTTTGATCTTCTTTTCTTTTGGTCCTTTGATTATTCTTTTAGGACATACCCTCTTTTCATTTTTTAATATGGAAAACATTTGAAAAAGCAAAGGTATGTACAATATTACAAGACTAAACATAGCCAATTCAAAATTATGATCCCTATTATTATAGGACCCTAACGGACCCCATGCTCGTCCCGATGGAAGTGGCAAGTTAGGATCACCCTGAAAGTTCATACCACTGTATGGATAGTCATCTATGTAGAGTGAGATATGATCCCAATAAGTAAAAAAATATGGTCAAAACACTCGTCTGACTCCCCCTCCTCCTCGTCGCAGTAGCTGCCCCCAACGACACATATTGGGCTCCTATGGGCCCCCATCTCGGATCTGCACATGTGGACATATTGTTGGGATCTTCTCAAATAAGGAGTATCAAATTGTCCCAAATGAACAATTCTCATTGACCTGTCACCTGCATAGTGTCAATTGTCATTTTAATGATGACACCATCATCTCGGCCCACCCATAGTAGGTCCCCCTCAAAACACTCTCTACCAACATCATCTGCCCTCCAGTAAGGTGATGAAAATCCTGGTTGCCCAAGTCTGCAACACTGTTGTGGCTACAACCTGTGTATTTGCTCCAGGTCACTGATCGAGATGGTCGTGCCCTTTGCACAACCACTAGGTCAATAATGGCGCTCCACAAACTCTCCTATATGCCTCCCACGAGGCAAAACTGGCTGTATATCCGCTACCACCCCAAGGGGGGCAGTCCAGTAAAAAAGTAGATGTCCTGAATCGTGAGATCGATCCTATGCCCCTGCACTATAAAGGCCTCCTAGTTAGGATCCTAATAGCTCACAATCCTCGATAGTAAGGGCTTACCTTCCCTCATCAGTGGGTTCTCCAACAACTTGAGAACCCCATAACGAGCTAATGATCCTCTCACTGCCTAGTTCCCCTGAATCTCAGTCAAAAGAGTATCCAAGTCTCATTCATGCCAATTGATATTTAAATCTTCCATACCTACAAGCAACATAATGTTTTTCAGTTTAGAGATAAAGACAACCATCAAACCAACTTGTTCTCAATCCTCACTAGGCCAATATACCAATCCAATCCTTTAGTCCAAAACACAATTTTTTTCCTTCAAAACTGCGAGCACGCAATTCCTGGGCCCACATCTGTGCTCCATAGCATAGAACATGGCCAAAAAACTGCACTCTGACCGTGAGGACGGACAACTGTCTCCCATTGAGAGCTGAGACCCTAATATGAAAATGAAAACCGATGTAAATGCAGAGTAAGGTTAGGATACCTAACTCAAACTAACAAATCCTGATTCTGACGGTCTGTTTGTCCACTATGATCTCCATAAGATTTAGGGCCTTCTCCTCCTCTCCAAATTCACAACAACTCATTTAGAAAATGAATTAAAATTGGAGGAAAAAGCCCCTTTTATAGGAGAAACCCCTGTTTTTCCCTTGCCCATTGCGACCAAATCGTAGCTCCGTTTGACGAATCGTCAACACTGTTGGAAAGCTCTCACCGAGTACTATAATGGGAATCTCTTTGTTTTTGGAAATTTGAAACTTCACCCAGAAGCCATTTTTCCCTTGAAGTTTCACTTTACCGCCAATTTAAACTGAATTTATTCATATGAGCTGCTTATACTTTGGTACCACTATTCCTTGGCACTTGTCGCCTCGTGTGTTGATTTTCATCATGAGTAACCATTATCTGCTCATGTATTTATGGTCCCCCTGAGCCTATCCTGTGTGGCAACATCATCGAGTCACCCTTGTTCAAAGCATCCGAGTTGAGTCATCCTCACATTTATGGAGCATGTCCCGAGTCCCATTATTTCATGTTACATTATTCCATCCATATTTGCATTGAATTCATCCCGTATTGCCCATTTTTTTCCTCCAGCTATACTGTCCATCATCATCCCCTCTGGAATTGAGTCAGTCACTGCCAGGTCAACCATGCATTTTATGCTCTGACAAGGGTAGTTGTCAATTTGCCTCTTAGTTTCCATCCTTCCATCATTATCCCTGGTGTCAGTCCATTAGTCACTTTACTATGATCCCTCGTAACTTAGTTGATGATTCCTTATTGTCTCAACCATGGTAGGCCCTATTCTGTCAAACTCAACACATTCATTCCAGAAGAACGGTTTAGAGGGCGGTGTACCTTGGTTCCAATTTTCATCATTGTTCGGTGCCTCAGATCAAGAAAAGGGAATCATCATTTCACTTTGACTTGGTTGTTTCTCATGTGCTTGACCCCAACTCAAATTTATCGCACGATTGAGAATCAGACACCTGATGGTATAATGATCTAGGAGATTGTACTAGTGATTCCCGGGTTTTTGTGAGATCTTCCAGACCTCATGAGGGTGGCCCTTCAGGTAGCCCCCTGCATACCCGGATGACCTCAGATTATACTCTAGACTTAGATGCAGTTCCACAGATTTAATGAGTTCAGTTCCAGCCGCTTGTAGTGCTCACATCATGCATGTCTCATTCATATGATCCATTCAGATCTTCAGAGCCCTTTCTTGTTCAGCAGGGATTCTTTGGTTATGACCCCCCCTCTCCCCATGACACATGGAGGGGAATTATGTCTCATGTACTAAGATGTTATTGTATCCAGTGCTGGCATATATTTTTCCAAGCGCATTATGTATATGGGATTCATTGTATTATTTTATGGCCTATTGATGCCAGCATGTCATGTACCATGTATCATGTAATTTGTAGCTTAGTCCCACATTGATGGGCTCATCATTATTATTTGTACTTAGTTATCTCGGTGGGTATGGATATGCCTCCCCCGCCTCATTGATATCATGTACTCCAAAATAAAAGGAGACTTATATAAGTTAGTAGGTCTTGCCCCCTCTATTTATGTCCTTCCTCACTTCACTTCAGTTATCTCTCTCTCTCTCTCTCTCTCTCTCTCTCTCTCTCTATGAATCCCCTTTGGTGTCTAGTGATTGTGTTCTTACAACGTATTTCGTTCATACGACTTGCTCCTAACGCTCATACATTGGGGGAAATCTGTTATTACCAAAAAATGATCACCTAGCCATTTTCAACTAGGTGGATCAAAATACACCATGTAAGACCAATTTTACCATATTAAAATTGCTTTCACTATAAGAAATAATTTGATAAACCATATTTTATTAAATTATTTCTTATTAAAATAAGAAACCCCACAAGGAATAATTAAATAAATCATTATTTATTTGATTTTCCTCTAGGAATAATTAATTAAATCGTTATTTAGTTAATATTCCTTGTCACATTTGACCCAATCATGAGAAATAATTATATAAATAATTGTTTTTTCTCTAGGAATAACTGATTAAATCATTTTTTTGTTAATATTCATTGTCAAATTTGACTAAATCACCCAAGAATGATTAAACAAATCATTATTTGTCTATTATTCCTTAACCACATCCTTGAAATAATAAATAAATCATTTGCTTATTTATTATTTCTAAATAAATGTATTTAACCATTTTAAATATATTTTCCCTCCAAAAAATATAATAAAATATTCCAAGCGGTTAGATCTAGATTGTGGTTAATAATATTTTATTATTTTCCATTTTCAAGACTAACCCTATATTTTGTTATAAATAAGAGGGTTTTACATCCATTCCTCACCATGATCATTTGTCATCGTCGTTATTATTATTATTATTATTATTATTATTATTATTTTTTTTTTCTGTAATGTTCCCAAATTTTCCGACTATAATTTGGAACATTAATTTTTGTTGATTTCACCTAGGAGGAGAATAAATGGGTAAGGAAGCCCACGCATAGTGATAATCTCAATAAAATCCCTCATAGTATGAAAGGGGATCATCATTGGAGCTGGTTTTCACACCCTCATGTGTGAACAAGGTTATTTGCAAGTGGACAAGGTCAAGTTTGACCAAGTCAACAACACTGGGATAAGAGGTGGAGAGCACTTAGAGAAGCAGCGAAGTATGAATGAGGAAAGGGTTATTTGGTGAAGGAAACCCTAAAAGGAGTGGGACCCATGGAGAGGGGCTTTCACTTGTTTAAAAGGAGGGCAAGGCAACCATTGTTTCTCATGCTTTGTATTATTCATTCAATTGTCTATTGAGACAATTGTGCATTCTTTGCTGTTTAGCAAGAATTGTCAGGAGGAATTCCTGTTTAGGATTCCTTATCCTTCTTGAGGGGCCTCTTGAGGGATTGCTCTGATTTTCCTCACATCCAGGCTTGAGGCCAAGCATCCTCCATCAAAACAGTGTTATTTCTGTAGTAGAGTAATGTTGTGTTGCTGGGTGTTACAACGAGGGTTCACTACACTGCCTTCATCATCTATTTTCAGAGGAGGAGTCCCTCTTTCCTTTGAGATATCAGATTGGAAGCATTCTAGAGCTTATTGCAGACTTTGGCATCAAGGCAAACTCATTCCCTAGCCCTACAATGCAGTTCCATCCAGTGACTGCGTTATTTTGTGTGGAGCATTTGCAGTGGGGCTCTTGCAGAGTGTTGGAGGGTGAGATCTTTGGTGAAGGGATCAACCTTTCATTCTAAAGATCCATTGGAAAAGGAACATTAAGTTTGGGCATCATCTAGAGCCATCTCCATCTAGTTCTATTTTTGAGTTGTTGCTGCTACCCAGCAACTCCGACATTTTGCAGCTTTTGTATTTTATTGTCAATCCTTCCAGGATTGACATGAGGTAGTCTTTGGGAGTTCACATCTTCACTCCCAATGTTGTATTGGGCCATGTATTGACATATCCATGTATTTGACATTGTTAGCATGCAATTTCTCTATAAAAATACGTCGTCATAGCTTGGTATACATTGTGTAGCAGTGGTTTTGTCATGTATTTTGTACCTGTTTCTTGAGGTTGAGGATTGCCTATCTTGAGTGACCTTTTTCCTCAAGATCTTGTATTCATTTGTTGCTGCTATTATTAATGAGAAGGCTATGGATTTCACTCACATTTATATGAGTTGAGTGTTGCTGCTGCACCATTATTGTGTTTGCTTATTGCTGGAGCTCCAACTCTAGAATATCCTGAGATATTCTCATTGTTGTAGCATTTTCATGATTTGGGAACATTACAGTGGTATCAGAGCATGATCTCTGGCTCAGCCGGTGGATCTCAGCCATCATGCTATCGAGGAGATAGAAGATGAAGACTCCATTTTGTGGAGAGAAAAGGGAAGATAAGCTTACCAAGCTTCTTCCAAAATCTGTACAAAGCATTCATGAAGAATTTGAGAAGATAAGAAGGGAGATATGTACAAGATCTCCAAGAGGGTTTGAAAATCAGTCAAAATCTAGTTTTTCTTATGGGGGATGTGAGCATGCAGCCACACCCTATAAGGTACATCGTAGTCTCATGACCAATTTTTCCTTGAGAGGAGAAGAAGAAGAAGGAATGCCGAAAAGACGAACTCTTAGAGGTTTCTTGTATGAGTATGAATCTCAAACTCATAAGTTTAGAGATCATATTAATTTTTTGGAGTTTTGCAAGATCATGTGAGGAGGAGCAAGTAGCATAATGAGGATATATTTATTCTATCTATCTTTGATGGTTCCCCTACTTGTTCAACCAGGGCTTGGATAGAAGAGCTAGACACCTTTTTGCAGCAGCATCAGATTTTCGAAGATGAAGCCATCATAATAGCAGCGCTGCACTTGGGAGGTAAGGTCTATGCATGGTGGTTATTTGAGTCATTTACTTTGAAAAATGCAAATACCTCTTCCTATGCAATGTTCATTAGAACTTTGATGAATGGATTTGGTAGGAGGAATTTTGAAACACATGTGGAGGAAACAAACACATTCAAACAAACAAAACCCTTGCATGTGATGGAGGAAACCATAGAATCAGAATCATTCCGTAGAACCATGAAGGAGGCTGATATATTGCATGATACTTTATTGGAGGCAAGACCTTCATTTGGTATTTTGGCACAAGGAGGCAAAGAGATCCTTTTTCCAAAAAAGGATCTAGTCATTGGAGGGTTGCCCACTCATGTTGAGAAGGCTGAGGGCAACATCGATGTCATTTCTAGAG
Organism: Pinus albicaulis; assembly: GCA_034641835.2. Classification (NCBI taxonomy): domain Eukaryota; kingdom Viridiplantae; phylum Streptophyta; class Pinopsida; order Pinales; family Pinaceae; genus Pinus; species Pinus albicaulis. Next base: position 1,289,185,403 of record CM076579.1, read on the forward strand.
TTGATCTAGTACCTCATGCAAAGGGAAGAGGAGCACTTGCTCCAACTAGAGGGATTCTTGCAGCTTTGCAAGGAAGTCTCCAGGATCTCATACATGGATGTCCAAGCACAATCAGTAAGCAACATGATTGTGCAGCACTGCAGCTGGAAGGAGGAGGAAGGGAGGAAGAGCAACATCATGTGATGAGAGGCACACACCATTCTCTATTTTAGAGAGCTAGTGCAAAGAGGAGGCAGACTGTATTGTGATGTGAGAGCAAGGGCAAGGTTGCCCAACCATATTTACAGTCCACTCTTGACATTGATGTCTCACTGCATAGAGGCATTCCACCAGGGAGGCCACCAGATCTATCATTGATGAGAGACATTTTGTCTTTGGATTCACCACTCTTGGATTTTGGAGAGGTGAAGAGTTTGGAGGAGAAATTTGGCATGGGGGATGTCAAAGTAGTAGACAGCAGCAGGAGGAGAGCTTCACATGCCAGATTACCAATGCTATCCCTTAGGAGGATTGATCCTTATTGGAGATCTTAGCTCTTAGTAGAGTACTCCAAGGATCTTGATGCATGCATGATTCTCGATGACCCGGATGGAGATGATGGATGTATGGTAGATGATATGGTCATCTATTTATAGGGCAGAGTCTTCTTGACTAGAGATTCTAGTCTCAAGGAGAAGCTGTTGCATGCAGCACATGAGGACTTCTTTCCCATGCATTTTGATGCATATCTTGCCTTGGCAGAGGATTTCATTTGGGAGGGCATCCAACAGGACATACATCAACATATGGATAGATGCAGAGCTCGGATGATGATGGAGAGGATGCCATAGCCACCTTCCTACTCATTGGAAGTAAGGGAGCATTATCAGTTGAGCCATTTCAACTCAAGTCTTCGAGTACATAATGGAGAATGTACAATTTCACCTTATGTTTTGTACTTCTTGTCTTTTTATGAGCAGCATAATGTACCAAGGAGGGTTATTCCTTCTTGCATATTGTATAAAGATGTACTTAAAGCCATTTGTAGCATTGAGATTGGCTATCTCTTTGGTGTTTTTTGGGAGAGGCCACGTGATTTTTGGTGTGCAACATTGGCACCCTTTTGTAATTATTGTAAAAGGATTGTGGTAGAAAGAAAGTGGCTGGAGAAGCACTTGTTTTTGTTTGATTTTATGCAGGCAAGGAATGCATAGTGCTGGTTCCTTGTATGGGACCTTGATCCACTTTCCGGTTGTCATATGACAACTTGTTCCTATTGGTTTTTGCTTCCACGTATTGCTAGAATCTCTATGTTCATGGAAAGCTTTGATTGGGGAGTGGGCTTGAGACTGAGGATGCCCATTGGGAGCATGATTCTCCTTACTATACATGTTGTACATTTTAGGAGGAACCATGGGCTGACCATGAATGCCACACTACATTTCTTTACTTCTTGTGGGAGGGACCACTTGAAGAACTTGAGGAGGCACTCCATGGATCATGAGGAGATGGAGGAGTTAGCACAATAAACTATTTTCCCTTTGAGGATGAGGGGATACTCATCTATTAGCCACTCCATTTATATGAGCAAAACATATGGTACAAGTATTGTTGGATTGCATAGAGATTTTTCTATATATATGCATCTCTTAACCATATATGTGTAGGGCTTTGCTCAAAGGAGAGATATTCTTCCTTCTAGATTTGGTGGTCTACATAAGACCATTATGGGTGATCAATCCCTAAATGGATATGGGGAGGATATTTCTCATGTAGAATGTACTCACATTGCACATTACATCATTCACTTTCTCCAGATTTGTGAAGAGACTGGGGCAACAAGCAAATGGTGGGGAGGCCACCCATCATTTTATTTTCTATGGCTGTGGAGAGTCAAACTGCGTTGGCTACATTTGAGGGACCATTGTCCTTCTCCTTTACTTCACATGGCAGAAAAAATGATTCTCCTTGTGGTTCCCTTGGTTGGTATTGCTAATGATTTTCTTGGGAGCATGATTGGGAGAGAGGCACATTGGGTGAATGTGTCCTTTGAGGGAGAAATTCCTCACACTTTTTGCACTACTTGTTCTAAGGGGAACATGGGACATGATATGGTTACCTTAACAACACATTTGTCACTTTGTGAGGTGAGCCATATGATGGAGGAGATGCCATATGATGATGACTTCCAACTCATCATATATGGATATACTTGGGCCAACATGATTTGCAGTGTTGGAGGAGAGATCCTTGGAGATCTAGTCTTCATCTTGCCACTTGAGGGCAAGTATTTTGTAGCCCATGATCAACACTCTCTCTACACTTATCATGAGTGGAGAGATGGATAGCGTTGGGTAGGCTACATTGTATACCATGAGCAGATTCTCATCCCACCTACTTTTCCGGAGCCAAAGGTGGAGGACAGTTTCCAGGAGTTGCCTAGTTGGAAGGTGACTCATTTTGCATGGCTCATAGCTTGGAGATGGAGAATCCACATGAGGGATATGTTCCTCAACACATCTTAGAATCCATGCCTTGAGAGGATGCTTTTCAGTTCTGTCCTTGCAGTTTCTTGAGGACAAGCAACATTTGGGAGGGGAGGACTCTAATGTTCCCAAATTTTTTGACAATAATTTGGAACATTAATTTTTGTTGATTTCATCTAGGAGGAGAATAAATGGGTAAGGAGGCCCATGCATAGTGATAATCTCAATAAAATCCCTCATAGTATGAAAGGGGATCATCATTGGAGCTGGTTTTCACACCCTCATGTGTGAACAGGGTTATTTGCAAGTGGACAAGGTCAAGTTTGACCAAGTCAACAACGCTGGGATAAGAGGTGGAGAGCACTTAGAGAAGCAGCGCAGTATGAATGAGGAAAGGGTTATTTGGTGAAGGAAACCCTAAAGGGAGTGGGACCCATGGAGAGGGGCTTTCAATTGTTTAAAAGGAGGGCAAGGCAACCATTGTTTCTCATGCTTTGTATTATTCATCTCAATTGTCTATTGAGACAATTGTGCATTATTTGTTGTTTAGAAAGAATTGCCGGGAGGAATTCCTGTTTAGGATTCCTTCTCCTTCTTGAGGGGCCTCTTGAGGGATTGCTCTGATTTTCCTCACATCCAGGCTTGAGGCCAAGCATCCTCCATGAAGACAACATTATTTCTGCAATAGAGTAATGTTGTGTTGCTGGGTGTTGCAGTGAGGGTTCACTACACCACCTTCATCAGCTATTTTCAGAGGAGTCATCCCTATTTCCTTTGAGATATCAGATTGGAGGCATTCCGGAGCTTATTGCAGACTTTGGCATCAAGGTCAACTCATTCCCTAGCCCTACAACGCAGTTCCATCCAGTGACTGCGTTATTTTGTGTGGAGCATTTGCAGTGGGGCTCTTGCAGAGTGTTAGAGGGTGAGATCTTTGGTGAAGGGATAAACCTTTCATTCTAAAGATCCATTGGAGGAGGCACATTCAGTTTAGGCATCATCTAGAGCCATCTCCATCTAGTTTGATTTTTTAGTTGCTGCTGCTACCCAGCAACTCTGGCATTTTGTAGCTTTTGTATTTTATCGCCAATCCTTCCAGGATTGACATGAGGTAGTCTTTGGGAGTTCACATCTTCACTCCCAATTTTGTATTGGGCCATGTATTGACATACCCATGTATTTGACATTGTTAACATGCAGTTTCTCTATAAAACTGCGCTGTCATAGCTTGGTATACATTGTGTAGCAGTGGTTTTGTCATGTATTTCGTACTTGTTTCTTGAGGCTGAGCATTGCCTATCTTGAGTGACCTTTTTCCTCAAGATCTAGTATTCATTTGTTGCTGCTATTATTAATGAGAAGGCTATGGATTTCTCTCACATTTATATGAGTTGAGGGTTGCTGCTGCACCATTATTGTGTTTTCTTATTGCTAGAGCTCCAACTCTAGAATATCCTGAGATATTCTCATTGTTGTAGCATTTTCCTGATTTGGGAACATTACATTTTCCGTTGAGCTCCCATCTGAGTTCAACACATGCTTTTGGGTTTCATACATTAGAGAGAGAGAGATCCAGAAAAATGAAGCATAGAGGAAAACCAAAGGACCCATCCCATTTGAGGGGGACTTGTAACCTGTCTACAAGTTTCCTTCAGCGGGTGTAACATTTTAATAAAACAATCATTCTTTTAATTTTCTTTATCCATGATTGGGGTTTTACACTAGTTAATCATTTTTCTATTTAAAATCTTCTGATGCATAGATATATTATTTTGCAGGTTTCTTCTAACTTTCTGTTGTAGATCTGAGGAATCAAACGACCATATATGTTTTTAGGGCCATTAGTCACTCATCGCTTAAGTAAAACCTTTTTGGTACACCTTCCAAAATACTTCAAAATAACAAATGATAAATCCACTGGGTTTTTAGTTACATTTGTCATCAATAAATGGCGAGTTCACTGGTGTAATTTATATTCCTGGGTGACCAACAAGTTCAACAATCAGGGTTTTTATTTAGCTATTTTTCAGTCTCTTGATGTCTACTTTTAACTTTTATTCCCTTATTTAGTTAAAATTTCAAGTTCTGATAATTTTCTGGTAAGTTTTCCGCAGGTGACAGGTACCAGCCGAACATGAGATGACAAATCTGTCTGAGACTTACGGCCCAAGAATTGTGGAAGGAACATCACAATTTTCAGATAAAAAACTATGATTTCCTTTCCAGATCGCACTTTCTGCCTCAAAAGCTGCACTATCCTTCAGTTTCAGGTCAGAAACTGTGATTCATAATTTGTTTTGAATGTTTCAGGGTTTTTCAAGAGCATTGTTTTGGGTTTTTTGACCACTATTTCCGCCCGTATTAGGCACAAATATGCTTAGTTTATCTCTTTGAAGTAGAAATAAGCTCCATATTGTTTCAATACACTTCCACCATTTTAGGAAGAGTTCAATTGAGTAGGTAGTCTGAGATTTTCAGTACTTTCAGCCATTGTTTTAGGGTCTGATCCATTATTTTTTGTAGACCTTTAAGATAAGTTGTTTTAGCATCCAAAAATCCCTCTTGAGTTTTGTTTGGCCTGCCCCCTTAGGGCCCCATTGTTTTCCCTACGTTCTAAAGCTTCTACCCTATCTTTTACAACATTTCCCCCCTCTGGTTTTTTGTTGTTTTTCTGCACCATTTTTAGCAGTATATAGTCATTAGATCTGGGTCACATAGACCTTAGATCTTGTGACCCTTTCAGTGTGTTTTGAGTTGCTTGTTTTCCTCTCCTAGTCTTTCTATTTTAAAGCCTTGTTTGGGTGGGTTTTATGTTTATTTACTGTTCATTCTACTCCCATTATTTTAGTTTTATTTATAGTTTTTAACATTTTATTTCAACATAATTTTGGCATCATCATAAAACATGCTTAATTAAATCATCCGCAATACACACTTATTTTCACACATTCACACCTAAAGCGAATGAGAGCTTGGTTCAAGCTGCCAAGCCAAGACTTAAACACACCACTTAATAAATCTAACTCACAAATATTAAGCCCACTTGGGCATAAGGGCCAAAAAAATATTTGTAGGTGTAGGATCAGTGGGATAAGCTTCCAATAACACCCATTGATCGCATACATTGAGACAGAAAGTTGAGTTAATAGGGAGCTTAAAATATTTCATCATCCCACAGTCAAAGCCAGAGTGCGTCAGAAACCCATTCCAGAGGGGGTTAGGCTAGGACATCGTGCGAGAGATTCTCCTCGAGGCTACCCAAACTGTGGTAGGGAATTCCATGCATTGTCTAATTTACCAAGAAGCTCAAGACTCAACCACCCCCGTGGGACGAAGGTAACCTTAGTGGCCTATCTTAGGAAAAATCCTTATAGGACCGACTGTAGGAAGCTGTTGGTTCTCTACCCCACTTTTCTCTGAGTGATTATGCTTGTGGGGATAAGTGTCCATCAAGTAAGAAGCTCTTTGAAAGTCCATATAAAACAATAGATTCTAGGCTTGTTTGAGGATTTATATTACCTTTAGTCTAGAGGTCATTTTTATTTTGATAGGACATGTTTTCTTGCATTAGAGTAGCTCATATAATAGTAAGTTTACACTTGGCACCATTGCACTAGGTGTTTGCTTGCTATTTTTTACTCTTCTGTCTCTATCATCCTTTAGCCTTTAGTGTTATATGTGTCTTGAAACCATTGCGCCCCCTAGTAATTTTTCGTAGAGAAACCGAGATATTCATCCTCAGTTTTCGTTAGGACATATTACTCTGCCCCGTTGGGTTCGAGTTAATCCTCCTAGTCCTCCATCGAGTCCCTCTTCCGACTCTGGTTCTACTGATTCATCGAGTTCTTCCTATGATTACACATCCTCTCAGCCTCGTATCGCTACCATTTTAGGCACCAACATAGGTACAAGACCCCAAGGTGGTAACCTGGGTCCCAACCTGGGCAATACCACTAGTGGAACCGCTACAACTGCGGTCACAACCACTCCATTTCTCCCCTTTATGGCTAGTTTAAGTCTCCCAAATTTTAACCAGTTAATCAATGATCCCATTATCCATGACCCTGGTTAGCCAGCTATGCCAACCAAAATTCCTTCTAACATCCCTAAGTTTGAGGGAAATTCTGGAGAAGACCCCACCAACCACGTTCGCTCCTTTCAAATGTGGTGTTCATCAAACTCTATCACTGATGACTCCATACGTCTTCGGTTGTTCCAACGCATGCTCACTGGAGATGTTGTGAAGTGGTATATCAAAAAACCCTCCGCATATCATTCCAATTTTGCGACTCTTTCTAAAGCGTTTCTGTCATATTTCCAATTACCCCTCTGTTATGATACCGATACCGAATTGTTGACTGCATTTTGTAAAACTTATTCCATCTACCTTTCTGACCATGTACAAGAATGGCATAGAAGAAAGAGCATATGTAGAGCTCCTGCATTCGATGAACGTGTCTATATGGATTGGTTTCTTAGAACGCTCTTAGCCCCCATAGGAAAATATGTCACATGTCACTTTTGTCAGACTGAGGAAGAAGCTCTATAGATAGCCTTAAAATATGACTTGATTTACACCCAGTCAGATTATGTTTATACTGTTTTACTAGATCTCCCTAGACCTTGTGGTGCCACTGCATCAAGGGAATCTCATGCGCCGATGGTATTGTTGGATCCCTTTCACACCCATCACCATATGCTCCTACTCAGATGATTTATGGTCACCCTAAGGTGGGGACCAGTTCCTCCAACACTTATACCCATCCTCTAGGAAATTTGTATCCCGATCAAAGCACATCTTATGCATTTTCCCAACCACATCAACAGATGCCAGGGTCAGATGTTGCTCGACCTGTTTACCATAATGTAGCACCATATCCTTATTATCCTTATTCACCGCCAAGCGCTGCAGCCCCTCAGGCATCAATGCCCCAAACTCCCATGCCTTATCAACCTCCACCACCACAACCACCTCCTCCTCAAGGTAAAGTATATGCTCAATAGAGCATGACCAATCCCCCCAATTCGAAGAAAAATAATAACGATAAAGGAAATAATAAGCAAAAACCATCGGGTAACTAGGGTTGCCAAGGTACTCAACTGAATGCACCCCAGGGTAACCATCCAAATACCACAACCGAGCACTAGGGCGATCAATCCAAGAAGAAAAAGGATATTTGTATGAATAGTCCTTGTGCATGTTGTGGTGTATATGACCATTATACACATGATTGTACCCTTCTACCCCAAATGTGTAAAATGTGGGATGCCCAAGCAGCTTCTCGAGGACATCAGCCCATGTTGTCACTTCCTCAAACCGCTGCTCCACCTCAACTAGATATGCTCACTAATCCTTTCCCTTAGCAAGGATACCTTGCTGCCCAACTTCCACAAGTTCAGGCCGCTCCTCCACCTCAGTAGTCTGGTCACCTTGATTACCAGATTCTCATGATGAACTCTGAAGAGGTCAATACCTCCCAAGTCAACCTCCAGACCTGGTCACACTAGTATGATAAGCAACCTACTATGTCTCCAACTGATTCCCAAACCAAAATTGTCCATTGAGTCTATTTCGACACCAAATGGTACATTATATATCCCTTAGCCTAAGGCAGAGGTTATACCAAAGATCCCCAAAGGGCCATTACGTCGTAATGCTGCTTCAAAAAGCCGCTCACACATACAACATAGTAGATGACTTGGCGCAGTCTCCTGCCACCATGTAAATGCTGGAAGTTCTCTAGACGTGCCCATCCCAAAGAAAAGCTATACTATCTTCTTTGGGCACTGTGTACCCTTAAGATGATCACTTAATCATTTGTGATGTTGAAAAGTCAGAACATTCTCCCTTCCCCTCATTAATTGATTTCCAAATACTAGTCACCATTAGAAACTCCACTGTCCAGCGGTGTATTATAGACGAAGGCGCCTCCACATGTGTTATGGAAGCCAATATTTGGAAAAAACTCGGGTCACCTAATCAATCCACATCCAACATCACTTTATGTGCCTGGGACAGTCACCCTTCACAACCCCTTGGCATGTATTGCAATTGTCCTGTCATAGTTGTTGGCAAGACTATTTGTATTGACATAGAAGTCATCGATGCCCCCTTGGATTACAATATTATTTTGGGTCGTAGCTATACCTACGCGATGTCAGCTTTCACATATGCGGTTCACCGTAATATGTTCTTCCCCCATAATATAAAGATCATCACCATCAATCAATTGACATATTACGATCCGAAGTCTCATACATCACTCCAGTCTACCATCTCGTCGATGACCGACAATCAACCTGTCTCGCTTGTCACCAATGTCTCTTCAGGAGCCTATAAATATTCCACATTGCTTGGTGCATATTATGGTCCACCTCCTACCCCTTCTGAGCCTAGCTCATTCAATGTTTTCATGTTGCAAGCGTCACGCGCTACTCACAAGTGGTCCAGTACGCCCATCCAGCAGCCAATGCCTTCACAACCTACTGTTGTTCACTCTACCTAGAAATCAGGATCAACTCCTCAAGGACCTTATCCGTCTACTGGTGTCTCTCCTCCTCCTTTTCAACCAGGAACTGTTTCCCCATGCATTAACCATCCAGGAGCCATTCCGCCAAGCCATTATCATGCTACTCAGATACCATTTTTATTTCCTCCACCCAGAATATTTTCTGTTCCTGTAATGGCTACGTTGATTTTACCAAATATGACCTTTGGGATCCTAGTTTGGTAAATCGATCCCCCAAAAAGCACTCCACTAGATCAACTTAAACTATATACTGCTTTGACCCAGTCTAATTGGTCGCTATGACCCCTTCCTTTGCTTCAGTTCCACAAAAACCTCAATAGGATCCCACTCCTATTATGAAAGCATCTGGTGAGGGGGGAAAAGCCAAAAATAAGGAACCTAAGGACAAGGCTCCCCAAACAACTCTAGATTTACCTGAGCCTCTAAATCCTACTCCACCATGTGCTTTGTGTGGTGTTGTTTGGCATGCCACCAATAACTGTCCTAAATTCCCTCGTCTCAAGCCTGTGGTCGATGATATGTTTCCTGACTCTAATATCATAGAGGTCCATGTTACCTTACCTTAGTTAGCCAAGAAAAAAATCGTTACGCACGAAACACCTATGCGTTTTGTGTGATAACTATGGCCACTACTCTCACCACTATCGTCTCGGCGACTTTTGCGATACCCTTTAGGCGCTTCGTGAAATAGAGGCCACTCGTAGTGGATCATATACTCCTCTACTTGTGAATTATGGCTCCACCATTATACTAGAATAAGAGGTTTCTAATGCACCCATCGTGATCCCTCCCCCCCGATTTTGAGATGACAGACCATACACTCGCTATTATCTACTTGTATTCATCTATGAGATCCTTGAATGAGAACCCCCCTGGAGTTCCATATAGTGTTTTTGTCGAACCTCCCTTGTCTAACACCCTGTTCTCAACATCAGTAGATGTTTCATCTACTAGATCTTCGTCTACCCATCGTGAAAATGTGTATGTGAACCATATCTCTCATGATGATTCACCATGTATATTTGACGCATCATATGGTCTCCCTTCCTCCAGTTATTCCATTTTCCATTCAGATGAAGACATTATGGAAGCCATGAGCACCCCTGATTTTCCCTAGGTTGATATGCACCATCGTGTGTACTTCCTTCTGCAACAAACCCATGACCAATATGCTGTGGATTCTAAATACTTCATTCATGGTGAAGTCGATTGGTTTAGAAATCCCATCTCTGCGCTAGATGCTTTCAAAGAAGGAAACATGGCCAATATCTCTCCTACCATTAAGATGAACATTTCAGATAAACCAGGGATCGAAAAAAACATTACCTTAGGGGAAAAGTGCACCCCGGAAGAAATTGATGCTTACACCAAGATATTCAAGGAATTCTGTGATGTTTTTGCCTAGTCTTATTACGAAGTTCATGGACTTGATCCCGCCATTGTTGAACACCATATCGACACATGGCCCGATGCCATTTCTGTCCATCAAAAGGTGAGACCCATCAATCCTTCTAGACGTGAGGCCATCAAAGCTGGAATCGATAAGCTAAAGCAGGATGGTTTTATCTATTCCATTGAATACACCACATGGGTGTCAAATCCCATTCCCATTCTTAAGAAACAAGGCACCTCATGTCTGCACGGAGTTTTGCGACCTGAGAAAATGTTGTCTCAAAGACAACTTCCACACACCGTTTATGGGCCAAATCATTGATGAGTGTGTTGGGCATGAGGTTCTATCCTTCATGGATGGATTCTTTGGATACAACCAGATAACTATTCGTTGTGCTGATCAACTTAAAGCCACGCTGATTTGTTCGTAGAGAAGTTTTTCCTATATAGTCGTGCCTTTTGGTTTAAATAATGTCGGGGCCACCTTTCAGCGGGCCATGTCTTACTACTTCCACAACTTGGCTCATATTATCCTTGCTTACCTTGAAAAATTCACTGCTCGTTCTAGACTTCGGGCATTCATGATCTGCGTACCATTTTCCTCCGATGTCCCAAGTATAATATCTGCCTTAACCCACTGAAATGTGTCTTTTTCATTCTTGCCGACTGTCTATTAGGATTAATTTTGTCCAAATATGGTATAAATCTCGATCCTCTCAAAGTTCAAGCCATTATTGAACTACCCCCTCCTCTCACCTTGTGCCAGTTACAAATATTTCAAGGAAAAACCAACTTCCTTCGTCGGTTCGTACCTGACTATGCCACCACCGTGTATGGGTTTCTAAGAATCCTTCGATCTAGCATTCCCTTTTTTTGGGATGATTATGCTCAACAGTATTTTGATGCCCTGAAACGTGCTATCACTTCCAATCCCTTGATTAGTCAACCTAAATTTTATAGGGAACTCATATGGTATATCTCAGCTTCCACCTATTCGGTAGCTGGGGTCCTCATCCAAGAAGATGCTTTTGGAATCAAGCATGTAATCTATTATGTTAGTAAGAACCTGATTGGTCCCCTTTGTGTCCTATTCTCATGAAGAGAAGTTTGGGCTAGCATTCATGTTCTCGGTCCAAAAACTTCGTTATTATATCCTTACGCATACCACTAAGGTCATGACCAATTCCAACCCAATGGATTTCCTGTAAAGTCGACGGATCATTAATGGGAAATATGCCCATTGGATCGTTATTCTCCAGGAATTTTATCTTGGATTCGTCACACCAAAGAGTAAGAAAGGTTTGGCCCTTGCCGAATTTATTTATGAATTTCTTACTGCTGCATGTGATCCGCCAGTTAATGATGATTTACCTGACGAACATTTGTTCGCCATCACTTCAGATGATCCTTGGTATGGTGACATACTTACATATTTTTGAACCCATAAATTCACCCCCATATCAATCATGATGATCAACGACGTATACGACATCAAGCCCCTCTATACCTCCTCATCTGTAATGATCTCTATCGTCATGGTGTTGATACTTTCCTCCATCATTGTCTCACTCATGCTGAAGCTCAACAAGTCCTTAATTCCTACTACAACAGGGCTTGTGGTGGCCACCTCTCTGGTATGGACATTGCTCAGAAAATCATGCGTGCTAGTTATTTTGGCCTTCTCTCTTCAGTGATTGCATTGAGGCAGTCAAACACTGTCCCAATTGCCAATTATTTTCCCCAAAGGCAAGAGCTCCACCTTCTCCCCTCCATCCTGTCATTCCATCCGGTACTTTCTATAAATGGGCCATTTAATTTATGGAGTGTCAACCCCCATTTTATAATAACCACAAGTATATTATCGTGGCCGTCGACTATTTCACCAAATCGTCTGAGGCCATGCCTACGTTTAATAACACTGCGACTACCACAACCCTCTTTTTCTTTAACCATGTTATCGCTCGATTTATGGTTTCGAAACAATTGGTTTCTAACCATGGCCAATGTTTTGAAGATGAGATATGGCATGCGCTATCCTCTTTGTTGGGCTTTGAGCACCAATATTCATCATCTTATTATCCCCAAGGTAATGGACAAGTTGAAACGGTAAATAAAATCCTTAAAACCATGCTTCAAAGAACGGTGAATAAGCACAAAACCAACTGACACCTTATGCTCTTCCTAACTTTGGGGGTCTATAGAACCTTGGTTAAAACCGCCACCGAGTTTACTCCTTTCCACCTTGTTTTTAGAGAGGAGGCCATCCTTTCGATCGAGTATGAAATCCCCTCCATTCACCTTGCCATCGAACTCTTCCCATACACACAACCTTTAGAACAATGACTTATCTTGCTTGAGCATGCCAATGAAGACCTTCGTGTTGCATTGAAAACCATTGAAGCGGCTAAAAAGCACACCAAAGCCCAATATGACTGAAAATTTCACCCTCTCACCTATCACGAAGGTGACCTTGTTCTTGTGTATAACCAAGCTCATGATGTCCTAGGGCACGAGAATTTCGAACCATTATGGCTAAGACCTTACATCATTCGTAAGGTTTTGGGAAAGGGGACATACCTTCTAGAGGATTTCAAAGGCCAAATCCTTCCTAAACCTCGCAATGAACTCTACTTGAAGAGATTTTATCCATAACATTTCCCATTGAAGTGGATGTATTTGTTTCTTTTATGTTTCTAGGTACCTTGCATCCACCACCATCTCATTTTTTGTCTTTTGGCGCCTTTCATATGGATCCATCATCCACACCATATATCGGCTATGTTGATGGTGTGAGTTGCTTCTCCAAGAATCTAGCCTCGAAAAATTTGGCCACTTTTACCCCTTTGCATTCACTAGTTCTCTCCAACGGCGTATGCATTGGACTTGCCACCAAAAACAAGGCTGAATATGATGCTGTAATAGGTTTGTTAACCAATGCCCTTCATCATCGCATCCTTTACCTTCATGTTCGTCTTGATTCCTTTCTAATTTTCATGCAACCGAATGGTGTTTATCATGTGCATAATCATGTCCTATTTAGAAAATATCTACGAGTTAAGCTTTTGGCACGTGAATTTGAATCCATTACATTCAGTCATGTTCCTAGATCCCAAAATAACTACCTAGATACCATTACAAATAAAATTATAGATTGGAAGTTATCACATGCATATAACATAAGACAACCATAATATAAAAAAATAGTGAACCACAATCATCATATATAAAAAGATGCATATCCATATTATGTATCGTCACATAAAAATATAAGTGTTTTGAGTCCACTACTCTAAATACATCCGACATGCCCATAGCATGTTATAACACAAACAAGGGGACCCACATGTCCCTATCCCTAATCACTATTAGGAGGATCCTAAGCCAATGGCTCCGCACCATTAGCTTGTAGATCTCAAACGATCTGACTGGCCATCGCCATGCACCGCATGATGCCTCACCGTTTTGAGGGAAGACCTATACACTCATCCATATACCGATCTTATAGCTCATGCCACCTGCGCTTTAATACTGATATGAATATGTATGTGCTTGAGGATGGTGTAAATTGCAAGAAATTGAATGAGCTTTTGAGGTACTTAAGTTAAATTCTTTAACACATTTAAACATGAATTTAACTCGTAAATTGCAAAATTAACAGATAAACAAAGCCATAATAGTAACCACAAAAAAACAAATGATGAAGGAGTTCACCCCTCCTGGGTTACATCTCCTGGTCCAACTTCCAATGCTTGACCCTCTTTCATTATGCTCATAAAATGGTGATTACATTGAGTTACAATGCTATAATGGCTTCAAAAACTAGTCCAACAGCTTCAAAGCTATAAAAAATTCCTGTATAACCTCTTTCTGCTCCAAAAAAGACCAAAAACTGAGAAGGTTTTACCTCTTTCTCTCTTTTCCCCAATTCTGCAGCTAAACTCCCCACAATTCGAGCCAAACCTAGCACGGGCACCCCGAGCACGGAGACAACCCTCCAAACCTGGCATGATTCCCACTCGGCGGGTGAATTTTTTGGACTGTTAGTTTGGACAATAAGGCCCGAAATCTGCGCTCCTGGTCACGTGGGCCTTCATAAGGCCAACGACTGGCCCCCTCCTCTGGTGGTTAAGTCTAGTGGTCTTTGGCATTCACATGGTGGTGGATAGACGTGGTCAAGGTTACAGTATTGGAGTCCTTTGGTAACAGTTGGAAGTCAAGTTTGGCAGTCCCCCGGGCTGGTTGCAAGGCGACAACTATGACGCGTTGTGTTGGTGGTTTTGGCGGAGATCTCAACTAGAGGTAATGTTTAACAAGCCACGGTTTGAAGTTTGTGCTCACATGGTGGAAGTTAAGGTTAGAGCCACAGGGTTGGGCTAAGGCCTAGCCCCTAACCCTCTGCCTGCGGTCTCGTGGCACTAGGGTGGCCAAGGGATAGGCCTTAGCCCAATCCCCTATACCAAATGTGCCCAATATTGAATTTAAATATAAGTTCAAAACTTATATGGTTAAGTGACAACGTTTAGTTGAATGGTAAGTGCTGAGGTTTTCTGTTGGGAGGTCACCGGTTCAACCCCTCCCAATCTCAGCTTGACCGATGCATAAATTTTGGTGGCCCCTGTGTTGCCACGTGGCGACCTCTGGTTGGGCCACGTAGCAACCTATGGTTAGAACACTGTTACCGATGAAATAGGTAACCTGACCTCAAAACGGGAACTCTAGCCCAAAAACTCTCAAAAAACATGAAAAAACACCAAAAAAAAAAAAAAAAACGTGTCTTCCAGAACGCACTTGTTTTTTTTTGAAGGTCAAATTTCAACATTTTCTAAAATTATGCTAAAAACAAAATTGTTTGTTGAAAAAAGGATTGAAAAAACACCAAAAAAAAAAAAAAGTGTGTCTTCCAGAATGCACTTCGTTTTTTTTTAAGGTCAAATTTCAACATTTTATAAAATTATGGTAAAAACAAAAATGTTTCTTGAAAAAAAGATTGAAAAAACACCCTCAAAACAAAACTAGTTGATGCTGGAATAACAAAAAAAAAATATATGTCATACTTTTGGCATTTTTAAAAATAGAAGTAACATCTTTTAATTTTTAAAATTCAAACATTAAAAAAAAACCTAAAATTTAAGAAAAAAAATAAATTTAAAAAATAAAAACATTTAAAAGGTTAAAATTTAAAAATATATGAAGATAAAAAAATAAAAATAAAAACAAAGTAAAAATTTTAATTCAATCATTAAAAAAAAACCTAAAATTTAAGGAAATTTTTTTTTAAAAATAAACCAAAAAAAATTAAGATTAAAATTTTAAAAAATATAGAAATTAAAAAATAAAAATAAAAACAAAATAAAAATATTAAATTAAAAAAAAAAGAAGAAGTTAAGAAAAGAAGGAAAATATAAAAAATAAAATATAGAAATTAAATTTAAAAAAAGAAAAAGAAAATGCTTATTAAATTTAAAAAAAGAAAAAAAAATTTAAAACAAATAATTAAATTTAAGGAAATATATTAAATTTTAATAAATTTAAAAATTCAAAATTAAAAAAAAAAACACTATTCAAATTAAAAGGAAAAAAAAAAGAAAAATTAATTAAAAATAAAAAATAAAAATAAAATACAATGAAAATATTAAATTTAAAACAATATATATTAAAAATTAAATTTAAATTATAAAAAATAAAATATATATATGAACTTAAATTAAAATAGGTATATACATCAAATTTTATTAAATTAAAAAAAAGGTTAATATTAAAATAACAAATTAAATTTAAAAACAAAAATATTAAATTTTAATAAATAAATGAATAAACAAATAAATTTTGAAAGAAAAAATAAATTTTAAATATAAAAGAAAAAAAAAATATTGTTAAATGAAAAACTTTAAAAATAATTAAAAATTGAAAATTGAAAAAAAGAAAAAAGAAATATTAAATAAAAAATAATTAAAAAAAAAAAATTAAAAAAAATTAAGTTTCATTAAAAAAAAATCTAATTTTAAATACACAATTTTAATTGAAATAAAAAAATATAAAAATTTTATGTAATTAACAAAAAAAAATAATAAAAAAGTAAAACATTTAAAAAAAATATTAAATCCAAATAAATTAAAAAAATATATATAAAATTTATTGAATTTTATAAAATTATATTAAAAAACTAAGTTAATAACAAAGAAAAATTATGAAATTTAAAAAAAAAAAAATCAATTAAATAAAAAAATTTGGCAAAATTTAATAAAAAATTATTAACAAAAAAAAAATAATAATAAATTTAAAACAAAAAAATAATAAAATTAAAAAAAATTAAAACAAAACCAAATTTATTTTAAATAATTAAAAAAAATAATAATATTTTGAAATTTAAAAAAAAATAAAAAATAAAATAAAAATAAAAATCAATTAAAAATAAAAAAATAAAAAAAAATCAATTAAAAATAAAAAAATAAAAAAAAATCAATCGGCCCGCCTGCCGGGCGGCGCCATGGGGGCGGCTGGGCCGCCCGGCGGGCAGGCCGATTGATTTTTTTTTTAAATATTTTATTTTTAATTGATTTTATTTTTATTTTTTATTTTTTATTTTTTTTTTAATTTCAAAAAATAAATTTTTTTGTCAAAAAATTAATTTTTTTGTCAAAAAATTAATTTTTTTTTAATTTAATATTTTTATTTAAAATAAAATTCGTTTTTTTTTTTTTTTAAATATATATACACATCTAATTTTAATTTGATTTTATTTTTATTTTTTATTTTTTATTTAATTTTTTATATTTTTATTTTAATTTGATTTTTTTTTTTTAAATTGAATTTCAAAAAATTTAAAATTATTTTTTTAATTCAATTTGTTTAATTTTTTTTATATTTAATATTATAGAATAATTATTTTTTTAAATTTAAAATTTAAAATTTATTTATTAAATTTTTTAAATTTTAATTTAATTTAATTGTTTTTCTTAATTTTTTCGTTTATTTAGTTTTTCATTTTTAAAATCTATAAATGGTTTCATTAAAATAAAAAAAAACACTAAATTTATGTATATTTGTTTTTTAAATATTTGCACGTGGTTTTTTTCATTTTTTTTGTTTTTTAATGATAGTTTTTTTTTTTTTTAATAATTTTTTTATTTTCTTTTTCTTTTTCAATTTTAATTGTTTTTTTTTAATTTGTTTTTTTTGTAAATTTTAAAATTTGTATTTTTTTTCTTATTATTATTTTTTTTTTAATTTAAATTTTTAAATTTAATTTTTTTTTTAATTTTTTTTTTCTAAATTTTAATTTTGTAATTTTAATTATTTTAATTTTAATTTTTTAAATATATATATATTTTTTAATATATTGTTTTTTTTAATAAGTTAGAAAGAAATGTTTTTTATTTTTAATTTTTTTTAATTTTTTGGTAAATTATGTTTTTTTTTTCTTTAAATTATGTGTTTTTTTTCTTCAAATTTTGTCATTTCCTTTGATATAATTTTCAAATATTTTTGTTTTATTTATTTATTCTTGTTTAAATTTTTTATTTTTATGAGCTATTTTTGTTTTTTTTTTACATTTTTATTGGTTTTTTTATTGTTTATATATATATATATATATATATATATATTTTATCTAAGTTTTGTGTTTTATTACCAACATGAAAATCACCACTCTAAAAAAAAAGGTTGATGCAACATCAATACGTTTCAAAATTAGCATGAAAATCACTGCTCTAAAAAAAAAAAAAAATTGATGCTGCATCAATACATTTCAAAATTAGCAAAATTAGCATGAAAATCACTAACATTTTAAAACAAATATTCATACTTCATAAATAAAAATTTTAGAGTGTAAAAAATGTGCACCCAAAAAAAAAATGGTGATTCTGCATCACCACTTTTCAAAATCGGGTGCTTTTTATGCTACCAAAAAAAAGTAGGTAACATTGCGGTTACCTATTTCATCGGTAACATTGTTTTAGCCATTAAACAATCCATTCAACCAATAAAAACCGACCCAATTGGCCTAAAGCAAGTGCCAAGTGTCGATCCATCATTGGCTCCTGAAGCCATGTCATCCTGCACAGTCATCTATACGGACTGTTAACTGGGCAGCCTTCACAACATTTGCCAAAAATTTGCCTGTTTGGGAAAACAAACAGAACCCATTTTTGGGAGCATATGGTGTCATTTTTCTGTGAAACGAGTTGCGCCAGATTCAGAATGAAGAGATCTATGCAAACGCATAGGTTTCGAGTCATTACTACAACTTTCATTTTTGAGCACCAGATCACTCCTCCCCACTGGAAGCTTTTGGACCCCAAAATATCACTTTCAGTTGTTCAGTATATAAGGGTGCAATTCCCTCACCTTTCCAATCTCAATCCATTTAAATTTACTTGGATTTGTTCCTTTTAGCCCCACACGAAGGTACTCCACATCCCCTCGTTTTTAAGTCCTTGTTCTTTTGTCAAGAATGGTGTCTTGCTGTAGTTATTCAAGGTATTCAAGAGATAAATCCTCAATAGAAGGAATTTTAACATTCTCTCCTTTATCTTCAATCAAAGGAGGCTCATACAACCTTAAGTTCTCAACATTAACAACAACATAAATTTTCATATATGAAGGAAAATCCAACCTGAAGGCCTTATCGCCAATCTTTTCTAAAATTCTAATTGGACCATATCAATTTGGTTTCACTTTTTTAACTTCTCCTTGAAGCCTTTCTTTGCTAATGTGAAGCAAAACTTCATCACTGACTTGGAAATTTTGATCTACATGATGCTTTTCATGCCTTGTTTTGTACTTGAGTTGGCTCTTTTCCAGCTGTTCTTGAACTGCTTGATGTACCAATTGGATTTTTTCAATGAAATTTTTAGATTTGTTTATGTCACTATGACCATTAATAACAACTTCTTTTCCAAAAATAAAATCCAAAGGATATTTAGGAAAGTATCCCAAACATGCCTCAAATGGCAATGTTTGAGTTGAAGAGTGCTTGGACCAGTTGTAAGCAGGATGGATATAGTGCAACTGTTCATCCCAAAACTTGGGATGATTTCTACAATATCCACGAAGAAGATGTATCGCCATCTTGTTCACCACCTCTGTTTGACCATTTATTTGCGGATGAAACGATGTACTCATTTTCAAATTGGTGTCCACGAATCCCCACAAGCTTGACCAAAAATTCCCAACAAAGCGAGAATCTCGATCACTAACAATGGATGTGGGCAATAAAAAATGCACCCATACATGCTGAAAGAATAACTGAGCAATTTTTTCGGTTGTAATTTTCTTTTTACATGGCATTAAAATACACATTTTGTTGAATCTATCCACAACTACATAAATATAATCATGATTCCTTTTTGACATAGGAAGGCCTCCAACAAATTCCATAAAAACACTCTCCCATGGACGAGAAGGTACTGGAAATGATGTGTACAATCCTAATTTTATATTGCTAGGCTTACTGCCAACACATAATGAACAACCTTTAATAAAACGTGACACACTTTCAAGCATACGAGGCCAATAAAAATACCTCTGTAGTTGTGCCACCGTCTTACCTACACCGAAATGACCAGCAATAAGAGAAGTATGTGCCTCTCTTATAATGTTGAATCTTTCTCCCTGTGGAATACAAAGCTTACCAATATGGTACAACGAGTTATCATGCATATGATAATCCAATTCCTCTACTTGGTTCCCTTGACCCAAATTTTCATATACATCTTGAAAATCACTATCTAAAGCATATTTTTCAACATAGATCTTATGAAAAATAGAATTATGCTTAAGAATAGTAGCGACACTAACAATAGGCCTAGAAAGCATATCATCAACTTTGTTATAGATGCCTTTTTTACACCAAGTGGAATTTTTGAAGAAAACCCATCCATCGAAAGTTCCTTGATCGCTGCAACTTTGTTTGTGATTGCAAGTATTGCAATGGTTGATGATCATTGTGAATGATTGTTTCCTTACCCATCAAGTAGTGTTTCCACTTTTTCACACTTTGTACCAATGCATACAATTCCTTGTCATATGTAGGATAATTAATCATTGCACCATTAAAAGTTTATGAATGAAAACATATGGGCTTACCATGTTGCATGAGGACTGCACCCGTGGCATAGTCACTTGCATCAGTCTATATCTCAAATGAATGTATCAAGTTTGGAAGTGAAAGTACTGGAGATGAACTGATATTTTCCTTAAATGCATCAAATGCATTTTACTGTTTACCTCCCCACTGGAAGACCTACTTCAAAATTGTCAATGCATGCAATGGAGCTGCGATAGAAGAGAAGTTAGCAATAAAATTCCTCCAATATCGGGCTGCTCCCAAAAATCTCCTTACCCCCATAATTTTTTTGGGCTTTGGCCAATTCAAAATGAAATCAACCTTGGAGGGATCTATTTTCAATTCACCTCCTCCAATAATATGACCCAAAAAAAATAAATATTTTTTTCCAAACTCACACTTTGACATCTTTAAAGACTACTGTTATTTCTTCAAGACATCAAGTACTTTTTTGACATGCATGACATGTTCTTCACAATATTTACTGAAAATTAGGATGTCATCTAGGTATACTATCACAAAATCATCTAGAAATGGCCTCAATACATCTTTCATAACACACATGAAGGTAGCAGGAGCATTGCAAAAACCAAAAGGAATGAATAGCCATTCAAACAAACCTTGCTTTGTTTTGAATTCTGTATTCCATATGTCACCTTCAACAGTTCTAATTTGATGATATCCACTCCTTAAGTCAAACTTAGTAAAATAATTAGCATCTTTAAACTGATCAAGTAAACCATCAATTCTAGGAAGTGGTTAATGGTTCTTTACCATAATTTTGTTCAATGCACGAAAGTCCACACACATGTGCCATGTTACATCCTTCTTTGAAACCAAAACAATAGGTGACCCGCATGGCGAAGTACTTGGTCTGATGATCCCTTTGTCCAACAACTCTTGAATTTTATTTTTTATTTTTTCACTTTCCATTACTGAAATCCTGTACATGCCAATGTTAGGAAGAGGACAATCTTGCTGCAATTGTATTTCATGTTGGATTCCCCTCTTGGGAGGCAATCCCTTGGGCTCTTGAAATATCTCATCACATTGGTTAAACAACCTCAACCAAATCAGATTTCAATCTTGAGTCACAACCTTGAAAATATTTGTTCTCAACATCATTCTTTTGTTTGACCATTAAAAGCACAAAATTCTTGCTAGATTTAATAAGTCTCTTCATTTGTTCGACATTCATAAGTGAAATATTTAGTTTCTATCGATGTGCTTTAACAATGTACTCAATTCCATATTTAAAAAAGTGATACTTGTTTTCATGGTGATGAAAAATAGATTTCTTATCATAAAGATATGGGCTTCCCAAAACAACACTAGAAATATCAAGTGGAACTACATCAAGTTCAACTTCATCAAGAAAGTTTGTGGTAATTGAAAATCTAAGTATGCATTTCCTTGTCACTTCTAAGTTTGAATTCTTTCATATCCAACCTAAAGGATAAGGTCTTGGATGAGGAATGGTCTCTAAATTTAACTTATTGACTAAATCTTCAGAAATCAAATTTTCTTGTGAACCACTATCAAAGAGTGTATCAATTTTGGTATGCTTTCAAATAACCCAAATATGGAAAAGTTCAATTCTTGTTTTCTCATCTGAGTATCATTAGGAATAATTGAAGAGATAGTGGTGAAACATCAATTAGGGAAGGGGTGGTCTAATTTCCTGTCATTGACAAAATAGTGGTATGAGTAGAGGTCTGATAATAGGGGTCATAGTAAGTCAACTGATCGATAGTGATGATATTTCTATGTTGAGGAAAACACATCTTGTGAAAGACATAGGATGCGATGGAAAACATCACATATGTGTAACTATGACCCAATAAGATGTTATAATCTAAAGGGGCATCAATGAATTGAATATTAATCAATATCGTCTTATCAACAATAGTAATGGGGTAGTTACAATATAAAATGAGGGGCTGCGAGGGGTGAACATGCCAAGCACGAGTAGTGATAGTGGATGGTGACAAGTTAGGGGAACCAAGTTGCTTCCAAACACTAATGGCGATCACATAGGTCGAGGCGCCTTCATCTATTATACACCTCTGGATAGTGCCGTTTTTATGGAGACTGTTTTTTCAAAGGTAATGAATGAAGGAATGGGGGGATGTTCCACTTTATCAACATCAAAGAAAATCATACAATCGTTAGACGGATCCACAACACACAAAGAAAATATTAGAGCTTTCCATTGGGACGAGCATGTTTGAAGGACTTCCATCGTTGACATGGAAGGAGACTGTGCCAAGTCATCTACTATATTATAGGTATGAGTGGATTTAGAAGAAGCAACATTTAGATGTAATGGACCTTTGTTGATATTGGGGTGAACCTATACCTTAGGCTGAGGGATTTATAAGGTACCATTTCCTGATGACAATGGCTCAGTGGAAACTTTGGGTTGGGAATCAATGAATGAATTATTAGGAGGATTTTCATATTGGCGCGACTGAGTATGGAGAATTACTTCTTTATAATTAATCATGAGAATATGGTAATTTTTTTGGCCAGAATGTGTAGGTTGAGAGGCTGTAATACTTTGTGTGGGTTTGACAACCAAATATCCTTGATGAGGAAAAGGATTCGTAAGAACTGTTGGTTGTGATGAAGCATAAGGGGGAGAAGGTGGAGCAATGGGATGAGGTCCTCTAGAAGTAGTTGCTTGAGCTTCACATACTTGATGCATCTGAGGTAAAAGGGACATTCATGAGTATAATGGACAAAAATCTACAACAAACACAATGTTTATTTGTTCTAAGAACCTTATTTTGCTTGGGTTTTCCACCCTATTTTTGGGTTGCGATATTTGGATGGTCACCTTTGGGGGCATTAGGTTTTCGACCTTAGTTTCCTTGGTTACCTTGAGGTTGCGGATTCTAGTTACCTATCCCATTATTTATTATCTTGGGGTTAGGAAATTGGTAGTACATTTATAATCATACAATTGATTCTCTGGAGGTGGTTGTTGTTGTGGCAGAGGAGGCGAATACGTGGGAGGTTGAGGCGTTGTTGCCGGTGGGGATGTAGCATTGGGAGGTTCATAAGGATAGTAAGGATTCACAAAAACATTTGGATAACCATGTTGAGAAATAACTAGCCCTGAAATTTACTGATGTGGATGGGGATATGCATATTATGTGATTGTGCCTTAGTAAGAGTTTACACGTGAAGGATCAAGAGGGGGATAGGTGTAAACAGAACTATTCCTCGTAGGGTTAACCATAACTCATAGAAGGTTGAGGATGTGGTGATGGTTGAGGGTGGGAAAGAGATCCAATAATACCATTAGTGGAATGGGTTGCCTCTAGTGCATTAGCAGCAGTAGGTCGAGGCAGATCAAGGAGGACAATATAAACATAGCCTGATTGGGCATAGATAAAATCATATTTTAAGGTTATCTAGAGAGCTTCTTCCTCAGTCTGAGGGAAGTGAGAGGTGAAATATTGACCTATGGGGGAGAAAATAATTCTTAGAAACCAAAACATATATACATAGTCTTCAAACTAAATGGCTCTACACATGCTCCTCCTTCTGCACCATTCTTGTACATGGTCAGAAAGGCAGGTGGCATAAGTTTGACGAAAAGAGATCAATAGTTTAGTACCTATGTCGTGTCAGAGAGTTTATTGGAAATAGGAAATAAAATCTTTGGTGAGAGTCACAAAGGTAGAATGGGAGGCATGCAGTTGGTCCACATACCATTTGGCAGCAACTCCAATTAGGGTGCGCTGGAAGAGACAAAAAAAAAATTTAGTCTTCGGTAATGGAATGTGATGAAAACCACATGTGAAAAAACGAACATTATTGGTGGATTATTCTCTAGGATTACCTTCAAACTTGGGTATGTCAGAAGGAAGTTTGGTAGGCATAGGAGGACAATTATTGTTATGGAGAAGAGGATTGTTCATGAGCTCACTGAAATCATGCAGGCTCAAACCAACCATATAGGGAAGCAAGGGAGGATTATTGGTTGTACTTGCAAAGGTTCCACTTGTAAGGCTACCTTGGTTATGAACTTGGTTTCCACCACCCACATTGGTGCATGACATAGTGGCAGTATGGGGTTGGGAAGATGTAGAATTAGAGGAAGAACTAGAAGAATCAGAAGAACTAGAGTCAGTATGGGGACTTAATGGAGGATTAGGAGGATGGGTTTGAACTCGATGAGAGGGAGTAAGATTTCCTAAAGGAAACTGGGGGTGAAGCCCAAGAAGTCTCTGCAAATGACTTGGGGGCACAATGGTGTAAAGACAAATATGACTCAAGAGAATAAAGGGTGATGATAGGAGAAAATAGTAACAAATAACAAGAAAACACCTAATGCAGTGGTGCCAACTGTAAACTAACTCTAATGATATGCTTCTCTAATTCAAGCAAACACGTCCTATAAGAGAAAAAATGACCACTAGACTAAAGGTGATACAAAACCTCAAAAAAAGTCCTAATTTTACTATTTCACATGGCCTTCTGAGAGGCTTCTTACTTGACAGAACTTGATCCCCACAAGTAGAGTTGTATAGAGAAAGGTGGGGTAGAGGATCAACTTCTTTCCCACAACCAATATTATAGGGTGTTTTCCTAATATTTTCCACTAAGGTTACCTTCGTCCCATGGGGCTGGTCGATTCTTGAGCTTCTTGGTGATCAACCATGACAAGGAATTCCCTACCACGAGTTGGGTAGCCTTGAGGAGAACTGATCGCACCATGTTCTAGCCTAAGCCCCTCTGAATCGGGTTTTTGACACACTCCGGATTTAGAACATGGGATGGTGAAATATTTTAAGCTCACTAATATATCAAATTTCTATGTCTTGATTAAGGGGTTAGTGGGTATTATTGGAAGCCTGCCCCACTGATCCTACACCTAACTACAAAGATTGTTTTGGCCCTAGTGTCCAAGTGGGCTTAATTTATGTGGGTTAAGTTATTAAGGTGGATTGTTTCAAGTCTTCGCTTGGCGATGTTAACCAATATCACGTTTCGTTAGGGTGTGTGTGTGTGTGACAGATGTGTCAATTGGATGAGTTAATTGAGCATGTTTTGATGATGTCAATGCTGTTGAAAATAACGTGCATAAACTATAAATAATATTAAAAATGAACAGTAAATAAACAACAAATTGAAGCAAAAAAAACCCCACCGATGAAGGCGATCAAGAAACAAAATAAAAGAGGGTAAAAAAGCAACTCAAAGACACAAAAAATGGACAAAATATCTAATTTCTAATGGGGTTGGGATCTAAAGGAAACAATCTACTGAAAATGGTGCAAAAAATTAGCAAACAACGAAGGTGAAAATGTTGGAAGAAGACATGAAAGAAGCTTCAAAATAAAGGATACACAAGGAAATATTGAGGGGGAAAGGAAAAATAATATTCTAAAGGGAATAAATTTTTATTAAAACCTAGCTAAAATGATTGAAAATTAGTGGACAAAACATTAAAAAACAATGGTTGAAAATGTTGCACACTAGGCTCCTCAACTTAATAATTCTCTTCCTAATTGATGGACGTGTACTCCAAACCATATGGGGATTTTTAATTCCTCAATTATAAACTACTTGGTGGATATAGGTCTAGGGATGACTTGGGAAAAAACATAAACCCTTGTCGACACACACACAATAGTCTTGGAAAAGCTGGAAAAATATGAAAAATTTTCTGAAAGTTTGCAGAGTGTAGAAATCGACCTGAAAAGTGCATTGGGCTCAATTTTTGGGTTGAAAAGTGCATTGGGAATAGAAAAATTACCAAAAAGAGTTCTTTGTTGCCACTTCTCTCGGTCGACAAATAAAACCTAGATTGTGTCATCTCCTACTCGGCCGGTACTTGTGACCTGTAGTTTGATGTAGAACCCCAACAAAAGCGTATAATATTATAGAAAATAAAATATATATAAAATATAAATTTAGAGGGATAAAATAGCTGGAAAAACACTGAAAAATAATTGAAACAAAAATCACCAAGGTTTTGAATTACAACACCGGTGGATTCTTCGTTTGTTAGTGTAAATATTTCAGAAAATTGTACCAAAAAAAATTCACTTAAGTCACTGGTGACAAGTGAACCTAACAACTAAATATGGTTGTCTATGCTTTATATTTGCATTGAAAAATGAAGAAATATCCTGCAAAAAAAGATCATACATGACCAGAAATATATAGCAAGATAAAAGTGTAGCAACCCAATGGATCATATGAATAAGAAAATTTTACTAATAGAAATGATACACATGGTGAGGAAAACTTATAAACTTGGGTCTATATATCCCCCTCCATGGGATGGGTCCTTTTGGACGTCCTTGTGCTTCACCAATTTGTTTCTCTCTCTCAACTTACAATGGGTAGAAAAAAAATAGCTTGAACTCAAGTGGGAACTCAAATGTGATGAAACGATAATGGTGACGATGAAAATGGTCTTGGTGAAGAATGAATGGAAAACCCTCTTTTTTATAACAAAGTATTGAGCTAAATTAGGAATTAGAAAATAATAAAATATTATTAACTAGATCAAAATCTAGTTATTGTGAATATTTTATTATATTTTTTGAGAGGGAAAATATATTCAAAATGGTCAAACATATCTATTTAGAAAGTGGTTGAAGTAATTAAGAAATAAATTTTTTTATTAATCATCTTTATGAGAATTAAGAAATGAATAATTATCAAATAGAGGTTTAATAATTTTCTCATAAGGGAAATATGGAATAAATAAGGAATAATAAAGAAATAGTGATTTATTTAATTATTCCAAGGTAATTAAATTAAAAGAAATTAGTGTGTTAGTGTAAATATTTCGGAAAAGTGTACCAAAAAGACTTCACTTAAGTGGTGGCAAGTGACCCTAACAACTAAATATGGTTGTCTATGCTTTATATTTGCAATGAAAAATGAAGAAAAATCCTGCAACAAAAGATCATACATGACCAGAAATATATAACAAGATAAAAGAGTAGCAACCCAATGGATCATATGAATAAGAAAATTTTACTAATAGAAACAATACACATGGTGAGGAAAACTTATAAACTTGCGTCTATATTTCCCCCTCCGTGGGATGGCTCCTTTTGGATGTCCTTGTGCTTCAACAATTTGTTTCTCTCTCTCAACTTGCAATGGGTAGAAAATAAAAATAGCCTGAACTCAAATGTGATGAGACGATAGTGGTGACGATGACAATGGTCATGGTGAAGAATGAATGGAAAACCCTTTTTTTTTATAACAAAGTACTGAGCTAAATTAGGAATTAGAAAATAATACAATATTATTAACTAAATCAAAATTTAGTTATTGTGAACACTTCATTATATTATTTTTAGAATCTACGCTTCTGTGATCCATATAAAATAGTAAAAACTCTTCCGGTAATAATCACATGCAAAATAACATTGTCGACGCGTTTCGAACCAACAATTGTGGTTCATCATCAGGATTAGATGAGAGATCAGATCAAATCAATAAGCTTAAATAGATGTAGAGATGGTTAAACTAGTCGTTAGGAAAACGACTAGTTTGACTTTTTTATAATGTTTTTAATTAGTAACGGCTAGTTCCCTTCTATTATTAAATTATTTAATTAATTTATTCACCTAGTTAATAGATTGATAGACTTATTAATTAATTATATATATAAATATTATTTATTTATTTATTTTATTAGTTGATATAAAAATTAATTACCAATTTTATTTATTTAATAAATCGAGAGGCTCAAATAAAAAATAAACGAAATAAATAAATAAATAAAAATAAATAAATAAATTAAAAAAAATATAAATAAATAAATAAATAAATCAAAAATAAAATAAATAAATAGATAATAATCAAACTTTTGAAAAATAAAAATAAAAAATAAAAATATATTTTTAAAAAGAAAAAGAAAAAGAAAAAAAATAAAATAATAATAATTAAAAAAAAATAAAAAATAAAAAAAAATAAAAAATAAAAAATAAAATAAAAAAAATAAAAAAAAATAAAAATAAAGTTAATTAAAAAAATAAATAAATCAAAAATAAAATAATAATCAAACTTTCGAAAAATATTTAAAAAAAATAAAAATAAAAATAATATAATAATAATAATAATAATAATAATAATAATAATAATAATAATAAATGAATAAAACTAAATAAAATAAATAAATAAATGAAAAAAAAGGGACACTCAGGAACATAAGGCAGGTGTCCAACACCTGCTGATGTTCCAACCATCATTTCTGTTGAGATTAATGGGTCTTTTTTTGATTTCTAAGGCCTCTCTTAACTTCCGATGATGAAAATGGTCAATCCTAGCAATGACCTTCGCCTCTTCAACGCAAATATGATGGTTAGTCTTTTCTGCATGCTCAGCTAGGGCAGACGAGCGAGATCTTCCATGCTTAATGTCAGCAGCATGTTCACAAATCCTTTGATTTATAGACCGACCAGTTTCACCAATGTAAGGCGTTCCACAGGAACAAGGAATGATGTAGACACCTTTCCCATCCCTACGGTCAATTGAGTCTTTAACCGATTTGAGAGAGTTGCGAATCGTGTTAAGAGTCTTGAAAGACGAAGATACCTTAACACGATTCGCAACTCTCTCAAATTAGTTAAAAACCCGATTGACCCTAGGGATGGGAAAGGTGTCTACATCATTCCTTGTTCCTGTGGAACGCCTTACATTGGTGAAACTGGTCGGTCTATAAATCAAAGGATTTGTGAACATGCTGCTGACATTAAGCATGGAAGATCCCACTCGTCTGCCCTAGCTGAGCATGCAAAAAAGATTAACCATCATATTTGCATTGAAGAGGCGAAGGTCATTGCTAGGATCGACCATTTTCATCATCGGAAGTTAAGAGAGGCCTTAGAAATCGAAAAAAGACCCGTTAATCTCAACATAGATGATGGTTGGAACATCAGCAAGTGTTGGATACCTGCCTTATGTTCTTGAGTGTCCCCTTTTTTTTTCATTTATTTATTTATTTTATTTAGTTTTATTCATTTATTTTTATTATTATTATTTTTTATTATATATATATATTTTAATTTTTTTAATTTTATTTAATTTTTATTTATTTTATTATTATTATTATTTTTTAATATTTTTCGAAAGTTTGATTATTATTTTATTTTTGATTTATTTATTTTTTTAATTAACTTTATTTTTATTTTTATTTTTATTTATTTATTTATATATATTTTTATTTATTTATTTAATTTTAATTTTAATTATTATTATTATTATTTTTATTTACTTATTTACTTATTTATTTATTTTTTTTAAAATTATATTTTTATTTTTCAAAAGTTTGATTATTATCTATTTAGGAATTTGGCTTCTGTGATCCATAGATTTTGTGTAATAATTTTCGGTGAAAATCACATATTATCTATTTATTTATTTATATATTTTTTTAATTATTTATATTTTATTATTATTTATTTATTTATTTCGTTTATTTTTTATTTGAGCCTCTCGCTTTATTAAATAAATAAATTTGGTAATTAATTTTTATATCAACTAATAAAATAAAAAAATAAAAAAATAAATAATATTTATATATATAATTAATTAATAAGTCTATCAATAAATTAAATAAATAAATAAATAAATTAGTTAAATACATTAATTAAATAAATTAATAATAGAAGGGAACTAGCCGTTATTAATTAAAAACATTATAAAAAAGTCAAACTAGCCGTTTTCCTAACGACTAGTTTAACCATCTCTACATCTATTTAAGCTTATTGATTTGATCTGATCTCTCACCTAGGTCCTGATGATGAACCACAATTGTTGGTTCGAAACACGTCGACAATGTTATTTTGCATGTGATTATTACCGGAAGATTTTTTACTACTTCATTATATTTTTTGAGAGGGAAAATATATTCAAAATGGTCAAATATCTTTATTTAGAAAGTGGTTGAAGTAATTAAGAAATAGAAAAAATTATTAATCATCTTTGTGAGAATTAGGAAATGAATAATTATCAAATAGTGGTTTAATAATTATCTCATAAGGGAAATATGGAATAAATAAGGAATAATAAAGAAATAGTGATTTATTTAATTATTCCAAGGCAATTAAGTTAAAAGAAATTAATAAATAATTATCAAATAATTATTTAATAATTATTTCTAGAGAAAATTAAATAGATAATTATTTATTCAATTATTCTCATGCAGTTTTTGAATTTTAATGAGAAATAATATAGGAAAAATGGTTTACTAAATTATTTTATATGGTGAAAGTGAGTTTTCCATGGTAAAATTAATCCTACGTGGTGTATTTTGATCCACCTAGTAAGAAATGGCTAGGTGATCATTTGTTGGGTGATAATAGATATTACACTTCCTAACTGATTAGAATATTACATTTACTGCCATATAGGGATTCAAAAGGGATCATATTTAATGACTCTTGATAGTCGTTATTGTAAGAAAATTGTACGAGAGGCAACCATTCTTCCTACCCATTGGGTTGGTGCATAACATACATATTGACCATGTATTCTGATATTTCGTTCACCCTTTATTTTCGTCCATCATTTTGAGTGTGATAGGCTATGTTAAATTCTAACTAGGTTCTACAACTTGTAAACAATGCTTTCCAAAAAATTGAGGCAAATTTTAGATCTTAATGAAATGTGATCTTTTTGGGCATGCCATGCAATCTAAAAATAGCCTTCATTAAAGTTTGGGCAAAGTTAATTGTCTTATATGTAGACTTCATAAGTATAAATTGAGTTTCCTTGCTCAACTTATCTACTACCACCATGACTGCATCATGTTGCTTGGGGTTCATGATAGACCAATGATGAATTCCATTGAGACAACTTCTCACTTCCATTCTATAATTGGTATTGCATGCAACAATCCCATTGGTTGTTTTCATTCCATTCTAATTGTTGATGGTGTTGGATCCTGCCAACATACAGGGATCTCCCTGATATGAAGTCTCAATTAGACCTCACACTGTTTGGTATAGGAGCCCCATCCAGAAATGTTGTAGAAATTATACAATATACATGTATATTACTGGATTCTCTTGATCTAAAAATTTAATCCTTATGTTAAATACATAATCCTTATACTTAATTCTTTGCCGAAATTAAATCGCCAATTGCAAACACATGAAGAAAAATCAATCACACATAACAAGATGTTTTACTGGGAAAGCGTAAAGCTAAAAACCCCAACTATCATATATTATGTATATCAATGGATCATGAAACAATCTCATATATCTCATACAAATCTCAGCTCATAGAGCTCTCAGTACAATATACAATCGTCTCACACTGTCTTGCATAAATTTTCACCTCCATGCACCAATTTCTTGCCTCCTGACAGCCTGCCTCCATTGCACAATCCTTGCTGATGAAGAACCCTGAATGAATTCGACCTTACCTTTCCTTGACAATGAAATACTCATAGGCATATCCAATGTGTATGTGGATGCATTGAATGCTCCACTATAGTCACAACAGATAGTCCATCTCACCCTTTCACCTATCTCTCCACTAGGTCTCCACTGGATCTTACATCCAAGTAGTTACTGCTGTATTTCTTCAGTTGCAAGTAAGACACTATTTGTGAATTAATTAAATAATTAATTCACTAATCTATCACTAGTGTATGTTCAGTTACAACTAGCACAACTGAGTTTAACTCACTGAACTGAGTTAAACTAAATAACAACTCCCATAACTACTCTTCCAACTCTGTTACAACTTGCCACTATCCGTTATAACTAAGTCCTCCATGCATGAGTAACCAACCAACCTTGGAATTTGAAATTCCTTCAATAAACTGGTTTTCCACATCAGTTAACTAAAATAAAGTGCTCTAAGAGAATAAATTACTATTTATTGTCTGATTATTATTAAGGGCTAATAATAATCAACATGCATTCTAATTTTAGATAGGCGATCTATAAATAGACTTCGCCCATTCATCTAAATATAGAAACTCATCTAAAAATAGATTTTTCTCAACCATCTAGAATCAGCCTCCTGCTAATTTTAGATTTTACTCAACATGTCTAAAAATAGACATACACCTAAAAATAGCATGTGTGGGTCCCACCTAGTTTAGGTGCTTATTGTTGGGAATCATGATTGCCGTTAGACCAAAACCCGCAGGTGTTAGTCAACGATCGTATCGCCAGAGATAAGGATCCACGAGAGGAAGTTAGTCCATGTCGCGAAACACACGGGGAGTGTTGGTTTGTCCAATGTCCAACAATCTCCCCCCCAACGCGAGTCGGGTGTGGATCGAACTCGTGACCTACGCTCTAATACCACTTGTTGGGAATCACGATTGTCGTTAGACCAAAACCCGCAGGTATTAGTCAACGATCGTATCGTCGGAGATAAGGATCCACGAGAGGCGGTTAGTCCATGTCGCGAAACACACAGGGAGTGTTGGTTTATCCAATGTCCAACACTTATTTTTCACTAGGATCAAGGATGATGTTTCCAGATGCCACTTTCACTGTTTTTTGTTGCAAACTTCAAAAAATGTGGCTTGGTTGTTATATACTTAAATATTTTCCTTGGCTACAACTGTTAGCATGAGAGAGAAACACACTTGTAATTTTGAATGAGAAAGTAAGTATGCCTTGTGAAGTGCTCAATTGAAAAGGTGTTAATATTCTTTCACCGAAAGGAAACAAAAGTGAGTCTTTAGGTGATCCAGACCTTGGGGGGAGGCCCCCAAGATATGAAGTATTGAAATGCTAGAAAAAGAGCAAAGCACACAATAAAAACACCCACAAAGAAGCTTTTTCTTAAAACAAAGAATAACTGTAAAAGCTACATTGTGGTGGACAATTTTCCATTTTACAAAATGTGAGTTGTTACTTATAGTATTTTTTAGTTACAATACCATAGGAAAATTCCATGCGCGAGTAAATAAAATGGGTGAATGAATACCATGGGCGGATGTCACTTACAGTACAATGGGAAAATTCTATGCATGGATAAATACAATGGGAGGATGAATACCATGGGTGGATGTCACTTACAATACCATGGGTGAATGAATACTATGAGTGGATGCTGCTTACAATATAATTGGTGGATAAATACCATGGATGGATGAATACCATAGGTGTATGCCACTTAAAATACCATGGGTGGATAAATACCATGGGTGGATGAACATCATGGGTAGATGCCACTTTACATTCAGATCATTCCTCCATCCTTAAGAAGCATTGGTTCCCATTGCGTGGAGTTCCCTCCTAAGAAGCCTTTGTTGAATATGAAGAGCCACTGAAGAGAAGGTTTTTGTGTGGTTAACCCATAACCATGATGAACGAGGATTCGAGGATAGAGATACTTTGTGATACTTGTGACCAACTGTGATACTGACAGTGTGTGGCCTAGCAGATGGACTTCGATAAAGTGTGGGTTTTTGGATGACCCATAACCATGAAAAATGAATATTTGATGATAGAGATACCATGTAATGCTTGTGACCAACTATGATAATAACAATGTGCGGCCTAGAAAATGGACTTCGATGACAAGGGTTTTGTGCAGTTAAACCATAACCTTGGGTTTGTGGGTGACCCATAACCATGATGGTGGATTGTATGGCATATTATCCTATCCAATGAGATTTTGTAAAGGCTTCTTTCTCATTATATACCTCTTTCTGCAACTTTTGAGATAACTTGTGCTACAGGTGATGAAATCAACTTCCATCAAAGACCGATTTGAGGTATTGAAGATATATTTCCATTAATATAAGACACTTGAAATTTTATGACATGTGGAGTGAGTAAATAATTCTTTAAATTCATGGTACTCACGGCCACACAATGTTATATACATGTGTAAATTCAATGGCTCATATCTCTCAAACTGAGAAAATAAATCACATTCCATAAAAAAACCATTTGAGTTAACATAAAATAATTTCAAATGAGTTATTTTTCACATCATGAAATTATCTGTGAAGGTCGTAACACTTGCATGAATTTTTTTGAAGGTTTTTGAAAAAATTTGAAACTGAAATATGATTCAAACCCTCATTCCCATGGAGCCGTAACCTAAATCTCATACCACTAACCCAGATCTTGGGGGGAGTCTCCCAAGATCTAAAAAATTGAAATGCTAGAGAACGAGAACACATAGTAAAAAAAACCACAAATAATTTTTTTATTAAAACAAATAATAACTATAAAAACTACATTGTGGTGGGGAATTTGTCCTTTTTCAAAAAATGTGATTTGTTACTTATATCCTTTTTTTAGTTAAAATACCACATGAAAATTCAATGGGTGGGTAAATAAAATGGGTGAATGAATACCATGCGCAGATGCTACTTACAATACAATGGGTAAATTCCATGTGTGGATGAATACCATGGGTGAATTCCACTTACAGTACCATGGGTGGATGCCACATACAATACCATGGGTAAATTATGTGGGTGGATGAATACCATGGGTGCATTCCACTTACAATACCATGGGTGAATGAAAACCATGGGTGGATGCCACATACAATACCATGGGTAAATTATGTGGGTGGATAAATACCATGGGTGAATGCCACTTACAATACCATGAGTAAATTCCATGGGTGGATAAATACCATGGGTGGATGAATACCATGGGTAGATGCCATTTTCCATTTAGGTCATTAGGAGAAAAGTAATAGTAGTATTTTAATAAAGACACACACACATATATATGAAAGAATCGTTAACCATCAAGCGAAATAGTTCACATAGAAGTAATGATCATTAAAGCAAGTACACCACATATTTAATAAGATGAGCACCAAATCCAATGCCAATCTAACCAGAGATCTTGGGTATTTTGAGTGCCTAAGAATGTTTAAGGTGAAATGCACTTAGTTCCCCAGCGGAGTCGCCATTATGTTGGTGAAGACGATGGGAGACATACAAATGTTATCAGTTATAGGCTCTCAGATTTTTTCCCCAGCGGAGTCGCCATTATGTTGGGGTTCCCATGTTTTGGCCAGATTGGCAAGACCAAAAGATGAGACAACATCATAACCACTTTGGGGCCCTAGGATCTAGCCCTCCTGGACCCGAAGAGGGATCTCTCCAAATAAACAAAGAATGATATATCTTTGAAAGCTCAAAATGAGATGTTAGGCTAGGTATGAAGCACAAAGGGGTTTCAAAATGATTTGGTTGGTTGGTTGCTGGGTTGGGTCATGAGATCATGGAATGAGAAAGAAATGAGAGAAAAGGAACAGGGCAGCAGGATGCTTCAGCAAAGAGGATAGGTCTAGAGAGTGCCATCCATTGGGCTATGGAGTCATGAAACGTGATTACATGCAACAACTAGCCAGAGCTTTCAGAGGGCAAGTCATCTAATACTAAAGGATCTTTTTAGATTAGATGGTGGGATGGAACATTAAGGATTGAAAGTGAAAGAAGGAAAGCCACATGATTTCTATCTATAGATCAGGTCAGAGGTCATCTAACTCCAGGCCTGCTTGGACATACTCATAGGCAGCTCTCAAGGTAGGGACAAAGGGGCAGCTTATAGATCTGACCAGAGGTCATTTAACTCCAAATCAGCGTTAGCATGCTCCAAGGGAAAACATAGATAAGTTTAACAGAGAGATCTTAGAAAGGTCAGCTGGTCGCACAAGGATCCTAGTGGACAGGGCTAACTCTAATCCCTAGTGTTCCCAAATCTTCCAGCTCAAACCCAACAAGAACAACTAACAACATAAAACATTGAAGGCAAGGAGAGCAGAGACATAGGGTACCTAACAAGGGTAAATCCTATGCCATATTTTTGATGCAAGCTAGCAGAAAATGAAACAATATGAAAATGTAATAAACAGAGTTAGGAAAACATCACCAATAGTAATAGACCAGGATCCTGTGAAATGTGCTTTGATTAATTGATGCAAAACCAGTCACATACACTGAGCTCAATGGCTGTTACAATCCAAACTTCTCCTCCCAACCTACTACATAACAACTACTCTGCTAATCCCTTCCAAGACTGTTCTAACAGTCAGAATGAATCCCTCTAACAGCAACGACAACAACCGAACAACAACCTCTACAATATGTTCTTGAGGATTCTTATATGAGAAAGAATAACCATGGTAGTTGTAAAATTAAATGCAGCATTAAAACTCTGAAACAGTAGGAGAGCCGAGGCTCCATTCGGTTTTAATTCTGAGCGTTTATCTTCTGCGCTTCTTAGATGGAGGAGTGATCTTCGTCAGGCTGCAATTTACTTCCAGGTATGTCTATGATGTACTTGCTGCAGTGTTCTGGTGGATTGCACAAAAAGGCAGAATAATGATGCTAGGGTTTGCCATACTGCATAACTAATGCGCTGGTAGCATAGGATTGTAGTCAGGATGGAAATCTTCCGAAACACGGCATAGAAATAAAGCAATATGGATACTGTGTCCTTTCTCGAGAGGGAACTTCTGCTGATACGAAAACCCTGATAGTATGGTTTTCTGTGCATTGGACCTTTGAGCAATCCACGGGGTCTTTGATTTTGGTATTCTTTGCCTTATAAAATCCCTGGAGAAGCTCAAATTCTTCTATTTCTTGCCTCGAGCTCTCTGCTGCTCCTGTACTGTCTCTGTCTGTGCGATTCGAGATTTAATGGCGTTGGAGGGGTTATACAGAGTTTAACCCTATTTCTTTAATGGCAGTCATGTCATAACACCCTCCAGGCCTTCCTTTGCGATTTCGAACTTTGCACAGGGTCCTTTATGCGTTTTCTGTCACTGTAACGGGACTGTGCATCATGGCGGTTTTCCGCCCCTCTGTAACCCTGCAACATATGGAAAATGGTTAAGAAAACCATGCATGGGGGTCGGATGAAATGGCGAAAAAATGTAGAGGAATGGTGGAGAAATGCTCTGGTGGAAGGTTGGTGGAATGCAGAGAAATTTAAATGTAAAAAACGAATGTTTGACTGTGGAATGAACATATAACGAGGGCAGGTA
Organism: Pinus albicaulis; assembly: GCA_034641835.2. NCBI lineage: Eukaryota > Viridiplantae > Streptophyta > Pinopsida > Pinales > Pinaceae > Pinus > Pinus albicaulis. The sequence continues at coordinate 1,289,222,833 of CM076579.1, forward strand.
GATGTACGGTGAAGACACGTGGAGTGGTAATGTGTCGGGTCTGGGAGATGATGGGACAGTCAACGGCAGGGGTGAGAATAAATCTGGGCCGTCTGATCTCGGGAGGAGATCGACGGCTGGGGACGCGGCGAAGGGTGACGGACAGTGGGCCAGGGGTATGGATGCCTCTAGTTAAACCGCGTGTAGCTTCGTGGAGCGACAACCGTTAGATGGGCGATCGCAGATCGGATGGCCGATATGCATATCGCTCCGTATCCCGTGTCGAAAGTTAACGCGCGATGAGTAGGCGGTTTTGAAACAGTGCCGCTGCCACGCGTCGCGCGATGAGTGGAATCGCTGGCTCATCGGAAAATACCGCCTACCTCCGAAAGGCGGTGCGATAGAAACCAAATGGTTTATGAACAATGTTTGTGGGCATGGGGACCACCGTGCGGGGGAAAAACGGATCGTTGATTTGTGGTAAATGAACGACGGATCAACATATCGGAAAGGTGAACGGGGAGAGCCACGGGCGCGACGGAGCCAGTGAACGCTGTCCGATCTGTTTAGATCAACGGTTATAAACGCGCCCGATGAACATATGAGATAAGCGCCTCTTGCTCTGGCGCCTGGTCATGGCGCTGAGTCACGTGGAGGAAAAAGATACAGGGGGCTTAGCCGAAAGGGGCTAGGACCCATATTATGGAGAATATGGATTTTTGGGCCATTTTAATGCAATTTGAGGGTGGAAAAGGGAAACGATAGGGAGAAGAGGATTGCTGAAGGAACTTTAGAAGGGGGGAAAAGAAGGTGGAAAGGACACTTAGAAAAAGGGAGAACATAGTGAAATGGGATATCTTGCAGGGGTACAAGGGATAAAAATAGGTCCTCTGGAGCACAATTTTTTGCAATCAGAGAGGCTTCATAATGGGAATCAGCAGAGGGGATTTCACCACAGGGTAAAGGCACAGGAGACTTCAAGGATGATGTGTCTCCAGGGGAGATGCATTCATTGAAGGCTCAAAAACAACTTAGCCCCCTGTTTTCTTGTCAAAAAATTTATAGGGGGCTAACAGTGGCTCCACATGGGGATGGCTTCTTCTTGAAGGAGTCAAGAATTCAAAGGATAAATCTTTGGTGTAGGCCAGATGCCTGGCACTTGACCCGTCCATTTTCTTTCTTGGATCAATTGCCACAAATTGTGAAGATATCAAATCAGCAGTAAAAATTCTCCCAAACAACTACCTACCCAGATTATAGTCCTAGCATTTTTCCTTCTAGGGTGCACTTGAACTAGCAGACCCTTTACATCATTTTATTTTTTACAAACAAGAAAATAAACCTATTCTATTTCTACCCTTATTGCTCCATGAGACCAGATTAGACTGTTGGTCTCCTATGTTTCTCTACCTAATCTAACATCTGCTGGGATTAGACTGTCCAACAGATTTCTCTTCTACATTCTAAGACAGAAATTGAAAAACAGTCAAGCCAGGATTAGACTGTCTGGCTTGTTGGACTTTGCAGAAATTAAAAACAACTAACTACATGCTCACAGGCTGAGCTTTATTTCAGACTTCCTACCTACCCTACCCTAACTGGGAATCTCTGATGCTCTAGGTGATACAATAATGCCAGTGCAACCAATCAAGTAATAGCAGAAAGGGGAAAAATAACTGACTGCTCATCAGAGACAATCGTAGGATGATCTACATGTGGATCTTCAAAACTGAGGCCACCAGCAGTGGTGACCAATTCTGATGTACTTGGCTCTTGCAAAGGATTGATGCTTGAGGAGCTGAGTCAATCAGGGCCTCCATGTATTCTGCCACAGGATCAACAAAAACATGGTATATGCTTTCCTTTTTAAGGCCTTCCATGACTGGTAGGTTGCCTGCATCCTAGGAAGTTTCAATCATTGCATCTGCAATGAGGCCTCTGTAATCACACTCCTCCTTCTCCTGGTTGGGAGTATTTGGAGGATGAGCATAAACCAGGGACACTTCTTCTTCCTCTGGATCAAGACAAAGATGCCTGTGGGAAAAAATATCTCGCTCATCTTCACTGCAGCCTGAGCTAGAGGGCTCATTATATTCGACTGTGCTATCCTCTAGTAATGCAGTCTGGTTCTGCTGAAACGGATTGAAATCTGTGAAAAAATTAACACATCTTTGAGCAGGGGCTTCTTTGATTACCTTAATCCTTTTGGGAGAAGGCTCAAGATATTCATTCCACCCAAGATTTTCTTCATCTCTTTCCTCCTTGTCCTCTGCGCTGGAGAGCTGCTAGCTTCCATCCTCTTGGAAAGTATAACTGATGTTCAGATATAAAGCAGAGAGAAAATTCAATGAATCTTCGCCTGCTGTCATGCTTTCAGTGCTTTCTCCATCAATATCATAGATGGCCCGCGTTGGCTCATCATTTTCTTGGAGTTGATGGTCGTGATCTTCCTTCCATGAATCTACTGATGATGGCCCTGCAAGCTCAATTTCCCTTTGGAAAAACTCATCATCAGACAAATCATCATTAGATAAATCATAATTGTAAGCAACGTCACCCATCAAATCTTCAGGACTCCCAACAAGTCTTTCCTCAGAATAGTTTGCAAGTTCATTTTCTGATTCAAGCTCTGTTTCATCATACATGCTTGGCATGTGGCTTCTGTCTTGCAGTGATCCGGTTTGTCTTTCTTGAGGACAAGGAGCAGGTCTTTTCCAATCATCATTTCTGGTTTCAGCCTCATATTCTTCCTCTTCTATGTTCAGCAGGGTATTGGCAGTCTCTATCAATCTTTCCAGCTTGTTTTCTAAAGATATCTGCCATATTTGCTTTGCTCGGTCTTTCTTTGCTTCTTTTAATATTTCCTCCCTGCACTTTATGTTGTACTCGACAGTGACTGCTATATTTTTCATTTCCTCCAGGCTCAAAGGTTCTCTTTCTGTTATATGGAATTCCACCTCGGGGTCAAAAGAACTTGGATAGTGTAATAGAGCCCATCCCAAGGGTGGATTTATATAAGAAGGTATCGCGTTATATACCTTATTGAGCCTGGCTGAAAATTATTGTACTGTCTCTCCTAGCTGCCTTTTCAAATTTTGATACTCTCCTAGGATGAGGAGAGCATTCTTAGGGGCTGCCCATTTATCAAGGAAAACTTTAGAAAATTGATGAAAGCTGAAAATGCTTGCCACTGGAAGGCCTTTGAGCCAACTCTTAACATTTCCTTGTAATGACAAGGCAAACATTCTAATGCACACGTCATCTTCTTCTATTTCATACAATTAAAGTAAATCCTCATGGTTTTGAACATGTTCTTCAGCAGTGGCCCCTTTATTTTCTCCATCAAAAAGAGGCATATATCTTTCTATGACCTTTGTAGGTGTAGTTGGTATAAAAATGGGCTCATGGCTGCTTGAACCTTCTTCAGGAGTGTGAGATACAACATGAGACTATTGTTCCACCAGGTTCTTCACAGGAGTATAGGTCTGCTCATCCAAACTTCTCCTCCCAGCCTACTACATAACAACTACTCTGCGAATCCCTCCCAAGACTGTTCTAACAGTCAGAATGAATCCCTCTAACAACAACGGTAGCAGCCGAACAACAACCTCTACAATATGTTCTTGAGGATTCTTATATGAGAAAGAATAACCATGATAGTTGTAAACTTAAATGCCGCATTAAAATTCTGAAACAGTAGGAGAGCCGAGGCTCCATTCGGTTTTAATTCTGAGGTTTATCTTCTACGCTTCTCAGATGGAGGAGTGATCTTCATCAGGCTGCAATTTACTTCCAGGTATGTCTATGATGTACTTGCTGCAGTGTTATGGTGGATTGCACAAAAAGGCAGAATAATGATGCTAGGGTTTGCCATACTGCATAACTAATGTGCTGGTATCATAGGACTGTAGTCAGGATGGAAATATTCCGGAACAAGGCATAGAAATAAAGAAATATGGATACTGTGTCCTTTCTCGGGAGGGAACTTATTCTGATACGGAAACCCTGATAATATGGTTTTCTGTGCATTGGACCTTTAAGCGATCCACGAGGTTTTTGATTTTGGTATTCTTTGCCTTCTAAAATCCCTGGAGAAGCTCAAATTATTCTATTTCTTGCCTCGAGCTCTCTGCTGCTCCCGTACTGTCTCTGTCTGTGCAATTCGAGCTTTAATGGCGCTGGAGGGGTTATACAGAGTTTAACCCTGTTTCTTTAATGGCAGTCATGTCATAACACCCTCCAGGCCTTCCTTTGTGATTTCAAACTTTGCACACGGTCCTTTCTGCGTTTTTTGTCACTGTAACGGGACCTTGCATCATGGCAGTTTTCTGCCCCTCTGTAACCCTGCAACATACAGAAACTGGTTAAGAAAACCATGCATGGGGGTCGGATGAAATGGCGAAAAAATGTAGAGGAATGGTGGAGAAATGCTCTGGTGGAAGGTTGGCGGAATGCAGAGAAATTTAAACGTAAAAAACGAATGATTGACTATGGAATGAACATATAACGGGGGCGGGCGGATGTACGGTGAAGACACGTGGAGCGGTAACGTGTCGGGTCCGGGAGATGACGGGATATTCAACGGCAAGGGTGAGAATAAATCTAGGCTGTCCGATCTCGGGAGGAGATCGACGGCTAGGGACGTGGTGGAGGGCGAAGGACAGTGGGCCAGTGGTACGGATTTCTCTGGTTAAACCGCACGCAGCTTTGTGGAGCGACAACCGTTAGATGGGCGATCACAGATCAGACGGCCGATATGCATATCGCTCTGTATCCCATGCCGAATGTTAACACGCGATGATCAGGCGGTTTTGAAACAGTGCCGCTGCCATGCGTCACACGATGAGTGGAATCGCTGGCTCATCGAAAAATACCACCTACCTCCGAAAGGCGGTGCGATAGAAACCGGATGGTTTATGAACAATGTTTGCGGGCGTGGGGACCACCGAGTGGGGGAAAAATGGACCGTTGATTTGTGGTAAATGAACGGCGGATCAACATATCGGAAAGGTGAATGGGGAGAGCCACGAGCGCGACGGAGCCAGTGAACGCCATCCGATCTGTTTAGATCAACGGTTATAAACGCGCCCGATGAACATATGAGATAAGCGCCTCTTGCTCTGGCGCCTGGTCATGGCGCTGGGTCACGTGGAGGAAAAATATACAGGGGGCTCAGCCGAAAGGGGCTAGGACCCATATTATGGAGAATATGGCTTTTTGGGCCATTTTAATGCAATTTGAGGGTGGAAAAGGGAAACGATAGGGAGAAGAGGATTGATGAAGGAAGTTTAGAAGGGGGGAAAAGAAGGTGGAAAGGACGCTTAGAAAAAGGGAAAATAGAGTGAAATGGGATATCTTGCAGGGGTACAAGGGATAAAAATAGGTCCTCTGGAGCACAATTTTTTGCAATCAGAGAGGCTTCATAATGGGAATCAGCAGAGGGGATTTCACCACAGGGCAAAGGCACAGGAGACTTCAAGGATGATGTGTCTCCAGGGGAGATGAATTCATTGAAGGCTCAAAAACAACTTAGCCCCCTGTTTTCTTGTCAAAAAATTTATAGGGGGCTAACACCTCCTTCAGATCTCCAAGCTAGAAGATTGAGATCTTTTCTCTTCTTCCTCCTCCTCAATATGCAACAACTGAATATGCAGATGCTGGAGAAACTGCATTGTACAAGAGGGTGACACTCTATGCCTGCTGAAATATGCTGCAATAAGCTCCAGGATGATAGAAACAGTGATGGAAAAGTGAGGGGATGATCCCTCATAGGATTCCTAGCTGAAATTCTAGAAACTTCCTTCCTCCTTTAGATCTACAATGATGGACTGCACAATCCTTGATGGGACTGCAGCTGATAGGAGGTCAATAAAGTTTGGCCTGATGCCAAATATTAAATGAGGCCCTGGGAATTCTGATCTTGAAGCCCAAGGTGACAAGAATAATCCTTCACCGTTTCCTTAGCTGAAACACTGAAGACAACCTTCTCCTCTCAAACTGATCTTCAGAAGTAACACGATTTCTAAATATGGATGTTTTGCAGAGAGTAAGAACACCATGGCACTAATGCCTGATGATTAATGGTAGTTCAGAATAACCTTCCTAGATTAGGCACACAAGTCCCCCGTGGGTAAGGGTGGGATTCCCGCTCAGGAACACCCTGTGCTAAACAACACTGCAGACTTAGCTAAACAACATATTAGTGCATGGAATGTCAAAATAAAACTCTAGATCTAAACAGATCGCAAAATCATAAACTAAAAGCCTACCTTCTATGTTTCCTTCATCTCCATTATATAGTTTATGAGCCTTCCCATGCCTTTGCCCACCTCTAAAATGTGTTGTGCATGTGGACATAAGTCTCCATGTTTGACTGCGCTGTCTCTCCAAGTCCTTCATCATGTCTACATGAAATGTGCACCCTCTCCATCATGTGTGCATTAAATGCACTACTTCCTCCATTACTTCATCATGAATTCTCTATGATCTTACATTAGATTCCCTCCATGATCTCAGTTGACTGCTTCAACTTCCATGATCTATCTCATTAATGAGACATGATCTCCACTCCTTTCACATTAGTAGCTGCTCCACTACTCCATTATGTAGATCTATGTTTAATTAATCCACATTCACACATAAAAAGTGGATCTTATTCATCTTTAAGGATTATGGGTCCCTCCAGCCTTTTATTTACTTAATTAATTGAGAAAATTAAGAACTCTAATATTCCAATTATCTTGTGAAATATTGGGAATATTACAGTCCTTCCAGGAAAAATGTTTCTTATCCTCAAGCAACTACAAAATTTGATGCAAAGCCATCTATTCCCCTCCAAATGGCACATAAGGAAGACCTCCTCCATCTGCTGCAATGTGTCATGCATGTTTGGTTCCAAAAATGTCTCTCAAGAATGCATATAATGACCTCCAACTGTGTAGTTAGATGTCCTTCTTTCTCCAAGAAGTACCGAGTGACATCCATAAGCTGCCCAACATCATCACCAATACATGAGATACATAATATAAAGTGGTTCTTCCCACAAAGGAAAATTTCCATCTCACAATACATCTCTTCATCCCATGCTTTATGAAATAGATTGAGCATTGACATGCCCTTAGCCCTGTTGGCCTTGTTGGATCCAAGCATCATGAAAAAGAAGAAATGGAGACATATGGGAGACAAAGATGTCAAACCATATTCTCCCAATAGTAACCACCGGAGTAGGGCCTCTTGCTGCCATCCTCCATCTCCACCATGCAAGATGGACAAGCCAAACTCCCCCAAAAGCAACCAAAGAAAGCTTCCTTCTCACATCCTCATGTGACTCATGGAGTAAAAACATGCTGATAGATATGTGGAATGTCACATCAGCTCAATACAAGAAAATACCATCAATACACATCATGAGAGCACCATGCCAAGTTTTACGCAATAAAAAACACATAGACATAGAAGATGTCATGTGATGGCCAAACTCTCTTAGTAATAACCAAATAAAGCATGCCTTCTTCTTCTGCATTCTTTCATTGATGTTCAATGCATGAATTAGAAAAATATGAACCATTGGGTGGTAACCATACTCACCAGGGAGCAGCTAGCACAACCATGCCTCCTTCATTACATGAGTGTTGTTCAAGGCATGGATCAAAGAAATAGGAGCTTTTGGGTAGTAACCAAACTCACCCAAGAGAAACTAGTGTAACCAAGCTTCTTGTTGGCCCATGTCATATATCTGCAAGTGGTCATGCAACCCGTTGCTTATCATCCTCACCCACTCATCCCAATGTGGATGATGAATGATGTTTTGAAAAAACATGGTATCCTCCCATTGTAGAATACCATCTGCCTCAAACTGATGAAGAACTTTGCACTCCATGATATGTTGAAGTGCACCTCCAATGAGATCTCTCCATGAGACCTTCTTCTCATCAATGGCCCTCCGAAACCAATAAGGTTCTGGACATGCTGTAGGTATAAGTTTCTCTTTGAGATGTGAGATTCTCATTGAGAAAGAATCATCTTGAAAGGGGAAAAGACTGCCCATCTCAAGGTTTCTATGATCTATCATCTTTCTCTCCATTGTTTCATGAATGAAGCTGCCATTTGATTGCTCCCATAAGGAATGGGTCCTCTTCTTCTCACTGCTACTCATTATCAATGCCGTAGATCTGCAAGATGATGTATATTCTCTCTCAAAGCAAGGCACAATGCTGATCTCATAACTATCCATTGTACATAGGATCATACTCATCCTTGTTGGGGCCTTTGTTTTGTTTTAAGAACAATTTTGAGTTGCGGAAGGTTGGCGTACAAGTGGCAGAACACAATCAAGGTAGATAGGGAGCTGTCACGATTGCGGAAAGCCGAAAGATAGGTGGCGCAGAAGTTGCAGAGAACAATGTAGATGGCACATATGGGAGACAAGAACAATCAGCAGAACTCCCAGTAATGAAGAAGAAGCAGGAAACAATGGAGCATAAAAAGAGGAAGGATTGATATTCACACTAGCAGAGGAAATAATAGGGAGTTAGCCAGCGAAGGAGAGTTAGTTAGTCAGTGAGGCGAAAGGCCGATAGGAAAGAGTAGAGCCTTAGGAGAGCTCTGTGGGAACTCTGTTATACTGAATCCAACTATAATAGACTCTGCGGAGTAGATGTATGATGTTATGTTATTGATAATGAAATCTAGTTGTTGTTGTGTGTAATGTTATGAGTTGATTGGTAGTTATTTGCTTATGATGAATGTATACCCAATTTAAATTTTAATTCAGCATTCTGAACATGCTTTGATGAGTGATAGTTTATACAGAGAGTTGAGATATGGTTGTTGCTTTCAAGTCTCTATAGCTGTTCTCTACTATTGCATTTGTCTTCTACTTGATTTAGCTTCTAATATTACTAAGGTCATGACATGCCTCGGGTGAGATGTTATACTCTTTGGAGTAGGGTGAAAGTGATGGCGTTGTGCTAGAATACTGCGGAAACCTTGTTGGCCTTTACCTTGAACCTGGTTCTTGCCTAGAGACCTCCGTTTTCACTAACAAATGGTTCCATTTTCGGGACCTGAAAATTTATTTAGGAGTTAGATCATGGTATCGTGGATCTCTGAGAGGAACTATGAAGCTGGAGGTATAATAATTTAGATCATTTCATATCGCAACAAGTGGAGCTTCAACAACAGAGGGAAAATACTTTCAAATATTGGGTCCTGTTTTCCGAATCTGAAAGTGACTTGTATGAAATTTTCTAGGGAAAGTTCTTGAAGAGATTTATATTGGTTGTAGAGACTCCAAATCAAGTCACTCCCAGGAGGATCATGTAGAGTCTGTCGTAAGTGGACACACACGGATCTGGTAGCACTCCATCCATTAGATACCGATTTGACCCGAGTAGTATATTTTTGGGTACATTCTACCTTGGAGAGATACATTGTGGAATTTGCAGCTCAGTGTTACCAATATTTTACAAAAGCCAAAGATATATTCAGATCCAGATTGCGGGGAGAACTATTGAAGAAAATCCCATTGTGGATCAAAGCTTTAATGGTGGATGAAAGTTTGATGGCATTTGAAAGTTCTGAGATGGAGACTTAAACCTCCAGTACTGGGGGAAGGAATTGACTGAAAGATACTAAAAGTAAGTAGGAAGGGGGAATAGGGATATGGATGTCGGAACCTCTAGTAGACTGACAGAGCGACGAGCACATCAGAGGGTGTAGATTGCTGAGAAGTGGTGGGAAAGGGTGATGAAAGAGTTTGAGAAGCAGGAGAGTAATCGACATGACAAGGAAAAGGCGTCGCAGATGACAAAGGAAATGGAAGGTCAGATGGGATCCCAAGGAATAAGAGGGTGTTACACATTATTTTGTCACCATGACATTTTACTGTCTATATAGGTTCATCAATGCCTATATAATTCTCCCTTAGAAGTCTACAACCCTAAAGTTCCTAGACCAAGTCCTGAATTTGGAGAAAAGCTTGTAAAAATCATAAAAATACTTGTACCACACTTTTCCTTAGCTTTACCTACGGCACCGCGCCCTTTTGCTCTAAAAACTGTAGAGCTAACTGCACGTTTTCTTCATTAAAAGTGTGGACCCCTGTAAAAGGTAAATTGAAGGAAAAAGTAAATTCTAGAAGCCTAGCTAGTCGAATATTCTCCCAGCTAGAAGCTTCTAGAAGGCATTATCCAGTCGAAGCATTACTCCCTCCATTATCATGAACATTCATTCCTTCATAAAATTAGCCTATTCCTTGGTCTTTGGAACTTAATCCCTTGATAAGGGGACTCTATCCCTTCCATTTTAGAGCTGTAACCACTTTCCTTCTCCTATAAATTGAAGCTTTGGTTCAGTCTCAAGGGTACATGCTCACATATGTAAAACTTCTCTATACATTTTGTATACACTTAGTACTTGCTTTGTACTTAGTAGCTACGATAGAGAAGGGAATTGCTGAAGACACATACTCTTTTTGCTAGCTGTGAGAACGATTACATATTTGTAGTTAGGCCGGTTCAAAGAGTGGAAGGGCTTGTCAGACCAAAAGAAAATGCTTGTTCCGGACCCCGAAAGGACCTGTAAGACATCAAGGCGAACGCTGTTTTAAGACTCCTTATTTAATTTAAAGATAATACAATTGGATCCTATTTTCTCAATAAGTTGTTTATGTGTTTACTTGAATGACTTATTTCTTAAATTCCTTGATCATTAAAGATAGATTTGTGATTTTTGAATTAGTATATGTTGCAGGTGCTTTTGATTCTCTTCCATGTCTTTGTTTGAAGATCTTAAGAGGTGACTTCTTGGAGTGACGGGAAAGAAGAATTCAACTAGCATTGGATCATAGGTAGGTCCTTTCTTCATCATAGAAAATTCTAAATCATATATAATCTAGAGAAAGTAGTTTAAATTTGTCCTGTTTGTTTCTAGCTATCCTTGTGATACTAGGGAGATCTTTCTTGTCTGCAAGAAAGATTTATCCGCCTAACAAAATGGTGACCATACTGGGGATATTTGTTTGAACTTAGTTTTCTCTTTCTTTGAGTTTTACTTTTGAAACCATTTTTTCTGATTTTGATTAGTCTGCACTGGTTTGGGTAAATTAGCCTTAGAATCCCTGAAAAGTAGATTTATAATTTTTTATTTTTCTTTAAGTTTTCTTGTCTCCGCACTTTTTATTTGAAAACAATGTGGTCACCTTTGCAGTTTCTCTATGTAAACAGTGTGGTATCGCACCTTTGTACCCTGCAACCTGCGGACCTTGAGAATTTTTTTGAAAAACTAAAAATTCTCTTTTCTGGTACTAGCTTACAATATTCTCTGTGATTACCCAGACTTGTTTTCATTGTCAAAAGCCTCTTGTGAAAGTTTCTTCTAGCATTCCTAAGTTTTGAGTGATTTTCTAAAGATTTACATTTTATAAGTGATTTTTGCTTTGTCTTTGTGTTTCTCAAAGTTCAGAAACCTTTACATACCTTAGATCACTGGTATTTCATTGTTTTCTTGCTGAGCCTTTGACTTTATAGCAGAACTTGCTTTTATGAGAATTAGATTTAATTTTTTCTTTTATGTGCAAATCTTAAGAGACTTTTAGTTCAATAAGTTTTGAATTTCACTTTGAAACCACCATCAGATGATTTTGATTTCTTGCTAGGATAAGCAAAGGATTTCTTTGTCAGATTACAAACTGAGCAAAACATCCTCAAAATTTTTAGAGTTTTTAGTCTTGAAATTTAATCTTTAGAAATTTTTAGAGTTCAAAATTAGTGTTTTTAGTTTTGAATTTTATTTTCTAAGTAATCATACTTTTCTTTTGGAAACTGTTTTATTTGTAGTTTAAGACTTGAACGATAAAAGGGATTTATTTTTGAGCAATTAATCATTGAGTTCTCTTGAGAAAGATTTCTTTTCATATATTCTTGTTTTAAAAATAAGGATTGATGTTTTAAAAGCAATTGCATCCTTCAACTCTTTCTTTTAGATAGGCTTCATTGAAAAGGAATGAATTGTTTATCATATAGATGCATTTTAGTGTTTTTTAGAGTCGGGTCATTATACATCATTGAAGTTTCACTTTCATGTCCATTGTCTTAAGAAACAGCTAACTAAAAGTAACGCTTAATTAAATCAATTTAGTAAATTTTTATTTTTCTAGGGCTCTTTCCACCAACATAGCTTAGGCTAGCGTCTTGGAGTAGGTTTTAGTTAACTCTCCAAGACAGTAAAACAAACAAGTAGTTGATCTTGTGGTAGGAAAATTCCAATAGTAGCATGTATGCTCTGGGAAGCTCCTCCTAAAGGAGTCAAGCACGAGATCATATCCGAATCAGTGAGGTAATCAATCCTTCCTCATTGGGAACGATAGAAGATATACACGTATTAACAATGGTAAACCTCGGATTAACCATTGTCGAGGAGCCTGGGGTCACTTTTTGATAAACCTTGGATTATGTCAAGGAGCCTTCAAGGGGACTGAGCTTTGTTACTCTGCCCTTGCGTGTGTATCGGATCGTAGACTGTTCCCCTAGGTATATTTTTTCCTGTTGGTGACCTTAGTGGCCATAAACTTTAGGATTATTTCCCAAGGTGACGGTGGAGGGAAGATCCCGCTGTACCTGGAGCAGACGTCGAATAGACTCACTTGGACTCTCCGAAGGGTTATCTTCACTCGAGATGGTTTAAGTGGAGAAACTTGCACCAGTCTGTTTCATTAAGCAGGTTTTCGGGGTAACTGTTCCAACCGCCATTTCTGCATTAAAATACTACGATGTTGGATTTCATCACCAACTAGTGTTTTTAGTGCGGGAATATACTGTTTGTGTGTGGTTTGATCTCTTAGATTTTATAGGCGTATGATCATTTTTTTGTTTCTTAGCGACTTTAGGAATTTTTGATTGAAATTTTCTTTGATTGCATGTGTTAAAAGTTTTAATCGTGGCTGAATTACCAAGACGATCACGCAGAACTCAGAGGAAACCTCCTGAGTACACACCAAGCCAACTAGAAGGACTTAAATCTCTGATACCAAATGTTATCAGTAGAACTAGATAAACGGAACAAGGAGAATCATCTATAATTACTCATCCTGATTTCGAAGTAGATCAATCACAAGTAGCAGAACATACTCCACAGGCAGTTTCAATTTCTGAATTAACCAAATTTGCTTCTACAACAAGTGAATTATCACCTGAAGAACCTGAAATTTATGAACCGGAAACTGAACCTGCTACATCAGAACCTACTTTAGAATTCACTACTCCAACTCCTGATTATCCTGATTCACCCAGAGTGAAGAATCAGATCACATAAGATCTTCCTCTTGGTCTCATTAGTATTGAAGAAATCACTGATACATAAGAAGAAGTAGTTCTCCCTTCAGCTTAGGACAATTTAGAACTTAGAGAACGTGAATAAATTTTTTACAGTCCTTTCAGATAAGATGCTTGGTATTCTTCATCGACATATTTTTTGCAAAACGTAGGTCTTCAGTATTCACCACCCCGAATACCTTTTTAATCTACACCAATAGGTTATAGACCTTAGATAAACATGTCAGGTGACTCATCTATGTTTTCTGAATCGCCAGAAACATTTCTCTATGGTGGTCCGTCTGTTCCTACAGGCTACTAGTCGCTCTCTGGTACGTTCTCAGGAGCATCTCCTTTTCCAAGCAAACTAATGTCATCATCTGGCCTGAATGAACCAAATACTGGAACTTTGAACAATGAGAAAGTTTATATGATGTCTGGAAATATTTCAAACCCCACATCTCAAGGTAGTAATATACAGCCTGGGGGGCAACCTCAAAATAGCCAAATACAGCCTGGGGGACAACCCTAAGGACAACACATAGCTTAGGGTCAATATCAACCCCAGAGATAGTACATACCTCAAGGTCAATCTCAACCTCAGGGACAACACATACCTCAAGGTCAATATCAACCCCAAGGACAATACATACCTCAAGGTCAATATCAACCTTAGGGACAATACATACCTCAAGGTCAATATCAACCCCAGGGACAGTACATACCTCAAGGTTAATATCAACCCTAGAGTCAATACATGCCTCAAGGTCAATATCAACCTCAAGGGCAGTATCTTGCTCAAGGATTGCAACCTCCTTTAGCACAACAATTCTATACATAACAACAAATGTTACAAGGAGGTGGAAATTATCCAGTTAATTATTAGCCATCTGTTCAACCCATTTATTGGTCATCTTATGTACAACCTTCAATGGGACCCTCATATCCCAGAATGGTGTGGGATCCATCTCAAGTCCAACATAATTTACAACCAAATATGCAAGTACCTTATTATCAAGCAGGACAACCCGTTGGTTATAGTCAACCCCAACAACTAGTCCAGCCTTCAATTCCAACACCTGCATCTGGTCCTGTTCAGCAACCTGGTCCGAGTTCACCTAGTACTCCACCACAAATAGCTGTTTAGACTTCTGTTCAACCTATCACACCGATTCCTACAGTATCTAAAGTTCCTGTTACATATTCCCTTCAAATGTCGATACAGATTCCTCAAGTTTCTATTCCACAGTCTAGACCCACAATTCAGACTACTGTTCGAATACCTGTAGGAAAATCTGGTACAAGTACAGTTATGATGAGTCAACCTCAATTTAATTATCAATTATAGCAGGGGTTGTACCAATATGGACCTATTTCACAAACTCTAGTATACCCGCAACAACCCTACCCTGGATATAAATATCAAACACCTGTTCAACCTCAGTATGGTCCGGTTATTCCTGGTTATCTAGGGGGTAATATGATTCCAAATGCACAACCTATTCCAGGTTATCCTGGATATCCTCCTCCTGGGACTGGTTTAGTTTCACAAGGTTATCCACACGAACCTACCCGTCGATTTCCGTTCATAGAAACTTTGGATTTACCGGATTTAACTCACCTTACGAATGATCCTATCTACTATCATCTGTATTGGCCACCAATGCCTCATAAGTTGCCCAGTTAAATCCAAAAATTTGAAGGAAAACCAGGAGAGGATCCTTCCAACCATGTTATGACTTACAACCTTTGGTGCGCATATAACTCGTTAATCGACGATTCTGTTCGACTTAGACTTTTTCAGAGAACGTTAATAGGATTAGCTGCTAAGTGGTACATTGAACCACCACGAGGTTCATTTACCAATTTCAATGCCCTAACAAATGCCTTCTTAACTCATTTTCAGTTTCCAGTCAGATACAACAATGGCACAGAATTATTAACTTCACTAAAACAATCTACGTCTACATATATATTAGATCATATTCATGAATGGAGACGTAGAAGACGTTTGGTAAAAGTTCTTATCCTGGATCAAATATTGGCATAATGGTTTGTTAAATCATTGCTACCAAAAATCACTGAAGATGTAGCTAAAGCAGGAGTTGTCACGGAAGAACACGTTATTGCTCAAGCTCAATATCTAGACTTGGTATATACCTAGTCCAAAACTTTATACGAGAAAATTCCTGATTTACCGTGTCCTAGTCAGATAACGACAAATCCTTCAGGGTCTCATACCACTGATGGTGTAATCGGTTCGGTTACTACAACTAAGAATATCAAGAAATCTTCAAAGATTACCTCTCCTATAATAACTTTACCTGATTCACCAAAAGGAGAATCTTCCTTGGAAACTAATGCCGATATTCACATTGTAGATTCATCTACTCGTTGAAATCCGGCAACAAGAAAAAGGGGAAGACAAAGAATAAAAAGACCACATCTCCAAAAGAAAAAACTGAAAAAACTGAATCAATTGATGAAAAATGGAAACCTCGTTATCCTTGTCTTATCTGTGACAAGGATCATTCCACCAAGGAATGTCCAGATAGGGTTGAAGTTTCTAAGTTCTTCAAAGGTTCACCCACTCCCGCTGTCTTGAAGGATCCCTTTCCAATTCAAGATAGTAAAATGATTGGTTCTTCTTCTAATACATCAGGAGATATTTTGATGGTTGCGACACGATCACAAGACTATGGTAGTAAAAATCCCATTACTGGAAAAGAAACAAAAAATTCTAATTCAACACCGGCTACATCTCCCTCGGTTTCTGATCCTCTTCATATCGAGAAACAAAATATTGACTTAGTAATCAAACCTCCTGCTAAAGGTGTGCTTCGTAAATCAACTTTCAATCCACATGCGAGGGCTGCTCAGAACTACAACATTATTGAGGATTTGGAAATTTCCCCTTCAGCAATGCCGGCCTTGGAAGTGCTGTAATCATGTCTAGCACAAAGGAAATTACTATTGTCAGTTTTATGAGCCGTAGATCTATAGGATTCGAACCTTATGGTCTTCATTTTAGAAACTTTTACACCTCGCCTACCCCATCAAATGGCTTTCCAGATTTCAGTGTTAGTAAAAAACAAACATTGCTTTCGTACTATGATTGATGAAGGGGCATCTACATGTATCATGTCGTTGAACTGTTGGAAATTGCTTGGTTCTCTGATGATTGAATGATCTCCAACCATCCTCAAATATTTTTGTTGAAGATGATTCTATCCGTATGGTATTTTATAGGATCTACCTATAGAAGTCGAAGGAAAAACTGTTAATCTAGACGTGGAGGTAGTTGATGCCCCTCTAGATTACAACCTTCTCCTGGGTCGAAGTTGGTCATATGATATGACTGCCATTATATCATCGGTCTTTCGGTTAATCATGTTCCCTCACAATGGAAAGATCATTAAAATTAACCAGCTTTCATATTATTCGTCCGACCCAGATTCTACAGATAGTATCTAGCATGCTGGAAAATCGACTATCCCTTATGAAGATGTTGGGGTAGGTTTAATTAAAGACTCTACTTTATTAGGGACTTTTTATATGCCTGCACCCAACGTACCACATACTATCGCTAATATCAATATGATCACATCAAGTACTATTCCATTTGATGATCCTTGGATAGTACCTTCAGAATCAGAACTGGATTCTTTCAAAGGTGAGATGCCTTTGAGTCCTTTTGAGTTAGCATATCAAGTAGCACAATCATTTTCTGATACCTCTTCAACTGCATCTGAACCAGTGAATGTGATCAATGAAGAATTATTTTCGACATCAAGTTCAACCTTGACATCAATTCCAGATCCTTTTCAACAAGTATTCAATACTGATGAACATATTTGTGAATTTTTGTCTATGGATGAACTACCATGGGAAGATCTACATCATAGGTCTTCATTTCTACCCGTTCTTGATCAATTTGAAAATGATTTTTCATCAATTTTCACCACTGAATATGTCAAATAACCTCAGAGTCCTCTATTGATCACAAATTACATCAGACAAAGATTACGTCAGATACATCCACGAAAAGCTGTTGCAATCAAAGCTGAAGTTGAAAAATTACTTCGAGCAAGATTTATTTATCCAATCCCTCTCATGGATTGGGTATCTAATATTGCTCCTGTTAATAAAAAACAAGGAAAAATAAGAGTATGTATCGATTATAGGGATATAAACAGAGCTTGTCCAAAAGACAATTATCCAACCCCTTATATCAATCAAATCATTGACGATTGTGCCGGAAGCGAAATGTTTTCATTTATGGATGGATTTTCCAGTTATAATAAAATAAACATACTCCGTGCTGATCAAACAAAGACAACATTCATTTGTCCATGGGGAACTTTCGCTTACTATAAATTACCATTTGGACTTAAGAATGCTGGTGCAACTTTTCAAAGGGAAATGTCTTATGCATTTCATGACATTAAACACATTGTGCAACCTTATCTCGATGATTTACCTGCTCATTCATTACAAAAGAAATATCATCCTACTCATTTACGAGCAATATTTATGAGATGTAGGCATTATAAGATTCGTTTGAATCCTCACAAATGTGTTTTCTGTGTACAATCTAGATGATTGTTGGGATTTATTATTTCAAAGGTAGGCATTCATGTCGACCCGTCGAAGGTTAAGGCCATCATCAGTTTACCTCCTCCTTCCACACTCCGCCAACTCCAAAGTTTGCAGGGGAAAGCAAACTTTTTGTGTAGATTCATTCGTAACTATGCTGAGTTAACCAAAGGTTTTAACAGGTTGTTGAAACATAATATTCTTTTCATTTGGGACGTGATCGCTGATATATCTTTTGATACTCTAAAACACGCATTGACCCATGCACCTTTATTGCATCCACCCAATTACAAACACGATTAATTTTTATACTTAGCAGCCTCTAATTACACAATTAGAATGGTTTTAGTTCAGAAAGATGAATTTCACAACGAACATGTGATTTACTATCTCAGTCGCAATTTGAATCTGACTGAAATCAAATACTCACATGTGGAGAAATTGGCCTTGGCAACAATTCAAGCTGTCCAAAGATTTCGTCATTACATACTGTTACGAAAAACAATAGTGATCTCTGATTGTAACCCTATGATGTATATATTGACCAAACAACTGCTTGGGGGAAAATACTCTAAATGGATTGTATTCCTTGAAGAGTTTGATTTAAAATTTGAAAAGTCTAAATCAAAGAAATCACTAGTGTTCGCCGAACTGATGTGTGACTTCCCAAATACTGAGACAGAAACTCTGGTAGAACATCCAATCGCTGATGAATCTTTGTTACTTATCAGTACTTTAGATCGTTGGTATGGAGATATAATCATTTATCTCCAAACCTAAACTTCTCGGCCTGAGATTTCATGTTCACAACGATGAAAGATTCATTACTAGTCTTAGCAGTACAATATTGTTGGAGACACGCTTTATTTTCGTGGTGCGGATTCTGTATTTCGACGATGTTTAACCCACGAAGAGGCTGAAAATGTTTGAAATGATTTCCATTTTGGAGCATGTGGCGGTCATATGTTTGGGTATGACACAACCCAAAAGATATTGCGCGCTGGTTATTTTTTGCCTTCGTTATTTAAATATTGCATTCTAGCATTCCAAAAATGCCACAATTGTCAGATCTTTGATCGTAAAATGCATGCACCACCAGATCCTCTTCACCCAATAATTGCTGTCAGTCATTTTGAAAAATGAGGCATTGACTTCATTACATGTAACCCTCACTCGGTCGGGGAGCATGGGTATATTATTCTCGCAGTAGATTATTTTACCAAATGGGCTGAGGCGATGCCTACATTTGTGGAAGATGGAAAAACTGTAGCTACTTTTGTATTCAATCACATGATTGGTCGATTTGGTTACCCCAAGCTATCATTACTGACCATGGCAGCCATTTTTGGAACATTATGATGACCGAAATTTCCGACCACCTTAGCCTGCGCCATGATAGTTCTACACCATATTACCCACATGCTAATGGTCAGGTTGAAGCTGTAAATAAAGTTTTAACCACTATAATTAAAAGGATAATCAGAATTCATAAATTGAATTGGAATACTATGATTTTATCAGCACTTTGGGCATACCAAACCTCAGCAAAAACCGCAACAGGTTTCACTCCTTTTCAGCTAGTTTACGGTTTAGAAGTTGTGTTACCAATTAAATGCGAAATACAGTCACTCCAGTTAGCAATAGAATTACTACCAGCTACCTCTAGGAGGAGAAACACTTTTTATACTTAGCTAAATTAGATGAAACTCGACGCACTGCTGCATTGGCAGCTGAAGCTCACAAAAAACACGTTAAAGCTCAGTACGATCGAAGTGTTAAACCTTGTGTTTTTTCAAAGGGTGACCTAGTATTGGTATATGACCAAGCTAATTATAATCTAGGAGCTGGAAAATTCGAACCCATGTGGCATGGTCCTTATATTGTCAAGCGAGTGCTTGCAAAAGGGGCCTATGAATTGATTGATTATGACGGGGTATCTTTAAACAAACCCAGAAATGGGCTTTATTTGAAGAGATATTATGCTTAGATCTTGTGTGGAGATCTTATTTGTATATTAATTCTTTTCATAGCTAGTGTGCCTTAGCTTAGAAGAGTGTGCCTAGTTTAAGTTTGTTTTTACTACTATCCCTGCTTATCTGGATTACTCTTGATATTGCAGATGTCGACATCCCTTCAAACGTATATTGGTTTTGCTGATGGTGCTTGTCGTAGTACACAGAACATTTCTTTCGCAGCCTGGGCTATTTATTCACCCACTGATGAGTTAATATCTATGCATGGGGTAAGCCTCAGTCAAGCAACGAATAATATTGCAGAATATAGCACAGTGATTGAGTTATTATATGAATCCGTTTCATTTGGAATTCGATGTCTGATCGTTAGGTTATATTTTGAACTCATTGTATTACATTTAAATCGAGTATACGCAATTAAAAATCCAGTATTATTGAGATTATTTTTGAAGGTATGTCTCTTGGAACAAGAGTTTGATTACATTGAATATCAACACATTCCGAGAAATTTAAACACATTGGTTGATGCATTAGCTAATAGTGTTATAAATAGACATTTGCAACATTAAAGTAGTAAATCAAAGCAACATTCGATAAACATGTTGAACATATAGCCGTAAATAGTAGTAATATCATAGAGTAGAGTAATGCTTTCAAAAAATATTACATCATCCTCGATTATAGGTTTAAAACACCTTATGATCGGCAAAAATAGTGATACAAAAAACCAAAATGTCATAGTATGCACAATCATCCACTATCCTTGGTGTTGATCATGATAGTACACACCAACTCGCGCTACTCTATTCAGGAATCTCCTGAACTGACCAGGAACTCCAATAACATGTCTCTGAAGGCGGAGAGGGATATCATCTATCAAAGTCTCTGAGATATCCAAGGTCAACCATTCTAGGTTGTGTTCTAGGTCTGTAAGAATCTCAGCTGCCTGATCCTGTGGTGCTGCAACGAGCTCTCTTTGCTTCCTGTTGAAGCGATGGAGCGTGGCTGGCCTACGTGGACCAACATCTGCATTTAATTTTTTTTTTCATCAGTATTGGATGATTTAAACAAAAAAAAAATTAAAATTAGAATTTAGAACATGTCAAAATGATTCTTACCCGAGTCATCCCACTGTGTTCCCAGAGGAAGGGACATCTCTCGATCACCACGGAAGTCTATCCCGGCATATGGGAAATATTCTATGGTGAAGATTTGGTTCTCCAACCAATGGAAAGAAGCTGGAGTGAAATGAACAATCTCACCTCCCTCGCTATGAAGAGCCATCAGTGCAACCCATCGGACCATCAGAGGCTCCTTGATTCTACCATGATCAACTGAGATAAGCTGTGGGGCAAGTGAAGGAATTCTCTCCAGGGAAAATGTAACAACAATAGCTCCGTACCCAAAGTTTTTCAACTTTGAGTTATGTTAGTGTCAGTCTAGTCATACTTCCATCAGTGGTCAAAATTTCTCTTTTGCATTTTCATATTAGGAGTCCCATGCCAATAAATTTCACCATTCCGCTAGGTCATGGATTCATTGATGGTAGTGATTTCTCATCAGTTTTCCCTCATGTGAAACTTGTTGATTCTATTCTCTATGGTCTTTAGTCATGAGTTACTTTCACTTTGTGAGTCATGTTAATGGGTCATAGGATGTGTCTCATTAGGTTCTAGGATTTCACCACGGTTAGATTAATGAGTCAAGTGTCAATAAATATCAGCAAGGTCATGAGGAAGTCAATAAACTCAAAGTCACAAGCATCTGGGAAGATCAAAGAAATTTTTTATTCAGCTAGATGTAATTTTCACCTCAAAACCATGTTTTGAGGTGAAAACATGATACTTTGCCTTTATCATAATTTATTATGTAATTTTATGTCAGCATATGTAATAAGTCACATTTCAAAATCTGCTTTCTCCACAAAGTCATCACCCTGCCCTTCAGAGAGGTTTTCCACAAAATTTTTAGTGTTGAATCAGATTCTAAGTATGTTCAGCTGAAAGAGTCCAGAAAGAGCTTTCCAACGGTATATTACACTCAAAAAACTGAATTCTGGATTGAATTTTATGCCTAAGTGAACTAAGGTCCCCTATACCCTAAACCAAACCCCTTTCCCACCTTTCCCTAAACTTTATTTTATTATAAAACCCCTTTTTCCCCATCCGATCACATAATCACATTGCAAAAGTCTTATATAAATCCGATGCGATTTAAACATAACCACTTCCCCTCCATTACCCCTAAACTTTATAATAAACTTTATATATATAAATTCCCTGCCGTTCCAAACCACTTCCCCTCCATACCTTTTAAAACTTATAATAAAGTTTAAAGGTTTATATTATAAAACCCTGCCAACCCAAGTCCCTTTTCCTTTCCATTGCAATCGCAACATTTGATATTTGCACTCCGATTGGCCCATGGCACAAAAACTCCGATGCGATTATGTTAAGTCTCTTCCGATTGAACCCTGCCCGACGAAATCTTGGCCATCGATCTGCCCATCCGATCGGACGGACCATACTTCATCGGCGCTTTTTATTGACTTCTCCCGATTGAAACCCTCCGATGACACCCCCACCCTTGATCTGTTCGTCCAATCCAATGGCTTGCAAGCCGTTGCTCTCATTGCAATCGACGATTTCCCTTTACGCCATATATTTTCCCTCTGCCCTCCTCCGATCTCCGATGCCGATGGACCTACAGGTCCCACCATTTAAATCTTCCGCCCATGCGTATAAAAGAGGCCTTCCCTTTGTAAAACTTAAAATTTTATTTTAATTTGTTTTATAAAGGCCTTTCCCCCATCGCTTAATCCCATCGCATCGGAGGAATTTCATTATGCAATATGCCCGCCCCGATCTCCCGATTCCGATTGCGATTCATATACCTCGGTCCCACCTTAAAAGGCCCTCCCCTTTTTCAAACGTAAAGATCTTTCCTCCCTTTGTAAAAAGCGAAAAACTGTTTTCATTTGTTTTAAAAAGGGATTTCTCCGCTTTGAATTTTCCAATTGCATCGAAGCTTTGTGGCTTGTTTCACATATATCCAAACCCCCCGATCCAGATTGCGATTAATCTTACGTATTAAAACACATCGCATAGAATATTACAAGGTTTTGTTATATTTTGTATCCCCTCTCCCAACCCCTTCTGATTCCGATTGCAATGCAGACCCCACCTCCTTCCCTTCGCTCCCTCCATCCAAAATCGATTTTTCCCTTCGCTTAAGGCATAATTTCATTTTACGTTATGTCAAAGGTATTTTATTAAAAGTCAGTTTTATTTAGAGTAATAATAGAAAGCAAAGCAACAGTAAAAGGCCGAGAAAGCTTATATAAAACAAATATTTTTACAATAGCAGGAAAATAGGATCAATTCCTCAAATTTCCTATTTTTTATTCAATAGCGTAACAATGAATCTGCCAAAATAGTCAAATGTAACACTTCTCCTTCTTTTAGGCAGATTGTTAGTTCTCTTTTCTATCTTCAGATTTCAGTTCTTGAGCTGTAAAAACAACTCCTCTTTCTGTGGATCTATGTTCCCACAAATCTGGTCTATTTAATGTAATTGTAAATCATTTGTAAAGCAGTCTGTAAATTAGTAAGTAGGGGAATAGTGTGGAAAATAAAGGAGAACGCTCTGCGCTTTGTTGTACAGTTTTGGACAGGGAATTAATAAAGAGATGCAACTCTGATTTGTGGGATCCATGTGTCATGAAATTTAGCATTTTTTCTCTCCTTTGTGTTCATATGTAAAATTTGTTATGTTCACCATTCATCCATAAACATTTCTGTTTGAATGTTTTCAAGATAGAAATGTAGAATCCATTTTTATGCTCTGCCTTGGGAAATCATTCAATACTTTGTGTTCTTCTTCTGTTTGAAAAGGATCCATCTTTTATGCCCTTTTTAGCTCCTCACTAGTCTTTCCATTCCATCATTATTTAACTTTAATTGCTAAAATTTCCTGCCTACCTTGCCCCATGAAATATACTGTATCCTGATTTGATTCCCCAGTTTCAAACTGTCCCATTTTTTCCCACAAATCCCTGAAAAATTCATTCATTTCATTAAAACATTTTCCAATATTATACCTAGCCTAAAATTAGTCCATTATTGCACTTTATTGAATATCCTTTCATGGAGAGAGCCCTCTCCTGACCTTGTAGGGCTAGCTACAAGGTTGAGCGTGGTTTAGATGTTATGCTAATTTCCCTTTTTCAGCCTGAGGTGTAGATCGGGTGATAACATTTCTGGCGACTCCACTAGGGAGACGCGATCTGACTGTCTGGAGCACATATTCTCAGCTCTTGAAACTGAACGTGTTTGTTCTGTTTTCAAAGCAAATCATAGTCAGGCCCTCTGTTAATGAGGAATATCGAAACCTTTCTCTAAGGTTAAACTTTGGTTATTTTGAACACGACAATCCCCTGGAAATATCTGTTATTGAAGTAAAAAAGGCTTTGTTCTGTTGCCAGCAGAGTAAATATTAGTGGGACCCAGCCTTTGAGTTAACGCGAGGAGTTAAAGCACCAAACCATAGTTAAAGCGCAGTTCATTTACCACCAGCGGGTTTCGAGAAACCATACCGCCTTCATCGCGCCGCGTTTGGCGCGAAGAAAAACCACGCCAAAAAACACGATCCGGTGATATAAGGGCACGTTGTCTCCCCAATACCGCCCATATTGCACAAATTTCATGCGTTAACCCTCTGCCTTTGGAAAAATGCGAAATTCATGTGGATCGTTCGATCTGGAGAGCCTTAGATCTGACGGCAATCACGCAGTGAAGTGCACGGGCAATAAATCGAGGTATCGCCCAACAATTTTATATTATTTACTGTTTATTTTATTTATAAAAAGGCGAAATATGGATGCGTGGGCCCCTGTTGGATGAAATGTATGTCGCGTTGGTAGAATAAAAGGGTTATGTTAGCCACCTATAAAATGTGTTATAGAAAAAGGCGGCTAAGACTTTTTTGAGCCTTCAAGGAACAAATTTTATTGCTAAAAAATGTTGGCTCTTGAAGACTCTTGAAGGCCTCATGCCTCTGTCCAAATCTTCACTATTGTTCCTATTTTATACTCAGAATTTATGCTGTTTCCATAAGTGAAAAACTGCTGCAAAATCATCATTTTCCCCCTTCCTCCACTCAAAAATAACCTTCATTTTGCTCCCATTTTTCTCCATAAAACTCTATTTTTCATGATCCCTCTTCTTCCGTTCATGAAAATCATTTTTTACAAGGTTGAGAACTCAATTTTTAGCCTTACCGAAACTCCCGAATCCATTGAAAACTCTGAAGAAATTCATAAAAAACAAGTTTTTATTACTAAGGACTTAAGCCCCCTTGGGCTAAGTCTTTAAACCATTTCCCCCACATGCCCACACCCTGGAACCATGCGCTAGGCCCACAAGACACTTAATCGCATCACAAAGATCCAAGTGCGCAAGTCTTTTGCCATGTTTCAAAAGTTCCGATGCGATTAGCCCTCTGTTTCACAACCTCCGATCATATTTTTTTTTTTTCATATAACCCGTGGGCCCGCCTTCGGTGCTTAAAACATTGAAAAATCCATGCCCGATCCATTTTTTCCTTTGTAAATACAAAAAACCCTGTTTTCCAAAGTTTTGATCTAATGTGCCAAAGTCACGTGTTAAATGAAAATGGTTAGATTAAAAAGACCCGATCGCACAATCGCATCGGAGAAATTCACAATGGGTTGATTGAAAGAACCACATCAAAAGTTTCAATGTGATTGGGTCTCATATATATATATAAACCCCACCCCCCGCTGCTTTCCATTCATATAACCTACGCCTGGGACCGATAGTTTAAGTCCCGAAGCATAATCGCATCGGAAAAGTTCAATGGGTTGATTGAAAGACCGGGCCCGATTGTTCCGATGCGATTGGCCCCATATATATAGCCCTGGGTCTATTTGCGTTCCACACATCCGAAGGCCCCGCAGTCGGGCGCCAGACCATACCATAAAATATATATCCCACCCCGAAAGTATTAAGACTTTGGATTATTTTTGGTTTTTCATATGTCATAAGGGTTTTTCCACCGGTTTGTTCTAAAACCAATCTCCGCCGTTGATCGTAAGCCGATCCAACGTCCCGCGCAAAATCGTATCGGAGTTTTCCATCGCATACATTTGTTTAATCCCTTTGATTGGCCAACCCTCTGATTCATTCCCCATCCATTGATCTGATCCTCAGATCAACGGTCAGCGCTTCATCGCATCGCCAATTTACATCGGCGCCATTTGAGTGTTGCCCCCGATTGTGATCCTCCGATTGGATCTGGACCGTCCACGTGTCTAGATCGGACGATCTAAGATCATTCCATTTTATTCTTCCCCCTTCTCTCCTTTTTAACTTCTCTTGACTTATATCTACCATTGGATGATGCCATCCAATGGCCATAATCGCTCCCCACGCCCTTTGAAAGCACTATACCAAAAAACACAGGATTTTATAATTATTGTTTGTATTTCACAGGAATTAATGGTTTTCCATTATATCGAAAGAAAGGCCGAAGGCTGGGAAAGACGTTTCCCATGCCTTTGATTCATCAAAGGAGACCATTCACAGGGTTCGAATTCCATGTTTCTTCAATGCTTCATGGGCGTTGATGCCTTGAGAACCTTGCGCGGCTTGCACATCAACAAGACACTGTGTTATTTAAAACACAATTAAAAGAGTATTAGTGTTGAAGGCAAAACGCAATAGAACAGAAGATTGAAGACAGATTTGTGGGGATTACGGCTAAGAATGATTATCAAAGGCCTAATAACCAGAATTAAAATACAATTAAAAGGTAAATCAAAAGATCTATCAGACAGAAAGCTTCCACCGCCACATTTGAGGTGAATTGATTCCTCCTAGATACCACAAAGCCACCTGTGCCTCAAACCATTCAAACAGAGGCTGAAGTTATTGTTCGAAATCAGATATTCGCCTCAGCGCAGCCAGAGAGTTACTTCTGCAAGGAACTTAATGCAAAAATATCTGCAGAGTTACTCCAACATGAAACAGAGCCTTAAAGTCAATAAAAGCTCCCGCAGAGCTTTAATCTTAATTGTAAAACAGATAATACAGATAGATCACCTGTAAACTTCTCCATCGAGCCCCTTAAAGGCCGAGAAGTCGTTAATCTGTATTAATTGTCCTGAGAGATATTTTATCAGATCTCACCTCCTCATTCTTCTATAAATACTTCTGTAGAAGATGAGAAACTATTGGTTGCAGAACTTTGAAATACATTTGAGCTTAAAATTCCGATTGTAGATAGTGTTCACTGGACCTTGAAGCTATGCTTGTGATAGATAAGTTAGGCTGAGATGAGAAGATGACTGCTGAACTGAAACATTGGACTTGAAGACTGTAACTAGTTTGACATCAATAAAAATATTTTTCTTGGGATCCTGGTCTATATCACTGGTGAAGTGCCCCTTCTTTCGTTATTGTTTTTCCTTCTATGTATGCCATATTGTTCACTATTCTCTGATAAAGAACAACATTTATAGAGTTAGGATTTACTATTTACCAGTACCCTTCTCTCACTGATAAGATTTATCTCAATGTTTTCCTCCAATTTGTTTATTTAAGAATGATTCAATACAGTTTAAGCAGTTAGGAATGTTGGCGTTCCCTCATCCTACTGTTTGCGTTAAACATTATTCTTGAAAGTTATTTTCATCATTTGATTATTAAAGTTAGACTAGAAAAGTGATGGTTTGCCCTGTTTCTAGTTTCTATTCTCCAAAGGCAGATTCTGAAGGTTTCCCTTGGTGTTGGCCGAAAGAAGATTAGGTTTGAAAGTACCTTATCTGATCTTCGGTTACACTTTGTTTCCCTTATGTGTTTTCATACTTTCTGAAGGTAATTATGCGGATTACTAGATTGTTTGTCAATTAAGCTGCTTTAATATAAACTTGCCCAAGAAGTCTATTGTTAGCCCTGTTCTTGGTTGGTTTTAAACAATTACTTAAGAGGCTTTTCTTGTTTGGACTGACTATAAATCCCTTGTGAAATTATTATTAGTTCCCCCCCCTCCAACACTTTATTGTTTCCATTCCATCATTTTAATCTCAATAATATTTTGATATAGATGACTTGCCCCTTGGATCACTCTTGATGTTGTTGTTCAATTAAAGCCCTGTTATGACTCCATAGCCCAATGGACTAAAAACCAGCTTTATATCTATCTTTTTAGCCAATGTTGTTCTATTCGCTTGCAACTTCTCACCTTTGAAACCTTTTGCACTTAGAATTTTCTCCTAAAAAAATAATCATGCTCAACCATCCAAAAAACAAAACAAACCCTTGGCCTTCATAACTAGCCTAATATCATTACCCCAAACTTCAAAGACAAATCCATCTTTGCACTTATTGGAGAGATCCCTCTCCAGATTCAGGAGGGCTAGATCCTAGAATCCCAAAGTGGTTGAAACGATGTTGTTTCTGTGATCGGACTTTGCCAATATTGCTGATTACAGATTCCTAACATTTCTGGCGACTCCGCTGGGGATCGAAACCCAGAAACATTTTCATTTGAGGGTAACCATAGGATATCAGGGATTTGGTTTAAGAACATTTGCTATATTAACCAGCTGAGCCACTAGCACCTAACATTTCTGGCGACTCCGCTGGGGACACTTCCATTAAAATAAATAAAACTTTGATAGTAAAAAGCAGCCTTTTCAAGCACTACCAAACAAATGGTAATCATGATAAAACTTATTGAATCAGCGACAAACTAGGAAAACCCTAGGATTCTCATAAAAATTTATCTAACCTTGAAAAATCAACTGGCTTAGCCATAAGAGTAGACTGTCTTTGTATCATGACCGTAGCTAAGTTTTGAAACAGAGTTAGGATATTCTTAGAAACCACACAATTGAAAAAGAACTCAGAAAACCTAAAAATATTTCAAATTGGTATTCAATAAACATGGTGGTGGACCATAAAAAATTTTACCTCTGAAAAGAGCTAAAAAATTCCACTTGGCGACTCCACAATCCTTAACAAACCTTAAGACTCCACTGGGAAGAACCTTTGTCATTGTAATATCATCCAAACTCTGTTAGAGGACTGTAGGATTAAATTTTTTCTAAACATACGACTTAACCTCTTAAATATTGTCATACTTGGTTGAACTTCCTCTGTTTATTTGGGTCTAAAAAAAACAACATAGTGGCTTCTAGAAAGATTCATACTAGAGCCTATCCAGACCCTGATCCACCTGAAATAGTCGGTAACCCAGAAAGTATCCTTAGGAAGTCTCCTAGGATTAAATTATCAACTGTTTTCAGATCACCCTTGAGAGCTAATTCAGTTCCCGAAAATCTTACAGCTCTACAACAATCACAAGCTGACCTAGTAAATCCATTTAGAACTAGGTCATTTGATGATATAATCCAGCTAGACTCTGAGTCTTCACTTTCATCCCCGGAGACAAGTGAACATCCTGGTAGTAGAGAAACAACACCTCCTGATTTGCATTTCCTTCACAATTTAGGTGTCTCTCATCCAAGATCAGCTCAACAATCTACTGTTGTTCCATCCACGTCCCTTCATCCTTCATCCATTGTTCAAACCACTCCACTTCAGCCCACTTTCCCTTTTGTTAATCCACCCCTTGTGAATCCACCTACACCACATATCATGGCAGCATGGTATGCTCCCTTAGTCCTTCCTGTACCATTAGTCAATCTCCCACAGGACTATCAGTCCAAAATTCCATTATATGATGCTAGTAATGTTACAACTGCATCACAACATGTGGATAAGATGAATGACTACTTTGAAAGAAATGAAATTGATGATGATTCTGTCAAGCTTAGATTATTTGCTCAGAGCTTAGGGGGAGAAGTAAGAAAATGGTTCAAAGGCTTAACCCCCCATAGTATCAATGATCTCGAATCCTTCCATCAAAAATTCTTAAAAAAATGGGCAGTAAAGAAAAACCCTCTCCAGGTCCTTTCTGACTACAAGAACCTCCATAGAAACACTGGGGAAAGTGTGCAAGCTTATTGCACTAGATTTAACAGTGTGTATAATGCACTTTACCCAGAACTAAAACCTCCACAAGGCTCAAATTTAAACAAGTTTCCTGAAGGGTTTGAACCTGAGATGGCCTATCAGCTGAGGGAAAGAGATCCTACAACCCTTGAAGAGATGCAAAAGGGTGCTCTTTCTGTGGAAGTCAACTTAATGGAAAAGAGAGCAAGAATGAAAAATGAAAAGAGAGTGTCCTTTAGAGAGGAATCTTCACCCTCTACTTCCAACTCAAAGATGGAAAGAATGATGGAAGACATGATGAAAGAGATGAGCATAATTAAGAGAGCACAAGCCATTCAAAACCAAACTGCTCCTCAAAATAGAAACCATAACCAAAACCAGAATTTTAGAAGGAATCAACCTCCAAACAGAACCAAGGAAGATGATCAGCAGATCACTCCGCCCTTTCATCAAAACTATGTAAGTGAAGTTGAGGAAATAGATGAAATAATAGAGGAGGATGATATCAACATGCTGGGGGTAGATAATGATGACTTTGAGATTCATTATGATAGAAAACAAGGTCTATACACACCTTATGATGACAGAAGAGATGATGATGAAAATTATTATCAAGACATGGAAAATGTCATCATAGAATCTAAAAAATAATATGACCTTAGAAGCAAAACCAGTCAACAAACCCCCAACAACAAAACCTCTGACAAATCTTCACAAAACAACACTACGACCAAGCCTAAAATTTTCAAATAAAAGGACCAAACAACGACTATAAATTCTGGTAATGATAAAGAGAAAGGCACTCAAAATAATGAAAAACAGAGTGCAGACATTAGTAGAACTAACATCTCGGCTAGTACTCCTGTTAAAACCGTTTTTTCAAAAGTAAATAGGACAAATCAACAAGCTGATATTGCTGATAAAGTGACAGCTAATAAGGTTGAGACCAACACTTTAAAAGGTAAAATCCATTTCAGCCTGGAGCAGGAAATTTCCAAAATCAAAATCTCTGTTCCCTTGACTGAGTTAGCTGCCTAGCATGTATATAGGACCCAAATTTTGAAGGCTTTAAATATAGAGGAAAACGAGGATACAATCACTCTTAATGATGACCAGCCCGAGCTTATTTTTGGTCCAAAGATTGAAGGTATGTATCAAGAGGGACTTGTTCCTCCCTTTTATGTGAGTTTAAACGTTCATGACAAAATTTTTCACAACGCTATGCATGATTCCGGGGCTTCTCACAATTTAATGCCTAAAGCTGTGATGGAGAGCCTTGGTCTAGAAATCACCAGACCTTATAAAGATCTGTACTCCTTTGACTCAAACAGAGTAAAATGTTTAGGATTAATCAAAGACCTCTGTGTTAGCTTAGCACAGATCCCAGCCAAATGCTTAGTCATGGACATTGTTGTGGCTAATGTGCCCCCAAAGTATGGAATGTTATTATCTAGATCTTGGGGGGCTAAGTTACAGGGGACTATGCAGATGGACATGACCTATGCGACTATCCCTGTTTTCAATCAGATGAGAAGACTTTACAGGGAGTCTCATATGCAATACACAGTTACAAGTCTATACAGACCGCAAAACTCCCATTTATACTCTGTAAACACATGCCTTGATTCATTTATCCTTTTTAATGATGAGATATTGGATGAAAAAGTCACTTTAAATGAACTAATGGCCGACAGAGAGGAAGAAGAAAACAACGTAGGAGTGTCAAAACAGGTTGCTGCTTTTGAAAATATTTGCAAACCCAACACAGGTCTTGAGCTACAAGTCATGAGTCCATTACTCTTAAACCTTGACAGTCGAGCAAGCATCCCTCAGATAAATGAAAATATTGGGGAATCAAAACAATTACAACTAAATGCTGATATTCCACTACAATCAAGAAACACATTAAGTATAGAGGACAACCACCAAACAGATGTAACTGGAAATAGTCCTCTATGGAGTATGCACTTTGACGGATCCTGCACTAGGAACAATGTTGGTGAAGGGGTTTGGATTTGCAACACTGAAAGCAACCACACAAAAAGTATTTCCTGTAGATTAAATTTCCAGTGTTCAAATAACATAGTGGAACATGAATCCGTTCTTTTAGGCTTACGATTGTTGAAGAAGTTAGGAGCCAAAAGAATCAATGTGTATGGGGATTCAGAGTTAGTCATTAGGCAAGTCAATGGGGAGTATAACACAAATCATCCCAGACTTAGGGCTTACCGAAATGATGTCATGGACCTTTAAAAACATTCGAGGAGTCCAAACTGATTTTTTTCCCAAGAAAAGGAAATATTGTGGCCCACAATTTAGCCTTTGCAGCTAGAACATGCTTGATGCCATATGAAACCAAAGACTGCACGACTCAGATAAAATTTAGACCAGCCGTTCCTGATAACGAAAAATATTGGCAAGTGTTCGACGGAGACAAACAAATAGAAGACTTCATGCAATTCAGAAATGAATTCAAACTACACAGTTCAGATTCAGATTATGAAACAGACTGCCCTAGTGAAGAAAATTTTCTTGTTGGAGAAGATCCGCCTCCTGAACTTGCCAATTTAAATCTATTGTCAAGCAAACTTCAAAGAAAAACAAAATGGATTGCAGGGGTAGAAGCAGAGAACTTAGAAACTCTGCAATCCAATGATGAAAGTTTGCCAAAGGCTCTGGTACCTTTAGAAGAGTTGTTTGATTTTAACGATGTGGCCAAAAATCCAAAATTGGAACCTGTAGAGACTGAAGTGGAAGAGTGCAATATAGGCAGTGAACTTAAACCGAAAATGATTAAACTGTCTAAAAATTTTCCAGCTCACATTAAACTTAAATATATAGAGCTGTTTAAAGAATTTTCTGATGTTTTTGCATGGAGTTACGAAGATCTTAAATCCTATCACACTGAAATAATATAACACAAAATCCCTCTCAAAGAAAACCAAAAACCGTTCAAGCAGAAAATGCGCAGAATAAACCCTATTTAGTTGCCTTTGGTTCAGAAGAGATCATGAAAATGTACGATGCTAGTATTATTGTTCCTATTAGATATTCTGAGTGGGTGTCTAATCTGGTGTCGGTTAGGAAGAAAAATGGAGAGATCAGGCTTTTTATAGACTTTAGAGACTTAAAAAAAGCTTCATTAAAGGACAACTACCCTTTACCTAAGATGGATCATATTTTACAAAGGGTGGTAGGGTCTAAGAGAATTTCTTTGCTGGATGGCTATTTGGGGTACAATACGATCTTATTTCACCTTGCTGATCAATTAAAGATAGCCTTTACTACACCATGGGGCATTTTCATGTATGTAAAAATGCCTTTCGGTCTAATGAATGTTGGAGCAACTTTTCAGAGAGCCATGGACATAGCATTCTTGGAGGAACTGGGCTACTTCATCATTATATACCTTGATGATGTCACTATGTTTTAAAAAACAGATGAAGAGCACTTAGAACATTTGAGAAAAGTTTTCGAGAAATGTAGAAAGTTTGGAATATCTTTAAACCCTAAGAAGACACTTTTCGGTCTCCAAGAAGGTAAACTTCTTGGGCACATTATTTTTGAGGAGGGTATAAAGATAGATCCAAAGAGGATTGAGGCCATATTGCAAATTTCTCATCCTCGGAACATAAAAGAGTTGCAATCTTTCATTGGAAAGATTAACTTTTTGAGAAGGTTCATCCCCAACTTGGCTGAGCTCCTTAGGAATATCACAAACATGCTAAAAAAGGAGCAAGGGGTAAAATGGACCTTGGAAGCAAACAAGTCCTTTGAACTGGTGAAACAAGCGTTAACCAAAACACCGGTTCTTATAAGTCCTGATTTTTCAAGAGATTTTTATATTTTTTCATTTGCATCAGAACATACCATAGCTGCTGTCCTTTTACATAAAAATCTGCAAGGACAAGAGCAACCTATTGCATTCTTTAGTAAGGCATTGAGGGATGCCCCTATGAAGTACAACATTATGGAGAAGCAAGCTTTTGATTTGGTTAAAGCTTTGAAATACTTTATAGTGTACATCCTTCACTCACACATCATTGCCTTTGTCCCAAACTTAGTTGTTAAAGACATTCTAACACATGAACCAGATGGTAAGAGAGGTAAGTGGATTGCTATTATCCTTGAATATGATTTAGAGATAAAACCCACTAAACTCATCAAAGGCCAAGGTCTAGCTAGATTAATGGCTGAATCCAATTTTGAAGTTCTTGATATTAATATGATTGATGCTTTGGATCACCAAGAAGGATTCTCAACTCCTATTGTTGAAAACCATTTTATGAATTCTCCTTGGTACGCTGATATTATTTATGTTTTTCTTAATTTGAATACACCCCCTGGTTTGACAAAGACAAAGGCAAGATTCCTAAAGTTAAAAGCTGTAAACTATTGCATTATAGATAAATGTATTTATTGGAAAAGTGCAAGTGGTCTATTACTTAAATGTTTGCCTAAGTTTGATGCAGAGAAGGTTAAGCATGAGTTCCATGAAGGAGAGTGTGGAGGTCATTTATACTGGAAGACCACAACCAACAAAATTTTGAGGGCTGGCTTCTATTGGCCTAATCTTTTTCCTGATATACACAAGATGATCATAGCCTGTCATAAATGTCAACTTTTTAAAGGCAAAAGAAAAATGCTACCCCTGCCTCTGCATCCAATCACTATTGAAGCCCCATTTCAACAGTGGGGACTTGACTTCATAGGAGAAATCCATCCACCATCTTCTGCCCAGCATAGATGGATTCTCACTGCCACAGACTACTTCACTAAATGGATAGAAGCCATTCCTTGTAGGCAAGCCAATGACTCTGTTATTATAAAATTCATTGAGACTAACATTCTCTCCAGATTTGGCTGTCCTACCAAGATCATCACTAATAATGCAACAACATTTGGATCAAAGAAGATGGTTGAATTCTGTCACAGATATCAGATAACATTGGGGCATTCCACGGCCTATTACCCTCAAGGAAATGGATTTGCAGAATCCTCAAACAAGAGTTTAGTGAACATAATCAAAAAACTGTTGGAGGATAACAAGAAGTCTTGGCACACAAAGCTTGTTCATGCACTTTGGGCTGACAAATTGACTTTGAAGAAATCTATTGGCATGTCACCTTTTCAATTTGTGTATGGTACTGATGCAATTTTTCCAAATAGCCTTGGTGTACCAGTGATGAAGTTGATTCAAGAGTTGCAAACTGAAGATAATGACATGATCAGAAGAATAAATCAGACCATTCATCTTCAGCAAACCAGAGAGGAGGTTTATAACAAAACATTGCAGAAACAGATCAACATTAAAAAGATTTTTGATAGAAGAAAAAAGGCCAACGATTTCAAGATTGGGGACAAAGCTTTAAAGTGGGACTCAAGGAGGGAAGACAAGGGAAAGCATGGAAAATTTGAAAACTTATGGCTTGGCCCTTACTCTATTCATTCAGCTGCTGGTAACAATGCCTATTTCTTGCAAGAGTTGAATGGAGCAGAATTGTTTGGAGGTCTTGTCAATGGCAGGATGCTTAAACATTACTTCTCTTGATCCATGATATGTTTTGAAGCCTTTTTATCTTTTTCCATTATAAATATTTCATCCACCATTGCATTCAAATTTAGAAAAATCAAAATACAAAAACAAAAGAAAGAAAGAAAAGAGGGCAGATTGTGAAATAAGAAAGGTATAGCCCCATACCAAAAAGAGAAAAAAATCTGAAAGTGTGCAAGCTTAAATGCCACTCCTGAAAAACACACTTCTAGTTAGTCAAACAGCCTAATCTTGACTAATTAGTTTTAAATTTATTGCTGATAGGATAGTGAATTCGATTTTCCAAACTGTTTAATCTTGGCTTATCAGTAGGTAGATTAGGATAGAAATTAAAGGTTCACACATGTTCAAAATCTGAACCTAAGTTTCCAAAAGAGAGATGAATCAAATCTGTTTTATTTTTCTGAGTCAAAAAATAAGTAAATCTGGTTCTAATTAGCTCAAAATATGATCCAGAGAACAAGGAAGAAACAACTCAAACAAGAGCCAAAACAGAGCTGTAAAAAGAGAAGGCCATGATGAGAAACTTTCAGATCTTAAGCCTTCCATTTTGATTTAATTTTCTGAAAAATAAATGTCTGTGTGCAGCTTGTTTTTTATGCTATGGACCAGCTTCAAGTTAGACTGTTTAATCCTGACTTGTATGCTTTTCAATTTCTGTTGTAGAAATTAGAGAATAAAGTCCGTTGGACAGTTTAATCCCAACAGATAGTAGATTAGGTAGAGAAGCATATGAAATCAACTGTTTAATCTGAATTCAAGGAGAAATAAGGATTAGAAATAGATTAGATTTCCTGCTTTCAAAAGAATAAAATATTGTAAAAGAGGTTGCCAATCCAAGTGCACTCTAAAGAAGAAAAAATGTTAGATCTGTAGGATTGGGTAGGTAGAAAGCTTGTAGATGAAAGATCCGTTGTTTTTATGGCTGCTAATATGTTTTCAGAGCAATATGATTCAAGCAAAGGAAAGCGGCCCAACGGATGAGGCACAGGTCAGCCTCCCAGAGAATGCAATTTTGAAGTTCTTGAGGCCTTCAAGAAGGCACCATCCCCAAGTGGAGCCACTGTTATCCACCTATAAAATTTGTTATATCAAAAGGTGGCTAAGAATTTTTTGAGCCTTCAAGGAACAAATTTTATTGCTAAAAAGTGTTGGCTCTTGAAGACTCTTGAAGGCCTCATGCCTCTGTCCAAATCTTCACTACTGTTCCTATTTTATACTCAGAATTTATGCTGTTTCCATAAGTGAAAAACTGCTGCAAAATCATCATTTTTCCCCTTCCTCCACTCAAAACTAACCTTCATTTTTCTCCCCTTTTTCTCCATAAAACTCCTCTATTTTTCATGATCCCTCTTCTTCCCTTCATGAAAATCATTTTTTACAAGGTTGAGAACTCACTTTTTAGCCTTATCGAAACCCCCAAATCCATTGAAACTCTGAAGAAATTCATAAAAAACAAGTTTTTATTACTAAGGACTTAAGCCCCCTTGGGCTAAGTCTTTAAACCATTTCCCCCACATGCCCACACCCTGGAACCAGGCGCTAGGCCCACAAGGCGATTAATCGCATCGCAAAGATCCAAGTGCACAGGTCTTTTGCCATGTTTTGAAAGTTCCGATGCGATTAGCCCTCTGTTTCACAACCTCCGATCATATTATTTTTTTTTCATATAACCCGTGGGCCCGCCTTTGGCGCTTAAAACATTGAAAAATCCATGCTCGATCCATTTTTTCATTTGTAAATACAAAAAACCTTGTTTTCCAAAGTTTTGATCTAATGTGCCAAAGTCACGTGTTAAATGAAAATGGTTAGATTAAAAAGACCCGATCATGCAATCGCATCGGAGAAATTCACAATGGGTTGATTGAAAGACCTGCATCAAAAGTTCCGATGCGATTGGGTCCCATATATATATAAACCTCGCCCCCCGCCACTTTCCATTCATATAACCTACGCCTGTGACCGATAGTTTAAGTCCCGAAGCATAATCGCATCGGAAAAGTTCAATGGGTTGATTGAAAGACTGGGCCCGATGGTTCCGATGCGATTGGCCCCCATATATATAGCCCTGGGTCTATTTGCGTTCCATACATCCGAAGGCCCCGCAGTCGGGCGCCAGACCATAGCATAAAATATATATCCCGCCCCAAAAGTATTAAGACTTTGGATTATTTTTAGTTTTTCATATATCATAAGGGTTTTTTCCGCCAGTTTGTTCTAAAACCAATCTCCGCCGTTGATCATAAGCCAATCCAACGTCCTGCACAAAATCGCATCAGATTTTTCCATCGCATACATTTTTTTACTCCCTCTAATCGTCCAACCCTCCGATTCATTCCCCATCCGTTGATCTGATCCTCAGATCAACGGTCAGTGCTTCATCGCATTGCCAATTTACATCGGTGCCATTTGAGTGTTGCCCCTGATTGTGATCCTTCGATTGGATCTGGATCGTCCACATGTCCAGATCAGACGGTCCAAGATCATTCCGTTTTATTCTTCCCCTTGCTCTCCTTTTTACCTTCTCTTGAATTATCTCTACCATTGGATGATGCCATCCAATGGCCATAATTGCTCCCCACGCCCTCTGAAAGCAGTGTTTGGTCTCAATCTAGTCTCCTAAACTGAGCTCATTTAATTGTCAACCAGGATTTGTAAACTGCTGAAGTGAAGTGTACTGTATGTACCTAGGTGCTTGTTTCCTAATGCGTTGTGTGTAGTTTTTTGTGATGTTTTTGGTCTTTTATGATGATTTATGATGTTTTTGGTCTTTTGGTGGTTTTATGTTTACAAGGGAAAATGCCTAGAAAGCTAATGGAAAGGAGCTGGTGATTAAAAACAGAGTTAAGCCTAATTGATGGATAATAAATGACAAATGCAATTGGAAACACTGAAGTAGGATCAAATCTAAACTATGACTAAGTAAAGGCAAAGCTTGATAATGAATTTTAAGCAAATTATTCAAAACACAAACTAAACTTGAGAAATGATCACTAAGTATGCAAATCCTCTAATTAAACAGTTAAACAACTAATCTTACAATGATGCAACATTTTGTCCTTAGTTAGAGATTTGAAACAGATTTGGAGGAAAACATTGATACCATCCTAAGATCTTCTATTCTAAAACTAATTCCTATCTTTATTCTACAATTCAATTGAATGTCACAAAACCTTTACTCAAAAGTTATTGATTTCTTTCCAAAGTAGGCTTTTGAGGGAGGACTCTGTTTATGAAATGATAAGGAAATTGCAGAGGTACTTCAGGCCTTAAAATGATGTTGTCTTCTGTTCATATGGTTATAGATCAATTATGGTTTTTAGAACAAGAAGAGGTTTGTGAATAATGAAGGCTGTTTTGTTAATCCTAACAACTGAAGTAATCTATTGTGCAATGGATGACAATCTGAATATGAAGTGCAAGTGCAATGAGTTAATATAAGAATGAACTTAAGATGCCACTAATCTAGAACAATGCTGAACTATAAGTCATCATCAAACTCGAAACAAGGTAACTGAACATGAGTTAAGTGCAATTAAACTCCGGAGTATCCTAACTATGCTACCATGCATTATTCTATGAAGTTACACAATCTGTTTGTCCATCATTAGTGATATTTTGGAAGAGTTCCTTCTTTTGGAAGAGGTATTAGAGCAATTATGACTGTGTAATTGAATGCAAATGCAAGCAAAAAGACTAAAAGCAATGAAAAACTAAGATATCATATCCTTATCCTACTCGTCATTATGATGTTTTGGGCAAGCGTTTAAGAGCAAGAACAGAGATGATACTTAGTGCAAACACACAACTAAATCATTTATTATCACGGTCATGTCTTGAACTTCTTAAGAATTTCTTGGAAGAGTTTCTTCTTGTGGAAGAGTGATTAGAACAAGTGTAACTGTGATAGTGAACAAAAAAAAATACAACTAAATCCTACAGTACTATAGCCATTCATCATTCATCATTATAATCTTTTGGAAGAATTTCTTCTTGTGGAAGAGTTAGAATGAATATAACTATAGTAGCTAATTAAAAACAACTATGAATTCAACTCCTAATCCTACAATACTATAGTCATTTCCCATTCATCATTATAGTCTTTTGGAAGAGCTTCTTCTTGTGGAAGAGTTAGAATGAGTACAACTACGGTAGCTAATTAAAACAACTATTAATTCAAATTCAAAACGTAAAGGCAGCTAGAAGACTTATCTAATTTATGCAAAATAAATCCGTGCAAGAGGCAGGGGCCCTCTACCACCTGACAGAATTCAACTCCAAATTAAATCAACGCCTTCACAATAACACTGTCTGCTTCATTAAAGATGAAAGAACTTGAACATAACACTCTGCGTCTTCAGAAATGTAGCACAGAGTCTAAACAAAATCTAGCATCAAATCTAACATAAAATCTAACATAGCTCTTGGTCTCCCAAGTGTTTATAAAGAAAATGCACATAACAAGACTTGCAACAATTCAGGAACACTGTCTTTCCTTATCGGAATCACGTTAGGATTCTTGAAGTGGCTGCGTGAAGAGGAAAAAGACATCTGGACTGAGACAGTCCTAATAGAAGTCTGCTTTCCTAAATGTGTTCCCACGTTCCAAAACCGTACCCAAAATTCGTTTCTTCCTCCATGATGAGCAACGAACCATGTAGACATGACGTGGATTATGCCCATATGCGGTTTTCCTTGAGAGGCCACCTGGAACATACTCAAACGTGAAGGCAGCTGCAGAATCGCCGGTTAGCTACGGAATATCTGCATTCTGCAGCTAGTTCCGGTCAAAATGCTTTACAATGGAAAAAATCACAAAACTTAGCAAGTCAGTCATGTAAATCATTCTAGAAGTAATTTTAACTATATTCATTGATCAATTGGGTTTAGGATAGCAATGGACAAGGGAAAATGAGGTAAAATGAGGTGAAATAAAGCACAATTTTGAGGCTCAACAAGCAGTATACCAAAAAACGCAGGATTTTATAATTATTGTTTGTATTTTTTAGGAATTAATGGTTTTCCATTATATCGAAAGAAATGCCGAAGGCTGGGAAAGACGTTTCCCGTGCCTTTGATTCATCAAAGGAGACCATTCGCGGGGTTCGAATTCCACGTTTCTTCAATGCTTCATGGGCGTTGATGCCTTGAGAACCTTGCGCGGCTTGCACATCAACAAGACACTGTGTTATTTAAAACACAATTAAAAGATTATTAGTGTTGAAGGCAGAACACAGCAGAACAAAAGATTGAAGACAAATTTGTGGGGATTACGACTAAGAATGATTATCAAAAGCCTAATCCCCAAAATTAAAACAAAATTAAAGGTAAATCAAAAGATCTAACAGACAGAAAGCTTCCACCGCCACATTTGAGGCGAATTGATTCCTCCCAGCTACCACAAAGCCACCTGTGCCTCAAACCATTCAAACAGAGGCCGAAGTTATTGTTCGAAATCAGATATTCGCCTCAGCACAGTCAGAGAGTTACTTCTACAAGGAACTTAATGCAAAAAATATCTGCAGAGTTACTCCAACATGACACAGAGCCTTAAAGTCAATAAAAGCTCCCGCCGAGCTTTAATCTTAATTGTAAAACATATAATACAGATAGATCACCTGTAAAATTCTCCATCGAGCCCCTCAAAGGCCGAGAAGTCGTTAATATGTATTAATTGTCCTGAGAGATATTTTATCAGATCTCACCTCCTCATTCTTCTATAAATACTTCTGTAGAAGATGAGAAACTGTTGGTTGCAGAATTTTGAAATACATTTGAGCTTAAACTTCCGATTGTAGATAGTGTTCACTAGCCCTTGAAGCTCTGCTTGTGATAGATAAGTTAGGCTGAGATGAGAAGATGACTGCTGAACTGAAACATTGGACTTGAAGACTGTAACTGGTTTGACATCAATAAAAATATTTTTCTTGGGATCCTGGTTTATATCACTGGTGAAGTGCCCCTTCTTTCATTATTGTTTTTCCTTCTATGTATGACATATTGTTCACTATTCTCTTATAAAGAACATCATTTAGCATAGTTAGGATTTACTGTTTACCAGTACCCTTCTCTCACTGATAAGCTTTATCTCAATGTTTTCCTCCAATTTTTTTATTTAAGAATGATTCAATACAGTTTAAGCAGTTAGGAATGTTGGTGTTCCCTCGTCCTACTGTTTGCTTTAAACATTATTCTTGAAAGTTATTTTCATCATTTGCTTATTAAAGTTAGACTAGAAAAGTGATGGTTTGCCCTGTTTCTAGTTTCTATTCTCCAAAGGAAGATTCTGAAGGTTTCCCTTGGTGTTGGCCGAAAGAAGATTAGGTTTGAAAGTACCTTATCTGATCT
Organism: Pinus albicaulis; assembly: GCA_034641835.2. Classification (NCBI taxonomy): domain Eukaryota; kingdom Viridiplantae; phylum Streptophyta; class Pinopsida; order Pinales; family Pinaceae; genus Pinus; species Pinus albicaulis. Next base: position 1,289,264,630 of record CM076579.1, read on the forward strand.
TAGGTTACACTTTGTTTCCCTTATGTGTTTTCATACTTTCTGAAGGTAATTATGCAGATTACTAGATTGTTTGTCAATTAAGCTGCTTTAATATAAACTTGCCCAAGAAGTCTATGGTTAGCCCTGTTCTTGGTTCGTTTTAAACAATTACTTAAGAGGCTTTTCTTGTTTGGACTGACTATAAATCCCTTGTGAAATTATTATCAGTTTCCCCCCCTCCAACACTTTATTGTTTCCATTCCATCATTTTAATCTCAATAATCTTTTGATATAGATGACTTGCCCCTTGGATCACTCTTGATGTTGTTGTTCAATTAAAACCCTGTTATGACTCCATAGCCCAATGGACTAAAAACCAGCGTTATATCTATATTTTTAGCCAAAGCTGTTCTATTCACTTGCAACTTCTCATCTTTGAAACTTTTTGCACTTAGAATTTTCTCCTCAAAAAATAATCATGCTCAACCATCCAAAAAACAAAACAAACCCTTGGCCTTCATAACTAGCCTAATATCATTACCCCAAACTTCAAAGACAAATCCATCTTTGCACTTATTGGAGAGATCCCTCTCTGGATTCAGGAGGGCTAGATCCTAGAATCCCAAAGTGGTTGAAACGATGTTGTTTCTGTGATCGGACTTTTCCAATCTTGCTGATTATAGATTCCTAACAGGTTCCATGATATAAGTTCGAAGGTTGATGGTTTTGAGAGGAATAGGGCCATTGTTATAATATTTTGATGTTATGACCGGAGCGATAAAGATTTTTAATGTGTTCCCCTATATCACATTAAACTTTGAAGATTGGTTTGAGAAGTTTGAATATTATTGGAAAGCGAAACATTGTTAAAGCGCTTCGTAAGAGAATATAATTACAACCACTTATTCCACAGTCATAATATATTTTTGGTATCAGATCTTAAAGACAGATCACCCCAACAAATATTTTCCTGTGTACATTCCCGGATTCTGGAAGATGATGTTCAGAGTCTGTTAGGCTAAAATTTTTTACAGTAGAAATTTAACCACATTGGCTTCAAGAAGATATACAATGGCCAATCCAGATCCAAATCCTCCCCCTGTGTTTGAGAATCCTAATCTGATTCCAAGAATTGTCAGAAGAAAAGAAGGATCACTAAGTCCCAGACCTATCTTCAGATCCCATACTTGGCCTAGTGAGTGGTTCTTTGTAGAAGATCTTTCTTTTGATGAGAGTTTTGAGCTTTCTTTGTTTAGAAATAAGTCTGAAACTGCACTTGATGACACAATTTTAGATCCAGAATTCCTTGTGGATATTGAAGTTCAAAGGGAAAATTCCTCAATTGATGATTACATTTTGAATTCCCCTCAGTCATCTATCACTATAACTAATATCCCTGAGCCTTCAGAGTCATCAGGAATAGCATTTCCTCCTCCTAATTCATTAGCATTCCCATCAGTCAATTCCCAGCTTTCATCTCCTCCATCAACACCTCCCTTAAATCCTAGTAACACAAACACTGTTGTAAATCCACCTAGAGTCATGGCTGCCCGGCATGCACCCCTGGTTTTACCTCAGGTTATCAATGATATGCCTGCTGATTATCAAAGTAAAATCCCTATCTTTGATGCCACTCAAAGCACTACAGTCGAGCAACATGTTGATAAAATGAATGACTTTTTTGATCTTCATGAGGTAGAGGCAGAGAATGTAACTAAAAGGTTGTTTGTTCAAAGCTTTAGAGGTGAAGTTAGAAAGTGGTTCGAAGCCTTACCAGCAGGCTCAATTCGCACTTTGCAGGAGTTGCACACACAGTTTTTAGACCGTTGGGAGGTAAAGAAAAACCCACTCCAAATTTTTTCTGAATATGAAAATATTAAGAGAAATGTGGGTGAAAATGTACAGGATTATTGTTTAATATTCAATGCTTTATATAATGCTATCCCGGCTAACCAGAAACCTGCTGTGGGATTAGCCTTGCTTAAATTTATAGATGGTTTTTACGCTGATATGGCATATAAACTGCGAGAGAGAGATCCCACTACGTTAGAAGACATGCAGAAGATAGTGATAAGTGTAGAAGAAAATATGCTAGCTAAAAGAGCACGAACCAGAGCCGAAAAAAGAGTCACGGTGAAAGAAGAAGCGTCTCCTTCAGACAGAAAGATGGACACCTTGATTTGGACAGTGGAAAATATGGTTGATCGATTAATCATTTTAGATAGACCTGAACCTCAAATCAGGAATCCAAATTTCAGAGGACAACAACCCCAATTCAGAATTAAGTAGAGAGAACAGAAAGCGTAGGACCAAGTGCCACCACAGCAACAAATCAGAACTCCATTACAGCAGAATTATGTTCAAGGAACAAAGACAGATGATGATGATCCTGTGATTGAAGCCAATCATTTCTTCACTGCAGATGGTGCACCCATTTTTCTTACTGAAGATGAAGAATACACAGTGACCGTAGACATTCGAAAGGATGGAGATTTTATTTTGGCCAATGACACAGTGTTAGAAGAAGAGTCCGATGATTACCAGAGAGGGTACATGAACGCTTTATCAGCACAAAAAAGGCAGTATTATTTAAGGAACAAAGATGTTCCAATCAGTCCCATTCAGAGGAGAAAAGAGCTTCAAATCAAGAAGGATTCTCAGAAGAAAGGGAAAGAGTTGGTCGATCCTTCCTCCAGCAAAACACCTTCAGCAATTAACAACCCAAATGAGAAGAACCAGCAGAGCACAGCAAAGGAGAAAATAGGGAAGAAATATCCTTCCATTAAAGAGGTAGAAAAAGTCCCTTCCTTTAATTTGGAGAATGAAATTTCTAAGCTGAAAGTGTCTATGCCCTTGACCGAGTTGGTGAAAAATAGTACTTATAAAATTCAGGTGTCTATAATTTTGCAAATAGAATCTGTTTCTGATATGGTGAATGTAGAATATGACTACCCTGAACTCATTTTTGGTCTACTATCAATCAGAAGAAAGTCAAGTCCCTCCCTTTTACCTGAGTCTTAGATTACATGATTTCATCTTGCATAATGCTATGTTGGACTCTGGAGCCTCACATAATTTGATGCCCAAAGCCATTATGGAGAAGTTAAGACTTGATATTACCTGTAAATACCATGATTTGTATTCCTTTGACTCAAGTAGGGTCCGTTGTATTGGTCTTATCAAAGAATTGGTAGTGTCTTTAGATCAAATCCCAGCCAAGAATGTTTTGATGGATGTATTTGTTGCCGATGTCCCACCACGGTTTGTAATGCTTCTATCTAGGTCTTGGGGTGCAAAACTTAAAGGAACCATGCAACTTGACTTCTCCTATGCCACCATTCCCGTGTTTGGCCAGTTGAGAAAACTATGTACGAAGAAGAAAATGAAATTTATGATCACTAGCAAAGAGAAGCTAGTTAATCATCCCATTAATGCAGTCCACACAGATTTAGAGTCCTTTGTCTTATATTCAGATGGTGGTTTGAATGATGAAAATGTTCAGTTAGTACAAGCCGATGAAATACCTGAAATTTCAGAGAATTTTAGGGAAGTCCTCAAATAGGAAAAAGATAAAGCAACAAGCACTTCTAAGCCTCCTGCCTGCCAGCAGCAAAAAGACAGTGAACAACAGAAGGATGCAGAAATCAGTGAAGGTAAAGAAGAGAAAGAAACAAAATTTCAGCATCTACAAGAAGAAGAAGAAGGTCTCTGGAGCATGGAATTTGATGGAGCTATTGGTAAGGATGGAGCTGGTATTGGAATACGGATTCAGAGCCCTGTTTTCCAGCCTGAAAAGGTTCCTAGTAATGTTAGAGTATGTGCTTATAAGTTGGCTTCTGACTGCTCTAACAATGAAGTAGAGTATGAAGTTCTGATTGCAGGTTTGAAGATTTTGAAGAAGCTAAATGCAAAAAGGATTTCTGTTTATGGAGATTCAGATCTGATAATCAAACAGGTCAAAGGAGAGTACCAAGAAAAGCATCCGAGATTAAGGGCATATAGAAATGCAGTCCTGGATATTTTGAAGACATTCCCAGAGTACACTTTGACAGCAGTGCCCAGGATGCAGAACATTATTGCTGATTCTCTTGCCACTACAACAAGCAATTTGAAGATTCCGATGAACTCCAGCAACAAGTTTGAGATCCATGTCAAACATAGGCCTACTGTTCCTGAAAATATAAGGTATTGGAAAGTGTTTTGGGATGAAAATGAGATCAATACTTTTTTGCAGAGTGATGGAAAATTCAAAGATACTCCAATAGAAGGTGAGTATGAGATTGATGATCAAGAAATGGAAGCAAATCATATGGACATATTGCAGCTGAAAGACAATGTAATTCCTAGAGGTCTCATACCTTTAGAGGAGCTTTTTGATCAGTATGATTTTGTGAGGAAGCCAAGTTTGGTGCCTACTGAGAAAGGAGTTGAAGATGTGAATCTTGGAACACCTGACAAGACCAAGTTTGTGAAGTTGTCAAAAGCATTGTCCCCTGAGGTAAAGGAAAAGTATGTTAAATTGCTTTCTAAATTTTCTGATGTGTTTGCTTGGGATTATTCAGATTTGAAGGTGTATGACAAGAACATAATCCAACATACTATTCCCATCAAGCCAGATCAAAAGCTATTTAGACAGAAGCTGAGAAGAATTAATCCGAAGCTGCTGCCATCCATTGAAAAAAAGGTAAACAGATTATACAAAGCTGGTATCATTGTTCCAATTAGATTTTTTGATTGGATTTCAAATTTGGTCTCGGTATGTAAAAATACAGGAGAGATAAGGTTGTGCATAGATTTTCGAAATATGAATAAAGCATCCTTAAAGGATAATTATCCACTTCCGAAGATGGACCATATTTTGCAGAGAGTAGTTGGAGCATCTAGGATGTCACTACTTGATGGCTACTCAGGCTACAACCAGATCTTGGTGCATGAGAAAGACCAAGACAAAAATACCTTCACAACACCCTGGGGAACCTTCCAGTATGCCAAAATACCATTCGGACTGAAGAACGCTGGAGCTACTTTTCAACAAGCAATGGACATTGCTTTTTCCAATGAAAAAGATGTTTTTCTGGTTGTTTATTTGGATGATCTGACAGTGTTTTCTGGTTTTGATGATGAGCATTTGCACCATTTGAGATTTGTTTTTCAACGATGCAGAAAGTTTAGGATTTCTCTCAATCCAAAGAAAAGTCTCTTTGCCATGGATGAAGGCAAGCTACTCGGGCATATCATTTCTAAAAATGGTATTCGTATTGATCCATCTAGAGTAGAGGCAATTCGGCACATAGATCTTCCATGAAACAAAAGGGAGATTTAGGAATTTAATGGTAAGATGAACTTCTTGCGCAGATTTATACCCAATTTGGTTGAACATCTAAGAGAAATGACTAACATGGTGAAGAAGGATAGCATTGTAAAATGGAGTGAGGAAGCTATCAAGTCATTTAATTTGGTAAAGTTTGCTTTATCCAATGCCCCAGTCTTGATTAGTCCTGACTATACTCAAGATTTTATTATTTTTTCATTTGCATCAGAGCATACTATGGCTGCTGTTTTGATGCAAAAGAGAGATCAGGTTGAAAAGCCAATTGCCTTTTTCAGTAGGGCTATTAGAGATGTTGCTTTAAGGTATAATATTATTGAGAAACAAGCGTTGGCTCTTATAAAGGCATTGAAGGATTTTAGGGTCTATATTCTGCATTCACATACTATAGCATATGTTCCTAATGCGGCAGTGAAAGATGTGTTGATGAAAATTGATCCAGAAGGTCGAAGAGGTAAGTGGATAGCAGCTATGTTAGAGTACGATCTGGAGATCAAACCCACGAAGTTGATCAATAAAATCTACGTGCCCTGGAAATAAACCTTATAACAACAATGTCAGAGGATGAAGATGAAGGTTTGCTTGTTCCAGTTTCAGATATTTTCCTACAATCTCCATGGTATTCATATATTGTTTATGTTCTTCAGCATCTTTCACCACCTCCAGGAATGTATAAAAGTAAAGGTAGATCACTGAAACTTAAGTCTGCTAAATATTGTATTTTAAATAGCACTCTTTATTGGAAAGATCCAGGAGGCGTTCTGCTCAATTGTTTGGTTGAAGAAGAAGCTCAGAAGGTAATGCATGATTTTCACAAAGGTGATTGTGGTGGTCATTTGTTTTGGAAGACTACAGCTAACAAAGTGTTGAGAGAAGGATATTATTGGCCCACTTTATTTTCAGATTTGTATAAAATAGTAATGAACTATCATGAATGTCAAATTTTTCAAGGGAAGAAGAAATTTCTTCCTCTTCCTTTGAAACCAGTTTCAGTAAACGGTCCCTTCCAGTAGTGGGGACTCAATTTCATAGGAGAAATCCATCCCGCGTCATCAAAACAACATCAATGGATCCTAACAGGAACATATTACTTTACTAAATGGATCAAGGCCGCCCAGCAAGACAGGAAACTGATACGGTAATTATTCAATTTCTAGAGTCGAATATTTTATCTCGTTTTGGCTGCCCTCACAAAATTATAACAGACAACGCAACAACGTTCAAGTCCAAGAAAATGGTGGAGTTCTGCGACAAATATAACATCGTGCTGGGCCATTCGACAATGTATTATCCATAAGGCAACGGCTTGGAAGAATCATTGAACAAATCTCTGATAAATATAATTAAGAAAATGATGGAGGCAAACAAAAGAAACTGGCATCGAAAGCTCATCAACGCATTGTGGACAGACAGAGTTAGCAGTAATAAATCCATAGGTATGCCACCTTTTAAATTGGTTTATGGTACTGATGCTGTCTTTCCTACATCTCTTACAGTTCCAGTTATGAGATTATTGCAAGAAGTTGGTAGTGAAGATGATGACAATCAGCGAAGGATCAATCAGATGATCCACCTTCAATAAACGAGAGAGGAAGTGTCACAGAACGCTATTCAGTTGCAGGAGAAGATTAAAAATATCTATGATCGAAAGACCAAAGCAGAAAAATTTCAGTTGGATGATGTGGTGTTGAGATGGGATGCAAGAAATGAAGACAAAGGGAAGCATGGTAAGTTTGACAACCTGTGGAAAGGACCATACAGGATTTCAGCATACAGGGGACATAATTCTTTCTTGCTTTTAGAGATGGATGGCCAAGATTGCCTCGGAGGAGCAGTAAATGGTAGGATTTTGAAGCAATACCATTGTTTAAGATAATGGATTAGAAGCTATGTCACAATCATTATATATACCATGTTATTTTTGGTCAGAATTCAAGTACACAATCATTGAAGTTTGGGGCTTGAGGTGAAGGCTATAAAACTTGAATGTCATGTGTATGGTTTGGTTTTATTTTAGTTTTTAGTCTTAGTCTTGAGTCAAAGTCAGTCTGCATAGTGTCAGTTTTTAGTATTTTTGACTCCACGCCCAATGGATAAGGCTACTTGGTCTACGGTGTTCTTGGCACCTCCAAGGAGCTACCATCCCCATTGGAGCCAATGTTAGTGTCAGTCTAGTCATACTGCCATCAGTGATCAAAATTTCTCTTTTGCATTTTCATATTAGGAGTCCCATACTAATAAATTTCACCATTCCGCTAGGTCATAGATTCATTGATGGTAGTGATTTCTCATTAGTTTTCCCTCATGTGAAACTTGTTGATTCTCTTCTATATGGTCTTTAGTCATGAGTTACTTTCACTTTGTGAGTCATGTTAATGGGTCATAGGATGGGTCTCATTAGGTTCTAGGATTTCACCATGGTCAGATTAATGAGTCAAGTGTCAATAAATATCAACAAGGTCATGAGGAAGTCAATAAACTCAAAGTCACAAGCACCTGGGAAGATCAAAGAAATGTTTTATTCAGATCGATGTAATTTTCACCTCAAAACCATGTTTTGAGGTGAAAATATGATACTTTTCCTTTATTATCATTTATTATGTAATTTTATGTCAGCATATGTAATAAGTCACATTTCAGAAGCTTCTTTCTCCACAAAGTCATCACCCTGCCCTTCAGAGAGGTTTTCCACAACATTTTCAGTGTCAAATCAGGTTCTAAGTATGTTTAGCTGAAAGAGCCTAGAAAGAGCTTTCCAATGGTATATTACACTCTCAAAACTGACTTTTGGATTGAATTTTATGCCTAAGTGAACTAAGGTCCCCTATACCCTAAACCAAACCCCTTTCCCACCTTTCCCTAAACTTTATTTTATTATAAAACCCCTTTTTCCCCATCCAATCACATAATCGCATTGCAAAAGTCTTATATAAATCCGATGCGATTTAAACATAACGACTTCCCCTCCATCACCCCTAAACTTTATAATAAAGTATATATATATAAATTCCCTGTCGTTCCAAACCACTTCCCCTCCATACCTTTTAAAACTTATAATAAAGTTTAATGGTTTATATTATAAAACCCCACTGACCCAAGTCCCTTTCCCTTTCCATCGCAATCGCAACATTTGATATTTGCACTCTGATTGGCCCACGGCACAAAAACTTCGATGCGATTATGTTAAGTCTCTTCCAATTGAACCCTGCCCGATGAAATCTTGGCCGTCGATCTGCCGATCCGATCAGACAGACCATACTTCATCGACGCTTTTGATTGACTTCTCCCGATTAACACCCTCTGATAACACCCCTGCCGTCGATCTGTTCATCCAATCCAATGGCTTGCAAGCCGTTGCGCTCATCGCAATCGGCGATTTCCCTTTGCGCCATATATTTTCCCTCCGCCCTCCTCCGATCTCCGATGTTGATGGACCTACGGGTCCCACCATTTAAATCTTCTGCCCATGCGTATAAACGAGGCCTTCCCTTTTTAAAACTTAAAATGTTATTTTAATTTGTTTTATAAAGGCCTTGCCCCCATTGCTTAATCCCATCGCATCGGAGGAATTTCATTATGCAATATACCTGCCCCGATCTCCTGATTCCGATTGCGATTCATATACCTTGGTCCCACCTTAAAATGCCCTCCCCTTTTTCAAACGTAAATATCTTTCCTCCCTTTGTAAAAAGTGAAAAACTGTTTTCATTTGTTTTAAAAAGGGATTTCTCCACTTTGACTTTTCCAATCGCATCGGAGCTTTGTGGCTTGTTTCACATATATCCAAACCCCCCGATCCCGATTGCAATTACTCTTACGTATTAAAACACATCACATAGCATATTAAAAGGTTCTGTTATATGTTGTATCCTCTCTCCCAACCCCTTTTGATTCCGATTGCGATGCAGACCCCACCTCCTTCCCTTCGCTCCCTCCATCCAAAATCGGTTTTTCCCTTCGCTTAAGGCATAGTTTCATTTTACGTTATGTCAAAGGTATTTTATTAAAAGTCAGTTTTCTTCAGAGTAATAATAGAAAGAAAAGCGACAGTCAAAGGCCAAGAAAGCTTATATAAAACAGATATTTTTACAACAGCAGGAAAATAGGATCAGTTCTTCAAATTTCCTATTTTTTATTCAACAGCGTAACAGTGAATCTGCCAAAATAGTCAAATGTAAGGCTGCTCCTTCTTTTAGGCAGATTGTTAGTTCTCTTTTCTATCTTCAGATTTCAGTTCTTGAGCTGTAAAAACAGCTCCTCTTTCTGTGGATCTATGTTCCCACAAATCTAGTCTATTTAATGTAATTGTAAATCATTTTTAAAGCAGTCTGTAAATCAGTAAGTAGGGGAATAGTGTGGAAAATCAAGGAGAATGCTCTGCGCTCCATTATACAGTTTTGGACAGGGAATTAATAAAGAGATGCAGCTCTGATTTGTGGGATCCGCGTGGTATGAAATTTAGCATTTGTTATCTCCTTTGTGTTCATATGTAAAATTTTTTATGTTCACCATCCATCCATAAACATTTTTGTTTGAATGTTTTCAAGATAGAAAGGTAGAATCCATTTTTATGCGCTGCCTTGGGAAATCATTCAATACTCTGTGTTCTTCTTCTGTTTGAAAAGGATCCATCTTTTATGCCCTTTTCGGATCCTCACTAGTCTTTCCATTCCATCATTATTTAACTTTAATTGCTAAAATTTCCTGCCTACCTTGCCCCATGAAATATCCTATATCCTGATTTGATTCCCCAGTTTCAAACTGTCCCATTTCCCACACATCCCTGAAAAATTCATTCATTTCATTAAAACATTTTCCCATTATTATACCTAGCCTAAAATTAGTCCATTATTGCACTTTATTGAATATCCTTTCACGGAGAGAGCCCTCTCCTGACCTTGTAGGGCTAGCTACAAGGCTGAGCGTGGTTTAGATGTTACCCTGATTTCCCTTTTTCAGCCTGAGGTCCAGATCGGGTGATAACAAGTTATTTTCCTGGGTCAATTGGCCTTTTACATTCGTCAATACTGCCTCACACCAATTGAAAATGGTGCCTCTGAAACAATCAACAATAGTCTGCATTTGGGATCTAGTAGCAATGTGTGGAGCTGTGCTCCCACTAAATCGAGTTATAATAAATGCAACCACTTTTAGTTCAGGACGAATGATTGTTTTTATATCAATGCATTTATCTTTGGGATCTACTTCTTCATTGCAGAACTCTTGCTGAAGGCTAGTGACAGATTGGCCACCTGCCCTAGCCCCAAAAAAAGAGATTGGTTCACCTCTCTTTCATAAACCAGTAAGAAAGTATATATCTTCCAGCTCGATTTCGAGCCAGTGATCTCCTATGAAGCACTGTTCCTGTACGTCCCACTTGTTTACTAGCCATTTGAGTAAGTCTACTTGGGCCTTCATACCCTGAATAGCCCAAAATTTATATAAACCACATTCCCTCAACACACGCAATGTGGGCGCATGTACCATTGTGGCCTCATCAACCTCTTCATGTTCGCGTTCCCTCCACTCAAGCATTGTAGATATTCTACAATGGGAAAATTGGAAGATTAGAAACAATTTGAGTGAAAAAAGTTGGTTTATTTTGGGAGAATCTATCATTTTATTCTATTCACGGTGCGTCCACACTTTTTGCACAGAGACAGTGTGGGGATCCGCATGTGTCCTGTATGAAAAAGTGCGAGACCACGACAATTTTCTCTTTGAAAAATTGTCGGGGTCCACAGGTGTCATGTGTATTACCTGCAGACCCCCGTGGGCGACATTTTTAAAATATTTTTCCCCTAAAAAATGAATTTAAAACCTAAATTAAGAAAGTGAACAGACAAAAATCAAGGCAAGGATGATGTGGATTACCTGGAGCTGACGATTTCCGATTCTGACGGTTGAATTTTCCGTAATCTCCTCTGGAACGTTTTTCACCAAAAGCTCTCAAATTTCACTCTAAAATCAAATGGTAAAAATGATTTAGAAAAACTCCTTTTTATAATATTTTTTGAATAAATGAAATATAATTTTGTTTATTTTCCACTTTGAAAAGTTGTTTTTCGAATTATTTTTATTAATCATAAAAAGGTATGTTTAATTTTTGAGTTTTTGTGCAGAATACAAGATTTTTTGGGTAAAATGATCATTTTGACAAAGGAGTATACTTTTTATCACTTTTTCAAACTTGGTAAAAATTATGAAAAAGAGAAACCTAGGAGTACTTTTTTATCTCATTTTCGAACTCGTTAAAACTTACGAAAAAGAGAAAACCATGAGTACATTTTTATCCCTTTTTCGAACTCGTTAAAACTTACGAAAAAGCGAAACCTTGGGTTCTACTTTAAGCCCTTTTCAGACTCTTTAAACATGAAAAGATTGCCGAGTACTTGACTATTCAAACTCGTTAAAGGAAATGAACAATTGTCCCTTCAGTATAAGTTTACCCCTTTTCTGGACTGAAATGGACTATTTATGAAAAAGGTATACGTTGACTAATCATGGTCAATAGAGTTCTCTCTTGTATTATTTTATCCTTTTTCAGGCTTGAGAGACTAAATTTACGAAAAATTACACCCACAGAGTTTTCTTAAGTTTTTCTTCTGACTCCCTAAAACTGAAAAACATCGAGTTTTTCCTATACTAGACTCGTTAAAATTTAATAGTAAAGGACCTGTCAATTATAAACAGGAACAAACCACTCCTTCTTAGGGTTTGATTTTAAACTAAGTTGGACTCATCTGAAGGATGAGCTTATATAACAAGAAAATGTTATCCTCCTCAAGCTTGTCAAAAAATAAAGAGGTACTTGCCAGAAATGGTGGGGGAAAAAGAGAGAAAATGGATCCAGTTGTCACACTTTGATTAAAATCAGTATACCACTCTGGAACACGACACTTTTTGTCACACTTCTACCTAGGTTGGGAAAATCCTTTGCCTATCTGTTAATCAAACCATATTGAAAGTCTTCAGCCGATTTATGGGTATTATATTAGGTCAATTGTTACCAAACCATCTGCAGTGTCGTTATGTGTTAAAGAGATAGTTCAAATAAACCATTCATTTGCAAAAATTTGTCTCCATTCGTGTTGACCATCCCTGAGTCAGTCCTTGCAAAATATTTCTAAAAAACTTGATCTAATGGTTTCGTGTCGTGGGCTTTCCTACGACAGATCACTTTCTATCGACGATAGCATATCATCTAGGAAGTTGACTAGAATCCTTCAGTACCTTGGAATCTGCATGCCTTAATGGCAGGTTTCTTGCTTTCGATGTCAAATTACATCATTGATCTTCGATCGAATGATTCCGTGAAGTGTTCGACTTAAAATCATTTATTCACACTTCATGGATTGTACTGAGTACTTTGAGAACCATTTTCATTATTGGTGGTTTCTCTCACACTTGTTAACAGTTCACATCATTGACTGGTAATCAAGTGGTTTCTAGCATGTTCGACTTTGACACAATCAATCGCATAGATAGAATCGTACTAGTTCGGGTAGCTGAAATCAAGAACCTGGATCTAGTTTCCACCATCCAGGCTGTGAGGAATTTTTTTATTTATTATGCAGTAGATTTTTCATGACAGATGGCTGCGTCCATACTGTGTCTACTATTGATGTAATATTAGAATCATTTATATATCAGAACATTTTAGTTAAAGTTTTGATTTAGTTAGTTTTTTCTCTGAGTATGGGAATGCCTACTTCAGTGATGATATATATATATATATATATATATATATATATATAACAGGTGTGTCCACAAGCCAATCCTCGGAATGATAAAGCACTTCACTCTTCGAATTATCTCAGACTTCGCGCTTTAGGGGGGCAATTTGTTACACATTATTTTGTCACCATGACATTTTACTGTCTATATAGGTTCATCAATACCTATATAATGCTCCCTTAGAAGTCTACAACCCTAAAGTTCCTAGACCAAGTCCTGAATTTGGAGAAAAGCTTGTAAAAATCATAAAAATACTTGTACCACACTTTTCCTTAGCTTTACCTGCGGCACTGCACCCTTTTGCTCTAAAAAATGCGGAGCCGACCACACGTTTTCTTCATTAAAAGTGCGGACCCCTGTAAAAGGTAAATTGAAGGTGAAAGTAAATTCTAGAAGCCCAGTTGGTCGAATATTCTCCTAGCTAGAAGCTTCTAGAAGGCGTTATCCAGTCAAAGCCTTACTCCCTCCATTATCATGAACATTCGTTCCTTCATAAAAGGAGCCTATTCCTTGGTATTTGGAACTTAATACCTTGATAAGGGGACTCTATCCCTTCCATTTTGGAGCTGTAACCACTTTCCTTCTCTTATAAATTGAAGCTTTGATTCAGTCTCAAGGGTACATTCTCACATATGTAAAACTTCTCTATACATTTTGTATACACTGAGTAATTTCTTTGTACTTAGTAGCTACGATAGAGAAGGGAATTGCTAAAGAAACATATTATTTTTGCTAGCTGTGAGAACGATTACATACTCGTAGTTAGGCTGGTTCAAAGAGTGGAAGGGCTTGTCAGACCAAAGGAAAACACTTGTTCCGAACCCTGGAAGGATCTGTACGACATCAAGGCGAACGCGGTTGTAAGACTCCTTCTTTTATTTAAAGATAATACAATTGGATCCTGTTTTCTCAATAAGTTGTTTATGTGTTTACTTGAATGACTTATTTCTTAAATTCCTTGATCATTAAGATAGATTTGTGATTTTTGAATTAGTATATGTTGCAGGTGCTTTTTATTATCTTCCATGTCTTTGTTTGCAGATCTTAAGAGGTGACTTCTTGGAGCGACAGGAAAAAAGAATTCAACTAGCATTGGATCACAGGTAGGTCCTTTCTTCATCATAGAAAATTCTAAATTATATATAATCTAGAGAAAGTAGTTTACATTTGTCCTGTTTTTTTCTAGCTATCCTTGTGATACTAGGGATATCTTTCTTGTTCGCAAGAAATATTTATCCGCCTAATAGAGGGACCATCAAGGAAGTTAGGCAAGTGTATAGGAGCCCAGCCTGAAGAGAAAAGGGAGAAAATTCCAATGAGGAGGACACACGCCTCGAGGAGACGTCCGATGTGGAGCTGCATGTTGCGATGGAGAAACTATTTCAGGAGAGGTTGGCACCCATAACGCAAGGTAAACCTCTTCCCCAAAGTTCAAGTAGCTCTAATCCTAACCTTCCCCTGGTACTCTATCATCCACTTGTTAAATTTTTTTTTAAGTTAAGGGAGTTTAGCAAGTTGAGTAGTGTTAAGTCTACAATACAGATATCTACTAGCCACAATGCTGGTAATACAATCTCTCAGTCGGGAAGTAGAGGTTTTATTTTAGTACCACCCATACAAGGAAATATGGTGGGATCGTTCACCCGATACCCAAAATTCTCTGGGAGAGGTAACGATGATGTGGAGCAACACTGGTATCTCTGCGAAGAAATTTGGAGAGCTCGACAGACACCTAAGGCAATTAAGTTGATTGAGTTCCAAACCACTCTAAGAGAGAGAGCTCTTAGCTGGTTCATTAAATGTTCAGAAGCTCATCCAAACCCAACAATAGATGATGTGAAGAAATAATTTGTCAACGAGTTTAAATTATCTCAAAGATATCAGCAATGATTATCTGAGTTGTGGGAAATCAAACAATGAGAAGGAGAAATGACTTGGGACTTGATGAGAAGGTTCAAGGATGTGATTGGGAAGCTAAGGTACCCAATTGATCCAAATCACAAATGAGATTGGTTTATTAAAGTACTCCTCTCGTTGACAAGGACCCCTTTGACGCAACAAAATATTGATACCCTACAAGATGCCCTGGAGTAGGCCATGAAAATAGAAGCTATGGTGGGGTACCTGCAAGAGTTCAGAGGAGGAGTAGTAGTACAAGACCCTTCCATATTAGGGCTATAGCATCAGATAGCCAATTTAATGGAGAATTTGAAAGACATCTAACTGATATGACCTGCAAGGCCCAACGTGTGGTGTACCCATTGCTTGATGGAAAGACATGTGGCCACAAAATGCCCGAGGTTGTGGGGGAAAAATGCAGGAAATTTAACAACAAGGACACAGGGGGCTCCACCAGTTGGGGGAGTTGCACAGATAAATACCCAAGGATTATACCAACCGCAACCCCACTTTCTAGGGTTCCCCACTCAGTAAAATCACACAGCAACTGACTACTATGAAATATGAAAAGGTCTTGGTCATCCTCCACGACTATGTCCAATTTTGAAAAAATATTCTAATGTTCCAAACAATATCTACTGTGAATTCTGCGCTTCTAAAACGCATAATACATAGCAATGTAGAGCCCTCGATGCCCTGGAAGAATAACTGGACATACCATCTTATATGTGAACGAAACTCCAAGGGGTCGAGGAGGAGGAATGAGAGGTGGCAGAACTAGAGGAAGAGGACCAGTAAGGTGCTATAATTGTGATCAAGAAGGGAACGTAGCCAGGGAATTTCTGCTACCCAGAAGACCATGGTGCTCTCAATGCATAGTTAACACACACGTAATTGAAGATTGCCCAGAGTTGATTAAGAGGTGGGAGGAAAGAGCCAGACAAAGAGGAGCTAATCTGGTTAATGCAGAACCGAGAATAGTAGAAGCTCAGCCCATGCAAAGCATAGCTATAGTAACCCGGGGAGGGAAGAAAACATGGGAGGATGCACAGAGTATGGATCAGGTAAAGCTCATCAAGCTTGCATCTCCAAAGAACATTTTCATACCGGATACAAAAAAATAATATTTTAAGGAGGCGGTGGAAACATTTTCCTAGATAGGGGGGGTAGAAGTATTGAGCTTCCATAGTCGACCTTTGAAAAAGAGAAGGAGACTCATACAAGTACATTGATTGAGGAATGGTTCCAAATGTTCCTGAAAATTGTAACCAATGCACCAATGCTGGAACAACTAAAGAAAAATCTAGAGTTGGTGGTGCAAGAAAATGCAGAACGGAGAGAATGAAGAAATACAATAGAAAAATACATAATAAGGATAAAAAGAAACAAGATAAGAATTGGAAAGGAATTCCATGTGAATACTCAAGTCACAATATTTCAAATCAAAGATACAATGCTCGATCTAGGATCAGATGTTAAAATTCTACCTAGAAATACATGGGAAGAACTGGGGAGGCCAAAGTTGACATAATCACTAATACATATCCGAATGGAAAATCAATACCGTATTGTACCCATAGGAAGGCTAGAAGAAGTTGAATTTGGTGTCGCAGGAGTGAAAAAATATACAGGTTTTGAGGTGATAGACATCATGGGGGACAAAGATCCCTATCCTGCTTTACTGGGGATAGATTGGGCCTTTGAGAATTACACAGTGAATGATTTGAAAAAGGAATTGATGATATTCGAAGAAGGGAAATTCAGGGTAATTCAACCACTTGACCCTTATCAAGGACCTCGATATACATAGGCTGTAGACAATAGAGAGGATGCTCAACTTCTCAATCAAATTTACCAGATGACGACAAGAAAGAGAGAAGATTATATCAATCTGATGGCGAGAGGGACTGTAAGCTGGAGAATTGTTCAGAATTCTGATTTGGGCTCAGAAATAGCTTGATATGATTGGAAATAGGGAGGATATGAAACCAAAACTAGAAGATGTGCTAATATTTAAGGAGTCAACTGGATTGGCACCGAGGTAAGAGGATATCCGAATCTATAAAATATGCATGCTGTAAATACATTTATTACAAAAGTAGAAGAAAAGGTACCAATAGAACATAGAGTCCCTCTTATGTATGTAGCACTACAATCCACGTCAGCAAGATGGTGGGTTAACCATCGCAACTCTCTTCCGCAATGGGAAGATGTTGCAATAGAACTCAGAGCTAGATTCCAAGAAGCTTCAGGACCACAATTCATCGAAAAGTACCAAGGGGATTTTGACCCCATAGAGCACTTAAATAAGTGTGAGTATAACTGGAAGAAGGCAGGGTATCCAGACTCTCTGTGGATACACAATTTCATACATTCACTGGACACCATTCCATAGGCCTGGTATTTGACAGAGGAAAAGAAGAGAGGAACTGGCACCTGGCGAGTAGTTGTGGAAAGTTTCATGCAATGTTTTTCTTTGAAGGGAGATACATAACCAGTTACAGATGCACTCCTAGCCATCATAAGAGTACTATTCTTTCTAGAGCTTTAGGAAGATGAAGAACTATGACTATAAGAATATAAAATCAAAGAATCATTAGCATGTAAACGGATAGATCGTGAGATGGACGATGACGACTTAGAGAATCTACGAAATTTATACTTTGAAGAGAAATAAGGGGAGTGGGATATATAGGAGGAACCAACTACATAAGGACTACACCTGTTACCCTTAAAGACAAAGAAGCTGAACATTGGAAGCATAGAGAAACCAAAAATTGCGTCGATCGAAGATTACTGGGATGCAAAAACAACAAAGGAAATATTTGACCTATTACAGGAATACAAAGATTTATTCCCATCTTCAGTAGCAAAGCTCAAAGGGATTAAAGGAGGCATGGGAGAAATGCATATAGTCTTAAAACCAGATGCGAGACCGGTAAAAAATAGGCCTTACCGCCTAAATCCAAGAGTAAAGGAAAAAGTTAAAGCAAAGATAGATAAAACGCTAAAGGCAGGCCTAATTTTTCCAGTTGAGGAAGAAAAATGGGTCAGAACCATTGTAATACAAAAAAAAAAGGAGAAGTCTGAGATTAGAGTATGTGTGGATTACAGAAGTCTCAACAACACATGCATTCATGATCCATTTCCTACTCCATTTAGCGATGAGGTTCTCGACAATGTAGCAGGAAATGAAGCCTATTCGTTCACAGATGGATTCTCAACATATCATCAGGTAAGAATAGCAGAATAAGATAAAATAAAGACCACTTTCAAAACTGAATGGGTATCGTTTGCATACCATGTCATGCCCTTTGGACTAAAGAATGCGCCAACAGTATTTTCACGAATAGCGATAGTAGCATTTAGGGACTATATCCATAAGTTCCTAGAGGTATACATGGATGATTGGACATTTTACAACTTACTAAAGAACCATGCAACCTTACTCAGAATAATGTTTGACAGATGCAGACAACTCCAAATCTCCCTCAACCTTAATAAATGCATCTTTGCAGTACATTTTGGGACACTTCTGGGACATGTTGTTTGTAAACAGGGTGTTTGTGTGGATCCAGCAAAAGTAGCGGTCATTGTTAATACAAAAGCACCATACACTGTAAAAAGTTGAGGTCACTACTCAGACATACATGGTACTACATGAGATTCATCCGAAACTATGCAAATATTACAACACCATTAGAAAAATTATTGCAGAAGTCAGAGAAATTTATGTGGAGTGACGAATGCACTAATGCCCTAAACACATTAAAATAAAAACTATCAAGTGCACCCATATTGGTTCATCCTAACTGGGAAAAACAGTTCCATGTCCATATTAATGCCTCCTGTATTGCATTAGGAGTGGTGTTAGCTCAACCAGGAGAGACTTCTGTTGATCATCCAATGTACTTTGCAAGAAGGAAGTTGTCTACAACTGAAAGAAATTACACAACAACAGAACGAGAAGCTCTTGCGATGGTATACTCTCTTAAAAAGTTTCGTCATTACCTGTTGGGAGGTAAATTCAAGTTCTTTATGGATCACTTAGCATTGAAATACCTGGTAAACAAACATATGCTTGAAGAAATAATATGTAGATGGCTCCTACTATTGCAGGAGTTTACTTTTGAAGTAATAGTAAATCCAGGGAGGTTAAACGTGGGTCCTGACCACTTATCAAGGTTAGAGAACAGGGATAACGGGTGATCCCTTGATGATCAGTTGCTGGATGTTGATCTCTTCAGAGTAGAAGCCATCCCAGATTATCTAGAGCAGGTAGCAGTGTATCTGGCCACAGGGAAATGCCCAACAGAATACACGGAAGTTTAAAGACGACATTTTGTGGTGAAAGCAGATGAATATCAACTGATAGCAGGACAATTATATAAAATGGGATTGGATCATGTCTTGCGAAGATGTGTCATGGACCATGAAAGAGAGGATATCTTGTGGGAGTGTCATAGCGGAGTTGCGGGAGGCCACGTTAGCGCAAAACCCACCGCAAGGAAAATACTACAAGAAGGGTTATGGTGGCCCACAGTTCACAAAGATAGTGAAGCATATATCAAAAAATGTGATGTTTGTCAAAGAATAGGACGTCTGTCGCACCGTGATGAGTTACCACTGCAACCTGTAAGAGCATTGCAGCCATTTGAAAAATGGGTCATTGACTTCTTATGGCCAATTGCACCTATGGAACGACACTCACAGGCAAGGTATATAATAATCGTAATGGATTATCTCACAAGATGGGCATAGGCAGCACCAGTAAGAGATTGCACAATAGACACAACATCCAAGTTTATTTTTGGGAATATCATTAGCAGATTTGGATGCCCCAGAACCCTAACAAGTGATCAAGGTACTCACTTCATTAATGCAACAATTAAATCTCAGCTAGATAATTTTATGGTACAACATCACAAAATCAGCTCGTACCACCCTTAAGTGAATGGAACCGTTGAGGCATTCAACAATATCTTAGAAAATGGACTAACCAAGATATGTAATGCCAACCAAGATGACTGGGATGAAAGGATACCATCCACATTATTGGCATACAAGACAACCATAAAAAGGTTGCACAATCAAACTACATTCAATCTGGTGTACGGAAGATAGGCAGTGGTACCTGATGAATTTATCATACCAAGTCTCTTAATTTCTTCAAAAATGCATATGACAGATGAAGACTCAATCACTGAATGCCTCCATGAGCTATAGGAGCTTGAAGAAGAGAGATTTTTGGTGGATTTCCATTAGACAGTGCAAAATGAAAGACAGAAGGCCTGGTATGACTGTCACATCAAGCACAAAACATTCACTATTGGAGGAAAAATATTGTTGTACAACAGAAAATTTCAAAAGTTCCTAGGAAAACTCAGAATGCACTGGATGGGACCATATCATGTCATAGAAATTAAAGATTCAGGCATGGTTCGACTGGCACAACTAGATGGCCAAATACTACAAGGATGGGTGAATGGCGCACGCCTGAAGCCGTATCATGAGTAAGTTCCACCATTTATTTTTTCAAATAACTCTTGCAACTAAGAGCAGTCAGTAGGGTAGAATAGAAATAAATAGAGTCAATAACTCTTTCGCACCCAAGATGAGACATAGAATAGGAGTCCCAAAAAAAAGACTGCACAATAGCGTAGAAAAATAATTACATCTGTTGCGATGCAGATACCACATCGCAACCAATTGTGGTTGGGGGGGAGGGTAGAGTCTACCGTATCATCCGTGTCATAAAGCCAAGCATGCCAGATATCATTCATTCATAATGAACCATCGTACCGTTGTTAGTCTGTAGGATCACCCGAATTTAAAAAATAACTGCCGTAATTATTAAACCCCATACCGTAATAAATTTTCCATATTAAGCCATAATTATTACCCATAATTTCTACCCAAATTCCGAAGCCACAGTCAACAATGTCAATATACACCTCACCGTGGTAACTAATCGCATGATTATAGCCATGGGGGAGACAACAAAAACTTAATTATTTATGGAGTCATATTAACCTCATTCATGCCGGTAGAATTACTTAACCCGCATGAAAGAAGAAAAGCACTAGAATGTCGGAAAATTCTGAGTTAGTAGAAACAGAAACAGCTACAACAACAAGCAAGATTTCAGCATAAAAATTTCAAGGAAGTAGACCGGCAATAAGAATTCACAACAATAGACCAGGAACAGAAATTCAGGTATATAGCAGAAGAACAAAGATGACGAAGATAACAACATCAGTCGTTGAGCCTGAGCTCGATGCAAGGATTCAAAAGATAAAATCTTTAATCAGCAAGTATGACAATGCTTCGTTAATTGACACAGATTTCATGGACCCCTATCAATTCCAAGCTATGAAGAGACAAGTGTATATGGAGAATTATGCCACAGAGGGAGGAGGTGAAGCAGCAAGGATGAATCCATAATTCATAGGTATTCAAAGGTAGACTATACTGAACCTCAGGAACCTCCCAGTGTTTGGAACAATGGGAGCGGCTATGCAGTGTACAAAATTCCTGATGAGCCGAGTTCAAAACGGATCATTGTGGTTGGGGAGAGAGATACCTATCCATGTAGAGGACATCAATAGACTTACATGATTATCAGTGGAAGGGAGTGACATCTCAACGGAATTCTAGAATGTGTCCAAGAGAGCCAAAAAGTCTGGGGAATGTGATTATTACAAGAAGTATGAGACTAGAAGAGGAGGGAAGGGAGCAAAGATAGACCTCATCAACAATCCAACAGTCAAATTTTCCTACTATTTGATAGTGGGTAAAAAAATGAGGCATTACACCAAAGGATAATGCACCCTCGACACCATCTCAGTCATGGAACACTACATCCAAGGATCACAACTAAATTGGTGCATCTTCTTATTGAACGAACTATTTGAGGCTTGTGAGGATCATTACAAGTGAGCCACAAGATTCATCTATGGCTATCTCATTATAGCATTTGAAATGTGGATATGGACTCACCTAGGCATTAGTCAGCTCGCAGAAATCACCCACGACCAGCCAATGGCGTTAAGATTTACGCCCTGGAAAGTATCGGGAGATCCGAGCACCAAGGAGGTCAACGAAGAGGCTTTCTCATTCTGGTATAGGCAGATGGTCAATGTGGTGGGGAACCAACAACGGGTTCCAAGGGACCTACTGGACAGATACTCTTCGCAAATATGGTTTAGGGTAACCCACAAACAGAACTAAATCAGACCTAGTTGCGTGGATGAAACCACGTTCCGAACGCGGCCAATAAAGTTTCAAGTAGAAGAAGAAGCCTTCCACACTGAAATCTGTTCATGGCCAGGAGCTGCGATGGAAGTCAGAATTAGAATACCCCATTATTCATTCGAGGCGATGTTATCGAAAGCACTCCCAAGGGAGTCACTGGAGGAAGCAACGAGGAGGATATCCTAACTGCAGCTATGACCTTTACTAGACCATCTCGACACGAGGGTGAATGACTTCAATACAGTAATACAAACTCTCACAAGTGCCTCTATTGTGTTTCATTCTTTTTCTCACTTCTATTATTTGAATTCTGTATCCCCATCCACAACAACCCCTGTCATAACTGCCCTACCTTCCACCATGTTCAATTTCCCTCCAGCAACCATAGTCACCCCAATCCGCAAGATCAAGGCACCCAAGCCTTCGGTAGCTGCACCCAAGCCAAAGAAAGCACGAATTATGGTGCCGAAGAAAGTAGTTGATCTTATAGGGGAAGATCAGACCCAAACTATGGATATAGGTGTACCAATTCAAGGGGAGCTAGAGGTTACCACCCAAGTAAGCTCTGCACTACTTGTGTTTTATCTGTCATCAGTTCTAAACATGAAGACACCATCTCCACCTCATACTCACAACTCATCAACACATACTTCATTCACTTCCAAAGACCACTCCGCCCACCTCAGCGACTATCTCAGATCTAATAAAGCTAGAGAACAAAACAAATGGTGACACCGAGGTAGAAGTTAACTCGGGTACGGATGGAGTACCTGAGGTTGACCAACCCTCGGCGGGATAGGGAACTTTCCTAGAACTATTAGTCCAAGGAGGGTCTTTTACTTCCGATACAACACCCTCGTCACAAGAGCTGAACCCTTTCCAGTGAGCCAACCTCATATTGCAGCAGATTCTACTGTACACTAGTATGACCATCCCGGAACCTCAGCTACCACAACAAAACCAGCCAACATCTCCATAAGAGCACTCAGAGAGATCAATCACTAGTGGTAAACCACTCCAAGAAAGACAACCAACCCAGGAGATGTCAGGTGTTGAGAACATGTAGAATTGGGGGGCTAGCCAGTTATATAAGTTCATCGAAAAGACTACACAACGACCTCCAACAGAGGTTCGAGCAGCAACAACAGTAGGTCATTGCGCTTACTGAAGAGTGCAATCAACTTAAAAGTGAAAAGGATACTTTACAGGAGAATCTAGAGAAGGTGACATAAATATTCAAATACCTGTGGCCGACAATTGTTGCCCAGGATAGAAAAATGCCAGAGGACATATCGACTTGCTCAATGGTCAAATGGTCTATCCAAGTGAATATTGCATGCGCAAATCTGAGTAGAACAAACTAGGAGCTCAAGGAGGCGCTAGTAGCCAGACCAAATTTACCAGACCTCACCACGGTATATGTTGAGAAAGTAACAGAGAGACAGAAGCAGGTAAATGACATGAGGGAAGCTCTGGGGACAAAAGTCAAAGAGGCTTATAGCTTGCTAAAGCATTTACATGAATTCTCCAACTCACTAATAATGGAAGCCCACCCAATATCAGCACAACTTTAGAAAATTTCTCGAGAAATAAAAGAAGCCACTGATCCAATTGGCATAACCCAGTTGTACAACCAGGCAGAAGTGCTGGAAACCAAAATCCAGAAAATAGAAGAGCACTCAGTGGCAAAAAAATAGGTCCTCAGAGATTTAAGGCTACCGGTAAAACAAAAAGCAGAGGCAATACAATAGATGGTTACTGAAGCCAAGTTGAAGATACAAGAGGTATTCAACAAATTGCCGCATGTGGCGACTGAAACTGAGGCCGAAAAATTTTCCACCCAGACAAAGCAACTAATTAAAGAATGGAAACATGAAATCACTGAGTTTGCAGAACTCAAGTCCTCAACATTGAGCAAGGTTCCAGAGTTGGGGCCTTTGTTTGGACAGAGCGAAGAAACATAAAAGGAAAGGTAAGCCTCTGAAGCCGATAGACTATTGGAAGCCGCAGTAGTAGGAAAAATTTGACACGGGACGAGTCAATAACATGTGTTCGGGGCCTGCTGGGGCCTTTGTTTTGTTTGAAGAACAATTTTGAGTTGCATAAGGTTGGCAGATAGGTGGCAGAATGCAATCAAGGTAGACAAGGAGTTGTCACAGTTGCGGAAAGCTGGAAGATAGGTGGTGTGGCAGTTGCAGAGAACAATGCAGATGGAAAATATGGGAGACAAGAACAATAAAAAAAACTCCTAGTAATGAAGAAGAAGCGGGAAGCAGCTGAGGAGAAAAAGAGGAAGGACTGACAGTCACACTCGCAGAGGAACAAATAGGTAGTCAGGTAGTGGAGGAGAGTTAGTTAGTCAATGCGGAAAAATGCCGATAGGAAAGAGCAGAGCCTTAGGAGAGCTCTATGGGAACTCTGTTATACTGAATCAAACTGTAATAGACTCTACGGAGTAGATGTATGTTGTTCTATTATTCATAATGAAATCTAGCTGTTGCTGTGTGTAATGTTATGAGTTTATTGATAGTTATTTTCTTATGATGAATGTATACCCAATTTAAATTTTAATTCAACATTCTGAACATGCTTTGATGAGTGATAGTTTATACAGAGAGTTGAGATATGGTTGTTGCTATCAAGTCTCTATAGCTGTTCTCTACTGTTTCATTTGTCTTCTACCTGATTTAGCTTCTAATCTTACTAAGGTCGCGACACGCCTCGGGTGATACGCTCTACTCTCTGGAGTAGGGTGAAAATGTCGGCGTTGTGCTAGACTACTACGGAAACCTTGTTGGCCTCTACCCTAAACCTGGGTCTTGCCCAAAGACCTCTGTTTTCGCCAACAATTCCATTTTTTGAAATTCCACATTTCAACTCAAAGGGTTGAATGTAGTTCATCAATGAAAAACTAGGATGGTTCTTCCTTCTTTCCTTGGTTAGATCAAGGGTCCTCTGCGCAGTGATATGATGTTGCTCCAAATCAACATGTTGTTCTAATCCTTGGTCATGCAATAGCCCTGATGACATGTACCCATAAGTTTCAATAAGAGGTACTGAAACAATATGAGATGAAAGTGGTTGCATACCTTGGATCAACTGATGTGTGGGAACCTCTTGCAAGACCACAAGAGTTCCTCCAACTGGAACAATAGACCCTCCAACTGTTGGTAAGAGTGATGGCTGCACTTCTACAAGTGTATCAATGCTAGTATCTATCTCCTCCTCATCATGCATGGGTATCCAAATGACAAGAACTTAAGACCATATTGCAAAGATGCAAGTGATCCTCGTCTTGATGTAAGCACATCTACCACTGATAGTGGTGGTAGATGCTCCTCCTCCTGAGTGATAATGAGGACATATTCTTTTAGATCTTCATGTACTATCTCCTTGATGATGGGATATGACACTATGTGAGATGCATTTGGTTTCTTTCTACCATATCTATTCTTCAGTCTTTGAATAAAATCTTCATAAATAGACAATTTCATGTGTTACAAATGACTGAACCACCAATCTCTTGCTTCACCCTCTAGGTGCAGCGTTGCAAACTCCACAACCTCTCTGTCTGATATAAGATATTTTAGAAAGAAGGTATCCAATTATTCCCTCCAAGCCCTCAATATGCTTGTGGAAGATCCATCAAATGTAGGCAAGAAGAATCTATGCCTCTTTCTTCTATTGCTGCTTCTAGATCTCCTCTCTTCTTTGAATTGCAAAAACTGTTAGAGAGAAAGATTCTCCTTCAATGCTCTTGGCTGTGACTTGTATTCAGAAAGATATTTGCTTAGGGTCTCATACCCCAAACCTCCTTCATATTCAGACCAATCCTCTTTCTTATCAAAGAAAGTGGATCTAGTGGAATCATATGAAGCTTTTTGCTTCTCCGGTCTTCTTTGTTGCTGATAAGAAGTATTGAGACCTGAAACCTTCTTGAGGTTTCTCTTTGCCTTTCTCTTCTTGTTTCATTGATCTCCTTGGAGATATCCTTCATAGATCTGAAGAAAGATGAGGCAAAATTTAATCCCTCCATTATAGTAGATCTCTACTATCTACTTTTCTTATGTGGTCAATAATGTCCACAAGCTGAGCCAAAGATCATGCTCTGATACCACTGTAGTATCCCAAAATGGAATAATGCATTGATACACAAACACAATATTTGTAACACATAAAATGTACATGTAAAAACACGATCAACACATATATACACAAAATAGATGAGACATTTTATTCATAGGAGATGGATTATAGTTACAACAGTGTAAAAATAGAGGTACTCTAGCTAAAGAGATGGCCTAGAATGACCCTGCAATCATGCCAAGACAAGCACTGCAGAACTGGAGAGTTGCTGGAAGAAAATACTGCACTGTCCCTTCAACAGATGATGCACATATGACTGTTGGTTGAATAGGGGAATGTATATCTATGGAAATATGGAGCTTTGATGATGCCAATATTCTAGATTTGGGCTCTATGATGGCAACCCAAGATAACCCAGAAAGGAAATTCTAGATCTATGAGATTGGAAATTTACCCTCTTGGGGTTTGATCCTTGGTGTGTTGGGTTATGCACATATGAAGCTAGATCTGATCATATGATGGTTTCAATATGATGTACAACCAGACCTAAGCTTTGAGGGCCGATCCCTCCTTCAGATCTCCAAGCTAGAAGCTTGAGATCTTTTCTCTTCTTCCTCCTCCTCAAAATGCAACAACTGAATATGTTTCTGCTGGATAAACTGCGTTGTACAAGAAAGAGAGACTATATTCCTACTGAAATATGCTACAATAAGCTCCAGGATAATGGAAACAATGATGGAAAAGAGAGGGGATGATCCCTCATAGGATTCCTACTTGAAATTTTAGAAACTTCCTTCCTCCTCTGGATCTACAATGATGGACTGCGCAATCCTTGATGGGAATGCAACTGATAGGAGGTCAATAAATTTTGGCTTGATGCCAGATCTGAAATGAGGCCTTGAGAATGTTGATCTTGAAGCCCAAGGAGACAGGAATAATCCTTCACTGGTTCCTCAGCTAAGACACTGAAGACAACCTTCTCCTCTCAAACTGATGTTCATAAATAACGTAATTTCTGAATATGGATGTTTTGCAGACAGTAAGAACACTATGGAACCAATACCTAATGATGAATGGAATTTCAGAATAACCTTCTGTTGAAGCCTAGAAAATCTCTGCTTCAAACATTGGGGAAAACCACCCGGCCGGGACCTTAGGACAGCTCCTTATCCATTTGGTATGGTGGCTCCGACTGGATTGAAAGGACCAGTTTCCTTATAACTAATGGGTTGGTGATGGGTTGATTTGGATGAGTGAAAATGGGGCTAAATTGACTGAAATAAAACTATTTAATTTAAACTAAATACTGATAAAGAAATTCTAAAACTAACCCGGGCAATCATATGTGAATACAACTTCAGATTATTCCGTTTGAACAATAACCATAAAAATGTATTATCGTTTAATCGAAATGTGCAGAAACAAATAAAGATAACTCTGTTTAAGAAATTAAACAGAGTTATATTAACATATTGTATTCATCATTGTATATCATCTATATACACTTATGAAAGATAACATTTCAATTATACTCAAAAAATGATATATAAAGAAACGTTGTGAAAAACCAAATATATATAAATGATAGCAAATTTTAAAGCGAATATCATAAGACAAAATAAATCAATAGTGAACAGATAGAAATACCTTATTCATCTTGAAAGCTTTCAAATGAAATCTGATACTCTAATCCAGTAATTATGGTACAAAATCAAATCCAAGGTACAAAAATGAAACACTTAAAGATAATTCTGCATAAAATCACCAGATGTGATCCTTTATAAAATATAAAAGTCAGTGGAGTACCGAAATGTAATCTCCAAGTCAAAAATATAATAATTCAGGACCCTTCTCTAAATGCATGAGAAGGATTTAAATACTACTAGCTAAATCTAAAAATAGTTTATTACAAAAATTAAGGATTCGGTTTAAATGACCGTCCTTTTCCTAGGAAAAAATACAGTAAAACTAAAACTAAATCTAAAAATAAAGATTATTAAGTAACTACTTATGAACTTGATCTTTAAACTTGCAGGCATCTAGCATTGTTTTGAGAAGATGTGGTTGACCGACTTCAGATTTCAACTGTCCTGAAAAGACAGAATCGACAAGTGTAGGCGCAATTTTCTCAGCAGAATTAATGATGCAATTAAGCGCACTGTGTTGACTGTGTGGTTTCACTAGGTATGTCCAGTAAGAATCCCAGTTTAACCTTGTCAATCCTTGGATTGATTTTGCTTTTTCTTCTGCCTTTTGTCTCCATTCTGTTTGCAATTGATGCGCCTGTGGAAGATATCCCGGAACAGTTTCTGAAATCAAATTTTCTTTGTGTAAATTCTCATTTACACAATCAGTAAGACTGCTCGCTGCTGTAGCCGATTCTTCTGCTGCTTTCTCTGCCACTCTGATTTGTGCATCCCAGTCATTGAAAAGTATTTCTTTATGATTTTCATTAATAATTGGTGCACCAGCTTTTCTTCCTTCCTCTGTTTTTTTCCATACCAAATAATCAGTAACTTTTTCATTAATTAAATCATAATCATTTTGTAAATCTACGACATGATTAGTGATCTTATCACTTTCTTGACAAAAAGAATTCCATTGCAAGATTTTTTGGCATAATACTTCTTCTTGTTGCAGTAGTTGATTGTTTAAAGAAATAGTTTCTGAAATAAACTTTGGAAGCTTAGGATCATCTTTGTGCTGATCTTTGATAATCTGTATTTGTTTCTCTTTATCAGCCAAACTTTTTTGTTGTCCAATTTGCATTTCTTGAAGTTGTTGCTGTAACTTTTCAAGTTTCATCTGTGCTTCATTATTGGCCTGTACCTGTTGCAATTGCTGTTGCAGAACTTGTATCTGTTCTTCTTTTTCATTTAATAAGAGCTGTATCTCAAATGCTTTGTCAATAGTTGCAGAAGCATAAGCCCCCGTAATCTGAGATAACTTAGCAAGATTATCAGTAGGCTCTGTGGTAGGATCCTTCCACAAAACATCTAATTGTTCTGCTTCAGTAGAAATTGCACCTTCTAATTTTCTCTTTTTCCTTTGCTTCTTCAGTATTGCTTTATACTTCAGGTTATAGAATACATCTAGAGGAGGAATATCCTCTACATTAAGTACAATTTCAGAAGAGGGAGTGACAGGTATATGCTCAGTTTCTGTGACTGTGCCACTTATTCCTCTGCTCAAAACTTTTGTTGTCTATACAGGGGTCTGTATATTCTGTCCTTCCACATTAAGCAATTGATTAAAGCTTTCCCATTCTTTGTCTAATTCAATTGTGACTGACTGTTGCTGTACATTGGTAGGAGGAGGATTTATCTGCTGAGAAGTCAAAATTTGCTGTTGTGAAAGCTCTTTCGATTGAGCAGTATCTTTCACTAATTCTTCAATTTTATCCTGCTCTTAATTAGACTTATTAGAACGTTCAGAAGTCTCTCTTTCAGATTTTGACTTAGATTTATCTGTACTTGAACTATCGTTAAGACTGACACTAGGAGTTGGCTCCCTTGCGGGTTCCAAGCGCAAATTTTCCAAAGGGATAGTGGTCAGTCTTGTTTCTCTGTAAACTTTAAATTCTTGAAATTGTTCTGGAGATAACTGCATCTGTGCTGAATGTAGAATTTCTTTCAGTGTGGATTTTCCTAGGAATATATCATCGAAAGGATCTTCTTCTCCTGAAAATTCCCTTACTTTGATTGTGGTGGTAAAGTTTTTAGCAACATTATTTGGGTCAAATAACCTTCTCGAAAATTTGAACAGTTGTAAGCATGTAATATTGCTTACTTCTTTGAATGCGTGACCAACATCAAACAGTGAAAATGTTCCACAGATTATGGGAAATTGTGGCCAAATGCCTTTCTTCTTATCTTTTAATTCCTTTGTCAAACCTCCTTGACCACAGGTTTGATAGGCAATCTCCCGAGCTACAAGTTTATCCGGAACATACAGGGGTAAAACATGGGGGGAAGCAGAACTTCCAAAAACCCTAACATAAGTGAACAAATCTTCTCCAAACCATCTCGCGACAGGGAGAATGTTGACTTCTGTTTCTGGGGATAACCTTGGGGCATCCTTATTATGCAATATTCTGTACAATGGTAGCATTATACCATGGCAAATTTTGTAAAAATGAGGGACAAACTTAGATTCCCACAGTTCCTTGTGATACACATGAATAGGCAAAGGATCGTGGATTGTCCATTGCCAACCCATCAAAGGGAATTTAGAAACAAAACAAATAGCGTCCATAACATAGGCAGATAAATAAAAAGGCGGATAAATCCGCTGAGAAATAGTTCGTTTAGACCGGTAATGAAAAATAGCAGTGGCCAAATTATCAGACAAGATTTTGGCCCAGTCTACAATTGTAGCGTTAACAGCAGCATTTAACAAAGGGAGCCATTCAGGCAAGATCATATTTATGTCAGGCTTTCCAAAAATCCTACATAACATGGCAGCAGCAAAACAATATGGAGAGGTAAGTGAACCAGTACTGTACATACCGTGTTTGTTTTTCTTCAATGGTTCATCTCTTTTGGTCCATTCCTGCGTGCATTCCGCCAAATTTGCATGTTATTTGGAAAAATTCTCTATAAATTGTTTATTATAAGTCGCCTGAGGTTCTGGCAAATGGTACATCAACCTCAAATCTTCTGTAGTGAACGACCCGATGAGCTCTTGATTTGGAGTTTTAAATTGCCTGTCTGAAATATCGGTGCTGTCCAGCACCCATTTCACAATGTCTGTATACGGAAGAATTCTTGGTCTTGCCGCTATCCTATGTAGAAATGAACAAGCCAGTTATTTAAGGGTTGCCTCAGATGAATTACTTGAGCCTGCAGTAGCCGCAACTTGCATCACCCTGGGATTTTCTTCTTCAAGCAAGTTATACATTCCTTCCCAGGTGGTGATACCGGCATCCTTATTGCAAGCAGTATCCGCATACAATGAAGCCATTTCTTTGTTTTCAGAATTTGAAATCTTCTCTTTCTTACCCATAAGGCTCTGTGAACGCTTTTTATAGTCTTCTGCTCCTTCGCGCCTGCGGTTTTACGAGTTAAGTGAGAGTAATGACGTGAGAAGGATGATGAGATACTTTTAAATGCAAACGGCGGATGAAATATATTATTTTAACGTGAAACGACCTTTCAATCAAAACAAAATCCCATTTATCATTAATTGACAATCCACTCATTTAATCCAATCATTAAAGCGCAAAACGGATATTGATTTATGGAAGGATTTTCTTTGGACAAACTTTTATGAATCTGCGACATTGCGATCTGCGATTTGCTGCGCGATATCGCAATATCGCAATATCGCAAATTGCAATTTTCTCAAAGCGTAACCATCGCAAAATCGCAAATATCGCAAAATCTCAAATCGCAAATATCGCAAATCGCAAATATCGCATATCGCAAAATCTCAAATCGCAAATATCACAAATCGCATATATCGAAAATCACAAATATCATATATAAAAAGTATTCGTTTAACATTTTTCTGCGATATGCGATTTGCGACCAATATAAGCTTTTTTGGGATCGCGATATCGCAATATCGCAAAATCGCAGTTTCAGTTTTACAAAAGATATCTACCTTTTGCGATGGATGCGCTATTTCGCTTAAAGAAAGATTTTATTGTAATCTATCATAAACTTAAGTGTTTCTTAAGGTTTTTCTAAGGAATTTCCCTAAGTTATGATATAAAGTTTTATTTGAAAAGGGAAACAAATACTAATTGATTTTTTTTTTTGGATTTTTTAACTAAGGGTCCCCACTTAATTAATATTATTACTAATATTAAATAAGAAGGGGGGTTGTTGCTGGCCACAACGCCTTCCCAAATTAGGCACACAAATCCTCCGTGCGTAAGGGTGGGATTCCCTCTCGGGAACACCCTGTGCTAAACAACACTGCAGACTTAGCTAAACAACACAAGAGTGCATGGAATGTCAAAAGACAACTTCAGATCTAAACGGATCAAAAAATAATAAACTAAAATCCTGCCTTCTATGTTGCCTTCATCTCCATTATATAGTTTATGAGATTTTCCATTTCTTGGCCCACCTCTAAATTGTGCTGTGCATGTGGACATAAGTCTCCATGTTTGACTGAGTTGTCTCTCCAAGTCCTCCATCATGTCTAC
This sequence comes from Pinus albicaulis, assembly GCA_034641835.2. NCBI lineage: Eukaryota > Viridiplantae > Streptophyta > Pinopsida > Pinales > Pinaceae > Pinus > Pinus albicaulis. Next base: position 1,289,297,068 of record CM076579.1, read on the forward strand.
ATGAAATGTGCACCCTCTCCATCATGTGTGCATTAAATGCACTACTTACTCCATCACTTCATCATGAATTCTCTATGATCTTACATTAGATTTCCTCCATGATCTCAGTTGACTGCTTCAACCTCCATGATCTATATCATTAACGAGACATGATCTCCACTCCTTTCACATTAGTAGTTGCTCCACTACTTCATTATGTAGATATATGTTTAATTAATCCACATTCACACATAAAAAGTGGATCTTATTCATCTTTGAGGATTACGGGGTCCATCCACCCTTTTATTTACTCACTTAATTAAGAAAATTAAGAACTCTAATATTCCAATTATCTTGTGAAAAATTGGGAATATTATAGCTCATCTCGAACTGTGATGTCCAATCAAATACCACTCCCTTATTTCAATGTTGTAATCAATTTCCCAATATTTAAGAATACATGAATTAATCTCTTATAATATCTTGCTAGCCCCATAAAATATCTTACTTCTATTACATTCTTGGAAACATTCCACTCTAGTATGGAATTTATCTTTTTAGGATCAAATAAAATTATTTTGTGATAACATGACAAAATTAGTGCACTTGTGATTTAAACAAGTCACATTTATTGAATTCAACATATATTTGATGCTCCCCTAACACTTGTAACATGGCCTTGAGGTGTTCTTCGTGCTCCTATTTAGTATTCAAATATACTAGAATGTCATCAATGAAAACTAGTAAAAAATTATCCAAGTATTTGGTGAGAACATTATTTATAAGACACATAAATGTGGTTGGTGCATTAGACAACCCAAAAAACGCCACTACTAACTCATAGTGTCCATATTTGGTCTTGAATTCAACCTTTTTGATATCATCACCCTTGATCTGGACTTCATGATACCTTAATCTAATGTGTAGTTTTGAGAACATTGTGGCTCCTCTTAGCTGGTTAAATATATCATCAATCTCAGGTAATGGATTCTAGTTTTTAGTAGTTGTTTTATTCAACTACCTATAATCAATACAAAACTTAAGGGTACCATAATTTTCTTAACAAACAAAGTTGGAGATCCTTAGGGTGACACATTGGGTCTAATGTACCCTTTGTCTAACATTATTTTAGGTTTGTCTTTAGCTCCACCATCTTAGATGTGCTCCTTCTATATGGTGTCCTATATATAAGCATTATTCTCAAGGTGAGCTTTATAAATAAGTAAATGTTCCTCTTGGGTGGAAATCTTGGGATCTTATCAGGGAATACATCAATTTATTCCTCTAGTATGGGGTGATATTCAATATTCAACTCATTATCCCCAACTAAACTTCTAACTTATTTACCATACATGATACATCCCTTTTTAATATATTTCTTCAATTATAGAGTTTAAATATGCCTCATAGATATAGGCTTCCACACTACTTGTAGTATCCTTTGTTGTCCTTCAACATCTTTGCATTCCAGCATTTTTTTATAGCAATCCAATATACTTTATGCACTTCCATGCCAATTAGTAGGTCATATGACCCAAAATTAAATGCATTTAAAGTGGATTGTGTGAGCAAGATACTCATCTTAAATTGGAATTATTCAATAGAAAATACCACCTTCCTTTTGGTCCTAGTGGCTAACAAAAGTAGCCATAACTTGGCATGTTGTTTCCTTTATGAAAAACATGCATCGAAAACTTATGGAGTAACATAAATGAGGTTAGAATTGGGACCAATTGAAATTGAAATAGGGTGGATTGAATGTATACCTTGCATTTCCACCACTGAGGGTTGGTGGTCCACTTGTATATTTTCCACGACTATGTAGATATGGGGTACATTCTATGCCACATCATTGACAATAGTAGCCTCTTGAAAATTTTACACCTGTCCGTTATCTTGCTATCGGTATGGAAAATATCTTAACAAATTCTCTTCCCCGCATGCCCAACACTTCAATGACTTTTTCCTTGGTATTTTAGACTCATCCTTTGTTGTTTGAATTTTATTATTCCTACTCGAAGAAGGAAAATTATGCTATAATTCACTCTTAGCTGGTATGTTGAACTTGATGTTTTTCCCAGCCTTCCTGTAAAGTGGGGATCATAATCCCTTATTCTTGAATATTATATTTTCTTTATTTTTACATTATATTTGGAATTAAATCTTATGCTTCAACATGTCATAATAATATTTATCCTTCCATATGGTATCCTATAGTGTCTTAGATTCATCAAATTCTTTTTGGTCTTAATAGGACTATGGTATTCCATTAAGGAAGAACTAAATTTTTATCTTTTCATCTTTGATATAACGTACATACCTTAACATTTCTATGAACTTGTTGGCATATGCTTCCACAATGACTTGTCACATCTTGTGCTCATTGAATTCCTTGATTTTTACATCATAATACCTTCCAAACATGTATTTATCCCTGAAGTACCTCTCAAAATTACTGCAAGTTGACTTCTTCTCTCAAATTCCCTGGAAATTCTTGAGGTCTTCCCACCATTAATTAGTATTTTCTTTTAGATTAAATATTTCTACTTGTATTGTCATTCTTTTAGAGTAATTATGCACTCCAAAATGGTTTTTTAGGCCTAGAAGCCATGTTTCAATATATTTACTCTTTATAACTTTACCATTAAAGGTAGGAGGTTTTTACTTAAATTCTTCAGGAAATCAACTCCTCTCAACCTCCTTTTTATTTCTTTTGTGAGGCCCAATTTAGTTGTTATGTTGGATATCATACCAAAACTATTAGTTCCACCCTTAGAGGTTTCTATTGGGGTATCCTCTCTTATATTCATGTGCATATTTCTTAATATTATCCATTTTTCCTTGTTGGTCCCTAGTCCATACTTTTGGCTTTTAGATGGGCTATGAGCTTGTTTTGAAGGCTAGGCATATCCCAATTAATAACACTTTTTTCATGTTTATTTTGTCATTATATATCTAATATAATTTTTAATATCACAACATTTACCTGTTACTACTTATCTTGGGTTGTGATAATTTTCTCATTATCAACCTTACAACTGTTGAGTTCAACCCTTAGGATTTCGAGGGTCTCCATCGAGTTAGGAGGTGTCTCTACTACCCTCCTCTCATCATACTATTCTTCTATATCATAATAAATTATGTCCAAGTTGTATTGGAGAATTTTGTTGCACATTTATTTTTATCTTTATGTTGAAAATGTATCTCCTTATGTGTTGGAATAACACACAATTGTTACTTAAAAATAATCATAAATGACAGTCAAGCATACTAAGTTAGTTTAGATACACCAGAACTATATTAGGCTAGCATGAAGTTGACAAAACATAAGCTAAATAAATTAGCATGGTTATAATCATTAAGGTAATCACAAAAGTCATTCAAATTATTTCTCTATTCCAAGCTCATTCAATCTAAGTGTTGAACCTTAAGCTTTGACAAATCTCTAGAGTGGGGCTTAAAATTTATTCCAATTGTCTATTATGGGCCTTTGGGCCTACAGTTTGAACCAAAACATTGATACCACCCTATAGCATAACCAACCCCTTAGTGTTAGATTATGGATATGGGGCATAACTAGACCTAACCTTCAAGGTTTATTATAAAGATGAGATTATCAAAATTTCATCTTTCCTTTGTCATCTCAAATCATATTTCTAATACCACCATCATCTTCTACTCATTGGGAGATTTCCAATGATAATAATTTCATCTCATTCTAAATTATGGTCACAAAGTTATTCCCACTTGAAAATCATACCATTTTAAGGCCACATCGACAGTCATAAAATCCATGTGGTTGACATGCAACAACCCTTGGCCACATGTCACTCTGACACAAATCCACATCCTCTTATAGCTTGACATACAAAAGCCCACCATATCAATGTTTCTATAAAATGTGTCTTGTCCAAATCCATGATGGTTCTGGCATTATGATAATATAGTAGGCCTTGAAACATTTATATGTCTATATGTTGATATGGTTGTTTTCAGAACGTCCAATATGTCAGTATTTCCATTTATGTAAACCTCTGATACGTTGATAGGATTATTTCCATAAACATTTGATATATCAATTTTTCTATTTCCATATATCTTTGATACGTCGATATGATTATTTACATAAACCTATGACATGCCAATATAAAAATATCCCAACACAGAATATTGGGATATCAAAAAATTTTCTATAATCGCAAACCTTTGAAATCTCCCAATAGGCCAATCGATAGGTGGCCAACTCAACATGCCACCTTATATCTCTAATATCCAATCACTTTTGACACATGGAAAATGTTGATATGTCCCCTGCCACATGTCACTACTGATGTGTATACCAAAATGATAGGATATAGGGGATTTTCCATAGTATAACCCTTAGGAAATCCCGATATGATGATATGCTAATATGAAATCTCAACATGCCACATTATTCTCCAAGATATAATCACTTTAGAGCATGTCAAATGCTAATGTGCCTCTTTCCACATGGCATTTCTTATGTGTGCCATGTGTCACTCATATTTTTCTAGCCGATATGACAAAAACACCAAATATGGGTGACACATGTCCTCCACCTAGCACTTCCATTTCATTCTTTCTAATATCATCATGATGTCATCCTTAGGAAATCATAATGCACCAATAATTTGAGGCTAATGTGCCTATTTGATAAAATTATGGTTGTCAAGTGACAGTTTGTCAATCAAAGTCATGTCATACCGAACAATCCCCAAGGGAATCCATTTTATTCTTGGGGTAAATAATATCCCAGTAATCCTTTCCTTCTTATTGGCTCTTGGTTATAGCTCCTGTATGGCCATGTGAACAGGGGATACTATTGATACTTTCGAAGTCCAAATTTTATGAAGTAAACCTAGGGCTACTTAGTTACTCCCAATAGTTTTTAGATATGCATCCCCTTCCAAAGCCAAGAAAATTACCTTCCTTTAACCAAGCATGCTTCAAACTTCCTCATCTTCGTCAATTATGAAATAGATAGGTTTCATGTTGTCTTACCTCCAATGGCCTATGGAGCCTTAAGCTCCTACCAATCATACAAGTCTCACTTCACTATTATAGTATACACAATGAATCAACATGTTAGGCTTCATAAAATAAGAGACACATGTGTATTTATATATAATATTTACAACTAAATATAATATTTAAATTTATGAACACACAACACACAAAGGTCACAATTAACATATGATAAAATATTACATTGTTTATAACATTAATATCTACAGAAAAATGCATAGTAATATCCAAGCGGTCCATGTTAGTTCTTAGTTCCCTATTCATGCAAATTCAACATAACATCACATTAACTTTCAATTTTTCATTGCACATATACATAGTGTAACAACATAGAATTGAAAAATGAAGCATATACCATTATTAAAATTTTATTTACAAGGAAAGAATACACTTATATATTCCACTTGAATTTGCTAGAAAATAAAGAAAGGAAAACCGGTCTCCACTCAACTGTAGGCATAATTACATTGTAATTTTCTTGTAGTTGGCCACCCTGATCCATATTCAATCACTAAGGAAATTTAAAAAAAGGGTCAATTTAGGGTATAGAGTATGAAGGTAATTATCCTTCACTTGAAGGAAACATGGATGCTACCTCTCAACTGTTGATTCTCAGAAAATTACACAACAAAATATGTCCATTGAAGGCCCATAAAACAAAAAGGAAATCCCTTCACTACTTCCTATGATCCCTTGGAGATTATACTTCTCTTCAATGCTTCACGTTCATGAAAATAAACAAACAATTGAGTTATTCCTTATCTACTATACTCAGTTTGAGGTCCTACTCACTTGTTTCCTCGACTCATTTAATTCAAACATGGACTTTGTTGTTAATATTCCAAACACAAGTTTAGAATTTTCCTATGCATGATAGTAAAGGGTTCACACTTAGTCTCCCTATGATAATAGTTTGTGGCACAACTTCCCCTTGTCCCTAATGGCTAGAATATCCTCTTCATGAGTGTTGCCTCACGTATGAGAGGTAAGGGGTCCCTTCTCAATCTACGAATTAAACCAAGACTTTGTCATATGGTACTATTGACAGTGTTGGACCCACCAAAATTCAGGGGATCTCCCAAATATGAAGTCCCAATTAGGCCTTACATCGTTTGTTGTAGGAGTCCCATCTAAAATAAAGGCTTGGTTTCCATATTCTTAAATATCTCCCTTGGCTTTGACTATCATCAAGAGAGAGGGGTGCATATGTAATTTCAAAAATAAAGGGGGGTGTGCATGGTGAATGTCCAATTGCAAGTATGGCAAGGTTATTCTACTACAGGGGAGAGAGAGAAGTGAGCCTCTAAGGGAGAGGTAATAGTACCACCCAGGAAGAGAAACACATGCACTGAAGGATCCGTCTAACATCCAACGGAATAGTCCACAAGGCATGTGATGCTCATTACAACCAACAATTGAGAAAGATATGCCTAATATGCTCCGGAATAGTCCACAAGGATGGGACAGCAATAAAAACAATTACAACACATTCTCAAGCATATAATTACTAAAATAACCGAAATAGTTCAACTATCTTATTACATGTGAAAGAAAACATGAAATACAAACATATGCAAAATAATATTACAAACAATCATAGTCAATGCATGAAAAACGTGCTCACCTCAGAATTCTTATGTTATTAAGTAAAATTTCTAAGACACATACGTACAATGAACATCAATAGCTCCAATATTGGAGCGTTGGAGTCACTCCTTGCTCCACAAAAGAACTAGCTTACCTCTCTAATGCTATCCTGGTGGAGCCAATGTAAAAAATTATTTTGATCATACAACGAGGGAGTATATATAACCAAGGGTGACTCTTTGACTACCCTCATGATTGTTTTACTTCCCATGAATTTTCAACTTACATGACTCTTTACATTCCGTGTGTGTCCCTTAGACTTCCACTTTACAATACATTTTGAATACAATATACATGGTCCATAATAGTGATGTGGCCTATGACCACTCATGACATGACATGGCATGACATGACACTGCTGACATGGACTGCTTGATGACATGGCAATGTCAAGCCACTATTTCTGCTGAGATTTGAATGTCTTAGTGAAATATATTTTCTTTTCACCTTCGCATGCCTTGGTGATAAGGAGTATTTAATGATCTCAAGTATTGGATAGTGGTCACAAACTAGTGTCCTTTCACTTTCTCCTGAACAATCAACTTGTAAGTTCAAATGTCAAAGTTTATTTGAGCATGATTCCCTCCTTCTTCTCCTTCTTCATCATCTCGCCAAGACATGGTAAAGTACCTATTCCTACAATTCGCTCATGACGAGATGACATCAATCCGAAAGCTCCTAGCCTAAGATGATGCATTCCGATCCATAAAATGACCCTGGAACATGTGACAAGATGGATAGGGAGGTTCAGTGACTATGAATTTTCACAATTCAGGAAGTCAAGGGGAAGCCTTGAGCCTTGAGACTGCATAGTGTGTAGTTCAAGCTAGGTTGAGGGACATGACTGTGAAATTTTCGGAGCTAGTGGGACAAGCTGGAGGGATGGGGCACTGCGAGAGATTACTGAGTAGTTATGGGAGTCAAGGAAGGTTGAGATACTACATATATATGTAGTTCAAGGGCTCAGGGAATTTTCTTGAGCCTTGTGGTTGTGAAGTGTGCATTTCAAGCCGGGCTGGAGGTCATGACTACGCAATTCAGGAGGCCAGTGTCAAGGCTTGATCATAAAAACTATGCAATCCATTAGTCCTGGGAGGCAGGAAATATGAACTGTGTAGTTTCAAGTAGTACATTCATAGAAAGAGGGTCGATATTGCACAATTCACAACTCAGGGAAGGCCTAGTGAAGCTAAGTTTCTCGGTCTAGGATTTTTCCGAAAAATTACTAAGTGCGGGACTAGTGAGATCGGTGTGAATGGTGATGAGATTTGATTGTGATCACACACTTAGAATATTTTATGAATCAAACAACATAGATCATCCATGACATACAAACAAAAATTTCCCTCTGTGTGACTGCTTTATGATTGATTATGAGAAGTGCGACCAAAGATACACTTTACGATGACCGTGACGACACTTGTGCGACAGTGCTCAAAACTTTGGGAATGGGTGCGATGGGTACTTACAAGGTTAGAAAAACTAATTTTCACAAAGGTGACCTCTTGCAACCACTAGAACAGGCTCATACATACAATGTGACAACCAATATTCCAAAAGACGACACTTTTATTATCTTGCGAAAGGGATCACAGTCATTCTAAGAAAACCAATAAAATGAACTTCAAAGTTTACGACAATAATAAAAAAGACCATGGAAGGCTCCAAAATTTTGAATAGGCCAAAATTTTGGAGGGCGTTGTAGCAGCTACAACACTTCGTGACACACTGTTAGGATCTGTAGCCTCTCTGTCTCGGTTAACTTCTTTTGTGCAGGGAATTGGTTCTTCGAGGAGTTTTGATTCATCTTGCATATCACTTTGGTTTTCGCACTTACCCCATGAATAGATGAAGTCCCCGTAATTACATTTAGGTTTAACTCAAAAAACATTAACATTATCAAAATATTTTAAGCAGGGAAGGGTAGTGAAGCTCGTGAGTTTAAGATTTCCAGAGTATAATTTTTTCATCTCTAGTGTTGCTCTGTTGTTAGCAGGCCTGGAAAGTACCCTGATGGAGTCACTACAGGAAAAAAAACATCATTCCTCTACCGTTGAGCCTGAATAGTACCCAAAAATAGTTTCTTTCTTTAACTCTCTGTGTAAGAAGCCTTTCTCTTCTTTTTACTTTATTATTATTATTTTTTTAAAGAGGACTCTGCATTGGCACTTATTCATTTTGGGTGGAAGAGGGATCCCAAATTATTGAGAGTAGGAGACGTTGTTCCTTCAGAGAAGCATATAGATACATATGATTTAGTTTTTCTCATTTATTTTTTCCCCTTCTCCCTTTCTACTGATTAGATAAGCATGAAAACACCCAAAACATAAAAGATCGAATATAGGCACAAGGTTTCTCAGATAAACACGAGTTCATTTTTTTCCCAAAAATCTCCTTACCGATGGATCATATTTTCTACCAAAACTTCATCAACCAAAAGACATAACCAACATAAGGAAGATGGACCAAAGGATAACCAAATGTTGAAGTGCCACAAGAATCCTTAGACTTCTGCCACATACACTCTAAAAAAATAACACATGGACAAGGACAACACTTATCCACACAACGTGACAAGAAACAATGGAAACAATAAGAACAAGAATTAAAAAAACAAAATAAATCTATGTACATAGTGTAGGGCACAACCCTTGATTCTCATTGAAAATAGTGTTTGAGACCTTGGCCATTGACAAGGAGAGAGTCAATATTCCCATCAAGATATTGAAGACGATAGGTGTGTTCGCCAAGATTATCGTGTATAGTGAATGGTCCAATCCACAAGGATTGAAAATTAATGTGTTTTCATTTGTCTTCATGGGATTTGGCCCACATCAAGACTAAGTCACCCACACTAAAGTTTTTCTTCCCTTCAGAATTCTTGTCAAACCACCTCTTGATATGATTTTGATAAAGTAAAAATTTGTCTAAATGGCTTTGAATATTTCTTCATAGAGATTATGAAGGGTGCCCATGCTACGCTGCACTAATAGAAATGGCTTACCTTGGGATTCTTGGGAGAGTTGGAGAGCAGGAGAGTAGATATTAGGATGGAGGATGGCTTATTTTTTGTATAATAGGAAGTAAGGGGAGGTTTTCAGGGAAAGCTTAGGCATGACTAGGTAAACCCACATAGCATTTACCAAAGCAGAGTGCTAGTTCCTCTGCTTAGGGAATATGGTATTATTGATGATGCAGATCAAATTATTATTCATGGATTCAACGAGACTATTCCCTTGATGGTAGTAGTTAGAAAAATGCTTCAATACAATTCCATTTTCCAATGCAAAGTCATAAAGTTTTAATGATGAAAAATAAGTTTCATTGTCAAAAACAAGTGAAGTAGGAATGCCAAACCTGGAAATGATGATCTTCTGCAGAAATTTGATGACTTCCTGATCATTCACTTGTTTGATTGGAACTGCTTCTGTCCAGCACCTGAAGTAATCTGTGGTAGTGATAATGTAGCGATGTTTCTTTGATGAATGTGGAAATATTTCTTTGATAATATCCAAGCCCCACTGTTGAAACAATTCCTCCATTGTGATAGGATGCAATGGGGTGACTAAATTATTGTTTCTTCCAGCACACCTTTGAAAGACTAGACATCTGTGAACGTAAGCATGATCATCCTTAAATAGTGTGGGCCAATAAAAACTAACCTGCATGAATTTTTGTGCTGTTATGTTTCCCGCAAAGTGTCCCTCAATTGGTCTGTCATGGAGATCACACAATACCTTATCTGAATCATGTGCATCCAAACACCTGAGAAATACTCCATTATGGTGCTTTCTGAAAAGCACCCCATGCACCAACTAGTAAGATAATTCTTTAAGCCTTAGTGCCCTCTTCTACCGTCACGTGGAAAAATGGGAGGGCACAATTTCGTGCTCAAGCTATTGACACACGTCTGCATACCAATGATTTGTGCTAATAGTGGGGGAAGTTCACTCGATGTTGTACATTTCAATTTATTTATCCCACCCTGAAGGATATTTTTCTTCTTTTTCATTCTCTACTTATGTTACTATTTGAAAAAGAACACAACCCTTAATTGTGTGAATTAGCTTGATTTCTAGATAACATTCTTGCAAACTAGTCATCTAGTTCGCTCTCCTTTCAGCCAACTCTTGTTAAACAAGTTGTGATATGACTTCCAGGTGCAGAACAAAGATAATACAATGATTCGTCAATAAATAGGGTCGAAATTTCTTCACTTCTGTGTATATTGCATAAGCTTGTTTATCCACGATGGGGTAGTTTAGCACAGGTCCTTATAGAGTTGCGCTCATAAAAGAAATATGCCGCTCATTTTTCATGTCATCTTTCTGCGTGAGTACAATGACAAGAGATGTTGTAGAAGCGAAGGTGTAGAGAAAAAAAAAAAAAAACTTATTGAAATATGGGTTGTATAATGGTTTGCGATATCTTGTTTGATACAAGAAACCCCATATTTTTACCTCTTATCCCATTTATAGATAGCTTCCTTCTTCACCATATCATGTATTGGTTTTACAATCTGAGCATAATCGAAGATGAACTTGTGGAGGAAGTTGATATTCCCTAGGAAGTAATGCATGGCCTTCTTGTTTACTGGGAAGGGAATCTGAGTGATTTTTCTTACCCTATCTAGGTCTAACTTAATCTTAATTTTAGAAATAATGTGGCCCAAGAGATTATCCTCAGATACTGCGAAGATGATTTTCTTGGGATTGAGGGATATCTCGTATTTGCGAATTCACTAATTTTTTTCTTCTTTAAGTGGCGTATGTGATCCGAACTCTATTTGGAAAACACAATTGCATTGTCAAGGTAGACCATACACACAACCCAATAAATCTGTGGAATGTGATGTCCATATCTCATTGAAATATTGCACCAACGTTGATAAACCCAAATGGAATTCACTTAAATGTGAATGTACCCCACTTCATTTAGAAGGTGGTCTTGAGTCTATCAGCTTTTGAGACCAAAACCTAGTTGTAGCTTGAATATCCGTCAAGAAAATAAAACATTTCAGACCCTATTACTATTTTAAATATTTGTTCCATGGATGACACATAGTATTTATCCTTGTCAGAGGCACGATTGAGATTTCAGAAATCAACACATAGACGAATTTTCCTAGACTTCTTTCTGACAGGGACCAAATTTGACACCCAAATGGAGTGTCACACTTTATATATGATCTGAGCATCCAAAAAATTCTTTAACTCTTTTTGAATGCGAGGCTCAAGCATCAGATGTACTTTTCTCAGTTTTTGCTGAAATGAATTGGCCCCTTCTTTTATTGGTATCACATGTTGGATGATTCATGTGTCATAAGTTTTAAGCTCAATGTATGTCCACATGAACATATATCGGTACTACTTGAATAAGTGGATAAAGGCTTTTCGCTCTTTCGATGTACAACAAGTACCAAGATTAACATATTTTGGATCCTTGTCTATTCCCAAGTTAATATGTTCTTGCGACAACGTGGAACTGTGGTTTTTGGCATTAATAGGTCCTTGGAAGTGATTCTGAAGGTCATACAGTTTCTCTAAAGATACCACACCCTTTGGGATGAGATTTAATTTACTTGTGATGGATTCATCCTACAATGCATTTTCATGCTTGTCTTCATCGATTGTTGCGTCTTTGAACACATCAACGTTCGCCATAAAGAACCGTATCTACTGGTCATCATTAAAAATGCGTAAATTAGTGATGTTATTAGGGACAGATGGGTTATAAATAATTCCTATAGAAAAGTTGTCCCTCAAAGGTGACAACCTAGCAACAACAATTGCTAATGCATCTGCAACTGGATTACACATTCTTGGAACAAAAATAATATTAAAAGCTTGGAAATGCGAAATTAAATGCCATATCTCTTGTTGATAACTCTTTAGATGAGGTGAAACACAATGTATGGTGTAATATACCTTTCACACCACAATTTATGAATCACATACTGCTTTTAAGGATGCAAAATTCACATCGATGGCTCTTTGTAAGACTAAAATGAGTGGCTCATATTCAACAATGTTTTTTGTGCACTAAAATTCCAAGAGGTTAGAGATAAAATGTTTTTCTCTATAGTGGGTATATTAAAACACAACCAACTTCAAAGCCTTCCTATGTCTTATAACCATCAAAGTACAAAGTCCACATGCCATATGTACAAGGATCATGAACTACACTAGTACTAGTGCTGCTACTACTACTAATACTAATAACTATACAAAGGTCATTTGCACTAGTTGGAATAGGAAGGAGCTCCAATTGTATTTCTGGTAGGAATAGGATGGTTGTGCAAGATAACACCCCAGTTGAGTCACCGGGAAGAAATTGTCGAAAATGAGTTATGCGAAAGCCACTAGTTCGTTGTGTCTATTCAATGGAGTAACATTATGTTTCATGTATCTCTCTGAATCCACCCAAATCCAGTTTTTTCTACCCTTATACAGAAGCCATAAGTGTGACCAGTTTGTAGCAAAGTATCATTGTAACTTACTGAACTAGTCTCTACTTAACAATATTCTGTATTCCTCCAGTATATACACAATCACTATTTTTATGCATTGGTTAACTCGTCTGTCGAATGATAAGAGGATGATCACATCTATGAGTTCACCAAATGTGTGGAGAAGAGTCTTGTCCAGTTAAATGATATGTGCATCTATTTTATCCAATTTCACATTGATTTTATTTTTGATAGATAATGGATTTACATTCACTGATGCACCTGAATCAACCAAGCAGTGAAATTGAAAATTTTGAACGTTAAGAGAAAGGGAGGGAAAAGTTTATTAGTTTCCATTTTTAAAGCATTAGGTACTGAATTGAGGGAACTAGAAGGTGTACATGATCCCTTGTGTGAAGGGGAATTGTTACCTACGAAGGACTTCCCAAGTGCACGTAAGAGAATGTCCCACTGGCTCGAGATATTTGTTAATTCAAACATTGAAATGTTCGCACAAAACTTATTCATATCTTCAAATATGTTAGAGTCCACAATAGGAAGGATGGCCGAAGTTTCCAAGGAAGTATCCTAGATTATGATTTCTGGAGAAATGATATTGTATTTTCTGTTTGCTGAAGTGTTTTTCGGTCAGGCCTCTTTCCCATACTTGCTCTAAGTGTTCTATGTTGAGTTAACTAGTGGATTGATTTTCCTTGACAAAGTTTCTTTGAATTTATACTTTGTCAACTCTATTGTAGTGACCAACTCTTGGATTCTTAAATTATATCGGTTGGTTTGCTTCTGGGCTGGAGGGTCACTCTGAGGTTTTTTCTTGATTGTTCTCTTTTGTGCTGTAAGTATGCAATTGAACATATTTACTGTATTTCCAACACTTGGAGTTTCATTAGTTTCAGCAGGTTGTTCCAATTCTTCTTCAGGCTCGGTCTTCTCATCAGTAAGTACCGCATCACAAAGATGTGTAGCAAGAACACTCATGATATGGTTCCATTCTGGGCATGTTTTCTCGGAATGCAAATATTGATTATATGAAAAACATGTGTCCATGCCCAACCTGTCAATATTCAACGTTATGTTCAAGTGTTGTGCAAACATTTTATGTTGGTTACTGTTGCTACCTGAATTCGTAATTCTTCTAAGCAAGTTGTATCGTGGAGGCTTGCTTCTTACGACGATCTCACTTGACCTTTGTTTGAGTTCTGCCATCTCATTAGATAGATTCTTAACAATGTAGGTCAAGTTCCAAAGTTTGTATGGTTCTTTGTCTTTGGCCTTGCTTATGGAGGCCTGAGACCTTTTACCTGTGTATTTGGATTCCTTTATTAATTCATCATCTAATATTACTCCAATTGCGTGCAAGTCCTTCTCAACCGCGATAGCCTCTTCATAAGTTTCCATTAGTGATGGTTTCACATTTCGCTTCATGAACTGCGCAATGCTTGCCGATAAGGTAGAAGGGTAGTAAGCTATGGTAATGGAGTCATGAGGTTTCATATCTTCTGGAAATATGTTTAAGATGTAGTTGAACCTCTGATTGAAGTCTTCACTTTCTCTTTATACTCCATATTTATACTACCCAACTCTTTCAATAACATGGTGGGGGTCTTATCATCAACAAAATTTTCAAGGAAAATTTTCTTAAACCCCCTCCAATTCTGGATGGAGTTCAAAGGAAGGCTGTGATACCATAAAAATGCTCTAATATCCAAGGTATATGGGAAAATTATAAATGAAACTTCATCATGGTGTACCTCAAGTGTTTTTAGATGTAGGTAAAAGTTGTCCAAATGGTCTTCAACCTTCACTGTTTTATCAGGGTCATACTTCGTTAAGAGCCTATCCGAATGTTTCAGCACCTTGTGCAACACACCTGGAACTGCAAGTGGGCCCTGAATCATCCAATCCTGATCATGGTCTTCCATGTCTTCTTCTTCTCTCTCCTCCTCTTCTTTTTCGGAGTGTGATGGCTCTTCTTCTTCTTCTTCACTGCCCAAAACACAAAAAGTTTTGCCTGAGAGTACAAGGTTACCTCTGTTGCCACATGTTATCGCTAAGGTGGAACCATTTGGGTTGTTCAACTGTCAACCTAGCACAACTATTTCAAACCAATTTGGATTCGAAGTTATCCCTTCCAATTAGAGAGGGCTCTGTCAAAGGAAAAAATGAAATTGTCAAGGTAAAAATTATATTGCAGATGGCTAAATATTTTTGTGTTCTAAGTGATTTTTGTAGGTGGAAGAGTGTATGAAGGCTACCATTGGGCATGGAGTCAGCTAAGGGACTTCAATTGCTAGAAAATTCATCCATGGAAACCAGGGCAAATGGGATTAAAAGATAAATTTTACAGCAAAAGCATAGCACGTGAAGGAAATTGGAGCATAGAAATTATGAATTCCAAGTAATCATAATACTAAGACATTGATAAAAATATACAAAATAGAAATAAAAAACACATAAGCTCCAAAATATTCTCAGGTTTTTAAAGACAACTGCTACAAACTTTATATTTGCTCGGTAGAACAAAATTACATAATACCCTTCTCATTACATTCATCAACCCCTTTCAAAATCAAAAACTCCCTCATTTATATAGTGAGGTCTCATACAATGGTATGCCACTTAGGCCAGCCTAAAATTCCTACTTAAGACACCTATTCCTAATAGAATTACATCACTTGGAGACTTCCTAGGGATATTTTCTGCTTGGCAGAGTTTGAATACAAAAATGACTCTTCTTTCATTAAATAGCTCAAAAAATTATTTTAATAAGCCTTATCAAATGAAACCAACTGATTTTCTGAATGTGCTATACTACTGATGTGTCATCATGCTACGTGGATGCTGAGCTAAACCTCCACCAAGTCGAATTTTAAATTTTCTACACAAATCAAGCTAGGAAAAATTCCGTAAAATAAGGCTCAAAGTTGAGTACGTATTTTCCAAACCCAAATGGTTGTGAAAAAACTAAGAGATATTTTTGTATACATGATCGTGCTAAAATAAACCTCCTTTATATTTCCAAAATTTCTTTTCATTTGGTCATAAAGTGAACTTGAAGTTGACTACTAAAACAGTCATTTCCAGAAATTTTGTAGCAAAATTTAGTAGCAAATGTCAAAAAACATGCTTCTGCAAGTTATTTGATTTTTTTTACTGTTTCGGGGTCTTATCTAAGGTTAATGGGATAAACACATGCCTTAAGCCATCTTTTTAATTAAAAATTTGCTAATTTTTACCCTCATGGAAAGCTACAGTAACTTTTGTAGCAAATTTCTGCCTTCAAGCCTCGGAGTTGTTACGAAAGTGCCTAGTTTTATGTGATTTTGAACTTTTTTCCTTCTATCACCTCCAAAACACTATTATAAGCATGTACATGCCTATATGATAGGATAAGTCATAATATAGTCCAAAAATGTCTCACCTTACCATGTTTATGGAGCAACATCATTATTTTGCAAAATCATTTTTTAAGACCCCTTTTCAACAAGTTAGCTTGTACCATTTCCATATGTGTTTCTAAATCTTTGACCTAACCTTGTAGCTTCCTCCTTTATTCTTGCAGCCACCTATTCCTTCTGCATAGATGCTTCATCATCCTGTGTAGAGGCAAAGTCCTCTTTAGCATCCTCCTAGACACATCCTCAACCTTATCATAGAAATCCAATTGCTTGCTTGCTTCCTTTCTGAAATCTGCCATATCCAACTTTGTTTCTAGAACCTTTGTCCTAGCTTCCCTCAACTTCTCTTGTAGAAGCTCCATCTCAGTATTTTATTGTACTTGTTCTTTACCTTTCCTTCTCTTCACTGGTTCTGCTCTTTCTTTAGGCACCTCATGCATTTTTTCTTTAGTGGGTTTCTTCTTTGACAACTGAAAATA
The DNA here is from genome assembly GCA_034641835.2 of Pinus albicaulis. Classification (NCBI taxonomy): domain Eukaryota; kingdom Viridiplantae; phylum Streptophyta; class Pinopsida; order Pinales; family Pinaceae; genus Pinus; species Pinus albicaulis. The sequence continues at coordinate 1,289,314,083 of CM076579.1, forward strand.
TCCTAAAGACAGTGGACCAATTCTAACACTTACAGACCTTTCCTAAAGACAGTTAAATAAACCCACAAGACAACATGACTGATCTTATGGACAACAATAACAACTCAAAAGGAAATGAAGTCGATCTTATGACAACAAAGCTATTTAAAAGTGGAAAGAAAACGAAATTGGTTTGGATGATATATGGTGTATGTGTTTTGGGAGTGGTAGATAATGAAAAAAAAGGTGTAATTATGACCCACCATGAATCTAACCTGTGTTTTTTATTTTTTAAATTGGACCGTTACTAACAGCCACAAATTTTCTACGAAGGTTTCAGGAACTTTCGTAGAAAATAATCTGTTTTTATAACTGGAGTTTCTACGAAGGAGTGTAAAACTGTCAAACTCACAATAATGACTCAATAATTTCTTAAGACATGAAATTTTTGGTTCTCGCCTCAATTATGACACACACACTAAGACTCATAATGACCCTACAAAATGACTAAAAGACCAAATAGACCTTTATACATGTGAATTTTTGTTTTTCTGAAAATCACAAATTAAAAAAAAAAATCCTATTCAAACCTAAGTAACCTACCCTAATTAATTCAAGAAAAACCTAATGATTATCATGGATAACAATGGCTCTAATGGGGATGTTGTGCCCCTGCGGTGCAACAAAGAACCATCAACTCCAATGCCTTATTGGAAACTAAAAATTACAACTTTGATGAAGTCTTCTCCAAATTCTTATGGCCTTCACTTTAGACTCAAACCTGTTGAAGAGATCATCCACACCTGCAAATTTGAACTATTTGCAACCAAACCAAAATGCAATCGAAGTTGAAAACTAAATCTATACATGCTGAAAAAGAAATACTCAGAGTGTTGAGATTATTGGCGGACTAACCTATTCTAATAGCTAAAAAGTCATAATTTATCAATCAAGTGAAATCCAAATGCCAATATAACCAATCAAGAAAATTCCCTCTTGATTGATTGTCACAACCAGCTTCTTTAGGCAGAAACAAAAATTTAATTGTTGACATCCAAAACATTGTTGAAAATGACCTCCATCATCATTGCATGCTGCAACATCAACCTTCATTACTGGTTGTAACAAATTTACCATAGGATCCTAAAAATCATTAAAAGTTAGCTTTTTTTGTTTTGGAGGAAACAAGAAACATTCTTTTATTGCATTTGGTTCTTCTTCATGATAGATTTCAGCAGGTGTGTGCTCTTGGTCTCCAAAAAATATGAACATATAGATGGACAAGTTTCATCTTGATTTTTTTTTTTTTAAGAAATGAAATATTTGAAGAAAAATCTAAATGACACTGCTTATCAATGTCCTGGTGCCTTGAGAAATGTTGAATATCTTCATACGATATAGGGGAATGAACCTGATCTTCATCAATTGATTGTTGATCATTGTTATCTTCGGTCAAGGAAAACATTGTTTTCTGGAAATTTTCTTGAATTGAATGGCAACCATGTTCTGATTTTTTTTCATGCTGTTGGAAAGGAATTTCAAGAAAAGCCTATTCAATTTCCTCATCCATTAAATCCTCACTACCATACAAACCTTCCAAACTTTGAATAAAACTCCCAAAATGTTCACAACAATATTTAACCAATAGTAAACATGGATAGAATTATTTGAAATTTTCAAAAAAAACCATATGAAAATCCTCAAGGGAATACAAAATCCTATGTGGAAAACTTTCATACCAGGATCTTTCTTTTCCCTCCAAAGTTGCCATAAAAATATTCATTAAGAAGTCTTCAGGAAAATGAACTTTCAGCCTATGTACATGCATGCGAAACTTGACCAAGTGAAGAGAAGCATCATTTCCTTCCTGATTTATGAATATGGGCAAACATGTTTGCCAATCTACAAAAGGCATGCAATTTGGAAAACCTGGAATGTGAGCATGATTCATAGGAGAATACCTTGTAGATCAAGAATCCATCTTGAACCAGTGAAGTTTCCACTTCAGTGAAAATTGGAGTGCTTTGAATATGCTTTAAACTGATTGGATTCGCCAAGGCAAAAGTTCAACCTTGAATATTTCAGATCTCTTGCAACCTTAAAGAGCTCAGTTATTTTAATTGGAATCAATTTACCAAGATAATGCAGTTTTGATCTCCTGGCAGACACAACAAAATGTTATCACTAAGCTGGAACCAGTTGAACTGTTCAACTGTTAACCTAGCACAACTATTTCAAACCATTTTGGACTGGAAGTTATCCCTTCCAATCAGAGAGGGCCCTCTAAAAGAAAACAAATGAATACTAAAGATAAGATATCTATTACATATGGCTAAATCGTTTTGTGTTTTAAGTGATTTTGCAGGTGTAAGAGTGTATGAAGGCTACCATTGGGCATGGATCCAGCTAAGGGAATTTAATTGCTAGAAAATTCATCCATGGAAACTAAGGCAAATGGGATTAAAAGATAACTTTTACAACAAAAGCATAATACATGAAGGAAATTGGAGTATAGAAATTATGAATTCCAAGTAATCATAATACTAAGATGCTGATAATGATATATAGTTTGCAGCAGTTGTATTTCAAAACTTGAGATTCTTTTGGAGCTTATGTGTTTGTGTCTTTCTATTCTGTATATTGTTATCAAAATATTAGTATTATGATTACTTGGAATTCATAATTTCTATGCTCCAATTTCCTTCATGTACTATGATTTTGCTGTAAAAGTTATATTTTAAGCCCATTTTCCTCATTTCCATGGATGCATTTGCTAGCAATTGAATTTCCTTAGCTGAATCCATTCCCAATGGTAGCCTTCATACAGTCTTCCACCTGCAAAATCACTTAAAACACAAAAATATTTAGCCATCTGTAATAGAGATATTATCTTGAGTATTCATTTGTTTTCATTGAGAGAGCCCTCTCTAATTGGAATGGATAACTTCCAGTCCAAAATGGTTTGAAATAGTTGTGCTAGGTTGACAATTGAACATCCCAACTGGTTCTATCTTAGTGATAACACCACCACTAAAAACTGGAGGCTGTTCTTTGTTTTCCACAGAGTCTACTAACTCTTCAAGGATGGAAAGAACAACATATTCAAGGGAGGAAACCACTATCCCAGTAGGGGTGATTTTGTTCTTTTGTGAATAATATGGAAGGCTGAGTACTCTTGGGATCAATCCAACTACTTTTTCAAACTAACGAGTTAGATAGATCGAAGTTAATTATATGGGATTTCACAAGTTCGAGTGGAATGTGGTTGGGAAGAGTCACCAACTTCAGAAACACAAGTAGGGGAGGTGCATTTAACATTGTTTCCATGATCAAAAGATGAGATGTTGGTGTCGGTGGGGTTATCAACCATAAAATATTAGTTTCCCTCCTAGCACCAGAAATGTTGACGGTGCTGGACTCGCCAATATTTAGATGATCTCCCCAATATGAAGTCCAAATTATACCTCACACCGTTTGGTGTAGGAGTCCCATCTAGAATAAATGCCCGGTTTCCATATTCTTAAATATTTTCCTTGGCTCTGACTATCAGCAAGAGAGAGGGGTCCAGATGTACTTTTGAAAAGAAAGGAGGGTGTGCCTAGTGAATGTCCAATTAAAAGTATGTCAAGGTTCTTATGTTGCTTGGGAGAGAGAGAAGTGAGCCTCTAAGAGAGAGGTAATAGTACCACCTAGAAAGAGAGACACATGAACCGAAGGATACGTCTAACATTTGGCAGAATTGTCCACAAGGGATGCGATGATAATTACAACCAACAATTGAGAAATATCTTCCTAATATCTTGTAAAATAGCCCACAAGGAAGGGATAACAATAACAACCATTACAACACATTCTCAATAACATAAGTAACAAAATAACTAAAATATTTCAAGTATCTTAGCACATGTGAAAGAAAACATGAAATACAAACATTCACAGAATAATCTTACAAACATTCATAGTCCATGCATGAAGAGCGTGTCGACCTCAAAAGGATTATGTTATTAAGTAAAAGTTCCAAGACACATATGTACAATGAACAACACTAGCTCCAATAGTGGAGCATTGGAGCCACCCCTTTCTCCACAAAAGAACTAGCTTATCTCTCTAATGCTTTGCTATTGGAGCCAAGGTAAAAACATATTTGATCATACAATGAGGGAGTATATTTAACCAAGTGTGACTCTTTGACTACCCTCATGACTTTTTTACTTCCCATGACTTTTTAACTTAAAATCACTCTTTACATTCCATGTGTTTCCTTTGGACTTCCACTTTACAATACATTTTGAATACAATATACATGGTCCACAATAGTGATGTGGCATATGACCACTCATGACATGACATGACATGACACTGCTGACATGGATTGCTTGATGACATGGAAATTTCAAGCCACTATTGCTTATGAGAGTTGAGTGTCTTCATGAAATATATTTCATTTTAACCTCTACATGCCTTGGTGATAAGGATTCTTCAATGATCTCAAGTCTTGGATAGTGGTCACAAACTAGTGTCCTTTCGCTTTCTCCTGATAAATCAACTTATAAGTTTAGCTGCAAGAATGTATTTGAGCATGCTTCCCTCCTTCTTTTCATTATTCATCATCTCTCCATGACATGATAGAGTACTTGTTCCTACAATTCACTCATGATGAGACGACATCAATCTGAAAACTCCTAGCCTAAGATGATACATTTTGATCCATATATAAATTGAGCCCGCAACAAGTGACATGTTTGATAGGGAGGCTTAGTGACTGTGCAGTTGCAAATTTTAGGCAGGCAAGGGAAAACCTTGAGGCTTGATACTGCACAGTGTGTAGTTCAAGCTGGCCTGAGGGACATGACTATGTAGTTTTCAGAGCTAGTGGGACAGACTGAAGGGATGGGGCACTGTGAGAGCTTATTGCGCAGTTCTGGGAGTCAAGGAAGGCTGAGATACTATGCATCTGTGTAGTTCAAGGGCTCTGGGAATGATCTTGAGGCTTGTGGTTTTGAATTTTTCAGTTAAAGCCAGGTTGGAGGTCATGGCTGTGCAATTCCGAAGGCTAGGGTCAAGGCTTGATCACATAAACTGCGCAATGCAGCAGTCCTGGGAAGCAGAAAATGTGCATTGCACAAGGTCAAGAATAAATGTGACAACTAGAGGTTTAATATTTCATAGTGTGCAGCTCAAGGAAGGTCGGGTAAATCTAAGTCTTGGTCGGGAAGTTTTCCTAAAAATGACCAAGTGCGAGACCGATGACATCGGTGTGAACGATGATGAACTTTGACTGTGATCACACACTTAGCATATTTTATGACTCAAACAACATATATCACCCATTACATACAAACAAATCATTTCCCTTCATGTGACCCCTTTACGACTGGTTATGACAAGTGCGACACCAAAGATACACTTTATGACAACCATGACAACACTTGTGCGATAGTGCTCAAAACTTTAGGAATGAGTGCGAAGGGTACTTACAAGGTTAGAAAAACTCTTTTTCATAAAGGTGACCTCTTGGAATCACTAGAACAGGCTCATACATGCAATGTGACACCCAATATTCCAAAATATGACACTTATTATCTTGCGCAAGGGATGACAATCATGCTAAGAAAACCAATAAAATGAACTTCAAAGTTTGTGATAGTAACAAGCAAGACCAAGGAAGGCTCCGAAATTTAGTATAGGCCAGAATTTTGGAGGGTGGTGTAGCAGCTACAGTAGGTACATATCCCATGCTTGGGTAGTGTGGTACCTCCTGTCCCATGTGTCTCATAACTGCTTGGAAGTTGGAAAATCAACTAAAACATCAAGGGTTAGAAACATTAATTGAAGGAAATATAGAAAATGTCCCAATCCCCCTTACAATATTCCTTAAGAAAGGTATCCTTTCATACATTGGGATCCCAAGAGGTTGGTCCTCTTCTTCAATTATAGCAATTTTTAGTTAAATTTAATAGGATATTTATTTCAAACAATTTTGGCATGATATCCATTATGACCCTGCAACATTATCATATTGTAATTACATTTACAAAACTCAAGAATTTAAAAAGAGATACTACACCCACAATGTGGTTGATATGGATTATTTTGTTGTTTTGTTGCTTGGTAATCCTTATAAATATGATATGAAATTTTATTATGATGCATATAATAGTACATATACATTGTGGAAAGGCACAATAAAGTGGCTTAAAAAAAAAGAAAAAAACTAATTTGGTACTCACATGCACATAGGCACACAAAATAGAGAATAAACGAACATGAATTGCACTAATTTTCTACAAAAATCAATCTCATGAAAATAAATAAAACATCACGATTTCCACACCACATGTAGATTCAAATCAAATTTTAAATGTGTTCTAGTAACATACAATAATTTATCTATATAGAGCAATGAATCATGTAACTGATGTTCTTCCTAGTATATCTCTTTCCGAGGCACCATTGTATCACAATTAAAATTATATTCAAAGTGATGAAATTAAAAGGAAAATCCATGATCTATTGACTAAAGGTTTCATAAGTCGAAGCATATCTCCTTGTGCATCACCAATATTGATTATACTTAAGAAATATGGGTCTTCACATCTTTGTAAGGATCCAAGGAATTAAGAAAAATCACCATCAAGAATTTATAGCCACTTCCTCACTCTGGTGAATTTCTAGACCAATTTCAAGATGCCTAATTATTCTCAAAAGTTGTTCTTAAAAGTGGATATCATCAAGTCAAGGTTCAAGAAGAAGATACTTGTAAAACTACTTTTCAAACCAAAACAAATATTTTTAGAGGCGTTTGATGCCTTTTGGGCTCATCAACATTTCAACTAACTTTATGAGATCAACAAATTATGCTTTTATATATTTTCTTGATAAATTTATTACTATCTATTTATATGATATTCTTGTTTTCTCCCAAAATTGGAAGGCGCATATCAACACTTGGAGCAAGTTCTTCACCTACTTCAATTGGAAATAAATTTAATGATAATTATTTTGTGTTATTTTTCTCAAGCATAAATCTCCTAGCTTGGTTTTATCATTGATCCACATTGAATTAAGGTGGATCTTGTTAAGGTTCAAGCTCTTGAAAATTGGGTTATTCCTTTGTCTCTCTATAGTTAAGGATTTTTCTTGGTCTTGCTAACTTCAACTACAAATTCATCTCTAGTTTTTCAAAAAAAAAAAATTCTTTACATTAGTTGACAAAGACCAATATTGCTTTTTAGTGGAAACAAGATCATCCTTAGGCTTTCAAGGACTTCAAATATTATTTTTTTCCAACCTATACGTTATTTTATTTATCTCTCACATCCTTTTGAAATTGACATTGATGCTTCACAGTTTGCACTTAAATAGTTTTGATGCACGATGGCCATCCAATGACTTATCATTTAGAGAATTTTTCCAAAGTAAAAAGGAAATACTTCACTTATCGTAAAGAGTTGTATGAATTGATGCAAGCTATCAAATGTGGAGATAATATCTCATGGGCCAAGAAAATATTATGCATATTGATCCTTTACCTTTGTAATTTCTTCAATCTAAAAACAATATTAAGGAAGCTAGGCATATGAAATGGAAATTTGTAGCAGTTTCATTTAGATTTCAAGTATATAAGTGGAAACACAAATAAAATGGCCAATTATTGGAGCCAAACTTCTTATTTTGATGCCTTAATTACTATCACCACTTAATATTTTGGATTCTAGACAAAGGCTTCATAATATCTAGATGGTTCATTTTTTGGGAAAATTTACAAAATTCCCCAATATTTAGCCTCTTCAAACTTAGTTCCTTATTTGCATACAAAGAAGTAGTATTGTATAAGTTTGAAAATTTATGTGTACTCCATGATCACCACTGCTCTCTTTTCAAAAATCCACATTCTATTCTCTATGTTGGTAACTTTGGCAAGTAGAAGACTCGTCGTAATCTACAAATGCTCAATTGTATGAGCCTCATATGTAGAGATATTTTATTTATTTTTGAGGAATTATGTAGTTTGATGTAAATCCAAATTAGCTATAAAAAATATTGAATTGAGTTTCCATTTACCCATTCCCACCCAAGCACAGGAAAAAAATTCCATAAATGTTGTTGATGGATTTCCCATGATTTTTCACCACCATGATTTTTTTTTGTGGTTGTTGATAGGTTTAGAAAAATGGATACATTTAATTCTTACCATAAAAACATTTTGTTAGCCTACATGGCCTAACCATTTTTTGACTTTATTTGTGTTAGAAATTAATTAAAGGAGCAATGAAACACATAAAATATTGCGAAAACACAAATACATAAACACATAAAAAAAGAGAGACACAGATATATGTGGTTCACCCAATTTGGGCTATGTCCACGGAGAAACAACCATTCCTTCATTTTATGTTATCCAACAAAATGAAGAGATAAAACCTACAATTGATCCGCTGTAATTTTCTCTTGATACCCACACAGTATCCTCTCTCCTTCCTGCTCAAAATAATAATACATAATTGCAATACAATTCCCTCATATAAACCAAGGGTTTCCTTCTAGGGAAAAAAAACCCTAAATTAACATAACTTCTACCATCAGATCATCCGCCTAATGAACGACCTAGATTGACTATGAAATTACAAAATTTTACAAGGAACATTTTCATCTAATGTTAGCTTCAGGATCTCTTCCCCTAAACCCCCACCAAGGGGGGGGGCGCTCATAAAAATCGTCATTGCCCCACGGGAACCCCCTTATGATGATCATATTGGCGGCGTTGTTGACCCATTAGGATAGGGATCCAATGTGACTGAAACAAAAAAACTCTTAACAATCAAGAAGATAATCAAGCTCCACACCCAACAATCTCCCACTTGGAGATTCGTTATATAAAATCCATCGTTGATTCGCTTGCTAAACAATTACTCCACTTAGACCTGGTTGTTTCTCATCTTCACCATCATACATGAAGGTTCTAACAACCCCGTGTTAAAAATCGATGTAATAAAGTTTATAAAGGAAAAATAATAACCAAGGTCATGGGACACATATTCCAAGCTGGATGTTGGGCAAACAAACAGTGATAGGGAATCACTTGTGATTAATTAATGGCTATGGAAATTGGAAAAGGATTTGGAAAAGAAAAGTGGCATTAATTGGAATTTTATTTATGAAAATAATGAAAAATAAGAGAAAAGGAAGGTGAAAGGTAACATGCTACATTTGAGGAGGAAAATGAAGGAAAAATAATGGAAAATCAAGAAAATGGAGGCCTCATTGATAAAAAGGATTCCGAGGATCAGTTCATGGCTTTTTTCAATTCAACTTTTGTTAGTTTTAGCTTTGAGCTCTCCCTCTCTTCTATTCTCTCTCATACTCTTGGACACTTAGAGTTCTCTTGGAGCACTCTTGGAGGATTTTAGATTACATGGGGTTTGGAGAAAGAAGGCAAAGGAAAAGTAGGAAAGAACAAGAGGGCAATGGAATCAATAGCTACAACATTTTTTATTTATAGGTACCAAGTTGCAAGTATGATTTCCTTGCTAGTTTTGGCATGAATAGAATATGCATGTGGTTGTTTGGTTATGATTTGTCATTGACATGGAGGATTTCCTAGATTGACAGTGGGTTTTCCTAGCCTTTACATTTCTTGTATAGTCATGGTGTTGTGGGTTTTCCATTTTATTTTTTGATCGGTACTCATGTTCCTTATGAATGTGGGTTGAGTTACTAGTTCTTGGAGCCTTGATTGGAAAAAAGATGTGGAAGCCCTGTAATAGCTTGGGTTGAGTTACTAGTCATGGAAACATTGGCTGGAAAAATGCTATGGATCCCTTGGTGGGTTGAGTTACTAGTCCTGGAAGCCTTGGTTGGAAAAATGCTCTGGAGCCTGATAGTAATTGTGGGTTGAGTTACTGGTCCTGGAATTCTAGTTAGAAAAAATGCTTTGGAGCCTTGGACAACTTGGATGGAGACCGATCTGGTGATGGTTAGTGGTGTCCGACTGTGAGGTTGAATCATTGGTTGAGGGTTGAGGAGTTTTGGCCTATAGAAGCCCTAGTTTTGTTTTCTTGGTTTATTCCATGAGGTCCCACATTCATACTTGGAATATGGCACGAGGTTTATTGGCTGAAAGAGAGATTTGGTTCAACCCAATATATGGACGGGTGGTATGCAAAAATCCTGACTTGTTTGGATTTTGCATATGTTAATAAGAGCTCTTGTCCTCTTGTATTTTATGGGAAAATTTACTTTTTATTATGTGGATTTAATGGTTGTTATATAATTTATATTTATCTGGTTATATTTTGGTTATAAGCATGGTTTATGACAGATTTGAGTTATGGATCTCATCATGTTTTGGTTATTAAATGAAATTTTAGTGAATTCATGAGCTAATAGATGATATTGCAGATATTATGAGAGGGAATCATACTTTATTGATGATTCTCAGATAAGTATGAGATCCATATGTTCATATGTGAATTTATGACCTATACATTTCAAGTTCATGATGTGTTTGAAGAAATGTATGACATGGTTAGTCCTGGTTAGGTCAAGTTATTGTCTAAGATTTGTGTGGAAGGCTTTGTCCTTGTGTTATTCATGGTTCTGGAAAATTTCATTAAGTTCTAGGAAGAGGTCTAGATCCTAACTTGAAAAAGTGGTTTAAATCCTGTGGTCGTAGGCATAGAACTGGGTGAAAAATAATGCAATCGCTCCATTGTAGGAATCATGCATGCAACTTGAGGGTTACAATTGAATTCCAGTAGTACTGTTCCAACGTTTGGGAGATATAGGCACTGAAACACACGTTTATCTCAAGGCTTGGGTGTAGAAATTTCTAAATACTTATACTTATGCAAAAATTGTTAGTGTTAATCTGGTTAAGCTCCCCCTACTTATATAAGTTATTAAATGAATAAATTCAAGTTAACATCGAAGCAAAACACATAAAATATCTCTACCAATTCAGATCTACAATAAGCACATGCACACATTGACAAAGTGACACAATTATTTTTGGACAAACTGTCCCCGGAAAAAAACCAATGTGGGAACACTGGTCTCTAGCTGCTGGAGGGTTCTATTATTAAGAATATTTCTGAATACAAAAATCTGGGTTCCAGATCTGGAAAACCTGATAGAGAAAACTCTAGATCTATAGCTCCTGGCTGATCTAGGGCCAAAAATGCTAACAGATCCACATCCTCAAAAGGGATTTATAGAACTCAGCCAGATCTAGGCCTAGAAACCCCAACGCTGCTCCTGAAAGGCACTGCGTCAGACTCTGAAGCCCCCGAAAGCCTCTGCATCAGCCTTGGATGTCCTCCAAACCCTCAGCACTGCCTCTGGAAGGGACTGCGTTAACCCAGAATGGGTGACACAATCACTACGCTGTCCCTAAGGGTCTCTGCGTAACCCCTGAAGGGTTTCCTAAAAAATAACGCTGTCCTTGTTGCTACTGTTGCTGCTGCCTTCCTCTGCATTGTCCTTGAGCTGATCTCTTCTCTGCCTCTTGTGTATTCTAGACCCTGGGATCAGATCATCCCCTTGGTCTAAATTCCCCTCTCTGCAGCTGAAACACTTGCGAGAATTCTTAGCAACCCCGCCCTAGAATCTCAGCTTAGCTTCAGTGCTCTGCCTCTGTGTGTCTTTCCATCCTTTCCTTTATACTTTTCTCATTGAAAAATCAACGGCCATGATCAAATATTGAATCAATGGCTAAGATTAAAAGAAATTAGCTTGATCTGTGTAACTTAAGACAATTTTATCTCATGTTTAATTAAATTCACTTTAATTATTTTATTTTCTGAAGTTTTAACTTAGGAAATACATTAAAATAATCAAGTAATTTAATATCTCCTAAAATAGATGAAATTTCCCAAATCCATTTCTGGGTCTTGTAGATCAGGTGAACTCTAGTCCTTCCTCAAAATTTGAGACCTAGAGCACAACTAATGCTACCTTAAATACACAAAATCTCAACACTCCCTCTTAGCATCAAGGGTGTGCTCTAGCAATACATCACACTTATGCATTACATGATTTTGGGCACTGGTTCTGTGCTACTGAAGCTTGGCCTCCTACCACTTAGCTCTGCATTGCTGCTTCCATTCTGTACTGTTTCCCATGACTCTGCCACTGCCACTGACACTGCAACCATTGTACTGCAGCCCCCTCTCAATATGCTGCATCTGTGCTACTCATAGCACTGCCACTGCTGATCTGCTGCACTAAAACTTTAGTTGTTGAGAGAAACAACTAAATCTCCTTCCCAATCTTTGAAAAACAAGTCAAATGAGCTGCATCCTCATCACTGAAGCTCCATAGGCTACAAATCTGTGATGGCATCTAAAGAACGATGCATAGCTACAATTTTGCCTGTGTAATCAGACTCCCTCTGCATTATTGAAGTCACATCAGTTCCTTGTGCTAAAATCTATCACGTTGTTGCTACATTGTGCTGTCCATCTGAAGCTTTTTGCGCTGCTACAGCTCTAGTGCACTGGGTAAGCAACACTTCTCTGTGCTGCTGAAGTCACATCAGCCTTTGCGCTGCTACTGCTTCTACGCTACCACTACTTTGCTCTGCGCTGCTCCTTCCAGCCTCCAGATCTACCTCTGCTTCTGCCTCATCTGTGATTTATGCACCCACTACTCTACTTGTTCCGCTACTATCTTAAGGCTGCTGTAGCTCGCTTGTGATCCAAGAGATGACCTGCTCAAGGATCCCACCTTACTTCCATGTAACTACTCTATATTTCCATGTCACCCCACCTCCGTGGTTCATGAGCACTCATGGATACATCATCTCTTGACCCATCATCTGGCACAACTACCTTGGAAGAAGATGCTTCCTTGTCCTTCTTCTTTTCTGGACAATGGCTGGAAAAATATCCCATTTTGCCACATTGGAAGCACTTGATCTTTGAAAGATCCTTCTTCTTCTTCGGTTGCTTCTTCGATGCCAAGGCTGCATCTTCCTCCTCTTCCTTCTTTACTTTTCTCAACCCAGGGTTGTGCTGATTCTTGGTGATCTGCGTAGTTCTTCTTGCCACAGGATTGACCACAATTTGTCCCAATCTGGGAGGTCTACTTTGCCGAAGATACTTTGGACAAAGGTTTCCCAGTCATCCGTGACTGCATTGAGGGCAGTCCTGACTATCACTGCATCATCTACATTTGCACCCGTTGCAGTAAGCTAATCCCTGATTGACTATAATCTGAAGAGGAAATGATCGATGTATTCTCCCTTAGTCATCATGAATGACCTCATTTGGGCCTCCAACAACATATTTCTTTGGACTGATTTTCCCTCATACAGGGAAGTCAAGGCCTTCGACATCTCATTAGTTGTCCTCTTCTTAGCTATGTGTGGTACAATATGGTCCTTGATACTGTCCATTATTAGTCTCTTGGGATGCCCAGTAGCTTCCTTATGCTTCCATAGGAGATCCACATCTGTCGGTGTGGCTAGAGTCAACTCTGCATGGTCTCTTAGACCGTATACCTCAAGGACAACCAAGATCCTTACTTTCCACACTGAAAATTTGAGAGGCCCTCTAGCCTATCCTGATAACACAGTCCATGAGGATTCATCTACTCAGAATGTGTCGGAGCTCCTCCTCTCTATACTAGAGATCTGGATCTAGGGTCCTTTACGAACTAGGCACTCTTTGCTCCCTCTGACTCTTGATTTCCCTCCTTGGAAATCTACCAAATCAACTATGATTCAAATTCTTCTTTGATCCGCTAATCAAACTACAAGTTTCCTTTGGCAAGAAACTCTCCGAGAAGCTGATCTCTTCCAATCTTTTTCACTTGTGCTAAGGCTAAAAATCTAAAAACTTCAAAAATTTAACCCCACCAGCTCTTCTGGATTTCTGCAGCTTTTCCGCAGTCTTTTCTAAATCTGACAGATTTAGATCTGAATCACACTGGCTGGCTTCAGACCCAACCAATGTTGTTTTTGAGCTGCCTCTGCACAGTAATTGCATGGGCTTACTAGGACATAGTGCTGGAGAGCATCACCCTTCCCTCTGTGTAAATTTGCTCCTGAAAACTGCGCTGTCTCTTCAGATCTGCCTTTTTGTTGCTTTTCCAACTGCTTTCTGCAGCTATATCCTTCAAATTCTCCAGTTGGTGACTCTTCCAGATCTGCAATTGCTCCGATACCATGTAGAAATTTTTGAATCCTTATACTTGTGCAGAAATTATTACTTTTAATCCGGTTAAGCTCCTCCTACTTATATTAGTTATTAACTGAATAAATTAAAGTTAACATCGAAGCAAAACACATAACATATCTCTACCAATTCAGATCCAGAATAAGCACATGCACACATTGACAAAGTGACATAGTTATTTCTGGACAAACTGTCCCCCGGAAAAAAACCACTATGGGAAAACCAGTCTCTGGCTACTAGAGGGTTCTATTATTAAGAATATTTCTGAATACACAACTCTAGGTTCTAGATCTGAATCAGTTGCAAAGAGGGGGATTTAAACCAAGGGGATGATCTAATCCCAGGGTGTAGAATACACAAGAGGTAGAGAAGATATCAACTCAAGGAAAATGCAGAGGAAGGTAACAGCAGCAACAGTAACAACAGGGACAACACAATTTTCAGGAAACCCTTCAGGGGTTGTGCAGAGACCCTTAGGGGCAGCGTAGTGATTGCATCACCCATTCTGGGGTAATGAAGTCCCTTCCAGGAGCATCATTGAGGGTTTGGAGACCATCAAAGGCTGACATAGAGGCTTTCAGGGGCTTCAGAGGCTGACGTAGTGCATTTTAGGGACAACGCTGGGGTTTCTAGGCCTAGATATGGCTGAGTTTTGTAAATCCCATTTGAGGGTGTGGATCAGTTAGTATTTTTGGCCCTAGATCAGCCTGGAGCTGTAGATCTAGAGTGATTCTGAATTAGAGAAATTGCAGATCTAGAAGGGTCACCAGATGAAGAATCTGAAGGATCTAGCTACAGAAAGCAGCTGGAAAAGCAATAGAGAGGTAGATCTGAAGGGACAATGCAGTTTTCAGGAGTAGAGAGGGAAGGGTGACGTTGTCCAATGCTGTGTCTGTTGGAAATACTAAAAGGGGGGTGAATCAATATTTCTTTTCAATTGTTAATTTTACCATTTAGATCACCTATATTTAGAACACAAAATGAACAATATGAATAAATGATTTTATTAATTTCTTCTTTACAATAAATCAAGTACAATATATGTAGGGCTCCAACCCTAGATGAAGACACCAATATTCAATATCCCAGGCTCCAAACTTTTCAATTCTGAGGCACCAACCTCAAGGGCTCCAACCCTTTATCTGTTACAGGCTCCAACCTGGTCTCTTGAGGACACCTATCCTCTAGGGATCCAACCCACCTGGTCTCTTGAGGACTCCTATCCTCTAGGGCTCCAACCCTATCTTCCAAGGCACCAACCTTGTCAATTCTAAGGCACCAACCTCAAGGGCTCCAACCCTATCTTCCAAGGCACAAACCTTGTCTCTATGAGGCTCCAACCTCCTGCTTCATTTCGTCAAGATATATTTGGTTATACTTACGGCTCCCAATGTCTTCTTCAATGAGCCTTGACAATCTCCAGCTTACTCTTCACTGTAATCTACACATCACGTCATCAATGACAACCTTTTCTTCGTAGAAGGTGTCACCGCTGCTCTTCATCGTACCCAAACAATTTCTCCAAGTTACCTCATGATGGCTTCATCAATGCATCATCTTCAACATTATCTCCACAAGATCTTCAATATGTCTTCAAGTTACTCCAAGATCAGTCAAGGCTTTTCAACAAAATGTCTTCAATCTAGAACCTTCTTCAAGGCCATTCCACAAGGGCTTCAATCAAGGTCTCCAAGAATGTCTAACCCTTAAAAAAGGTGTCTTCAATGTTCTCATTAATATTCAATACACTGCTACAAGAGCCCTCCAAGATGCTTTAAGTAATTTTTCTTCACAGGCTGCTTCAAAGGTTTACTTAAAACGTATCTCCAAGGCTTTTCATCTGCTTCAAATGTTCTTTGGTAAGGCTACATTACCAAGTTCTCTTCATGATCCTTCAACAAAGATTTTAACTGTTCAAAAGAATGCAAATAGAGTGCTTCAGGACTAACTTAGTGTCTGCTCCAAAATATGACTTCACAAGGCTGATCCGAGCCCTTACACTGAGCCTTCAAATGAGTTTTCACATAGGTGTATTCACCCACAGGTCCTAGCCTCATGACTGTTCTTTGTCCCAAAGTCTGAGTGAATGTCTGAGCTCTACAAAAATCCAAAGACTGAAATATAGTTTGGATTTTACCATGACTCTACCCATAGGCAGTTATATGACAGTCCAAGTTCTGGCACAGTTTGAGGTAAATCTTCTTATTTACCACAGAATTATCCAAGTTGCTGTTGTAGTCTCCTTCACGAGGCACAGAAATAACAGTGTTATGACACAGTCAAGCTATAAAGGCAGAGCTACCAAAATTCAGGAAAAATACAGAGTCTGAGGCACATGGGTCATCACAATTCAAGTATGAATCCCGAGGAGTATACACAGTCAGTTCAAAATAATTATTCCATTGTCCACTCTGTCCTGTATATTTCAAACCAAAAAAAAAATATTCACTACTGCCCTTTCTTCTTTAACTACAGACTGTCTTCACTGCAATTAGAAATCTGAACCACTTTCTATTCTTCCCATCCGAAAATCTCAGAGATGAATATGCGAAATTATGTCTCTGAAATGAAAAGTTTGTCCACATATTTATAGTGGTTTTCCAAATTTGAAAAGACACGTCTGTTTGGAGGGAGGCCAACATGGATGTGTGAATATAGGTCGACTGGCCAAAAAATAATATTTTTCTAACTCAAAAATTCATTTTCTCTTAGGATATTTGGAGTTAAGATTTGAGTGAAGGCTTGTTAGAAAGAGGGAAAAATCCTCTTTAAGATGGTATAGAATTCATTTGGAAAGGATGCCTCCAAGCTGTCCAAAAATAATTTTCTTTGTGACTGCTTCTGAAATATTTAGTGCAGAAGATGATTAGGATAGTATGGCTTCTCCATTGTTTGTCTTATCCATTATTTGGCTTCTTCATCATCACAGGAACATGTAGGACATCCACATCATCATGGTAATGTCCAGCAATGAGTGCATCACTCATGTCATCACATAATGGTGCAGTGATATGTTATAGTGCAACATTATTATAAAAACTTCAAAATAATCTTCCAACCCTCAAATGATCTCCAACCATGACCATCATAAGTCATCATCAAGTATCATCCAAGTGTATTACATCATCATATGAAATCATTGGTTAAGATCTAGATCATCAAGTTCATGCAACATTAGATCAAGTACTTAGGGCTTCCTTCATTAGTGGTTTGACTTCTTCATGACTTGACATCTTCATTAATAGTATCCTAGTCAACCAAGAGTCATGGCATCATCATCTAGAACCAGGCTTCTCAAGAATATTGACATATCGGTCAATGCCACATTAACATCAATGAAAAACTTGATTAACAATCTCCCCCTTTTCCATTGATGGCAATATTCTTTCCCTTCTAATATCTCTCCTCCTTTGAAATCAATGGCGAACGGGGTGCCCAAATACTCCCCCTGTCAAGCTGCTTCTTTTCTTCATGAATTGTAGTTCTTCATAGGTATGTTACTCCCCCTACCATGGTGCTTTTTCTTCTGGAAATATGTTCCATGATAGATGTGTTTGTATTTCTTCATGTGATGCACCATCTCCCCCTGTTTGCACAAATTCCTTTAGCTCATGAAGGATTTCTCACCTTGTTTGATCAAGTAGAAGGCATCATCATAATATCATATTTTTCTTCAATGAAGTTACTTCCAAGATATGATTTATCAAGATTGTCCATGTGTAAATCATCAATGATTTCAGAGGGCCCACTCATGGATCACTTTCTGCAAGAATACTCAAGAATCACAAACTCCCCCTAACTATATGCATGGTCTATTTTTGGCAGGGTTTCACCATAAAATACTTGGAATATCAAGGATGACTTCATCTAGTCAACAAAATGTGTTGTTCATTGGAGTGTTCAAGGGACTTCCGAATTCAACTTGTTTCCTTCTCCATACTTGTGTGACTTTCTTCTCTGGCATGGTTCTAGCTTGTGCAGGGGCCCAAGTCAAGTTACAATCACGTGCCATATGTCCAATGTTATGGCAATTGAAGCACTCTATCTTTTTCATGAAAAAAGAATCATGACTTCTTCTTGCAAAATTGCTTCGAGGAGATTGACGGGGATCATTATATTTGTCTTTGTGATATGCCCTACAATATTTTTCCATGTGCCCAAAGTTTGTATAAGAATAGAAATATCCAAGAAATATACTTTGGTACCTGGGAGATGAAGAGTTCCTTGAAGTACTTTTGAATTGTTTTTGCCTTTTGATGATATTCATTGCCTTTTGTATTCTTGAAACCATATGCAAGTCTCCTTGGAGTAGAATTTCTTCCGTTGTGGTCTTGATTCTTCTCCTTGCCTTTGTTGGAACTAGGAGCATCAACATTTCTTTCTAGGTTCCTCACATCTTTGTTGTTTGAAGCATTATCATTCTTTCTTGAGGATTCACCTACATAGCCAAGACCTGATTTATCAAGGGGAGACCTTTGCTGACTTAGGATGTCATCTAGTGTTTGAGAGATTTTCATGTTTTTATTCAGCAATTCAACTTCCTTTTCAAGAAAGACAAATTCTTCTTTCAACTTTTCACAATCTTCATCTTTCATAAGTAGTTGCTTCTTCATTTCTTACATCATCCTTGTTGCTTCATGTGCTTCGATTTAAAGGAAGATGATATTTGATTTCATTATGAAGACTTCTTCATTCTCCTTTGCTAGACTGCTCTCCATTTCTTCTTTTATTCTTGTAGCTTCACATGTTTCAGCCTTGAGAATATTGATGTCTGATTTTAGTTTCAAGATTTCTTCATCCTTTTCTTCTAGTTGGCATATCATGGTGTTTCTCTCCTTTTCTGCTTCATTAACTTGTCCTTCTATGAATGCCAAAGTTTCCATCACCTTCTTAACTCCTTTCGCTTGTTTCCTTTCTTCTTCTAGTTGAGATCTAAGAGAGGAGACCTCTTCCTTGTATTTACCAATCTCTTCTTCAAGACTGTTCAACCTCTTAATTCTTTGTTCAAGGTGGCTTGACAAAGTTTCTTCCCTTTTCTTTGCCTTATCCAATTTATTTGTTATAGATATGACTTATTCATGATGCTTTCTTTTGTTTTTATGAAATTCCTCTTTAATTTTGGCGAGCTCCTCATCTCTTTCGTGTACTTGAAGCTTGACAAAGTCAACTTCCTTCCTTGTATTTTCTTGGTTACCATCTTGCATTTTCTTCTTAAGTTCCTCATTTTCCTTTTTCAAACTGTTAATCTCATCCATGGAAGCCATAAGTTTATTTAGGAGATCTTCTTCAAAGTCTTCTTTATTCTCTTCATCTTCTAGGTCTTCTTTAGCCTTGTTGTCATCTCTCTTATCTTCAACTTCCTTGACAAATTTTGGACTTCTTTCTTTTTTTTCCATCATCTTCTTGGCTAGAGATAATTGTCAACACTCCTTTTGAGTGAAGATCATGAAGTTTGTCCCTTATGACTTTTGCTGACGATTTTTTTTCAAAATTGGCCTTCACAAAATTTGGTAACCCATTCAAAATTGCCTTCATTGCTCTTGTATTGTACTCCTTGGATTCTTCGTCCATTGTGTCATTAGTAATTACTGATTTCCAAACTTCAATACCTTGAGTCTTCAAGAAATTCCTCATTTTTGCTACCCATATATCAAAATTTCCATTGAACAATGGAGCCTTCTCAAATTGATTTACTTCAATTTCAATGGTTGAGGAAGACACATAGTTAGGAGGATTGGAGACTTTCTTCCTTGGCTTCGCCATTTGTGTTCTAATGATCAAAATTCAAGATGTTAGGCTTTGAGTTAAGGTACTGGATCTGATACCAAATTGTTGGAAATACTGAGAGGGGGGTGAATCAATATTTCTTTTCAATTGTTAATTTTACCAGTTAGATCACCTATATTTAGAACACAAAATGATCAATAAGAATAAATAATTTTATTAATTTCTTCTTTACAATAAATAAAGTACAATATATGTAGGGCTCCAACCCTAGATGAAGACACCAATCTAAAATATCCCAGGCTCCAACCTTGTCAATTATGAGGCACCAACCTCAAGGGCTCCAACCCTATATCTGTTACAAGCTCCAACCTGGTCTCTTGAGGACACCTATCCTCTAGGGCTCCAACCCACCTGGTCTCTTGAGGACTCCTATCCTCTAGGGCTCCAAACTTATATTCCAAGGCACCAACCTTGTAAATTCTAAGGCACCAACCTCAAGGGCTCCAACCCTATCTTCCAAGGCACCAACCTTGTCTCTATGAGGCTCCAACCTCCTGCTTCATTTCATCAAGATATATTTGGTTATACTTACGGCTCCCAATGTCTTCTTCAATGAGCCCTGACAATATTCAACTTACTCTTCACTGTAATATACACATCACGTCATCAATGACAACCTTTTCTTCGTAGAAGGTGTCACTGCTGCTCTTCATCGTACCCAAACAATTTCTCCAAGTTACCTCATGATGGCTTCATCAATGCATCATCGTCTTCAACATTATCTCCACAAGATATTCAATATGTCTTCAAGTCACTCCAAGATCAGTCAAGGCTTTTCAACAAAATGTCTTCAATCTAGAACCTTCTTCAAGGTCACTCCACAAGGGCTTCAATCAAGGTCTCCAAGAATGTCTAACCCTTAAAAAGGTGTCTTCAATGTTCTCATTAATCTTCAATACACTGCTACAAGAGCCCTCCAAGATGATTTAAGGAATTTTGCTTCACAGGTTGCTTCAAAGGTTTAATTAGAACGTATCTCCAAGACTTTTCATCTACTTCAAATGTTCTATGGTAAGGCTACATTACCAAGTTCTATTCATGATCCTTCGACAAAGATTTTTATTGTTCAAAAGAATGCAAATAGAGTGCTTCGGGACTAACTTAGTGTCTGCTCCAAAATATGACTTCACAAGGCTGATCTGAGCCCTTACACTGAGCCTTCAAATGAGTTGTCACATAGGTGTATTCACCCACAGGGCCTAGCCTTGTGACTATTCTTTGTCCCAAAGTCTGAGTGAATGTCTGAGCCCTACACAAATCCAAATACTGAAATATAGTTTGGATTTTACCATGACTCTACCCACAGGCAGTTATATGATAGTCCAAGTTCTAGCACAGTCTGAGGTAAAGCTTCTTATTTACCACATAATTATCCGAGCTGCTGTTGTAGTCTCCTTCACGAGGCACAAAAATAATAGTGTTATGACACAGTCAAGCTATAAAGGCAAAGCTGCCAAAATTCAGGAAAAATACATAGTCTGAGGCACAGGGGTCATCACAGTTCAAGTATGAAGCCTGAGGAGTATACACAGTCAGTTCAAAATAATTATGCCATTGTCCATGCTGTCCTGTAGCTTTTCAGACCCAAAAATAAATATTCACTACTACCTTTCTTCTTTAACTATAGACTGTCTTCACTGCAATTAGAAATCCGAACCACTTTCTATTCTGCCCATCCGAAAATCTCAGAGATGAATATGCAAAATTCTGTCTCTGAAATGAAAATTTTGTCCACATATTTATAGTAGTTTTCCAAATTTGAAAGGACACGTCTGTTTGGAGGGAGGCCGACATGAATGTGTGAATGTAGGTCAGCTGGCCAAAAAATAATATTTTTCTAACTTAAAAATTCATTTTCTCTTAGGATATTTGGAGTTAAGAGTTGAGCGAGGGCTTGATAGAAAGAGGGGAAAATCCTCTTTAAGATGGTATAGGATTCATTTGGAAAGGATGCCTCCAAGCTGTCCAAAACTAATTTTCTTTGCGACTGCTTCTAAAATATTTAGTGCAGAAGATGATTAGGATAGTATGGCTTCTTTGTTTGGCTTCTCCATTGTTTGTCTTCTCCATTATTTGGCTTCTTCATCATCACAGGAACATGTAGGACATGCAAATCATCATGGTAATGTCCAGCAATGAGTGCATCACTCATGTCATCACATAATGGTGCAGTGATATGTTATAGTGAAAAATTATTAGGAGAACTTCAAAATAGTCTTCCAACCCTCAAATGATCTCCACCCATGATCATCATAAGTCATCATCAAGTATCATCCAAGTGTATGAAATCATCATATAACATCATTGGTTAAGATATAGATCATCAAGTGCATGCAACATTAGATCAAGTACTTAGGGCTCCCTTCATTAGTGGTTTGAATTCTTCGTGACTTGACATCTTCATTGATAGTATCCTAGTCAACCAAGATTCATGGCATCATCATCTAGAACCGAGCTTATCAAGAATATTGACATCTCGTTCAATGCCACATTGACATCAATTACGACCTTGATTAACAGTTTCCTAGCAAGCCACACAATTACTGCACAGAGGCAGCTCAGAAACAACGCTGGCTGGGTTTGAAGCCAGCCAGTGTGATTCAGATCTGAATTTGTCAGATCCAGAAAATACTGCAGAAAACTTCAAAAATTTAACCCCACCATTTCTTCTAAATTTCTATAGTCTTTTTTGGATCTGACAGATTCAGATCTAAATCACACTAGCTGGCTTCAGACCCAACCAACGCTATTTCTGAGCTGCCTATGCGTGGTAATTGCGTGGGCTTGCTAGGACACAGTGTTGGACAACGTCACCCTTCCCTCTGCGTGAATATGCTCCTGAAAATTTTTCCATCCCTTCAGATCTGCCTCTCTGTTTCTTTTCCAGCTGCTTTCTGCAGTTAGATCCTTTAGATTCTTCAGCTAGTGATCCTTCTAGATCTGCAATTGCTCCGATACCATGCAGAAATTTATGAATCCTTATACTTATGCAGAAATTATTATTGTTAATCCAATTAAGCTCCTGCTACTTATATAAGTTATTAACTGAATAAATTCAAGTTAACATCGAAGAAAAACACATAACAGATCTCTACCAATATAGATCTAGAATAAGCACATGCACACATTGACAAAGTGACACAGTTATTTCTGGACAAAATTTCCCCCGGAAAAAAAAAAAAACAACGTGGGAAAACCAGTGTCTGGCTGTTAGAGGGTTCTATTATTAAGAATATTTCTGAATGCACAACTCTGGGTTCTAGATCTGGAAAACCCGATAGTGAAAAATCTATATCTACAACTCCTGGCTGATCTAGGGCCAAAAATACTAATTGATCCACACCCTCAAACGGGATTTACAGAACTCAGCCAGGTCTAGGCGTAGAAAACCTAACGCTACCCCTAAAAGGCACTGCGTAATCCTCTGAAGCCCCTGAAAGCCTCTACGTCTACATTGGATGGCCTCCAAACCCTCAATGCTACCTCTGGAAGGGGCTGTGTTACCCCAGAATGGGTTACGCAGTCACTACGCTGCCCATAAGGGTCTCTGTGTAACCCCTGAAGGGTTTCCTAAAAAATGATGTTGTCCTTGCTGCTGCTGCCTTCCTCTGCACTGTCCTTGAGCTGATCTCTTCTCTGCCTCTTGTGTATTCTAGACCCTAGTATCAGATCATCCCCTTGGTCTAAATTCCCCTCTCTGCAGCTGAAACACTTTCGAGAATTCTTAGCAACCTTGCCCTAGAATCTTAGCTTAGCTTCAGTGCTCTGCCTCTGTGTGTCTTTACAAATGACCCCAAGCCTTTCCTTTATACTTTTCTTCTTTACAAATCAATGTCCATGATCCAATATTGAATCAATGGCTAAGATTAAAAGAAACCTTGATCCGTGCGACTTAAGAAAATTTCATCACATGTTTAATTAAATTCACTTTAATTATTTTATTTTACTAAGTTTCAACTAGGAAATACATTAAAATAATTAATTAATTTAATATCTCCTAAACCAAATGAAATTTCCCAAATCCGTTTCTGGGTCTTGTAGATTAGGTGAACTTTAGTCCTTCCTCAAAATTTGGGACCTATAGCACAACTAATGCTACCCAAAATACACAAAATCTCAACATTTGGTACCTAGAAGGGTGGTTTAGTCCTTGGGGGTCCTATAGCACTTGAGGGAAGTCATTGAGGTTTTTTTCATGTTGATTCCAATTCCTTAAGGTGATCTAGGAGGTTGAACCATATAATAGTTGTAGAAATTACACAACAAGCATGTATATCATGGATTCAATATGATCTAACAATGTGCTAAAGTTAAATATTGAATCGCTTCTACAAATCAATTGCGGAATTAAAAACACAATCGCAATCACATGAAGCAAAGAAGAATAAATCAAGACACAACATAGATAATTTCCTGGGGAAAGCTTGCTGCTCAAAACCCCACTATCTTCTATTGTATATTCAACATGGAATCATGAAACAATTACATACAACTCTTCTCACAAGAGCCCTCCTGTACTCAACTAAT
Source organism: Pinus albicaulis (assembly GCA_034641835.2). Classification (NCBI taxonomy): domain Eukaryota; kingdom Viridiplantae; phylum Streptophyta; class Pinopsida; order Pinales; family Pinaceae; genus Pinus; species Pinus albicaulis. The sequence goes on from CM076579.1 coordinate 1,289,338,553, forward strand.
TGTCTCACACTGTCACACATAAAACTGACCAATAATTAGCCAATTTACTGCCTCCAGACAACCTGCCTTGGTTGCGCAATCCCTGATGAATGAAATCCCTATTATTTAGGAATTTTGGCCTTCCTTGACTATGCAAGTATCATGGGCACTCCAATGGGTGTTTGGTTGCATGAGTGCAACTCAATAATCCTACAACTGATAATCAACTTCCCTTCACCTAGATCTCAACTGGGTCTCCACTGGAACTGATATGCATGCAAATAATAATAGTAAATCCTCAGTTGCATGTGAGATCACTGATTGTGAATTAAATAATATTTAATTCACTTGATCTCTCACTAGTGTATCTAATAGTTAAAACTAGCACAACTGAGTTTAACTCACTTAATTGAGTTAAACTGATTACAACCTACATTAGCTAATGCACCACTGCACTTTGAACTTTGTTACAACTAGAATTACTCTGCATGCCTCACCAACTACCCTTAACTTGAAATTCATGAGTTAACTAAGTTTATCACACTCAGTTAACTATTACAATTTATTTTGATACTAGATTACATTTTATTGTCCATCTTAATTAAGGGATAACTAAAATAGACATGCACCAGATTTAGCCCTATGGTCCCACCCTAGTGTAGGTGTTGCATGGACCTCCTGGTCCCACACTAGGTACAGGTTATAAAATTTTCTTGTTGAATTTCAACACTCACTCTCAAGAAGAAAGGGATTATCCTTAACCCTGATCCTGCCTCTATGGTATTCAAATTTGCTCCTGGTGAGTGCCTTCGTTAGAATATCTGCATCCTGATCTTCCATGGGAATGTACTTAAGCAAAATTATTCTTCTCTGCACACAATCTCTGAGATGATGGTACCAGATATCTATGTGCTTGGACCTATCATGAAACACAGGATTACTCGAGAGTTTAACACAACTCTTATTATTACTATGTATCACTGTCGGATCCATCTGAGAACAAAACAAACCAACCAAACTTCTTTCTCATCCATATAGCCTCACATGCAGCTTGAATTGCTGCCATGTACTCTGCTTCCACTAAACTGAGTGCCACATATCGCTGCTTCTTATTGTACCAGGAAACTGCTGTCGATCCTATGTTGAAGATCCCTCCTGATATGCTCTTTCTGTCTGATGGACTGCCCACCCAATTTGCATCCATGAAGCCTTGAAGCTTCACTCCCTCTTTCCATCTATACCATAGACCATAATTTGATGTGCCCCTCAGGTATCTCAAGGCATGCTTCCCCGCCTTCCTAAAGAGCTTGGTAGGCTTAACCATAGCTTGACTCAGCTGGTTAATTGCATAGCAAATGTCTGGTCTGGTGTTCACTAGATACATCAGTGAACCAACTAACTGCCTGTAGACAATAACATCCACCATCTCTCTAGAAGTAGCATCCTCTTTCCTCCAATTTCCTGGAAGAGGAGTATCCATGGGTATGTAGCTCTCCATGTCAAACTTACCTAGTATCTCTTTGGCATACTTTCCTTGAGACATAATAAGTTCACCATCTCGCTGCCATTTTTCTAAGCCAAGGAAATAATGAAGGAGTCCCACATCCTTCATTTCAAACTCCCTTGAAAGATCCTCCTTGCATGAGTGTATCAACTGCTCATCACGAGTCAAAATTAGATCATCAACATAAAGAACAATAATCAATAGCTTACACTCAACCAAAATCTGGTACAAGTTTGCATTTGCTTCACTTTTGGTGAAGCCCAGTCTAGTTAAATAACTATCTTTCCAAGTGTACCAAGCACGAGGTGCTTACTTGATCCAGGTGGATATTGGTGGTCACCAGCCTATTCCACTTGGGGCTCCACCATTGTCTCTTTCAGTTTTTCAGTTTCGGCACAGTTTACTATTTTTAGCAGTTTTTCGGGTCCTGAACTTCCGGAGCCGTTTTGAGGCCCTAAACGACGTTTTTTTGGGAAAACAGAGAGCAACATGGGTATATGGACCGATGTTGCTCATTCCAAATCTGTATTCCTCAGATAGATCTTTCTAACAAGGTATGGTATGCGTCAAATGGAGATCGTATGCCAAAGTTACGCCCCTGGGAAGTTGAAACACCAATTTACCCAAACGGTGCCCATAGTTTTGGCGCTTCATCTCCTAGGGTTAGGGTTTTGGCTGTTTAGGATTTACAATTATTTCTAAATAATAAATATACCCTCGAGCCTCATTGTAACTCAGTTTAGAGGCCTGTAGCCACCACATCTCTTCTCAGAGATAGCTACCAGCGCCCTAGCTAGTTTTATTTCCATTCTGTCTGTAAGCAAATTTCAGTTCTTTGACATTAATGAAATGAAGTGTTATTTCCGCTGCATCTCTCTATTTATGTTTATATGTCTATTCTGTTGCGTTCCTGCATAAATCCGGATCAGTGGTATCAGAGCGGTCTACTTTTTCTCGATCCTTCTTTGCATTTCCCCAACGAGGTCGGGGTATAAGGAGCTAGGGCTCGATCTGGTGGAACCTTTGCAAGATCAGCCTCGCAAACCTCGACGGATGCCCATGGGGGACGAAAAGAAAGATGAGGGAGCATGATATCCTATCAAAATATTGCTCGAGGAGGCCCTCGAAAAACAAAGGAACGCGATGATGGATAACTTTGCTCAGATCCTTCAACGACTACCCACCGGCAGCGCATCTGCATCTAGCAGCCACTCTGGAGGCGCGAATCCTTTTAAGGTACAAGTAAATTTTGACATTCCCATATTTGAGGGTCAAATAGATGTAGATGCCGTAGATAGATGGTTGAATCTATTAGAAGGATATTTCTCGGTTCATGACTTTTCAGACCGGGAGAAGATTATTTTTGCACTCCTCAAAGCTACCCCCCATGTTAAGGACTGGTGGGAAACCTACTGTGAGAACAAGGACCAGACAGAACCCTCTCTGTTCTCGGCCGTACCAACTTGGAATTCTTTCCGAGACACCGTCAAGGAACAATACTATCCCGTGGGGAGCTATGAGGACAAGTACATACAATGGACCACGCTGCGACAACAAAGGGATCAAGATGTGCATGAGCTGACGAATCTGTTCCATACCCTACGCACAAAGTTGGGTATCAAAGATTCAGAGAAACATTCAGTATAGCAATATACGCACGAATACGATGGGGAGAAATGGAGTTCTCGACATTTTCCTCATTGAAAATCTGACTTATCTTAGGTATCTTTGTAAGATTAAATTCAAACAGAAGAAGCGAGACCTTGGATCTACGAATCAAAAGCAAGGAAAAGGTGCTTCCAAACCGCAGAACAGAGGACAGAGCCAAGGCATGGAGGCTAAAGACAACCCGTCAAAGCCACAAGAAAAGAACAACACCGTAAAGCCAAAGAAGGACACGGGAAAGTGGTGTGAGTTCCATAAGATCTCCACTCACAACACAAGTGAGTGTCGGGCCAAGCAGTCGCTAGTGGCCGAGATGAGGGCTTCTGAGTCAGATGCATGCTCTGACTCCGAATCAGAACCTGAAAAGGCGAATGAAAAAGGGAAAAAGATTATTGATGCGGAGCCCAACGCCACTGTTGCCACTGCAAAGATCCAAAAGGAGGAACCGGAAGATCCAGAGGAGGAGGAACGTCTCTTCCACTCCCAGATGTGGGTAAAGGGCTCCCCGGTACAGTTCATTTTCGACAATGGGAGCCAAAAGAACCTCATTTCAGCAGACGCCGTGAAGCGGTTGGGCTTGCCGACCACAGCTCACCCACATCCATACACCATCGGGTGGCTTCACCAAGGACGAGATCTGCGCGTCAGCCAGCAGTGCCGCCTTCCCTATAGCATCAAGCCCTTCACGGATGAGGTATTATGTGACGTTGCTCCTATTGATGTTTCTGATGTATTATTAGGACAACCATACTTGTGGAAGTGTCATGCTGTGTATGAGTCTCGACCTCGTGCTATTATTGTTACTTTGGGAAATAAGTTGTACAGGATACCAGAGGTACCACCTCCTGCCGCTATCTCTTTGGTTACTGCAAAACAATGCAGTAAGCTCATTTCCCAAACCAGGAAATTCGTTTTCCTGATGATCCGCCCCCGGGGCAAGAAGAAGACTGTGGCCACGACCTCCAAACAGGGCTCCTCTGCACAACAACAACAAATGGATAAGGTTGTGGAGGAGTACGGGGACATATTCACCTCACCCACAGGGGTTCCTCTGCACTGTCAGGTCAAGCACCCGATTGATCTGACCCCCGGTGCGCCGCTACCTAATGGAACGATCTATCGGCGCTCTGTTCTGGAGAATGATGAAATCAAGAGGCAGATTCAGGAGCTGTTGCAGAAAGGTCACATCAGACCAAGTTCATCGCCCTGTGGGAGCTCGATCGTGTTGGTACAGAAGAAGGATGGGACGTGGAGACTCTGTATTGACTATCGGGCGCTGAACAAGATCACTGTCCGGAAGAGGTACCCAATCCCACGGATTGATGACCTTCTGGACCAACTCAAAGGTGCAAAATATTTCAGCAAGATTGACCTGAAGTCTGGGTATCACCAGGTACCAATTGAACCCTCCGATGTGTGGAAGACTGCCTTCAAAGCCAAGGAAGGCCTTTTCGAATGGCTAGTCATGCCTTTCGGGTTGACGAATGCTCCCGCAACCTTCATGAGGATGATGGAAGACATCTTGCGGCCATTCACCAACTCATTTGTAGTGGTGTACTTGGATGACATTTTGATCTTTAGCCAGACTTGGGAAGAGCACCTTCACCACATCCGACAAGTCCTCCAAACATTGCGGCAACACAAGTTGTGTGCCAATTTGGAGAAGTGCACTTTTGGCATGACCCAGGTTAAATATCTGGGATACATTATTGATGAAATGGGGGTGAATGTGGATCCAACCAAGATCCAAGTCATTCGGGATTGGCCAACCCCAACCACTATAACAGAGCTTCGCAGCTTTCTGGGTCTTGCTAATTTCTACCGGAGGTTCGTGTTGGGATTCTCTCATATCACTTGGCCCTTGAGTCAAGTCACCAAGGGAGGAGCGACAGAGAAAAATTCTTCTTTGGCTCAACCTCAACAGCAGGTTTCAAAATTGAAAATCGCTCGTTCTACGATGCTTCACTTACTTATGTGAGAATTTATGAATTAATCCATCGAGTTATTGACGATTGACTGTTGTTAAAGTACCATCAACGACGTCTGTACATTATCAGGATTATTGAACTGATTTATCATGTTTATGGTCCCACTTGAGATGCAGAGCTGCTCTATCGTAAGTCAACGACGCTGATCACGATATTTTAGAGGAAATAAATGGTCCATTAATGATTTTATTTTCTTCATGCTATATACACAAGGGAAGTTGCAGAATGATCGCCATCAGAAGTGGTCCACATATCTGCAACAGTTTCACTTGAACATCAAGTACAAGAAGGGTAGCACCAATAATGTTGCAGACTGCCTCAGCCGACCACCGATCGTGGCGCTCACCACCGTGCTCAACTCTTGTGGGCACGAGACTTCTGATTGGCCGCTTCTCTATGAGAGTGACCCAGAATTCGGCCACACTTACAAGGCACTCTGGGGGGGCACGCAAGTTCCAAATTTTCACCTCCAAGATGCACTTTTATGTCACCTGGGACACCTTTGTGTTCCTTCAAGCGAGCGTGCCAAGATGATATGGGAAGCACACTATAGTCAATTCGCTGGGAATTTTGGGGTCGAGAAAATAGTAGCAATACTACAGAAGTATTTCTATTGGCCAAACCTTCGAAAGGATGTCGAGAAGCACATCAGATCCTGCACTGCTTGTGCCATTGCCAAACCGACCATCAAGAAGCAAGGCCTATATAATCCTCTACCTACCCCTAGTCAACCTTGGGAATCCATCTCCATGGATTACATGTCGGGCCTGCCTTCTACTAACTAGGGAAATGACTGTGTGTTCGTGGTTGTCGATAGATTCTCAAAGATGGCCATTATGGCGGCCTGCAAGAAGAATATCACAGCAGAAGCCACTGCTAAACTCTTCTTTGAACGAGTGTGGGTGCACTTTGGTATCCCACAGTCTATCATATCAGATCGGGATAGCAGGTTCCTCAGCACATTTTGGTCTAGCCTTTGGTCGATGTTGGATACCAAGCTCACCAAGTCCACAGCTTTCCATCCCCAAACAGATGGCCAGACAGAGGTCGTCAACAGAATGATTGTACACATTCTGCGCATGTACAATCCAAAGCATCCACGCACATGGGACGAGAGCCTCCCTTATGTACAACATAGTTATAATCGGGCTCTCCACAGTTCAATCGGCCATAGCCCCTTTCAGGTGGGCTTGGGATTCCAGCCACTATGTCCCATTACTTCAACCCATACAGTGCTCTCTTGAGTCGACACACATGAAACTCACAATTGAAGATCTCAAAACATTCAGGCTACTCTAAGTACACTTTGTCCTCAATGATCCCATTGAGAAACGTAGTTTTCACATCCATATGATGAATGCGCCAACCCATCTGCGCTGAGAGTGCAAGGATGGATCTTATGGAAGAGTACCTTGCAACAGGTTCAAAATAATCATCATAATCGACCCCCTCGATATGTGATAATCCTCGAGCCAAAAATCTGGCCTTGTATTTCTCCACACTCCCATCAACAGCATGCTTTACCTTGTAGATCCAACCACTGATTTATCGAACGGTCTTGGGACAATCTCCCATGCACAGTTCTTGACAATGGAGTCATACTCCTCCACCATTGCATCAACCCAAGTTGGTTAGTGCACTGCATCCTGAAAGGAAGATGGTTCAGTCACAATACATTTTCTCATAAGAGCCATGTATCCAGTAAACTTGTCTGGAGACTGTCTCTATCTGCGTTGTGAAGTAGGGGCTCCTACATTCTCTGCAACATCAAGTCTCAATCTATCAGCTTCCGTGGTGCACCTTCTGCCATTTTTGATGGATGGTTTTGCATGAGTGTTTTCCTCCACTCCATGATCCTCCGCATGTGGTTGCTCCACATCTTGAAGATCATCCTTGGGAACCAACAGTTCCTCCTCTACATGCAAGTCCATCTCCCTCTCAAGGGACAACCGCATGGGTTTCTCCTCATCAAATTTTATATCCTATCACACAACAATCATTCTGTTGTTTGGAAAATACACTTGATAGTTGTGGGGCATTTTAGTGTACCCCAAAAAAATCTCGATCTCAGCTATCGGTTCCAGCTTCTTCCTTGCATCTTTGGTCACATGCACATAAACATATGAGCCAAAAATCTTAAAGTGTGAAACATTAGGTTTCTTACCAGTGAAATCCTCTTCAGGTGTAGTCATGCCAAGTATCCTATGAGAACAAAAGTTCTGTACAAATACCGCAGTGTTGCATGCTTCCACCCATAGATGCATCGGTAGGCATTGACCTTGCAACATCGCTCTTGTTGCACCCACGATTTTCTATTCTTTCTTTCCGCGACACCATTCTGTTGTGCGTTATGACGCGTTATTATTTATCTTTGAATTCATTCTTTGCTACAGAAGTTATTGAATTCTTTATAGATGTATTCTCCACCATTATCACTCCTAAGAGCCTTCACTTTCTTCCCCGAATATTTCTCCACCAATGCCTTAAAATCAAGAAAATTTGAGATGTATGATCTTTCTTCCACATGAAGAAGATCCAACACTTACGAGAAATTCATCAACAAATATCACATAGTACTTATGTTTTTTTGTTGAAGCAACAAAGAATGGTTCACACATGTCTATGTGAAGTTTCTCAAGGATCCTCGAAGCTCGGTTCTCCTTCTCATGAAAGGTGGCCGTTACATATATTCTCATAGTACATCCCTTGCATGTTTCTGAATATGCAAGCGTACCCTTGGGAATACCAGTAGAAATTTTTTGCATGACTTTCTAGGCTCCATGGTGAAGATGGCCCAATCTCCTGTGCCATCATTTTCCCTCATCCTGGCTCACCACTTTTTCCGCCTTGCCCATCAATGATGTGCAACCATCTACATGTATATTGTAGAGATTCTTAACTCAAATCCCTATCTTCTTGGCTTTTCTTTTTGTTTTGTGTCGCAGGAAATATTTTCCTTCACTAAAAACAATATCATAGCCTCTATCCTCCAACATTCCAACTGAGACTAAATTTTTCTTCAAACTTGGTACATGCATTACATATTTTAATTGAAAGGGTTTACTTGACTGCCTTTGGAAGGTAATGGTACAAATCCTAGTAGCAATGTACCGCCTCTCATCACCCATTTCAATATGCATCTATAGATCCTTCTCCTCCAATCTATTGAAAATTTCCTTGTCTCCCATCATGTGAAATGAAGTGCCACTATCCAAATCCCACACAGATCCCAATTCACTTGATACCATGCATGCAATCAATGAGAAGTCAAGCTCAAATTGCGAGGCCAAAGCCTCACCAGTTGCAGATCCTCCAACCTTCTTGTTCTTCATCTTTTGTGGACAGTTAGTAGCATAATTCCCATGCTCGTGACAGTGAAAACACTTCACCTTGGACATATCCCGCTTCTTTCCATATTTTGACTTGGATTTGGAATGGAATTTCTTCCCCTTCCCCTTCTTCTCCTTGGCAATAAAAGCGCAATCTTCTTCATCTTCATTCTTATATGAAGATCCACCTCTGGTGTTCCATCTAAACTCTTCCTACACCAAATCCGACCACAGTCATTCCCAATCTCGCAACTTTTCCCTTTCATTGACAGATTCTTGATAATTGTGCCAACCCTTGGGAAGTCTTAGGATTTCCAAGCTCACAAAATCATCATCAACAACAGTTATGACAACACTCCCCAGTTCATCCAGACATTGTACAAACTTTATTAAATATTTTTGCATGGAGTCGCCCTTCTCCATCTTGATCTTCCTGAGTTATCTTTAAGAGCCAATTTCCTATGGTCGCTGCTACTCTGAAATAGATCCATAAAATCCTTACACATTGCATATGGTGTGGCTTTCCCATAGAGGCTTGAGACAATGTGGTCTCGTACTCCCTCCAATAGGATCCTCCTCACCTTTTCCAATTTCTTTTTCCATGCATCAAGATTTGTAGCATCTGCCACAACGAGTTTTGGAATACCGTTGTTAATGAATTCTTTCAAGCCATTGTCTTTGAGTACTACCTCCATCCTTTCATTCCAAGAAATATATTTTTATCTGCCCTCGAGTGCATACTCCAACCTCAAGCCATTGAAATCCATTTCGATCTTGAATTAGTTGTAGCAACAAGAAAGTCTTTCTGCAAATTCGAATTCTATCCAGTCACAAACTCAACTCCTCCTTCACAGTTGTGATTTCCTGTGCTTTGATACCATGTAGAAACTACACAAAAAGCATGTATATCATGGATTCAATCCGATATAAAAATGTACTAAAGTTAAATATTGAATCGCTTCTACAAATCAATTGCAGAATTAAAAACACAATCACCAATAACATGAAGCAAATAAGAATCAATCAAGACACAACACAGATAATTTCCCGGGGAAAGATTACTGCTAAAAAACCCACTATATTCTATTTTATATTCAACATGGAACCATGAAACAATTACATACAAATCTTCTCACAAGAACCCTCCCGTACTCAGCTAATTGTCTCACACTGTCACACATAAAACTGACCAATACTCAGCCAATTTATTGCCTCCAGACAGCCTACCATGCTTGCGCAATCCTTAATGAATGCACTCCCTATTATTTAGGAATTTTGACCTTCCTTGACTGCACAAGTATCATGGGAACTCCAATGGGTGTTTGGTTGCATGGGTGCAACCCAATAATCCTACAACTGATAGTCAAATTCCCTTTCACCTAGATCTCAACTGGGTATCCACTAGAACTGACATGCATGCAGCTAATAATAGTAAATCCTCAGTTGCATGTGAGATCAATGATTGTGAATTAAATAATATTTATTTCACTTGATCTCTCACTAGTGTATCTAACAGTTACAACTAGCGCAACTGAGTTTAAATCACTTAACTGAGTTAAACTGATTACAACCTGCATTAAATAATGCACCACTGCACTTCGAACTCTATTACAAAGAGAATTACTCCATATGCCTCACCAACTACCCCTAACTCAAAATTCAAGAGTTAACTGAGTTTATCACACTCAGTTAACTATTACACATTATTTTGAGACTATATTACATTTTATTTTCCATCTTAATTAAGGGATAACTAAAATATACATGCACCAAATTTGGCCCATTGGTCCCACCCTAGTGTAGGTGCTGCATGGACCTCCTGATCCCACACTACCCGTGGGTGCTGAAATTTTCTTGTTGAATCTCAACAATAGTAACACTTCATCACGTGTTTACCCTGGTAGGTTGGTAACTTGGGTAAATGTGGGAGGGTGATGTTACAAAGTTGTACCACAACATGGTTCACCCCTTACACTGAATTGGAATGTGGTTGTCATGCATGCATGTCGGTTGCATTGTGTTCATTATACTTGTGGTCTATGTGCTTGTTATGTATGCATGGTGGTGGTCATTATTATCATTGTGTTTTCATGTAGAGGTTGATGATGTTGTTATTGGAATGTTTTATCATGAAGGCATGTCGATTGTATATGTATATGTTATGCATGTCAGTGTCTATATGTTTGTGATGCATGCATTGATATGGTCATGGTTTTCGTGCATGAGGTCATGGTATGAAGTTGGTATTTTCATGCATGGTAACTGGGTAATGATTGAGATGATGTTGATATATTGTTATGATTATACATGTATCATGTTAATCTGGTTGATATTGCAAACAAGATATCCCCCCCTAAACTCTACCGATGTATGATTCCTATGTTTATATTTTGGTTTAGCTGACATGGTATATTTGTAGGAATAAGATCAAAGATGACTAGAAATATGGTAGAATACAGTTCATGATATTCTCCCTATATATTCGATGAGAAGCATGGTGATAAGTACTCTCCTAATATAGTAGACACTTTGAGAAGTTTGAAGGCAGAAATAATAAGTTTCAAGGCAAATAATGACATGATCATTCATGAACAACATAAACAAGAAAACTTTAATGCAATCATCCTTCATAATTTTTCATATTTGCAGAGGCAGGGACCAATTATGATCAATCATGGACAGGAGGACAAGATTAATGTGGCATATGGCAGTCGGTCTCACGGTGGGAGCAAGTCATATAGGGATGGAACGATTCAAGATGGAAAGTTCATGTATACACCGGATAGGAGAGGTGATGGATACATGTTCTATTATAGTTATGGTTCTGACAGGTATCATGGTCATCATCGTTATCATCATTACAAGAGGAATGACAAGGGATATTTTCCAGATGATTTCAAGAAAGCCAAGCTGCTTAAATTTGATGGATATTTGAAGAACCCAGAAGATGTAGATGCATGGTTGCATGGGATGAAGAAGGTCGTTGAGCTGCAATATTACATAGGGAACATGAAGTCCAAAATAGCTATCTTCGGCCTGAATGGGAAAGTAGACATTTGGTGGGAAGATGTGAAGCACATCAAAGATATCAAGACAAAGGAGTTTAGTTGACATGAATTCAAGGACTTTTTAGGAATAAATACTTGTCAGAAAGGTACTACGAAAGTAAGGCCAAGGAATTCTATGAGCTAAATATATAATCGATGACATATGAGGAGTATACGACCAAGTTCCTGGAATTTTTGAGGTATGTACCATATATTAAGGATGAGAAGACAAAGGTTCAAATATAAATTAGTGGATTTCCATTAGAATTTAAGGATCAAATTGAGTCTGATGAACCTCAGACATTAGAGGAAGTAATTGGGAAGTTGCAATATTGTTATGAGAAGTCTAAGCATAAGTTAGAACCTAAGAAGGTTTGGAAAAGTAATGAAAATACTAAGAGAAAGTGGCATACAAAGTGAGAAATACCTCATGATGCAAGTAACGAGGAGAATACTACACCATACAAGGAATTCAACAGAGTTGACAGAGGACAAGGATTTTAGTTTGAGGAGTAGCACAAGGGTGATGGAAAGAAGCCTTTGCAATGTTGGACTTGCAACAAGGATCATTACAAGAGATATTTTCCACAACATAAGGTTGGCATACCTCAAATTTATAGTGCTCAGGAGGTGCATATAGTTGGGGATGTTGGACATAATATTCCTCGAATTTATGCAACATTGGATTATAGGAAGCCTTATCATCAAGCATCTATTATCGATATCGAAGGCAAGCTTTGTAATCAAGTTGTTTCTATTTTAATTAACCCTATATCTAACTATAGTTATATCAGTCTTGGACTAATGGATAAGTGTTTCTTGAATAAAGAAGTGCATGTAGATTCTTAGTTGTGTAGTTGGATATATGTATTAAGAAAAGAGTTCGTCGTTGGGTAAGATATTGTGCAGTTTATTTTAATGGTATGTCTACATCAACACATATAAATGTAATTTCGTTGGGATCATATAGTATGATATTGGGTATGGATTTGTTGTAAATTCACAGGAATAAATTGATTTCTATGATAAGGATATTTATTTCTTGGATGATGATGGAGAAAGAAGAATACTGCAAGGTAATAATAATCCTATGACAATGAGAATGGTTACAGGTATGTAGGAAAAACACAGTAGCAAGAAATGATGGGTATTGTTTGCAGTTCATATTTCCAGTGATAAAGGTAAGGATGTTGAGGATGAAGAATTCTTGAAGAGTTATATGGTTTTGCAGAAGTTTCAGGGTTTATTTCTAGTAAATATCTCAAAGTTACCGCCTCATAGGGAAGTGGATTTTTTGATTGAGTTGATTCAATCAAAGGCACCACATAGGATGAGAACTCTAGAATTAGTGGAACTGAATTTGCATTTGAAGGAAATGCTTGAAAAGGGATACATTAAGCCAAGTGTGTCACCTTAGGGTGCACCAATATTATTTGTGAAGAAGAAGGATGGTACTCTCAGGTTGTGTATTGATTGCAAGTAGTTTAACAAGGTGGTGATTAAGAATAGGTACCGTTTACCACTGATTGATTACTTGTTTTATTAGTTGAAGGGAGCAGTCATGTTCTCAAAGATCTACTTGAGTTTAGGATATCATCAGGTACACATCAAATAAGAGGACATCTAAAATACTGCCTCTTGGACCAGATATGGGAATTAATAAAGCCGATTCTGATTCCAATGTGGAAATGACAGGTTATTTCTATGGATTTCATCACAGGTTTGTTGAGGACATCTAGGCAACATGATTATATTATGGTTGTGATTGACAGGTTGAAAAAGGTAGCACACTTCATTCTCGTGAAATCCACATATTCAATTAGTAATGTAGAAAAGGTATTAATTGGAGATATAGTGAGGTTGCATGGTGTTCCGAAGAATATTGTGCCAGACTGGGATGCTAAGTTCACTTCGAGGTTTTGGAAGGATTTATTGCAAGTTTGGGTACATAGTTGGACTTTAGCAAAAATTATCATCCACACACAGATGGAAAAACATAAAGGGTCAACAGGATTTTTGAGGACATGTTGATGATGTATGTGATGCATAATTAGTGGCGGAAGTCGGAAGAGTATCTTCCACTAGTTGAGTTTTCTTTAAAAAATGGGTGTCAGGAGTCACTGAGATGAGTCTGTTTGAGGCACTCTTTCGGTGGAGTTGTAATACTCCCATCAGTTGGAGTGATCTCGTGTACAGGGTGATGATAGGATAGCAGATGTTAGCATAGATGGAATAGGAAATGCAGGTTATTAAGAAGAATCTGAAGGAAGAACAAGATAGACAAAAGAGTTATGCGAACCAATATAAGACATTTAAGGAGTTTTAGGTTGGGGAGCATGTGTACTTGTGCATCAAGCCCAAGAAGAGCTCCTTGAGGATTGGATCATGTGCAAAGATGACAACTTGGTATTGTGTACCTTTCGAGATACTTGAGAGGATTGGACCAGTGTCCTACAGACTTGCACTGCCTCCGACAATGAAATTCCATGATGTTTTCCATGTTTCATTACTTAAAATATATATAAAGGTTGTTGATCATGTTATTGATTGAAATGTATTGCAGGTGGAACCAGAAGGATAATTCTATCTGAAACCTTAGTGTATTTTGTAGAGAAATATGCTCATGCTCCGGAACCGAGCAATTGAGCGGGTTAAAGTGCAGTGGAAGCACTTTGGTACTGATGAAGCTACATGGGAGATGGATGATCAGATGCGGGCTATGTATCCTTCATTTTTTTATGGTTGAGGAAAAGAAATTTTGGGTCACGGGGGATTCATTCAGTGAACCTCTGACATATCATGTGAGTTCATGGCATACTAAAAAATTCCCTTAATTTGACTACATATTGGAAAATACCTCTAAAAATCACATGATTTAACCCCCTACCAATACGAACTGAATAAAACTTTCCAATTTAAAAAACCCCTAATTTAACTAGATATTGTAGGCATCAATTATTTCACTAAAAAATTTTTATACCCCTTTATATTTTTTCATTAACTTTGAGAATCATTTTTTATACTTGCAAATATAAAAACCATTTACCCCCTATTATATACTCATAATATTATGCCATTTTTTCCTCAATATATATCCCTAATATGAATGCATGTAGTATGATATTTCTCCCCTAATGAAGCCCCCACGTTTTGCGTATATGCATATATGTATATCGATGTAAATACCGCAATGATCTATGCCATAAAGCTCCAATAAGAAATATGGGTATCATGTTGTTATGTTTGTCATGTTGGTTGATTTTCAGCAAGTTGTTCATTGTAAAAACTGCATCAAGCTAAGTTATAAAGCTCCATGGGTAGTATGTTTTGGTTTTCAACATTTTTGCGGGTTGTAGGTGTCACTGAACACCGAGGACGATGTTCCCCTAAGGGGGAGGGGTCGTAACAACCACAAGTTAAAAATCAATGTAATAAAGTTTATAAAGGAAAAATAATAATCAAGGTCATGGGACATGTATTCCAAGTTGAATGTTAGGAAAAAACATAGTGATGGGGAATCACTTGTAATTAATTAATGGCTATGGAAATTGGAAAAGGAAATGGAAAAGTATTTGGAAAGGAAAAGTGGCATTAATTGGAATTTTATTTATGAAAATAATAGAAAATAGGAGAAAATGAAGGTGAAAGGTCACAGGTTGCATGAGAGGAGGAAAATGAAGGAAAAATAATGGAAAATGAAGAAAATAGAGGCCTCATTGATAAAAAGGCTTCTGAGGATTAGTTCATGCCTTTTTTTAGTTCAACTTTTGTTAGTTTTAGCTTGGAGATCCATCTCTATTCTATTCTCTCTCATACTCTTTTATAATTATATTTTTCTTGGATCACTCTTGGAGGAGCATGGATTAATTTTGATTTGGAGAAAGAAGGTAAATGAAAATTAGGAAAGCATAAGTGGATAGCGGAATCAACAACTACAACGAATTTGATTTGCAGGTATTGAGTTGCATGTATAATTTCCTTACTATTTTGGAATGCATGACATACGAATGTGTTTTTTTAGTTATGATATGTCATTGGCATGGAGGATTTCCTGGATTGACAATGGTTTTTCCTAGCCTTTCCATTACCTAGATAGTCATGGTGTTGTGGGTTTTTCCTTTTATTTTTTAATTGGTGCTCACGTTCCTTATGGATGTGGGTTGAGTTACTAGTTCCTGGAGCCTTGGTTGGACAAATTCTCTAGAAGCCCTGTAACAACTTGGGTTGAGATACTAGTCCCAAAAGCCTTAGTTGGACAAACTCTGTCGAGCCCAGTGAAAATTGTGGGTTGAGTTACTAGTCCTAGAAGCTGGGTTGGAAAAAATGCTTTAGAGCTCCTGACAACTTGGATGGAGACCAATATGGTGATGGTTAGTGGTGTCCGACTATGAGTTGGAATCACTAGTTGAGGGTTGAGGTGGTTTTGCCTCTGGAAGCCCTAGTTTTATTTTCATGGTTTATTCCATGAGATCCCACATTCATTCTTGGAATATGGCACGAGGGTGATTGGATGAAAGAGAGATTTGGTTCAGCCCAATCTATGGTCGGGTGGTACGTGGAAGTCCCTGACTTAGTTGGCTTTTGCATATGTTAATTAGAGTTATTTTCCTCTTGTATTTTATAGTTAAATGAACTTGTTATTATGTGGCTTTAATGGTTGTTCGATCATTGATATTTATTTGGTTATATGCTAGTTATAAGCATGGTTTATGACAGATTTGAGTTATGGATCTCATCATGTTTTGGTTATTAAATAAAATGTCAGTTAATGAATGACCTAATAGATGATATTGCAGCTATTATGAGAGGGCATCAAATCTTCTTGATGATTCTTAGATAAGTATGAGTTCCCTATGTTCAAATGTGTATTTATGACCTATACATTTCATGTTCATGAAGTGTTTGACGAAATTTCTGACATGGTTAGTCTTGGTTAGGTCAAGTTCTTGTCTACGAATTATGTAGAAGGATTTTCATTTGTGTGATTCATGGTTTTGGAAAGTTTCATTAAGCTTTGGGCATAGGTCTGGATCCTAGCCTCAAAATGTGGCTTAAATACTGTGGTCGCAAGTACATAACTAGGTGAAAAAGACCATAGTCTCTCCCTTGTAGGAATCATGCATGTGATTGGAGGGTTACAATCAAATTATAACAATGTTGTGCTAGTGTTGTGGAGATCAAGAGGTTTATCTCAGAGTCTTGGTTACCTGTAAGGGTGGTTTAGCCCTTGGGGGTATTGTTGCACTTGAGGCAAGTCATTAAGGTTTTTTTCTTGTCGATTCCACTTCCTTAAGGTGATCAATGAGGTTGAATCATATCATAGTATCTCTTGGTCACATATTTACCCTGACAGGTCAGTAACTTGGTAAATTTGGGAGGATGGTGTTACAAATACCATAGAAATTTTTTTAACATATCTGTAGGATTTTAGCTAGTTTTTGTATTTTCTAGCTTCAACTGTCCATCTTGCAACACAGGCCATATGAAATGGTACCTATGTTGTATGTGTTTAGTCTTGGAATGAAATTATAAGTTCTTTGCAAGATGAATCACACTCTAGCTATGACTGTATAACCTGCCCATCTCCTCCTTCTTTCCCAATTCATCCATAAACATTTGTAACCAAATCATTTCTTTAATAGCCTTTATAGCAGCTGTTAGGTCTCTGTAATAAGCAATATTGGCAAAAGTCCGATCACAGAGTTAACATCATTTCAACCAACTTTGGGATTCTAGGATCTAGCCCTCCTGAATCCGGAGAGGGATCTATCCAATAGGTACAAAGATGGATATTGTCTTTGAAGTTTAGAATAATGATATTAGGCTAGTTATGAAGGCCAAGGATTTTTTTTTGGATGGTTGAGCATGAAATGTTACTTGAGGGGAAAGTCCTAAGTGCAAAAGTTTCAAAAGTGAGAAGTTGCAAGCGGATAGAACATCTAAGCTAAACAGATAGATATAACGCTGGTTTTTAGTCCATTGGGCTATGGAGTCATATCTGGGCTTTAATTGAGCAACAACATCAAGTGTGATCCAAGGGGCAAGTCATCTATACCACAAGATTATTGATATTAAAATGATGGAATGGAAACATTAAAGTGTTGGAGGGGTGGAAACTGATAATAATTTCTCAGAGGATTTATAGACAGTCCAAAACAAGAAAAGCCTTTTAAGTAACTGTTTAAAACCAACCAAGTGCAGGGCTAACCATTGACTCCTTGGGCAAGCCTGTATTCAAGCAGCTTAATTGACAAACAATCCAGTAATCCACATAATTACCTTCAGAAAGTATGAAAACACATAAGAAAAATAGAGTGTAACTTAAGATCAGATAAAGTACTTTTAAACCTAGTCTGCTTTTAGTCAACACCAAGGGAAACTTTCAGAATCTGCCTTTGGAGAAAAGAATCTAGGAATCAGGGCAAACCATATCTTCTCTAGTCTAACTTTAATAGCAAATAATGGAAATCACATTTAAGAACAATGTTTATGTAAACATAAGGACGAGGGAACGCCAAAATTCCTAACTGTTTAAACAGTATTGAATCATTCTTAAATAAACAAGTTTGAGGAAAACATCAAGATAAAGATTTCTCAGCCAGAGAAGGTTACTGATGTACAGTAGATCCTAACTCTGTTCAAACTGTTCTTTACAGAGGAATATGAACAATATGGCATACATAGAAGGAAAACAATTTAACAAAGAAAGGAGCATTTCACCGGTGATATAGACCAGGATCCCAAGAAACAACTTTTATATTGATGTCAAACCAGTTACAATCTTTAGGTCCAATGTTTCAGTTCAGCAATCATCTTCACTATTCAACTTAACTACTCTAGCACAAGCAGAGCTCCAAGGGCCAGTGAACACTATTTACAATCAGGAGTTTAGGCTCAAATGTATTTCAAAGCTCTGTAAGCGACTCAACCAACAACTTCTCATCCTCTACTGAGGTATTTATAGAAGAATGAGGAGGTGAAATCTAACAAAAGATCTCTCGAAGCAATTAATACAGATTCAAGACTTCTTGGCCTTTTGAGGGGCTCGATGAAGAAGTTTACAAGTGGTTCTCTATATTAACTGTTTTACATTTACGAATTAAGCTTGGTGGGAGCTTTATTTGACTTTGAGGCTTTGTGTAATGTTTGGAGTAACTCTGCAGATATTTTTGCATTTATTTCCTGGCAGAAATAACTCCTTGGCTGTGCTGGAGGCAAAATATCTATCTCTGCAATAAGTTCAGCTTCTGTTCGAACGCTTTGAGGCAACAGGTGGCTTTTATGGTAGCTGAGGAATCAATACGCCTCAAGTATGGCGGTGGAGGTCCTTTCTGTCTGATAAACACTTTAGGTTTTCTTTAAATCGTGTTTTTAAATTGGGGATTAGGCTTTTGATAATTGTCTTAGCCGTAATCCCCGTAAAAACTGTCTTCAATCTTCATCTGCTGTGTTTTGTCTTTAAAACTGATACTCTTTAACTGTTCTTTTGAATAAAATAGCGTCTTGTCGATCTGCAGGGCCGCACTGGGCTTTTAAAGGCATCAATGCCCATGAAGCATTGAGAAAACAATGGAGCGAAACCCCGCAGATGGTTCTCTTTAACAGCTCAGAGGCGCAGGAAACGTCTTTCCCGGCCCTCTGCTCTCTTTCATTATACAAATGGAAAACCATTAAAACACCTGCAAAACACAAAAATGATTAAGAAATCCTGCGTTTTACGTTTAAACTGCTTAGGAGGCGGGGAAGGAGCGTAACAGTTGGATCATGGAGCGGGGGTGCAGATTGACGGCGGAAATGCAACGGCGGGATGTAATGGGAAAAACCTTTGTAAACCAAAAAATATATCATTTTTGACTTTACAAAGGAAAAAAGCGTTTTTGTATGAAAGGCGGGGGTATCATATGGTGGGGCTGGCGGGACTGATCGCAAATCGCAAAAATGGAAAACGCGATGGCGGATTATGTGACGGAGAGAAAATGCGATATTGCGGTTATGCGATATTGCGATGTGCGGAAACTACGATGGATCGCAGCGCAAATATTTGCGATGGCGCAAAATCGCAAAAGTGGAAAACGCGATGGCGGATTATGTGACGGAGACTGATCGCAAATCGCAAAAATGGAAAACGCGATGGGCATTTTAAATGAAAACTGAAATTTGCGGTTTGCGATCTGCGCTGGATTGCATTTCAAAAACTTGTGATGAGCGCTCCTAGAGTTAGCGCTTGGTTTTTTATGCATTTTTCATGGTTTTTCAATGGAAATGGGGGTTATGGCAAAGCTAAAGAGTGAGTCTTTTAACTTTGTAAAAGTGTTTTTTCATGAGGGAAAGAGAAGAAATCATGAAAACAAAGGGGATTTTATGGAGGAAAAAGGGGAGCAGATGAAGGTTAGTTTTGAGTGGGAGAAGGGCAAAAATGATGGTTCTTCAGCAGTCTTTTCTTATGAAATTAGCAGAATTTCAGAGCATGAAATGGAAATAGTAAATGAAGATTTCGGACAGAGGCATGAGGCCTTCAAGGAGTCTTCAAGAGCCAACAATTTTTAGTGATAAAATTTGTTCCTTGGAGGCTAAAAAAGGTCTTAGCCACCTTTTGGTATAACAAAATATTATAGGTGGCTAACAGCAGCAACATACTCTACTTCCGTTGTTGAAATTGGAATAATGTTTTGCAATTTTGAAATTCAATTAACAATTTTTCCACTTATAGTGGACACATACCTTGTGGTGCTCCTCCTGATATCTCTATCACCTGCCATCTCTACATCAATGTATCCCTATAGATCAATTTTTGAACCACCAAAGAATAATGCTTGATTTGTGGTGCCTCTCAAATACTTGAGTATCCAATTCATTTCCATCCAATGCTCTTTTCTTGAATTGTTCATATACCTGCTTACAACTCCCACTACATGTGAAATATCGGGCCTTATGCAGACCATTACATACATTAAGATTCCAACTGTTGATGCATATGGAAATTTACACATATAATCCATCTATTCCTTAGTATTCAGACAAATCTCCTTACTTAGTTTGAAATGGATAACCAAAGGTGTACTAAATGGTTTTGAATTCTGCATATTAAATCTTTCCAACACCTTTTCCATGTACTCACTCTAAGACAATGTTAATTTTCGATTTTTCTTGTCTCTAGTTATTCTCATACCAAGGATTTATTTTGCAACACCCAAATCCTTCATTGCAATTTATTTTTCCAATTTTCCTTTGAGCACATTTGTTTCCTGCATGTTAGACCCCATAACAAGCATGTCGTCTACATACAATAGAAGTATAATATAGTTTCCATCATTTTACTTTTTAAGATAAATGCAATGGTCAGAGTGACATCTAGTATAACCTCATTGTTACACAATATTTTGTCACCGTCCCTTCAATCCCCATCCCGTACATTGGAGGACCATTTCAGTGACTTCTGTGTATTTTCATACCTTGCCATAAGTTTCACTGCATCCCTTGGCATGTCAGGAAAATTTCCTCTGTTGATCATTCCTCAAGCAAAATCTCCAAAATATTTGATTTTGGGCCAGTGCTGGTAGGCATTTATGGACTCACGGCCATAGAGAAATTAACACTGGGCCCCACGCCCATTGTCACTCTGTCTTAGTGGGGCACCCACACCGAGCTGTTTTTGGAAAGTTTTTTAAATAGAAATGAAGTTTCCATGCCTAACTACTTCGTGAGTGGAGTCATCATGGTTTGTTCGACTGAATAACGTTGAAGTCCTCCCTTTGGCTTCTTGTTTCCTACAATTGTGAAACTCCCAAAAGGGATAAGACTTCTCTTCCACCTAATGAGGGATCCTAGACTGCCTCCTCCTCTCCTATAAATACTTCCTTCTCAGATTTTTTCAGCTAGTTGAATAGTCCTTACTATAGCTGGTGTGTAGAAGAAGGCAGAGAGGAATCCATTTTTGAGAGAGAGTTTAGGCCCATTGCCTCACCAAGTCCGATCCCCGAAAAATTCTTGAGATGCACCTGACTGAACTCATCGAAGGAGGCTGCAATTTCAAGGCATTAAGGTTGTAAACTTCTTTTCTCTATCATTAATACATGACTGGTTATTTGGTTCCAATTTTTTGTTTAATCATATGCAAAATGTTTGATTCTCCTTGACCAATAGAATAGCTATAAATGAAAGTATGTTTTTGTATGCTGTCACTGTTCACTTGATCTTTGTGCATGTACACTGAAATTATCACTGAAGGACTGCAACGTGTGAAGACAAATATTAGAGGATCGCTACTACAAGCCACGACAAGAGCGTTGGACCAAGGTAGGTTATCTATCCCAACTCATTTTTCATTTATAAGCTAGGATTTTGAAAGTCCAGCATGTTCCCTTGTTGCTAGACCCACCCTAAGGCTAGAGGGATCGCCTTTGTCCGTAGAGGGGATTTTCCTGCTCAACAAATTGGCGAACATAAATTGTGCATTCGTCTTACCATCAGCTGTGAGTGTAGGCATTGCTTCGGCCCATTTAGTGAACTAGTCTATGACTACGATAATATAAACATGCTCCTCAGCTGAGTGAGGGTTACACGTCATAAAATCAATTCACAACTTCACAAAGGGACCAACGGTAATGTCATGATGGAGGTGTGTGGGTGGCGCACACATCTTGCGTTGGTAAATCTAGGAATCATGACACTTACAGACAACAACAATGCAATCTTTAAAAATGTTAGGCCAGAAATATCCAGCACAAAGAATTTTTTGTGCAGTAGCATATCTAGACAGGTGACTGCTCAGGCTCCATCTACTATGTCTTGTTGGAAGTACTTCAGAGCTATCCATCACAACGTAAGGCTTTGTTATCTTCCATCAGCAGAATTGATCCCTTCGATTCTAGCCTTATCACTTTCAATTTGGAAAATTTCGTCCCACATCTCCCTCACCAGCTTGCCCTGATTATCCAAGTTGGGATTAATGGAAATAATATCCATCGAGCGATCGTGGATGAGGGTGCATCTACTTGCATCATGTCTTCTGCTTTTAGGAAAGATCTTGGTTCTCCAGCCCTCAATCAATATCCAAATGATTTAGAAGATTTTGACGAAAGGGAATCTCGCCCTCTTGGTGTTCTCGCTAGTTTACTTATTACGTTAGAAGGGAAAATGGTTAACGTTGAGGTTGAAGTAATTGAAGCCAAACTCAATTATAATCTTCTCCTCAGTCGCAGTTGGACTCACACCATGCTATGCGTTCCGTCCACTTTCTTTCATGTACTTCTATTTCCGCACAAAGGAAATATTATCACTATTGATTAGTTGTCCTTTTTCACTTCCACGTATTCCAAGAGAAATTTTTTATATGTAGATCGTATTCCTATGCCTTATGAGAGAATAGGACTGGGTCTTTTCAAAAATCCCGCCCTCATGGGTCTTTTTTCTCTTCCTCCGCCCAACACTGCTCAGGTCAACATGATCTCCAGGTCTTCTAATCCATGGATAACAGGTTCATTCGTTTGGTGATGCAATGTCGTTAAGACCAATAGAAATTGATTATTATGAACTTATTTCGACTTCCGCTTCCCCTCCCTTTGATCATACTCCTTTGAGTGTGTCTCTTGACGTGTATTCTCAATCCCCTTGGCTCGGTGCTTCGGATTCGCCCGATCCCTTGAATGAGATATTTCCCACTGATGAGGCCATCGTGGAAACCATGTCTCTTGAGGATCCTCCTTGGGATGATAGTCATCGTCGTTCCTCCTTTATGCATAGCCTTGGGACCATGTCTACTTGTCTTGAGAATTTCGCTTCCCAAGATCCTTCCCATCCGCTTCAAACGCCCATCTTGACACATGAAGTTTTTGAGGAAGGTAACTTTGGAAACATTACGCAAACGATGCCTATTGACATCTCCATTAAACCAGGGGTTTTTGAGAACATCCATATTGGGGTGACCTGTTCTCCTGATGAGATTGAGGTCTATACTAGTCTCTTCCGAGTTTCAAGATGTTTTCGCTTGGTCCTACGAAGAAATGCCCGACATCGATCCAAGTATAGTTGTGCATGAGATCCCTATTTATCCTGACGCGAAGCCTATTCGCCAACGTCTTCGTCCCATGCACCCTAGAAAGGCAACCGCCATCAAGGGAGATGTTGAAAAACATCTTAAAGATGGCTTCATTTATTTGATTCCCTTGACAGAATGGGTTTCTAATATCATTCATGTGGATAAAAAGTAAGGTACTATTCGTGTCTGTGTATATTACCATGATATTAACCATGCTTGTCCTAAGGATAATTATCCCACTCCTTTTATTGACTAGATCATTGACGAATGTGATGGGAGTGAGATATTTTCCCTAATGGACTGGTTTTTTGGTTACAACTAGATCACACAAGACCGCCTTTATCTGTCCTTGGGGTACCTTCGCATACAAGAAGCTCCCTTTTGGCCTTAAGAATGTGTTGAAGTCCTGAAAATCGGGTCTACAACAAGGGGGATACCCACCCGGTCCAGACCTTGGTTGGCAGCTCCTTTTCCGTTTGGTATAGTGGGTCCGACTGGGGATAATGGGACCAGTTTCCCAATATGTGTATGTGTGTGTTAAGAATTGATATTTCCTTTCTAAAAGTTCCTAAGTGAAATGATTTTATTCTAATTCTAATCTATAACATGCAATTGTATTCTAATTAAACAAAAATAATCTAATTCTAAACTTAACCCGGGATGTAATCTTTTCGTTATGTGATCTAAAATGATTTCAAATAACAATTGGTAATAAAGATCATTCAACTGTTACAAGAAAAGAATTCAATAAATATGAACCACTTCATATAAAAAGTTAGACGAAATAGTTTTGAAAAACATATCACATAATAAGCTACTCATATATTAAGCATAAATAAATAGCTATCACCTTACAAAAGTGTCAAATGATAACTCAAGCATTCAAACATCAATATATAAATAACTGAACATAAATATCACTTTAACACAAAGGCAAAAATAGTTAAGAGATAAAAGTACCATTTATAACTAGTTCTACTCATGAGCTTCAAGTAATAATGACTTATCTCTTCTTAATCCAACATCCACTAAGAGTACAAAAGTGCAACATCAGTAGTAGATATTAAACGCAGATATCAATAAATCATGTTCCATTCATTCATCAAAACCTCCTCAGAGGGTGTAAAAGTGCATGTTCTGAGGACAAGTTTTTGACAAATTTCAGGACCCTTCTCTAAATGCATGAGAAGGGTTTAAATACTACTAACTAAATCTAAAAATAATTTATTACAAAAATATAGGATACAGTTTAAATGACCGTCCTCTTTTTAGGCAAAAATAAAGCAAAACTAATACTAAATCTAAAATTAAAACTTAACAACTAACTACTTGTGAATTTGTTCTTTGAAATTGCAAGTATTCAACATTTATTTGAGAAGAGTAGGCTGGCCGACTTCAGATTTCAACTGTCCTGTGAAAATGGAATTGGCAAGAGCTGGTGCTATCTTCTCGGCAGAATTGATGATACATTTGAGAGTCATGTATTGGCTGTGTGGTTTTACTAAACATGCCCAGTAAGAATCCCAATTTAACTTTGTTAATATTTTAATCTATTTTGCCTTTTCTTGAGCCTTATGTCTCTAGTCTGTTTGTAGTTGCTGTGCTTTTGGTAGGTATCCAGGAGTAGTTTCAGAGATCAGATTTGCCTCATGCAAATTTTCATTTATGCAATCAATAATGTTGCTGGCTGTTGTGGCTGCTTCTTCTACCGATTTCTCTGTTTGCCTGATTTGTGCATCCCATTTATTAAAAAGTATTTCTTTGTGATTTTCATTGATTATAGGTGCACCTGATCTTTTCCCCTCCTCTGTCTCTTGCCAAGCCAAATAGTCAATAAATCTTTTATCAGTTAAATCATAATCATGTCGTAAGTATACGACATGATTAGTTATTTTATCACTTTATTCACAATAAGAGTTCCATTGTAATATTCTTTGGCATAATATTTCCTGTTGCTGCAGTAGTTGGTCATTTAAAGAAATAGACTCTGTGATAAATTTTGTAATCTTGGGATCATCTTTGTGCATCTCTTGCACATCCTGTAACTGTTTCTCTTTTTCAACCAAGCTATTCTGATATCCTATCTGCATTTATTGGAAGTCTTGCTGTAATTTTTCAAGTTGTTTCTGTGCTTCATTGTTGGCATTGGCTTGTTGCAGTTGTTGTTGCAGAACCTGTACTTGATCTTATTTTTCATTCAATAATTGTCATACCTCAGATGATTTATCAATGGCTGCAGAGACATATGCTCCTGTGATCTGAGATAATTTGGTAAGATTTTCAGTTGGATCAGTAGTAGGATCTTGCCATAAGACATCTAATTGTTCTGCATCATGAGAGAACACATTTTCCAATTTTCTTTTCTTTCTCTGTCTTCTTACCACTGCCTTGTGTTGTGGACTATAGAATACATCAAGAGGAGGAATTTCCTCTATTTTAAGCATGAGTTCAGAAGATGGGGTAATGGGAATATGTTCTGTTTCCGAGACATTGCTAGTTATTCCTGTGACTATATTTTTTGTTGTCTGTATATTACTCACTGGTGTCTGTGTGTTTTGTCCTTCAATATTAATCAAATCATTGAATGTCTCCCATTCCTTGTCTAACTCATTTCTGACTGATGGTTGCTGTATAATGAGAGGGGAAAGATTTAGTTGTGGAGAGGTTGAAACCTGTTGCTGTGAAAGTTCCTTTGACTGGGCAGTATCCCTTATTGACCCTTCACTTTTATCATGATGATTATTAGACCTCTTAGAATGTTCAGAGGTTTCTTTTCTGGACTTTGACTTAGAATTATCTGTACATGAACTTCCACTGAGACTGATACTAGGAGTTGGTTCCCTTACGGGTTCCAAGCGTAATTTATCCAAATGGATAGTAGTCAACCTCCTTTCTCTGTATATTTTGAATTCTTGAAATTCTGCTGGAGGAAACCGTATTTGAGCCAAATTTAAAACCTCTCTAAGTGTGATTTTTTCTTAGAACATGTCATCAAAAAGATCATCTTGTTTAGAAAATACTCTTATCTTGACAGCAGTAGTGAAATTTTTAACAATATCATAGGGGTCAAACGATCTTCTTGGAAACTTGAACAAATGTAAACATGTAATGTTGTTTACTTCTTTAAATGCATGACCAACATCAAATAATGAAAAGGCCCCATAGGCCATAGGAAATTTTGGCCAGATAGCCTTCTTTTTATCCTTCAAATCTTTAGTCAAACCTCCTTCTCTGCAGATTTGATAAGCAATTTCTCGCGCCATGAGTTTGTTAGGGACATAAAAAGGTAAAACATGGGGGGAAGCAAAACTTCCAAATACCCTAACATATGTAAACAATTCTTCTCCAAACCATCTCGCAACATGAATTATGTCTACCTCTGCTTCAGGAGAAAACCTTGGAGCGTCTTTATCATACAACATTCGTGTTTATCTTTCTTCAGTGGTTCGTCTCTCCTTGACCAATCCTTGGTGCGTTCTGCCAAGTTTTCATTTTCTTTGGCAAACTTCTCCATGAAATATTTATTATAAGTTGCCTGTGGCTCCAGTAAATGATACATGAGTCTCAAATATTGTGGAGTAAATGAGCCAATGAGCTCTTGACCCTGAGTCTTAAACTGTCTGTTTGTAATATCAGTACTGTCGAGTACCCATTTAACCATGTCCATGTATGGAAGAATTCTAGGTCTCGCTGCTATTCGATGCGATAATGAACAAGCTAACTCTGTAATGGATGCATCAGAAGACCCATGCGAGCCTGTAGTAGCTGTAACCTCCATTACTCTGGGGTTCTCTTCCTCAAGTAGATTATACATGCCCTCCCAAGTAGTAATACCAGCGTCTTTGTTACAGGCGGTGTCTGTATACAAGGGAATCATTTTTTTCTCTTCAGAACTCAGAGCCTTGTCTTTCTTTCCCATTATACTCTGAATATTGCCTTGTATAGTTCTCTGTTCTTCGCTCTTGCAGTTTACAAATTAAGTGAGAATAATGATAAGAAAAAGGTGACGAGAAAGTTTTAAATGCTGAAGACGTATAAAATATATCACCTTACGTGAAACGACTCTTCGATCACAACAAAACCAAATTTCATTAATGATTGACAACCAATTCATTGATTAACATTAAAGCGCATAACGGGATCTCGATTTATGGAGAAAGCTTCTTCGTACAACAAGCCTTAAGGATCTGCAATAAGGCGATCTGCGATTTGCTTTGCAATATCGCAGATCGCATTATCGCACACCGCATTATAGCAGATCGCAGTATCGCACATCGCAATATCGCTGAAGCGGAACATGTGACAATCATCCATTAACATATTTTTGCGACATGCGATTTGCGATATGTGCCATCGCATATCGGTGATTTTGAGGTTTTTAGCGTAAGTGATATTTGAGACATGCAATGCGATGAATATTTTTCATGTATAATTTCGCATCGCAATATCGCAATTTTAGAATTCTGCTTGTAAAGAGATATCCATTACTTTTTTGCAATGCGATATTCCTTTAAGGAATGATTTTATTCTATCTTATCATAAAACTTAAGCTTTTTAGATTTTTCAAGAGGTAGTTTCCTAAGTTTATGATATTAAGTTTTATTGAACAAAGAATACAAGTACTAATTGATTTTTAGATTTTTTTTTACTAAGGATCCCCTCTTATTTAGTATTAGTGATAATACTAAATAAGAAGGGGGTTTGTTGCTGGCCACAACAATTGGCGATTCACTCGGAAGAACCAGTTATCTCTGCTTTTCTTTTGAATTTTCTAAACTTTCAAAATAGAAAATTTTCCAGAAAATCAAACTTTATAATAAAAAGACAAAGTACATTATGCTTTTATCTATCAATGATATTTTGTTTCTTATATATCCAACTTTGACTATTTACTTCCTAAAGCTAGTCCTTGTATCTATATCAGTCACTACTTGGTTTATAGAGATAAAAACAAAGACTTCTCTGTAAATCAGTTTTAGATATGCTCATTTGTCGTAGGTAGAGCCTCTGCTGCCAGCAGGCGTCTATAGCCTCGACATTGTTACCTGTTACCCAGCAATGATCCTGTATCCTACTTAAGGAAATATACAATTTTCAAAGAGAAATCCATATCCACACTTACTGCTTTCATTTTTATTTTTTTTATCCTTAAAGAAAAATGTCTTGGTTTGGTAGCCAATTTATGATAGTGTCATTCACTTGATTTATAACTTTGTTGAACAAGCTGGCTCGTGATGAGACCCCTTGTCTTTTGATTGCAACAATCTTAAGTCATTTCCCTGTTGTGGTTGGAGTATTAGCAAAGTCAGCAAGCCACAATATCTATGATCATGATAAGTCGGCTCGTGATGAGACCTCTTACTCTTTAAGTTAAAGTGTATCATTGGATTATTCTCTGAACATTGTAATTTCCTAGGTGGGGAGGAAGTCATTGTTTCCTTGAGATAATTCTGGACGAAAATGGTAGAGTTTTTTGGAAAGAACTTTTTAACAGAGAATCTTTATTTTGTTATTGATACTTTTCATTAGACTGATATAAAACAATTTCTCACTAAAAGTTGCTTTTTATCAAAATTTTCAAAGTTGAAACTAATATCATTTCTAGGCCTAAAGCTTTTAACTGTATCTTTCAATAATAATGATCAATTTCTTAGAATAATTCTATTTATACAAGTGAAAAAACAAATTCTAAAAGAGAATTTGTATCTTTTTCGTGAATTCCAAATGTAACCACTAACAACTGGTTTTATTATGAAAATAAAGAAAACTAATATACAAAAATAGAAGAATGATCTCCTATGGAAAATATTTTTTGAGGATCTGTCCGTTAACAGGTAAAGACTCTCTTTTTCCTGTCAAACTTGTAACATAAAAGTATATGGACTTATGATCTCTATGATTTGGAAAGGACCAAGCCACATTCATTGAAATTTCGTATGTTTCCCTTTTTCCTCATGAGCCTTGTCCCATTTTAAAACTAGATCTATGACCTTAAAATCCTTTCTGGATATCATGTTTGAATCAAAAGAAGCTTTAAATAATGTTTGGTTATGAGCATGAGTTATTTTGGCCTGTTCTCGTTGTTCTTCTAGCTTAATTATTTCCAGTTGTCTTAGTTGTAAGGAAGAAGTTGGTGCTTCATCAATATATTGAACTAAGGCCAAAGAAGGAATTGCTAGATGAGTTGGAAGAACCACTTCTTTCCCATAAACTAAATTAAAGGGAGAAGTGCCAATGGAGGCTTTCTGTGTTATTCGATCTGCCCATAAAGACTCATGCCAATTTTTATGATTTTGATCAATGGTTCGCTTAATGATTCTGATTAAGTTTTTATTTGTAGATTCAGCTAATCCATTTCCTTGTGGATAATAATTGGCTAAGTATTTAAGTTTGAAACCTCTCTTAAGTGAAAATTCAGTGATAGCATTGCCAGAAAAATACGATGCGTTATCAAACATTAAAGCAGAAGGTAAACCAAACCTGGTGATTATGAACTGATCTATGAACTCGTTGATATGTTCAGCATTAGCAGTCTTAAGAGAAACTGCTTCTACCCATTTAGTAAAATAATCAGTTGCTGTAATGATATACCTATGTTGCTTAGAAGAGTGAGGAACGATCTCACCTATTATGTCCAATACCCATTGATCAAAAGGATGTTCAATATTGACTGGTTGTAACGGCAATGATGGTTTTTTTTGTGTTCCAGCAGTGGTTTGACAAACTTGACATTTCCTTACGTAGCTATGTGAGTCTTTGAATAATGTGGGCCAGTAATAGCCTACGTAAAGGATTTTATGTGCAGTAGTATCTCCAGCATAATTTCCACCTGTTGGCCCATCGTGAAGTTCCTGCAAGACTTTTTCAGCTTCAGATTTCTCAAGACATCTAAGGAGAACATAATCATAATTCATTCTAAAAAGAACGTCATTCACAAGCTGATATTGTTTTGCCTTCAACCTTAGAGCTCTTTTCTTGGTTTAATTGAGATTTGAAGGAGCATATCCATTCTTTAGATAAAATATGATATCAACATATAATGATTCAACATCGTTTAGGCTTACCTCATACATTTGTATCTCTGCAGATGGTTTTTCATAAATAATCAATGCTCCTGCTAGTATTTTGCAAAAGCCTTGACCTCTTACAATAATTTCTGGTTTGATTTCTACATCATATTCTTGTAAGGCAGTAATCCAATTGGCTCTTTTATGATCAGGAGCTCAAATCTGAGCTTGGGAAAAAGCTCAAAAATTAAAGTGTTCAAATTGATTTGGATCCTAAGCGACGGGATAGGCCTCGGTGATACGATCCCAACACCATGAACGGTTCGAAAAACAGACACCGTATGAAGAATTTATTGCAATTTTAGTGGAGTGGGTCCGGCGGAGCACGGAGGGGCCAACCCTCCTCCCATGGAACCTCATCATATGACCAGTGTGGGAGCTTAATGTTAAGAGCGCTTAAGGAGCCTAATATCAAGTTTAATATTTAATTAAGCTTCAATTAAGTGGATTTTAATATGGTGGAGATTCTGGAGGCGCTCCCAAACTTAGGCGGACTTCCACTTTTAGTGGAGTTAACTGGCAGTTGCCCCACATTTAGTGGAGGAAATTGGGGCAAAGTTGTTTTGGTCATAAATTTCTCATTACTCAACCTTTTGGAACAATTTTTTTTTTGATTTCGTATGTTATCAGCATTTTGGACTTAATGGAACAAGTTTCAGAGCCATTGGAGCTCATTTTCAGCTTGTTTAGCTTCGAAGAAGATTTTTGAGCCACTAGGGCCATTTTGGGTTTTGAGTTTGGTTGAGCTGTGGTTAACCTTTTTTGGTGAACCAAAAGTCATTTTCGACTATTTATTGCATTCCAGAGCATTGGAATAGGTCAACCTTTAGGAGATTTTTCAGGGCCACCATGGCCATTTTGGGGTTTAAGCTGTTTTGAGTTGTGGTTATCAGTTTGAGGTGAAACAAAGCTCTATTTCAGATAATTTCGACCTTATGAAGCCATTGGAAGTGGTTTCAAAGGAATTTGAGGACTTCTAAAGCCTGAAAAGTTGCAGAGAAGTTCAAAGCACCAGTAGGACATTGATGAAGAAATCACTGTTTATGGTAATCTTTCACTGTTTAGTGAATTTGAAAAGGAATTATTAGCTTTTTCTTGCCTTCTGAATCAGTTTATATATTCAGATTTGTCTATTGAGACACTTATAATATTTTAATGCATTTGAGAGCTTTTAATACAAGAGGACAAGCCCATTTTGGGAGGCTTGATCCAGGAGATGTAGCCCAAGAGTTGGGGTGAACTCCTATATTATATTGTTGTTGTGTTTTGATATTATATTGCTGAATATTGTTTCTGATACCCATGTTAAGTTTCAGCAAAAACAATTACACTTAAGATACATAAACAGTGAAAAGACATACACCATTTGCAAGCTAAATTTCCGCATAACGTCAAGTTTAAAGCAAGATCCTTTTAATTAAATCTGAGTGTTTACTTCTATTATTTCTTTAGGCAGAGTTTGTAAGAGGGCCAGGTAGCCTCTGGATTCATCCTTTCTTTGAAAGGTGAAATATCCGGTAAATGCCCCTACAGTCTATCTCTGTATTAGAAATATGAAGTTCTCACATTTTCAGATTTAAACTTAGAGTATTTTTGCACTCATTGACATAATTGAAAATGGATACCTTGCACCCTTTTCAAGTACCTTCCATTTTCAGATCATTTTCTCACCCACATATTTCTGTACTAAGAGGTTTCTTACCACTGGAAACAGTACTATGATTTTTGTATGGGTTTTAAGTAGAAAGGGTCTGAAATATTTAATTTCTTTGAAAACAGCATAAGCTTGTTTCTCTACATCTGAATAATTCAACTCAGCCCCCTGTAAATTTGAACTGAAAAAAGAAATTGGGGCTTCTGCCTTGTCTTGATTTTCTTGAGTGAGTATCGCAACATATGATTTATCAGAGGAAAATGTATACAAAATAAAAGGATCAGAAAAATTTGGAGTTGCTAAAGATGGAGCATTAACAATTGCTTGTTTGATCAGATTGAATGCCTCATATTCATTTTGACCCCATTTGAAGTTTGAATTATTTTTAATCATTGCTTTTAGAGGAGATACAATTCTTGAAAAATCTGGGACAAATCTCTTCACAAAATTAATTTGGCCAAGGAAATATTGCATAGCTTTCTTGTTGTGAGGTAAGGGTATTTCAGAAATCTCCTTGATTCTATCAGGATCAATATGAATTCCAGATTTTGACACTATGAATCCAAGAAGTTTTCCATCACCTAATGCAAAAAAATATTTTTTTGGGTTCAGTGAAATTCCATACCTTTGACAACGTTGGAAGATTTGTTTTAAATCTCTAAGATGATTTCCACGTTTCTTGGAATATACAGTGATATCATCCAAATACATTACCACTGATTTGTTAACTAATCCCTTGAAAGCGATATCCATTGCTCTCTGAAATGTGGCACCAGCGTTGATCAGACCAAAAGGCATCTTTTGATATGCGTAAGTGCCCCATTTGGTTCTGAATGTGGTTTTCAATTGGTCATTAGGATAAACCAACACTTGGTTGTAGCCCGAGAAACCATCTAAGAAAGACATTAATTCTGATCCTGCAACTGCCTACAATATTTGCTCCATAGGAGGTAACGGAAAATTATCTTTTTGGCAGGCTTTGTTAAGATTTCGAAAGTCAATGCAAATTTTAATGTCTCCGTTCTTCTTTCTAACGGGAACCATATTGGAAACCCATTTAGAATGTCAAACGGGAAAAATAATCTTGGCTTTCAATAACTTATTGAGTTCAGATTTGATCTGGTTTTCTAGATTGGGATGGATTTTTCTCAACTTTTGTTGGACAGGTTTTTCATCATTTATCATTGGGATAGTATGTTGGATGATAGAAGTGTCATAAGTTTTGAGTTCATCGTAGTTCCAAGAAAAGACACTTTTGTATTGTTTCAAGAGATGAACATATGCTATTTTTTCTTCAGGAGCTAGGCCGAGGCCTAGGTTGATATTCTGTGGTTTGGTATCAGTTCCTAGATTTACTAATTCATAATTCAAAGTTGAACTTTGCAGTTTTGAATTGGTAGATCTTTTGAATCGATCTTTCAAATCATAAAGGTATTCTAACTTGACTACTGACTTTGGCATAGCATTATTAGTGCTATCTTGTTGCAATTGTATGTCATGTTGGTCTTCATCAATTATCTGATTGGTGTAAGATCCTTCAGATGTGAGGAAGCTTACAATATCAGGATCATCATTGAAAATCCTCTAATTGGTAATGTTATCAGGAATCGAGGGTCTAAAGATTAATTCGATTGAAAATCGATCAGGGCTATAGTCTTCTGCAGGAATGAGCTTGGAGGCTACGTTAGCTAGGAAGTACCTTTTGCTAGTGTTTTAACTTGCTCAATTCATAAAAAGTGATGTTAGCCCTAGTCTTCTTCATGTCTTCTATGATATTATACTCCATTTCATCCGAAACGATTAGTGTTTTTGATGGAGTTGATGAATCTGTTTGGACTGGGCTGGTTTGAGTTGCTTTAGATGTCATTTTCTTGGGTGCAACTTTGTCTTTAGTCATAGAGCTTGTGCTCTTTGGCTTAGGAATAGGTTGAGGAGGATCAAGTTGATTTCTACTTCGAGTGCCAACCGGGGATGCTTCTTGATCTTCCTCATCTGGGAGGATGAAATCCCAGATACCTTGTACTTCTACAACTTCTTCTTCATCAGTAGTTTCTTCAGTAGCAATCTCCTCTTCTTCTTCTTCTGATTCAGCATTAGTAATAGCATTTGGCGGCTTTGAATCAGTTGAAGGGTTTCTTCTAAAAGGCTTGAAAGAATTTTTAGAAGATGTTTCTGCCACTTGTTTCTTAATGTCAACCATTTCGTTGGACATGGTTTTCAAAAATTTCTGCAATCCTTCTAAATCGAATGGATCTTTCGATTGTTTTTTCTTGGGGTCTTCTTTAAAAGTAACCTTTTTGGATTTTCGTTCTTCTATCGCATTTTTCTTTTCTAGAGCAATAATACGTTTCTCTACTACTATTACTTCCTTCATATTGTCAAATAAAGTTGTTTTGTTAGCCCTATCAACGAATATTTCTATATTTGATGGTAAAGCAGAGATATACCATTCACTTCGCACTTCTTCGCTAGGCTTGGAAGCAGTAGGAATTTTATTTAACAGTTTATTGAAACGTGAATTAAAATCCTTGATAGGCTCTTTTGACTCAGCTCTAAGATTAGACAAGTCATTGATCAGTGTCACTGTAGACCTGTCATCACCAAACTTAGTCAAAAATTGATCTTGAAAGATATCCCAACTAGTAATAGATCCAGACGGTAATGAGAAATACCATGATCCGGCTACTCCTTGTAAAGTATAGGGAAAAATTCAGACGACAACATCTTCATTATTAACTCCATTGAGATTTATGGACAACATAAAATTATTTATATGCTCTTCCGCTAGCATGCCTGCTTCAGGATTAAACTTAGGCAGCGATTTTTCAGGATGGGCCGGTATTTGACTCAAGGGTGCAGGCATTAAAACTACCCCTGCGTTATTCCATGGAGAGGCCATCGCTGAACTACCAATAGAGGAAAGTGTAGAAGACAATCCCCACGGTTGAGAAGATCAGGATATTACAATTCCAGATGTTTGAGAAGGAGATGTGGAAGTTCCAGTAGACTGACGGACAATAGTCTGAAGTGGAGGGGTGGATGGTTGACGTCGCGGTGAAGAGGTTGAGATGGATGATGATGATGAAAGAGTCTCACTATCAGACCCTTTAGGTGATTTCCTTGCTCTCTTCCTTGTAGGTAGAGGTAACTCAGTTGGCTAAATGCCAAGCTTTTCGCTCTGTAATCTGGTAAGAAGATGAGCAGGATTATATTGCGAAGTCACACTGCCTTGAGATTTATCAGATCTTTGAGGTGATATTGAAAATCACTGAAGTTTATGAATCAAAGATTCAACTTCAGGAGGTTCAATAGCAGATTCTTCTGAAAAGTTAGGGTTTGTGGCAGTGGTTGTTGTTCTTTCGACTTCTGGCTCTAGATTTAAAAATTCTATGTGTGATGGAGAAGTCGGGGGAGATGGTGAGGGCGATTTAATCTCAGAATGGTATTTAAATTTTGACTTACTTGCCATTCATAGTTCGGTGCCCTCCTTCTAGCGCCAATTATGTTGAAGTCCCGAAAATCAGGTCTACAACAAGGGGGATACCCACCCAGTCCGGACCTTGGTTGGCAGCTCCTTTTCCGTTTGGTATAGTGGGTCCGACTGGGGATAATGAGACCAGTTTCCCAATATGTGTATGTGTGTGTTAAGAATTGATATTTCCTTTCTAAAAGTTCCTAAGTGAAATTATTTTATTCTAATTCTAATCTATAACATGCAATTGTATTCTAATTAAATAGAAATAATCTAATTCTAAACTTAACCCGAGATGTAATATTTTCGTTATGTGATCTAAAATGATTTCAAATAAAAATTGGTAATAAATATCATTCAACTGTTACAAGAAAATAATTCAATAAAGATGAACCACTTCGTATAAAAAGTTAGACGAAATGGTTGTGAAAAACATATCACATAATAAGCTACTCATATATTAAGCATAAATAAATAGCTATCACCGTACAAAAGTGCCAAATGATAACTCAAGCATTCAAGCATCAATATATAAATAACTGAACATAAATATCACTTTAACACAAAGGCAGAAATAGTTAAGAGATAAAAGTACCATTTATAACTAGTTCTACTCATGAGCTTCAAGTAATAATGACTTATCTCTTCTTAATCCAACATCTAATAAGAGTACAAAAGTGCAACATCAGTAGTAGATATTAAACACAGATATCAATAAATCATGTTCCATTCATTCATCAAAACCTCCTCTGAGGGTGAAAAAGTGCATATTCTGAGGACAAGTTTTTGACAAATTTCAGGACCCTTCTCTAAATGCATGAGAACGGTTTAAATACTACTAACTAAATCTAAAAATAATTTATTACAAAAATATAGGATACGGTTTAAATGACCGTCCTCTTTTTAGGCAAAAATAAAGCAAAACTAATACTAAATCTAAAATTAAAACTTAACAACTAACTACTTGTGAATTTGTTCTTTGAAATTGCAAGTATTCAACATTGATTTGAGAAGAGTAGGCTGGCCGAATTCAGATTTCAACTGTCCTGTGAAAACGGAATTGGAAAGAGCTGGTGCTATCTTCTCGGAAGAATTGATGATACATTTGAGAGTCATGTATTGGTTGTGTGGTTTTACCAAACATGCCCAGTAAGAATCCCAATTTAACTTTGTTAATCTTTTAATCCATTCTGCCTTTTCTTGAGCCTTTTGTCTCCAATCTGTTTGTAGTTGTTGTGCTTTTGGTAGGTATCCAGGAATAGTTTCAGAGATCATATTTGCCTCATGCAAATTTTCATTTATGCAATCAATAATGTTGTTGGCTGTTGTGGCTGCTTCTTCTGCCGCTTGCTCTGCTTGCCTGATTTGTGCATCCCATTTATTAAAAAGTATTTCTTTGTGATTTTCATTGATTATAGGTGCACCTGCTCTTTTCCCCTCCTCTGTCTCTTACCAAGCCAAATAGTCAGTAA
Source organism: Pinus albicaulis (assembly GCA_034641835.2). Lineage (NCBI taxonomy): Eukaryota > Viridiplantae > Streptophyta > Pinopsida > Pinales > Pinaceae > Pinus > Pinus albicaulis. The sequence goes on from CM076579.1 coordinate 1,289,375,767, forward strand.
ATATTTTATCAGTTAAATCATAATCATGTCGTAAGTCTACGACATGATTAGTGATTTTATCACTTTCTTCACAATAAGAGTTCCATTGTAATATTCTTTGGCATAATATTTCATGTTGCTGTAGTAGTTGGTCATTTAAAGAAATAGACTCTGTGATAAATTTTGTAAGCTTGGGATCATCTTTTTGCATCTCTTGCACATCCTGTAGTTGTTTCTCTTTTTCAGCTAAGCTATTCTGATATCCTATCTGCATTTATTGGAAGTCTTGCTGTAATTTTTCAAGTTGTTTCTGTGCTTCATTGTTGGCATTGGCTTGTTGCAGTTGTTGTTGCATAACCTGTACTTGATATTCTTTTTCATTCAATAATTGCCATACCTCAGATGCTTTATCAATGGCTGCAGAGGCATATGCTCCTGTGATCTGAGATAATTTGGTAAGATTTTCAGTTGGATCAGTAGTAGGATCTTGCCATAAGACATCTAATTGTTCTGCATCGTGAGAGAGCGCATTTTCCAATTTTCTTTTCTTTCTTTGTCTTATTACCACTGCCTTGTGTTGTGGACTATAGAATACATCAAGAGGATGAATTTCCTCTATTTTGAGCATGAGTTCAGAAGATGGGGTAATGGGAATATGTTCTGTTTCCGAGACATTGCTAGTTATTCCTGTGACTATATTTTTTGTTGTCTGTATATTAATCACTGGTGTCTATGTGTTTTGTCCTTCAATATTAATCAAATCATTGAATGTCTCGCATTCCTTGTCTAACTCAGTTTTGACTGATGGTTGCTGTATAATGAGAGGGGAAAGATTTAATTGTGGAGAGGTTGAAACCTGTTGCTGTGAAAGTTCCTTTGACTGGGCAGTATCCCTTACTGACCCTTCATTTTTATCATGATGATTATCAGACCTCTTAGAATGTTCAGAGGTTTCTTTTCCAGACTTTGACTTAGACTTGTCTGTACCTAAACTTCCATTGAGACTGATACTAGGAGTTGGTTCCCTTACGGGTTCCAAGCGTAATTTATCCAAAGGGATAGTAGTCAACCTCCTTTCTCTGTATATTTTGAATTCTTGAAATTCTGCTGGAGGAAACCGTATTTGAGCCGAATGTAAAACCTCTCTAAGTGTGCTTTTTTCTTGGAACATGTCATCAAAAAGATCATCTTGTTTAGAAAATACTCTTATCTTGACAGCAGTAGTGAAATTTTAACAATATCATAGGGGTCAAACGGTCTTCTTGGAAACTTGAACAAATGTAAACATGTAATGTTGTTTACTTCTTTAAATGCATGACCAACATCAAATAATGAAAAGGCCCCACAGGCCACAGGAAATTGTGGCCAGATAGCCTTCTTTTTATCCTTCAAATATTTAGTCAAACCTCCTTCTCCGCAGGTTTGATAAGCAATTTCTCGCTCCATGAGTTTGTCAGGGACATACAAAGGTAAAACATGGGGGGAAGGAAAACTTCCAAATACCCTAACATATGTAAACAATTCTTCTCCAAACCATCTCGCAACAGGAATTATGTCTACCTCTGCTTCAGAAGAAAACCTTGGAGCATCTTTATCATACAACATTCGTGTTTATCTTTCTTCAGTGGTTCGTCTCTCCTTGACCAGTCCTTGGTGCATTCTGCCAAGTTTTCATTTTCTTTGGCAAACTTATCCATGAATTGTTTGTTATAAGTTGCCTGTGGCTCCAGAAAATGATACATGAGTCTCAAATCTTGTGGAGTAAATGAGCCAATGAGCTCTTGACCCTGAGTCTTAAACTGTCTGTTTGTAATATCAGTACTGTGGAGTACCCATTTAACCATGTCCGTGTATGGAAGAATTATAGGTCTCGCTGCTATTTGATGCAAGAATGAACAAGCTAACTCTGTAATGGATGCATCAGAAGACCCATGCGAGCCTGCAGTAGCTGTAACCTCCATTACTCTAGGGTTCTCTTCCTCAAGTATATTATACATGCCCTCCCAAGTAGTAATACCAGCGTCTTTGTTACAGGCGGTGTCTGTATACAAGGGAGTCAATTCTTTCTCTTCAGAACTCGGAGCCTTGTCTTTCTTTCCCATGATACTCTGAATATTGCCTTGTATAGTTCTCTGTTCTTCGCTCCTGCAGTTTACGAATTAAGTGAGAATAATGATAAGAAAAAGGTGACGAGAAAGTTTTAAATGCTGAAGACGTATAAAATATATCACCTTATGTGAAATGACTCTTTGATCACAACAAAACCAAATTTCATTAATGATTGACAACCAATTCATTGATTAACATTAAAGCGCATAACGGGATCTCGATTTATGGAGAAAGCTTCTTCGTACAACGAGCCTTAAGGATCTGCGATAAGGCGATCTGCGATTTGCTTCACAATATCGCAGATCGCAGTATCGCACACCGCAATATCTCAATACCGCAATATCGCAATACCGCAATATCGCAGATTGCAGTATCGCACATTGTAATATCGTTGAAGCGAAACATTTGACAAGCATCCATTAACATATTTTTGCGACATGCGATTTGCGATATGTGCCATCGCATATCGGTGATTTTGAGGTTTTTAGCGTAAGTGATATTTGAGACATGCGATGTGATGAATATTTTTCATGTATAGTTTCACATCGCAATATCGCAATTTTAGAATTCTGCTTGTAAAGAGATATCCATTACTTTTTTGTGATGCGATATTCCTTTAAGGAATTATTTTATTCTATCTTATCATAAAACTTAAGCTTTTTAGATTTTCAAGAGGTAGTTTCCTAAGTTTATGATATTAAGTTTTATTGAACAAAGAATACAAGTACTAATTGATTTTTAGAATTTTTTTTACTAAGGGTCCCCTCTTATTTAGTATTAGTGATAATACTAAATAAGAAGGGGGGTTGTTGCTGGCCACAACAGAATGCTAGGGCCACATTTCAAAGAGAAATGTCATACACTTTCCACGATATTAAGAAAATTGTTCAACCTTACTTTAATGAACTTCCAGCTCATTTTGCTAAGCGTAAGGACCACCCAGATCATCTCCGTCAAATATTTCTTCGCTGTAGATGCTATAAAATTCGGCTCAATCTACATAAGTGTGTCTTCTGTGTCGATTCTGGTAGACTCCTAGGGTTTATTGTCTCTAAAGACAGAATTCGTCTCAATCCCCTTAAGGTCAAAGCTATTTTCAATCTCCCCTCCCCTTCCTCTTTACATCAGTTGCAGAGTCTGCAAGGGAAAGCTAATTTCCTGAACCGTTTTATACCGAACTACGCTGAAGTAGCCAAAAAATTCACACGATTTATTAAGCAAGGCATCCCATTCCTCTGGGATGATATTGCCCAAAAATATTTCGATGCACTGAAGGCATTTCTTATCAATGCTCCTCTCTTGCGTCCTCCCAACTATCATTGCGACTATTCCCTCTACTTGGCTGATGCATTTAGCACTATTGACATGGTTCTAGTACATGACGATGATGATGGTGATGAGAATGCCATTTATTATTTGAGACACAATATTCTCGATACCGAAACACATTATGCACATGTCAAGAAATTGGTGTTGGCTATTGTTCAAGCCGTCCAACGTTTTCGCCATTATATTCTACTGCGCGCAGTAACCGTGTTTTCTGATTGCAACCCCATGACCTATATATTGACTTGACAATTGTTGGGGGGGAAATACTCAAAGTGGATTTTTATCTTCCAAGAGTTTGATTTTAAGTTCACTACTGCCAAATCGAAGAAATCATTGGTTTTTGCCAATTTGATTTGCTCTTTACCTTCTGACTCTACTCCATCTGGTTCTGAGGAACGCATTTCAGACGACACTCTTTTTCTCATTAGCACCCTCGATCCATGGTACAGTGATATCATCGTCTATCTCCAGACTTCCACTTTCCGATCCGAGTTGATGAAGGATGCTCGTCGATGCATTCGCCATCATTCGCAACCTTATCTCATAGTCAGAGATACTCTATACCGCACCGAAGCTGATTATGTTCTTTGCCAGTGTTTAACTCTCGAGGAGGCTAAAAAATTCCTCTTCTAGCACCTATGGTGGTCACATGTCTAGATATGCTACTGCAAAAAATCTTTGTGTTGGATATTTATGGACTACCATTTTTAAAGACTGCATTGTTGCTGTCCATAAGTGTCACGATTGCCAGATTTACTAGCGCAAGATGTGCGCGCCACCTGCAAACCTCCATCCTATCATTACCGTTGGTCCCTTTGCGAAGTGGGGCATCGATTTTATGACGTGTAACCCTCAATCGGCCGAGGGGCATGCTTTTATTATCGTAGTTGTAGACTACTTCACTAAATGGGCCGAAGCAATACCTACACTCACAACTGACGGTAAGACGGCTGCACAATTTCTGTTCAATCATGTCATTACCAGGTTTGGTGTCCCTCAAGCCATTGTCACCGATCATGGTTCTCATTTTTGTCATTACATGATGGTTGAGCTGACTTCTAAGTTGGGTCTGCGTCACGACAACTCAATGCCTTAGTACCCTTAGGAAAATGGCCAGGTTGAAGCTGTGAACAAGGTTCTAGTCACTATGCTTCAGCGTACGATTGGGATACACAAGTCCAACTAGCATCTCATGTTGTTTTTAGCTCTTTGGGCTTACCGAACCTCGGTGAAGGATGCGACTGGATTCACTCCATTCCAACTTGTTTATGGTCTGGAAGCTACCCTTCCAATTGAATGCGAAATCCATTCTCTCAATATAGCTATTGAATTACTTCCTAATACCTCGCCAGAGGAAGAGCGTCTTCTATATTTGAAGAAGCTTGATGAAACCCGCCGCTTTTCTGCTCTAGTTATAGAAGCACAAAAAAAGCGGGTCAAAGCTCATTTTGATCAGACAGTTCCCCTCGTACCTCTATAGAAGGAGACCTCATCCTCTTGTATGACCAAGCTCATGATAAGCTGGGGGCAGGAAAATTCAAACCCATGTGCCATGGGCCCTATATCATTAAGTGTGTTTTGTAGAATGGGGCTTATGAGCTAATTGAATATGAAGGATATCCTTTGAATCAACCAAGAAATGGGTTGTACCTCAAAAAATACTATGCATGATTTTTTCGTGCATGTCCTTTGTACATAGGCGTGTTTTTAATTTTTGTACATGTTTTTGCTTAGTGTGCTTTGCGAGCAATTTTTCCTTCTTATTATGTTGTTGCTTACTGTGCAGATGTCTGCCACTCCTTATGTTGGTTTCACGGATGGTGCCTCCCGCTGTACCCAAAATATGTCTTCCGCAGCCTAGGCGATTTATAATCCTAATGGTGAGTTGATAGACTTTTAAGGTATTTGTCTAGGATGAAGAATGGACAATGTCGTTGAATATAGTGTCGTCAATGAACTCTTAAAAGAGGCCATTTCTCTCGACATTCATGCATTAATTGTTAACCTAGACTCTCAGCTTGTTGTTCTTAGCTTAATGGGCATTACTCTATTAGAAATACTCATATTTTAAGGTTGTATTTACGTGTTCATTTATTAGAAAGGAATTTTGATTACATTACATATCAACATATTACTAGACGAATGAATGCGTTAATTGATGAAGTAGCCAATATTGTATTAGATAGGCATTTGCGTAACTTGTAAAAGCATCATTATCACATAATAAGATTTATACAGGAAAATAGGCATATATATATATATATATATATATATATATATATATATATATATATATATATATATATATATATATATATATATATATATATATATATATATATATAGTGTTTGCATCCACATGCATCATAAGTTTAAAAAATATGTGTGTTTTGGTTACATCGTGAGACATCATGTCCCTCAAAAAATATGAAAAAATAAAAATCCTAGGCGTCTAATCAGCATGATGCTCATGATAACATGACAATGCATGCACAAGCCACCTCAATAAATGGTGGATGCGATTAGACACCCCTGTCGTGTGCTTTTGGCATGCATGAGGAACATCGTGAAATCTCGCGTAATCTGGGATTCTGCTGGTGAGTCCCTCTAGGTTGCGCACGATTTCCTCTTCCTCGCTCCCCTCAACATGAGGGGCCACATCAAAATCACGTGGGATCCTCCATGCTATTGGAGACATCCCTGCAGGTCTCCCCGGGCCAACATGTGAAAATACATGGATAAATATCAGAACACATATAAAAAAAAAATCATAATACTCATCAAAATCAAAAAATGAGTCTTACCCAATGCTTCATCAATCCTCTCCTTCCGGGAGTGGAAGGTCCTGATCACCCATGAAGTCGGTGCCAGTATAATGCCAGTCCTCCACAACGATGAGTTGTCGGTGGAGCCAGTCAAAGAATTCCGGCCTCCATGACATATGTTGACCGCCTCCCGATAGAGGCATCAACGTCGCCCAACAGACCCTCTGTGGATCTCATGCTGGTGGTGTAGGAACTATTACCTCCTAATGTTGAAATATTGGCAACCATTCTAGGATGAACGGTACTGAGATGGACCCGTAGCCAAATTGTTTTAGATTGTTATTTTTGCACTATGTCAATTGACGTTTCAGGTTGATTTTTATGGCTTTTTCCCAGTTAAAAATGGTTGGACTCATACGGTCCACGGTAATTTGAAGCTATGTTTTTGTAGCTTTGTGAGGGGCTTGAGATCCAGCAGCTCGTGTTATAGTATGAAACACTACTTTTAGTGCCAAATCGGGTATTATCTGGATGTCTGTCTTTCTGCTTTTTGATCCTTTATTGTCTCCTGGGAAAAATCTATCTATGAGCATGCTCATGTTCTCCACCGTAGGACGGGTACCTGTCAGGATCGGTGTTGCTCCTCTCTGTGATAACCTAGTGATGAAGTATATGTTAGAGACTTCAATCTCCAAATTTTGATTTTGAATCATGAATCTTACCTGATCGATGTCCCAAACATTGATCAGATACTGTAGCAACTCTAGTTGAGCTCAAAGACACAATGCCATGAAGAATTTTAAGAGCCCAGAGTCTCTTAGGGCTTCCATGCATCTTAAATTCTCATGACTTGTTCATCTTCCTCCTCGTGCTCTCTTTCCTTCCATTCAATCACCATTTTTAATTTCAAGCACTTACAAAACCATCATTGGGGCTTTCATTAGTCAAATCATCAACTTTGAATTGTTTTAAACAGGCCATTTAAGATATTTTTCAAATAAAATCAGTTGCGGCGGTTGGCGCGGATGTTTTAAAAACAACAGCACCAATTGGCGCCTCCCCATTGAAATTTTAGGCGGGTTGGCGCGACTCCGTGCTCGAAACTCGCGTCGACCGCCGCACCCAGCTTTGAACAAAATTCCCCCAAAAATATGAAAAATTAAAACACAGACAATAAAATTTGGCTTAAAATGCAAGCAAGGATAAGAGCTCTTACCTGAAGAAAACAGATTCGCGATTGGTCTCCCGGATTGTCCGCTGCCAGCTCCACAAGATCACAGTTAAAAATGGAAAATTGCTCACAAGAGGTGAAAAGGTGAAAAGTAATTTATTTTTACTATTTCTGTCATTTTATAACATTTTTGAAACCCTAATTAGGTTTTAGAGCTTATTTTAAGATTATTTTAATATTTTATCTCGAAAAGTGGGTTTTACGTACGTTTCTTGTGCAGAAACAAGTCCTAAATGTGATGATGATGAAGTGACAGGTTGTATTTTATTACTTTTTTGGACTCGGTAAAAACACGAAAAATTCACCCCATGGAGTCATCTTTCATCTCTTTTTTGTCTCGCTAAAATTGAAAAGATTTCCGAGACTCTTTTCGTTTTGAACTCGTTAAAGGCTATAAAACATCATCTTCCCAGTATACATTTACCCCTTTTTCGGGCTGGGACAAATTATTTACGAAAAAAGAATACCTTAGCCAATCACAACTAAGAGGTTCTCTCAAATATTGTTTTTTACCTTTTCGGATCTGTGAGACTACCTACGAAAAGGGACCTACTGGAGTTTTATTTTCCACTTCTTTTCAAACTCTCTAAACATGAAAATATGCCGATTTCTTCCTTTGTCGGACTCATTACAACCTAAGTGACATTGGAAATCGTCACCATGAAGTAACCAAGTTCCTCCTTCCTAGGGCTCGTAAAATGTACTAGGTTGGATTTTTCTAAAGGATGAACTTATATGGAAAGCATATGTTATCCCCTTCAAGCTTGTTTCCAAAAATAATTAGGGTACTCACAAGAAATGGCAGGGGAAAATGGAACCAGTTCTCAGTCGTGTCGGTAGTATGTCGCTCTTGAACATGACACTTTCCTGCAATTCATGTCGGGTTGGGGACATCCAATTTTTTCTTTTTTGCCTCCACGAGTTTGGGTTATCTGTTTTGGCCTCTCATCTTCTCTTTGCCACATCATCATGACCTCAAATCCTTTGATGTCAAATACTGCCAAATTTCAGAGTCATGTCGCCAATATGTTCAAGAGAAGTTTCCTTATGCAGTTTTCAACCCCTGATCCTCTGTTTAGTCCTGATTCACCATCATCTTATTCCTCCATCTCGTGTCATTTATGTGTGAAAAAAAATGGCCCTCCTTCGACCGGCCACTTCCTGTCAACTTCAGCTCATTATCCAGGAAGTTGATCTAGAGACTCCCTTCCGGTACCTTGGAGCTTGCATGCCTCAATGGAAATTTCTTCGCATTAGATGACAGGTCCTCATCATTGGCTTGCGATCGAGTGATTTCACGGGTGTTCGACTCCAGCTCACTGTTCACATTCTGCGGATTTTACTAGTTGTACCTTGAGAGCCATTGTCATTATTGGTGGTTTCTCTCGCACCTATTAACAACTTTCAGCATTGGCTCGTAATCAGGTGACTTTCTTGTATGTTCGACTGCAACTTACTCATTCGCATGCTTGAATTTGTACTTGTTCGGGTCAAGATGGAGCGCAAGACTTTGGGTTTTGTCTGATAAAATCTAGGCTGTGAGACGATTTGGTTTATCATGACTATATGCATGACTCTTCTGATTGGATGGTTGCGACCATACCCGAGTCTATTTGATGATACTTCTTACTGGATGGTTACATCCATACCTTGGATCTTGTTATTGTATATACTCTATTATGGATGGATGCGCCCATACCACATATTCATGTATCAGAGATATCAATTGTACTTATTCTTGCAAGTTTTCCGATGGCGGTGTTTGGTTTGGGCATGTTCTCATAAAGCATTTCACCCCCCCCCCCCCCTCTCTCTTGGACCTCATGCTTTAGGGGTCATCTGTTACATAGTATTTTGTCACCATCCCTGCAATCCCCATCCCGAACACTGGAGGACCATTTCAGTGACTTCTGTGTATTGTCATACGTTGCCATAAGTATCACTGCATCCCTTGCCATGTCAAGAACATTTCCTCTATTAATGATCATTCCTCAAGAAAACTCTAAAAAACATGTGATTTTGGGTCAGCACTGGTAGGCAGTTATGGCCTCACACCCATAGAGAAATTAACACTGGGCCCTGTGCCCATTAGCGCTCTGTCTCAGTGGGGCACCCGCGCCGAGTTGTTTTTGGAAAGTTTTTTAAATAGAAACGAATTTTCCATTCCTAACTACTTCGTGAGCAGAGTCATCATGGTTTTTTTGACTAAATAATGTCGAAGTCCTCCCTTTGGCTTCTTTTTTACAAAAATTGTGAAACTCCCCAAAGGGAGAAGACCTCTCTTCCACCTAATAAGGGATCCCAAACCACCTCCTCCTCTCCTATAAAGAGTTCCTTCTCACATTGTTTCAGCTAGCTGAAAAGTCCTTATTATAGATGGTGTGTAGAAGAAGGCAGAAAGGAATCCATTATCACAAAGAGAGATTAGGCTCGTTGCCTCTCCAAGTTTGATCCCTGACGAATGCTTGAGATGTGCTCGAATGAACCCGTCGAAGGAGGCTGCAACATCAAGGCATTAAGGTTGTAAACTTATTTTCTCTATCATTAATACATGACTGGTTTTTTGGTTCCAATTTTGTGTTTAATCGTATGCAAAAAATTTTACTCTCCTTGACTAATCGAATAACTATAAATGAAAGTGTGTTTTCGTATGTTGTCACCATTCACTTGATCTTTGTGTAGGTATAGTGACATTATCACTGAAGGAAAGCGACGTGTGAAGACAAAGATCAGAGGATCACTACTACAAGACACGGCAAGAGCGTTGGACCAAGGTAGGTTATCTATCCCAACTCGTTTTTCATTTATAAGCTAGGAATCTGAAAGTCCAGCATGTTCCCTTGTTGCTAGACCCACCCTAGGGCTAGAGGGATTGCCTTTGTCCTCAAAGGGGATTTTCCTGCTCAACACTTGTTCAGACATAAACCTATAAAATTTTAGATACCACTGCCTTGGAACATGTTTTAAGACATACAATCTCTTCTTCAATTTGCAGACTAACTTCTCCTTCCCTTTGACCTCATGCCCTTTTGGTTGCTGCATATGTATTTCTTCCACAAAATCCCCATGGATAAAGGTTGTATTTACATATAAATGTTCAAGATGAAAATATTCTGCTACCACTAGACTTAAAATAGTTTTGATTGAAGTCATTTTAACAAAAAAAGAAAAAAAATCATAAAATTATATACATTTCCTTCGTGCAAACCCCTTCACCAGAAGTCTAGCCTTATACCTTTGTTTACAAATGTGGACAAAGGATTCACAACTGAAAGTATTTAAAATTGAGTAGTTTACCTTTTTACATGTCCATGCATCCTTAAGAATACCACCATATAAGGAACTTGAAGGCCTTTTGTTTATTAGATAAAAAACAATATCTATATCATCTATCCAAAATTGTAGGGGAAATCATGCATGCAATCTCATGCACCTTCCACGCTCCATTATTGTCCTGTTCATCCTTTCTGACAAACCATTTTCCTATGGTGTTCTTGGAATTGTCTTCTCTACAAATTCCATGCTCTGAACAATAGTTATCAAACTCGTTGCTACAATATTCACCTCCATTATCTGATCTAAGAGACTTCAACTTATTTCTTGTCTCATTCTCAACCAAAGATTTCAATTTATTGAAAGTATCAAATGCATCATATTTATTTTGAATAAAATAAATCCAGTTTTTCCTAGTTTCATCATCAATAAAAGTAACATAATAGTGAGATCCACCGAGAGATGATACCTGAGAAAGTCCCCATACAGATCCATAAGCTCTAATATTTCACTCTACTTTTCCTTCCAAACTATGAGAAATTTATCTCTCTTATGTTTTCCATAAACACAATTTTCACATAAATCCAAATCAACATGCTTCAAACCTGACAACAAATTTCTTGAGTGAAGAATCTACATCCCCTTCTCACTCATGTTCTCGAGCCTATGATTCCATAGTTTCGTATCTACTCCTGTGGAGGTTAAAGAATTAACAGGATTATAAATACCATTGCATAAATAAAATGTACCAACATTTACTCCTTTTTCTATTACCAGGGCTACTTTAGTGACCTTCCAAGTTTTGTCTATAAAAGTAGTTACACATCCTTCACCTCCCAATTTCCATGTTGAAATTAGATTTTTCTTTAGAAATGGAACACGCCTTAGCTCCTTTAATAGCCATTGTTTTCCATTTGGATGTTTTATAAAAACCTTATCCATTCCAACGATTTTACGTGGTTTATCATCACCCAGATGAACCTGTCCAAAATCTCCTTGAACATAGTCATGAAAATGTTTCCTATCAGGTGTGGCATGTAATAAGGCCCCTAAATATACCAACTAGACATAAATACTATTATCTAATGAAACAATCAAATCATCTTGAAACACATCACCTATCACATTCACTTCATGTTTGTTCTCTTCTTGTCCAATTCCTTCTTTTTCCTTTTGATATATCTAGTCTTTCTTTAGGTGTCCTTTCTTCCTGAATTTCCAGAACACTATCCCCAATCTAGACTTGGATATTCCTTTCCTTGACTTACTGTGATGTCTTGGGCTCTTTCCTCTCTCTATTTTTCTTCCTCTAGTCTCTGCAGTCAAAGCATTACCTAGTGTCTCACCTAAGCTTTTCCTTGGCATTTCCTCACTAAGGATATCACCAACAACATCATCAAAATTTAAAGTACTAGATCCAAAGATAGAGCTACTAATAGCCATGAATAAGCCATTCCAACTTTATGTCAATGAGCACAAAAATAATAGAGCCCTAACTTCATAATAAAAATTTATCCCTACAGAACTAAACTTATTGGTAATTGTGTTCAATTGATTCAAATTATTAGAAACAGATCCACCTTTTGACATAATCATATCAAATAGATGCTTCATATTAAATACCTTATTTTAGGCTGAGGGTTTTTCAGATAGTTTGACCAATGCGATCATTAAACCTTCTATTGTCGTTTCCTTTGAAATTTTGAATGCCATCGATGCTGCCAGACACAGTCGTATTGTTCCTAGTGCCTTCCTGTCGAGAAGATCCCATTCTTTGTCTATCATATCCATCAGCTTTTGATTTTCATCTCAATGGTAGGTACAAATATTTCTGATATAGATAATCTTCCATCTGCATCTGCCATAGCTAGTAGTTTTGTCTATTAAATTTCTCTACCCTAAACCTACCATCTTCCGCCAATACTCCAACTCGTACCAGGAACCCTTCTCTCCTACGATTTTATCATCCAAATACACCTTTGTCTCTGATACCAGTTGTTATAAATTAATTAATGGAGCAATGAAACACATAAAATATTGCGGGAACACAAATAGAGAAACATATAAAACAAGAGAGACATAGATATATGTGGTTCACCCAATTTGGGCTATGTCCATGAAGAAACAACCAGTACTTTATTTTATATTATCCAGAAAAATGAAGAGATACAACCTAAAACAGATCCACTGTAATTTCCTCTTGACTCTGAGATAGTCTCCTCTCTTTCTCGCTCATAATAATAATACACATTCCTAATAAAATTCCCTCATATAAATTGAGGGTTGCATTCTAGATAAACAAACCTTATGTTAACATAACTTCTACCATCATATCATCCACGTAATGAATGACCCATATTGACTACAAAATTACAATATTTTACAAGGTAAATTTTCATCTATTTTTATCTTCCGGGGCACTTCCCATGAACCCGCCAAAGGGGGGGCTCATAAAAATCGGTGTCGCTCCCCTGTACCCCCTTGCCACGATCATACAAGAAATGTCATCACCCTATTAGGAACAAGGATCCTGTTGAGATTCAACAAGATGATGAGCTTAGTGAAAAGTAAGCACCTTCACTAAGTGGGGCCCACAGGCTATTTTTAGGTGTATGTCTATTTTTAGACATGGTGAGCATATTCTATAAGTTGTAGGATGCTATTTGTAGATGGTTGGTCAAATGTGGAAAATAGATGAAATTCTATTTTTAGAGTATTGGGCGAAGTCTATTTATAGATCGTTAATCTAAAAATAGGTGCATGTCGATTATTATTAACCCTTAATAATAATCCGACAATAAACATCAACTTATTCTCTTGGAGCACTTTATTTCAGTGAATAGATTTGGAAAATCAGTGGGCTGAAGGAATTACGCAATTCCTAGGGTTATTAGTGGCTCATGCATGAAGGACTCAGTTAGAAATGAAGTGGAAAATTTATGACAGAGTTGGAAGAGTAGTTACAGGAGTTGTTATTTAGTTTAACTCAGTTGAGCTAGTTGTATCTAGTCTAACTGAAATATACACTAGTGAGAATTGAGTGAATTAATTAGTTAATTAATTCTCAACTAATAACTCACTAACAACTGAACAAATACAATAGTTAACTACTTGCATGTCAGTTCCAGTGGAGACCCAGTGGAGAGATAGGTGAAAGGATGAGATGGACTATCTGTTGTGACTATAGTGATGCATTCAATGCATCTGACAAAAATTGGAGTTTCCAATGAGGATTGTGCAGTCAAGGCAAGCCCAATTCGAATTCATTTAGGGGTCTTCTTCAGCAGGGATTGCGCAGTGGATGCAGGCTGTCAGGAGGCAAGAAATTGGTGCATGGAGATGCCAAATTCTGCATGACAGTGTGTAATGAATCTACATTGTACCGAGAGCTTGATGTACTAAGCTTTGTATGAGATTATTACATGATTCCATTAATATACATAATATATTTAGTTGGGGTTTTTAGCTTTAAGATTTCCCGTTACACAACTGTGTTATGTGCAATTGAATTTATTCACATGTGTTTGCAATTGAGTTTTAAATTTCCGCAAGTTTAACAGTGGAAGGATTATGTATTTAGCAAGAAGATAAATATTGTTAGATTAGGAGGCTCTATTAATACATCAGTATTAATGAATTTCTACATGGTATCATAGAAGTATTGGTCACTGGAGATTGCAATTGTGAATAAGTGTTGAGTTTTGTACTGGTGGACAATTCGAATTTGCTGCAAAAATTACTTGGTGCGATAGTTGAGTATTCATTGAAATGTCTTTCAATGGGTTGCGACTGGAGTATGCCCTTGAGGGTTGCTCGAATTACATAGCCTATAAGGATAAGATGGAGGCGGTGCTTGAAGAAAATGGACTGAAGGATTTCATTGATAGCGATGCTCCTAAGCTTACTTCTAACGATGCTGCAGGACTTGACGCAAGACAAAAGAACGTAGCAAAGACAAGAAGAATTTTGTTGGAAGGTGTGAAGGACCATATTGTGTCAAGCCTTCACAGGAAAGCCACTCATTTTGCAATGTGGAAGGCTTTGATAGATATTTTCCAAAGCAGCAGTGACCAGAGGAAGTTGGCACTAAAATATAAGCTCAGAAAAATAAAAATGGAGAAGGGCGACAGTATTCCAAAATATCTCACGAAGTTTGTCCAATTTAGGGATGAACTGGGAAGTGTGGTGATTACAGTTGAGGATGATGACTTGGTGAGCTTGGCTCTCCTTGGGCTTCCGAAGAGTTGGCATAGCTACGAAGACTCTGTCAATGGACGGGAGAAACTATCGGGTTGGGAGCGACTTTGGTTGGATCTTGTATAAGAGGAGATAAGGAAAAGTACTAGGGATGGCTCTTCATTGAATAATGATGATGAAGAAAATTTCTCTTTGGATACCAAATCAAGGAAAGGGAAGGGGAAGAAATCCCATCCAAAATCCAAGGCTAAAGGCAAGAAGCTGGATTTGTCCAAAGTGAAGTGTTTTCACTGTCACGAATATGGGCATCTCGCCACTAACTGCCCACAGAAAAATAAGAAAAATAAGGTTTTTGGATCTGCATCTGGAGAGGCATTAGCCTCGCAATTTTAACTTTATTTCTCTTTGATCGCATTCTTGGTTTCAAGCGCAATGGGATCGGTGTGGTATCTTGATAGTGGTGCGTCTTTCCATATGACGGGAGACAAGGAGTTGTTTAGTGACTTGGAGGAGAAGGATCTCGAAATGAATATAGAGATCGGTGATGATGGTAGATACAGTGCAACCGAAATTGGAACCATTACCTTTGAGAGGGAGTCAGGTAAACCATTTTTGTTGAAATATGTTATGCATGTTCCAGGTCTGAAGAAGAACTTGGTATCGGTCGCAATGTTGGAAGACAGAGGTTATGATGTTGTTTTCAGCGAGGGAAAAGCCTTCCTGTGACATAAAACAATGGTTCAAACCAAGAGGATAGGGATTCGAGTTAAGAATCTCTACAAGCTAGAGGTAGATGGTTGCACTGCAATGATGGGAAAAGCAGAAGAAGTGGTGAGCCAGGATGAGGGCGAATTATGGCACAGGAGATTGGGCCATCTTCACCATGGCGCCTTGAAGATTTTGCAACAGATTGATACTGGACTTCCCAAGGGTACTCTTGTGTAGTCAAATCAGTGCAAGGGATGTACTATGGGTAATTTTTTGAAGACCACCTTTCATGAGAAGGAGAACGTGCTTCGGTGATCCTGGAGAGAATTCACACAGACATGTGTGGACCTTTCTCGGTTGCTTCAACAACAAAAAACAGGTATTATTTTATATTTTTTGATGACTATTCTCATAGATGTTGGATCTTCTTCATGCAAAAGAAAAGCGAAACATTCTCAAAGTTCTGTGAGTTTAAAGCATTGGTGGAGAAGGAGTCGGGGAAGCAAGTGAAGGCTCTACGGAGCAATAATGGTGGTGAATATATCTCGAACGAATTCAAATAATTATGTAACAAATAAGGAATTAGAAGAGAACTCATAGTGCCTCATAACCCACAGCAGAATGCGGTCACAGAGAGGAAGAACAGAACGATCGTGGGTGTTGCACGAGCTATGCTACATGACCAGGGCCTACCGATGCACTTGTGGGCAGAAGCATGCAACATTGCGGTTTATGTGCAAAACCGTTGTCCTCATAGATTACTTGGCATGAGTACACCTAAAGAATCTTTTACTAGTAAGAAGCCTGATATTTCTCATTAGAAGATTTTTGGCTCATCTGTTTACATTCATGTGACAAAGGATGCCAGGAAGAAGCTGGAGCCGACTGCAGAAGTTGGGATATTTGTGGGGTACACAGAAGCACCCCATAATTATCGTGTGTATTTTCTAAATAGTCGAATGACTGTGGTGCGACGGAATATAAAATTCAATGAGGTGAAAGCCATGAAGTTGTCGCTTGAGAGGGAGCTACACTTGCATGCAGAGGAAGAACTTCTTGTTCCCAAATATGAGCCTCTAGATGTGGATCAGCCACAGGAGGAGATTCATGGAGTGGAGGAGTCCACTCATGCATAACCAAACATCAGAACAGGTAGAAAGCGTACCACAGAAGCTGAGATACTGAAGCTTGATGCGGCACAGAATGTAGGAGTCCCTACATCACAGCACAAACAAAGACAATCACCTAACCGATTTACTGGATACATGACTCTTATGAGCAAGTGTATCGTGACAAAGCCATATTCTTTTGAAGAAGCAATGCAGAAGCCCACATGGGTAGATGCCATGGTGGAGGAGTATGACTCCATTGTCAAAAACAATGCTTGGGAAATTGTTCCAAGGCCAGTGGGTAAATCAGTGGTAGGTTCGAAATGGATCTAAAAGGTAAAGCAAGCTACTAATGGGAGCGTCGAGAAGTATAAGGAAAGATTTGTTGCCCGAGACTTCTCACAGATCGAGGGGATTGATTACGAAGAAACCTTTGCACCTGTCGCATGGTATTGTTCCATAAGGACCATCCTTTCTCTCTCAGCGCAGATGGGTTGGCACATTCATCAGATGGATGTCAAGACTGTGTTCCTTAATGGGATCATTGAGGAAGAGGTGTACATAGAGCAACCTGAAGGATTTGAGATCTTCAGCAGTGAGTCACATGTGTGCAGACTCAAAAGAGTGTTGTATGGGCTGAAGCAAGCACCACATGCTTGGTACACACAGATCACCATCTATTTCACTGGACTTGTCTTCACCAAGAGTGAGGCAGATGCAAACCTGTACCAAATTGTGGTGAAGGGTAAGATTTTGATCATTGTTCTTTATGTTGATGATTTAATACTAATGGGTGATGAGAAGTTGATATACTCATGCAAGGAAGCTCTTGCAAAGGAGTTTGAGATGAAGGATTTGGGGATCCTTCACTATTTCCTTGGATTGGAAATATGGCAGCGAGAAGGTGAATTGTTTATGTCTCAAGGAAAGTATGCTCGAGAGATACTTGGTAAGTTTTACATGGAGGACTGCAAGCCCATGGATACTCCTCTTCCAGGAAATTGGAGGAAAGAGGATGCTACATCGACAGAGGTAGTGGATGCCACTGTTTATCGACAGTTGGTGGGTTTGCTCATGTATTTAGTTAATACAAGACCAGACATATGCTATGCGGTGAACCAGCTTTCACAAGCGATGATTAAGCCTACAAAGCTCTTTTGGAAGGCAGGAAAGCATGTCCTAAGGTATCTCAGGGGCACATCTGAGTATGGCTTATGGTATAGACAGACGGATGAGGTGAAGTTGCATGGCTTCACGGATGCAGATTGGGTAGGCAGCCCAACGGACAGAAAGATCACATCAGGAGGGGTTTTAAGTATCATATCTACAACATTTTCTTGGTACAGTAGGAAACAAATATCGGTGGCACTCATTTCAGCAGAAGTAGAATACAAGGCAGCAAGTCAAGCTGCACGTGAGGCTATCTGGATGAGGAAGATCCTAGTCGGTTTTTTTGGTTCACAATTAGATCCTACAGTGATACATTGTGATAATCAAAGTTGCATTAAACTCTCGATTAATCTTGTGTTTCATGATAGATCTAAACATATTGATATCTAGTATCATTGTATCAGAGATTGTGTGCAGCAGATATCATGTTGCTTCAGTACATTCCTATGGAAGATCACGATGCAGATATTTTGACGAAGGCTTTCGGCAGGAGAAAATTCGAATACCATAGAGGCAGGATCGGGGTGAAATATAATCCCTATATTGTTGAGAGGGAGTGTTGAGATTCAACAAGATGATGAGCTTAGTGAAAAGTAAGCACCTTCACTAAGTGGGGCCCCGCAGGCTATTTTTAGGTGTATGTCTATTTTTAGACATGGTGAGCATATTCTATAAGTTGCAGGATGCTATTTGTAGATGGTTGGTCAAATGTGGAAAATAGATGAAATTCTGTTTTTAGAATATTGGGCGAAGTCTATTTATAGATCGTCAATCTAAAAATAGGTGCATGTCGATTATTATTAACCCTTAATAATAATACGACAATAAACATCAACTTATTCTCTTGGAGCACTTTATTTCAATGAACAGATTTGGAAAATCAGTGGGCTAAAGGAATTACACAATTCCTAGGGTTATTGTTGGCTCATGCATGAAGGATTCGGTTAGAACTGAAGTGGCAAAGTTATGACAGAGTTGGAAGAGTAGTTACAGGAGTTGTTATTTAGTTTAACTCAGTTAAGTGAGTTAAACTCAGTTGAGCTAGTTGTATCTAGTCTAACTGAAAGATACACTAGTGAGAGTTAAGTGAATTAATTGGTTAATTAATTCACAACTAATAACTCACTAACAACTGAAAAAATACAACAGTTAACTACTTGCATGTTATTTCCAGTGGAGACCCAGTGGAGAGATAGGTGAAAGGGTGAGATGGACTATCTGTTGTGACTATAGTGATGCATTCAATGCATCTGACACACATTGGATTTTCCAATGAGGATTGCGTAGTCAAGGCAAGGCCAATTCGAATTCATTCATGGGTATTCTTCAGTAGGGATTGCGCAATGGAGGCAGGTTGTCAGGAGGCAAGAAATTGGTGCATGGAGATGCAAATTTCTACATGACAGTGTGTAATGAATCTACATTGTACTAAGAGCTTGATGTACTAAGCTATGTATGAGATTATTACATGATTCCATTGATATAAATAATATATGATAGTTGGGGTTTTTAGCTTTAAACTTTCCCATTAAACAATTGTGTTATGTGCGATTGAATTTATTCACATGTGTTTGCAATTGAGTTTTAAATTTCTACAAGTTTAATAGTGGAATGATTTTGTATTTAGCAAGAAGATAAATATTGTTAGATTAGGAGGATCCAATAATACATCAATATTAATATATTTCTACAGACCCAACGCGGCTGGAAGGAAAACAAAAAACAAAAAAAAACGAAACAAAAAAAAAAAAAAACAAAAACCTTTGAACAATCAAGAAGATAATCAGGCTCCACACCCAACAATTTGGTGATCCTTTCATCTTCCCATCAATATTGTGTTTGATTATGACTCATGTTTTGTGGGGAATTTTTGGTGTTTTCATTGGTAATATTAGGAACATTGCTTAATTTTTTCCACCACTTTTCATCCATAGATTGATGATTAAATTTATGTAATATTCCCAAATGGGGGAAGCAACAATATAGCTCATAAAATGAAAGCAACAAAAAATATTTAACACATGAAACCATGAGACCAATATGGAGTCGTAAAATTATGTATTAGAGCAGCAAATCAATACAAAATAATGAGACATAAATCATATACAATGAAGAAACAAGCCTCCCATAGGCAATCACTCCCAAATATGAGCTGTTGTTACAACACAAAATGTTGGAGAGAAACTACAACGCAGTCATAGTATGAATAAATACAGCTGGAGATGATACAATAATATTAAAATACTGATATAGGCCCTAATAGAGTCTAAACATACAGATCCTGGCACTAGATCAGCTTTCCAAGACAACCTAAGAGGGTTTCCAGAAAATGCACACAATGTGCCAATGTAAGTTATAGCCCTAGGGCTGAAGATATGATGCAACAACAGAAATGAGAGGATATGGCTGAAGCTGATGTAGAAACATATAGCTCTTATCCAATAGACCCTCTGGATGAAATAATGGCTCCTCCACTGAATAAATCACCTCCCAAAACAATTACTGCAACTCCTCCCTAAAATAACATAGATATGGACTAAAACTGCGCTATAGGGGATAAATACTCCTTGGATTGGTACCAAATATGTAAATAAAGTCCAAGGGGCTTCTTTACAGGCCTCCCAATGGATGGAAACCTTCCTCCACTGAAAAATAGCTCTGAAGACACCCAATATAATTCTCCACTGTTGCACCTTGCAACATAGCACAATATCCTACAGAAATTGTGTTGATGAAGAAGGTTGTAGCTTGGCCTTAAACCTAAGTGTGGAAATGAAGTGCAATGATCCTCCAAGAGGCCTCTCAAGGAAAGAGGTGGGATTCCTGCCCAGGAACACCTGGTGCTAAAAAACACAACAATCTCAATTAAACAGTTGAAGAATCAAGAAATCTAAACAGACCACATACAAAATAATAGTCCAAACATGCCCCCATATGGCTGCCATCCTCTTCCTTATATAAGTTATGAGCTTCCTTACCCTTGGCCCCATTCAATTAGGTTATTTCTTCTATGCAATCAATCTCCCTCCAAAACTGTGTTATTCCTTATTTAATGTCCACTTCTCCATAACAACACTGTTGATTTGGTCAAAGTTGATCTATTCAACATGTTCCAACCCCTATTCATACCCAACGGTGGAGCACAATTCCTCCCCTCCTCCTCTTGTGGCCTCCTCATCAATATTCCCCACCATTGCTTCATATTTTCTACACTAATTCTGTCTCCCAATGGTTTCTCCCAAGTGTGCAAGTTGGCCTTTGGTGGATAAACCAAATGGATCTCATCATGAGAAATGGAAGGTCTTTATGGAAACCTTCTTGATATTCAATGGCCTCTTCAAGGTAGGAGTGATGACAATCATAGGGGATCTCATTCCCAATGAGAGACTCAACTCCATGCTATCATCCAAATGAAATGAATCACCTTCCAGCATGGTGATTCATAGAAAAGTTCCTCCCAAATTCCATGAGAGGCATATCCCAAGTGCTCCAAACAACCATATGGCTCACCTCATACAGAAACAAATGATCTACTAGGGTGGCCATCTCATCTCACATGCTCCCCTTGAAGCATGAATCATAAAAGGTGTGGGAAATTTATTTCCCCATGGACACATCCCACCAATGTGCCTTCCCTCCAATCATGTTCCCAACAAAGATATGAACATCATAAACATATGGAATCACAATCAAAGTCATGCTAGATGCCATTTTTAGTAAAGGAGAAGGACAATAGTCCCTCATGCGCAACCAACGCAATTTTTCTCCTAACTACCATAGAATATGATATAAAAAGTGTTTCCCCCACCACTTGTTTGCTGCCCCATTCTTCTTGCATGCTTGTAAAAGGTATATGGTGTTTGTTGCTAATGAAGCACACCATGAAGAGGACATCATTTCACCAAAATATTCTAGGGAATGGTCCACATCATCATTTCTCATGGCCCCAAGTAGCCCATGAAGCCAATAAGAAAGAGTGCCCCCTCTTGGAGCAATGCCCTGCATGTGAGTGGTAAGAAAATGCAAGTACATAATAAATATATCATGATGCTCATAAATACAATCCTTACCATACACTTGGTTTAAATCAGTGAGGTAGCTCAGGGATGAGCTCCCTCTCACACCCAATGAGTAAGGAGGTGGTGATGATAACTCTTCCCAAGAGTTTTTTTTCTCCTCACCCTCCAAAAAATCCATGCACTTCCTCATATGATAGTGCATCTCCTCTTTGAAGTCTTCCCACATGAATCCCTCCAAAATAGTATGGTATTTTCTAATGAAACTAGTGGGATTGGAAAGCAAGATCTTATAGGTTGTATGTAGTAGTTTATCCTTGAGTTTTGAGTCTCTAGTCAAGTAGATCTGATCATGGAAATAAATGACTCCATCAACCACTCTATACCTCTCATCTACCACTCTCTTATCAAGAACCTTACATGTGAAGAGGTTCTTGGAATATTCCACCAATAGTTGGGACTCCCAATATGGATCTAGGCTTCCCAACAATGACAACACTGTAGAAATCTGAAATGAAGCACCTGTCACATCACAACTCTCCTCTTTGACATGCTCAATGCCAAAGCCACATGTTGGAGTAATGTTACCCCAATTTTGTTGCCTCTCTTGCAGCTGATCTTGCCCAAGACAAGACTGGAATTCATTGAAGTCAACCTCCTCTTGAAAAGTGTCTCTCCTCCAAAGCTTCCATAGTTTGGAAAATGCATACAAGAGTGTCATTAACCCCTTGTCATATTCAAAAATATTCCTCGTGTGTGGAAGTATCTTTTTCTGCTCCAAAGCTATGGAGTGGCCATTTGACACCATGCTCATTTCACCATAGATTTTTGAATCATTTTTCAGTGAAAATAGATGAGTGGGAGATAGTAATGTCCATATCAAAAAAAAATTCACCCCTCCTTTGAACCCATCAAAGGTCCTCTGTGCTGTGCTAGCTCCTCCCAAGGTTCCTTTCCTAGCCAAACATATCAATGTTGCACCATGTTGAGAGAACTCTTTATTCATCTTCCAATCAGGGGGTCTCCTTGGTGGAATTCCTCCATGTAAAGAGACATCAAAATCTGAAGTAGAATGTATAGGTGAGTGGTCTGATTTGTCCCTCCCTTCACTGCATAAATCAGCCTCCTTCTTCTGTATATAAACACCTTGAAATAAACAAGGGTGCATGCTCTCCATCCTTTGTTGTTGATCCACCTTTTCTTCTCCTCCTTTGATCAAGTAGTTACAGCTCATCACTATTGTCACAATATTCTCCTTGGGAATTTTTTGCAAAAATTCAAAAACTCCTCCAATTGAAGCAATAACCTCATTGCCATCTCCATGTGGTGATGGTTATCCTCCCAAAATGACAATGTTGTTACTTTCCTTTTGCTCTTCCTCCTCATCAATATTCGAGAATACCTCATCAGCAATGAGAGACCCTAGATCTTGGTCTTCCCTTGAAGGAGGAATCTCCATGTCTTCCTTTTGAGAAGAAAGCTCTTCATGAAATGGGGATCTTGCCCTTGGCAAGGTATCATACAAGTATTTATTCCCCCCAATATAAATCTAAAGTGGAGTTGGTGCAATAGATATTTCCAACTCATGCAAAGGTTTTGAATGTTTATGTTTTGCTAGCTCAATCAAAGATGTTTCAGATTGTTTTTCATCAAATATCTTCACTAATCTCTTAGTGAATCTTGCATAAGTAGCTATATTTGCATGATTGAATGAAGAATATTCATGAAACCACCAAATATGAGCCTTACCTTCAAGATGCAGCGATGTTATCCTAAGGGCTTCCTTTTCTGAAACTTGATGTAGATGAAAATACGAGTTTAGCTGATCCATCCAATCCTTGGCTGTGCATTTGGATGACCCATCAAAATTTGGTAGAAAGAATCTCCCTCTTCTGCTTATGTTGTGACTTTTGGGTCTTCTCTCCTCCTTGAGTTGGAAAAAATATTGTAAGTTCAAGTGCTCCTTGAATCTCCAAGGTTGAGATTCATACTCCTGAAGATAGTCACTCAAAGTCTCCTCCTTTGGTGCATCTTCTTCCGCCATCTGTCTTGCAGTAAATATGGGCATAAAATTGCACTATGAATCATAATGTGTGGCTACATGATCACACCCATCATGCAAAAATCTAGGTCTTGCTTCAGATTCAAACCCCTTTGGAGATTCTTTGCACATCTCCTTTCTCATCTTCTTGATATCTTCATAAATGCTCTGCATAGTTTGAAAAAGAAGCATTGAGATCCCCTCTTTCTCCTTTCCTCCAAATAATGGAGTCTTGTATTTTATATATATTTAAATTTTTTGTACATCTCGGCTTCTTGTGATAAGCTTCTCCTTATGATGACATATTGGTTGAATGCACAGGCTGAGCCAAGATTATGCTCTAATACCACTGTAATATTCCCAAATGGGGGAAGCAACAATATAGCTCATAAAATGAAAGTAGAAGAAAATATTTGACACATGAAACAATGAGACCAATATGGAGTCATAAAATTATGTATTATAGTAGCAAATCAATACAAAATAGTGAGGTATAAATCATATACAATGAGGAAACAAGCCTCCCATAGGAAATCACTCCCAAATATGAGCTGCTAGTACAACACAAAATGCTGGAGAGAAACTACAACGTAGTCATAGTATGCATAAATACAGCTGGATATGATAAAATAATATAAAAATATTGATATAGGCCCCAATAGAGTCTAAACATACAGATCTGGGCACTAGATCAACTTTCCAAGACAACCCAAGAGGGTTTCCAGAAAATGCACACAATGTGCCAATGTAAGCTACAGCCCTAGGGCTGAAGATATGTTGCAACAAAAAAAATGAGAGGATATGGCTAAAGCTGATTTAGAAACCCACATCTCTTCTCCAATAGACCCTCCAGATAAAATAATGGCTCCTCTACTGAAGAAATCACCTCCCAAAACAATCACTGCAACTACCCCTGCAACTCCTCCCTAAAATAACGCAGATCTGGACTGAAACTATGATGTAGGGGATAAATACTCCTTGGCCTAGTGCCAAATATGTCAATAAAGCCCGAAATTCTTTACAAGCCTCCCAATGGATGGAAACCTTCCTCCATTGAAAAATTAGCTCTAAAGACACCCAATATCATTTTCCACTGCTGCACCCTGCAACACAGCCCAATATCCTGCAGAAACTGCGTTGATGAAGAAGGTTGTAGCTTAGCCTTAAGCCTGAGTGTGGAAATGAAGTGCAATGATCCTCCAAGAGGCCTCTCAAGGAAAGAGGTGGGATTCCTTCTTGGGAACACCCGGTGCTAAACAACACAGCAATCTCAACTAAACAGTTGAAGAATGCAAGAAGTCTAAATAGACCACATACAAAATAATAATCCAAAACATGCCCCCATATGGTTGCCATCCTCTTCCTTATATAATTTATGAGCTTCCTTACCCTTGGCCCCACTCAATTAGGTCATTTCCTCCATGCAATCAATCTCCCTCCAAAAATGTGTTATTCCTTATTTAATGTCCTCTCCTCCATAACAACGATGTTGATTTGGTCAAAGTTGACCTATTCAACATGTTCCAACCCCTGTTCATACTCAAAGATGCTTTATTTAGCTGCTTAGAGGGTCTCCTTTCACACTTGAAGTGTTTTTACTGTTGCTAAGGATATTTATGGGCCTCCCTACCCATTTATTCACCTACCTATGAAAAAAAATCTATAATATTCCATTTAAATAAAAGCTAAAATTTAGGAATATTACAATTTAAGTGGTTAATTGCATATTAGTCCAAGGTATTTGAATATATCATCACAATTTTCTATCCAAGTGGGCTTTGTATCTTACCCATATTGAACATGGATACAATAGAGTTTTTCACTTCACCGCAAGTCATTATGCATTTGGGGTCTATCTTGGTTTTTATCATTTGGATTCTTATGAGTTTCCTTTATCTTTTCTTTTCCTAGTGACATCACATTTCAAAAAGGGAAATATAGGCACACGATTTTGTTCAACACTTGCAGAGTCTCCAAGTCAAAGTCATCCAAATTATTTAGAAGGATAGTAAAATAAAAAACAACGCATGGATCAACATTGTGTACCACACCATTTTTCAAGTTGGTAACAAAGTGCGTTTACGCTTGGGAAAATGTCATTTTCATAATAAAACATATGTAATATTCCCAAATGGGAAAAGTAGCAATATTGAACAAAATACTCGAAACAACAGTGTAAAACATCATATTGACAATGGAGACCAATATGGAGCCTTTATATTAATCTTATCAGCAGAAAAATAGTACAATATAATGGGCACAAATCATACAACAAGAATCAGCAAGCCTCCAATGCATATATCCCCTCAAGAGTGAGGTGCTGCTAATACACAAAATGTTGTAAATGCAGCTACAACACAGTCATAGTGATAATATCTACAGCAGTAGATCATACAATAATACAAAAATATTGATATATGCCTCACAAGATATCATACATGAAGATCAAGGCACTCTATCATGCTTCCAAGACGACCCAAGAGGGTTTCCGGAAAATACATCCAAAATACAAATATGAGTTACAGCCCTAGGGCTAAAGGTATGCTGCAACAAAATAACTGAAGAGTTATGGCTGAAGCTGATATGGAAATAAGTACCTATCCTCTAATGGATCCTCCGGATGAAAGGTTGACCCCTCCATTGAAGAAATCACTCCCCAAATCATCCAATGCAATCTCCCCTACAACTCTTCCCTAAAATAACGCAGATATAGACTGGAACTACGTTGTAGGGGATAAATAAACCTTGGCCTGATGCAAAATATATCAACGATGCTCAAGGGCCTTCTTTTCTGGCCTCCCAATGGAAGGAAACCTTCCTCCACTAAAAATAAGCTCTGAAATGACCCAAATGAATTCTCCACTACTGCACCCTGCAAATCAGCACATCTCTCAACAGAAACTACATTGTAGAACAAAGATGGAGCTTGTCCTGATGCCAGAATGTGGAAATGTAGTGCAATCACTTCTCCTAAGTAGGCACTCAAAGTCCCCAGAGGATGAAGGTGGGATTCCTGTTCGGGAACACCCTGTGCTAAACAACACTGTAGTCTTAGCTAAACAACTGAAGAGAGCAAATAGTCATACCGACCATATCAAAATAATAATCTAAAACATATCCCCTATGGATTTCATCCCCTTCCTTATATAAGTGGTGAGCTTCCTCACCCTTGGCCCCATTCATTAAAGCCACTACTTCCATGCATGGAGTCTTCATCCAAAACTGCGTTGTCCCTCCATGAATGCCACTCCTTCCATGAAAGTGTTGTTGATTTGGTCAAAGTTGACCCAGTCTTCATGCTCCAGCCCCTTTTCACACACAAGGGTACTTAATCAAGCTGCTACAATGATCTCCCTTCACATTAGGAGTGATTTTATTCCTACTAAGGAGATTTATGGGTCTCCATACCCTCTTATTCATCCAATTAAGAATTAAAAACAAAAATTAATATTCCAACTAGCTTATAGCTAATTGGGAATATTACAGTCCTCCCCTCCCAAATGTTGATTGTCCTCAAGCAACTATAAAGGTGAGTGTTGCAACCCTTCTCCTCCTTCCTTGGTGAAACCTCCATGTGATAATATCTCCCCATATACCAAGTGTCTTCCAATAAATCCATCCATGAAATGCTCCTCCCAAGTACTCATGAGATGCAAATGACTCACCTCATAAGGAAGAAAAAGATCCAATGTAGCAATCATGGTTTTCCCAATGTTCTCCCTAAAATATGAAGCATAAGAAACATGGAGAATCTCTCTCCCAAAGTGCATGTTCAATCCTTGCACCCTTCCTCCAATCATCCCCACAATAAGAATAAGGACATAATCAATGTATGGGATCATAACCAAGGATACATAAGCTGCCATATGTAATACTGGAAGAGGATCATAGTCCCACATGTGAAACCAGCACATCATATCTTCTGATGGCCTCAGATAATGATATGGTAAGTGGTTTCCCCACCACTTACTTGCTGCCATAGTCTTCTCACAAGTTTTGAGAAGGTGAGTAATGTTTGGTTCCTTTGGAGCACACCCTGAATGATATGTCATCTCCCTATATCCTCCTATTGAGTGGCCATGATCAACACTGTTTATGGCCCCAAGTTGACCATGAATTTTATAAGGTAGAGTGCCCCCACTTGAAGCAATGGCCTTCACATGTATGTTAAAGGAATGCAAACATTCATCAAATAAATCATTATGCATAAAAACATGATCCTTACCATATGTTTTTCTCACACCAATGGAGTGGCTCATAGATAGATCCCCTCTCATTCCCAAAGAGGAAAGAGGTGGTTGTGATAACTCCATCAAAGATTTATGTCTCTCTTGCATCTCCACATGATCCATGCATCTTCTCAAATGCTGATATATCTCCTCTTCAAATCCTTCCCAAATATATACCTCCATGATGGTATGGTATGCTCTCATGGAATAAGTGTGGCTAAAGAGAAAATATTCATGTGTTGCTTGTAGTAACTTATCCTTGAGCTTGGATGCTCTAGATAAGAAGATCCTACTCTGATAGTAGATGACCCCATCTCTTACTAAATATCCCTCCTCTAGTAGCGGGTTATCTAGTATCAGGCAAGTAAAAAGATCCTTGGAATAATCCACCAACAGCTAGGATTTCCAATAAGGATATATACTCCATAGTGACAGCACTGATGATCTATCATATAAAGCATATGTCATGTGGCTACCCCCTCCTTTGACATCTCCCATGCCAAAGTTACATATCGGGATGTTTCTATCCTCCCTCTACTGCTCCTTTCTTAGCGCAAGATGTGAGGTGAGAGTGGGTAATTATGATGTTGGGAGAATGTCTCCCTCCTTCTTGAGTCTACCCAAGACTCTCAATGTTGTACCATGACCTCCCAATGTTCCCACACCTCCTAGATCTATGAGTGGTGCAACATGTTGTGAGACATTTCTCACCAACTCCTGATTAGGTGGCCTCCCAGGTGGTTTGCCACTAAACAGTAATGTCTCATGGGCCAAAGTCATCTGCATAATAGATGGGACTGTTATGTCCTTGCTTCCACTTCATAAATCCAATTTTTTTTTTTCTGCGTGGAAGCTGTCTGTGAGAGATATGTGTGCATGCACCTAATCATATGGTACTTGGGTACTCCTCTCAATGATGTAAGGGCCCCTCCAATTGGAGAAAATTTTCCATTCCCACCTCCTGGTGGTGTTGGATCATCTCCTGTTATCCCAACGTTGTTACCTCCTTCTGGTTCTTCTTCTTCTTCCTCCTCATCATCTGAAAAGACTTCTATATAGTGTTCCTTTCCTGCTGCACATCTATGTCCAGGTGCCCATGATTCTTGGCATGTGAAGCAAAGCTTACTTCTCCTCAAGTCTCTTTGGACATCATCACTAAGAGGTGCTTTTTTTTGGCCCTCCTTTGAAGGTTGAGCCTTCTCATCTTTTCCCTTTGATGGGAAAGTGGGCTTTTGCTGAAATTTTTCCTTTGCTCTTGGCAAGGCATCTTGTAGATCTATAGCCCTTTCAATGGCTTCTTGAAGGGTAGTGGGTTTGGTATATTTAACCAACCCATGTAGAGGTTCTGCTAGCCCATCAATAATCGTATAGACCCTCCTTGCTGCAGATATATCAGGAACCATAAAAGAAAGTTTCATAAATTCAGAAATATAAGCTTTTGGATTACCTAATTTTTTGAGCTTAGCTAGCTCCATGAAAGGTGCCTTCAGGTCTCTCCGATCAAACCTCTCCACCAACCTCCGTGTGAACTTCGAATATGCAGTCACATTGGCATGATCCAATGTAGAAAGTCCATGAAACCACCAATCATGTGCTTCACCCTCAAGGTGCAGCACTGCTATTTTGATGGCCTCCATCTTTGGTACTTGGTTCAACTGGAAGTAGATGTCAAGCTTCTCTACCTATGATTTGGAAATGCATTTTGATGACCCATCAAAGTTGGGTAAGAAAAATCTGCCCATAGTCCGGTGTAAATCATGATTATGTATGAATCCTCCACCTCTATTGTGATGTCAGGGTCTCCTATTGTCCTTGATTTGACAGAATTCTTGAAAACTCAAATGATCCTTGAATCTTTGAGATTGAGACTCATACTCCAGAAAATAGTCTTCAAGAGTTTCTTGTTCTTGAAACCCTCCATTTCCCATTGCTAAGAATGTAGGCATTGTAGGCATTTTTGAGCATTGGGAAACCTGTTGCTTCACTGGTTGATCACTTCAGTGATGAGAAATGTCGGAGCCTTCTCCATGTAGAAACCCTTTAGGGGATTCTTTGTGTCTATGCATCCCCATCTCCTTTATTTATCTTGCAATGTCTTCAATATTTCTAAGAAGAAGCTTAGGGAACTCCTTCTCCTAATCTCCTCCTGATAAAGGGGTTTTACCCTTGTCTTCTCTATCATCTGTATAATCATACTTCCGGTTTCTTTTGAGATACATCTTCTCTCTATCTGTGAGAGGATCTCCTTCTTCTAATTACATATTGGCTTAAGATGCATAGGCTAAGCCAATATTATGCTCTGATACCACCATAATATTCCTAAATGGGAAAAGATCCAATATTGAACAAAATACTCAAAATAACAGTGTAAAACATCATATCAACAATGGAGACCAATATGGAGCCTTTATTTTAATCTTATCAGCAGAAAAATAGTACAATATAATGGGCATAAATCATACAACAAGAATCAACAAGCCTCCAATGCATATATCCCCTCAAGAGTGAGGTGTTGCTAATACACAGAATGCCGGAAATGCTGCTAGAACGCAATCATAGTGAGCACAACTACAATAGTAGATCATACAATAATAAAAAAATACTAATATATGCCTCACAAGATATCATACATGAAGATCAAGGCACTCTATCATGCTTCTAAGACAACCCAAGAGAGTTTCCAAAAAATACATCCAAAATACAAATATGAGTCACAGCCCTGGGGATGAAGGTATGCTGCAACAAAACAACTGAATATTTATGGATTAATATGATATGGAAATAAGTATCTCTCCTCCATTGGATCCTCAGGATGAAAGGCTAACCCCTCCACTGAATAAATCACTCCCCAAATCATCAACTACAATCTCCCGTGCAACTCCTCCCTAAAATAACGCAGATCTGGACTAGAAATATGTTGTAGGGGATAAATACACCTTGGCTTGATGCCCAATATATCAATGATGATCAAGGGCCTTCTTTACTGGCCTCCCAATGGAAGGAAACCTTCCTCCACTAAAAATAAGCTCTGAAATGACCCAAATGAATTCTCCGCTACTACACCCTCCAACTCAGCACATCTCTCAACAGAAAATGCATTGTAGAACAAAGATGGAGCTTGCCTGATGCTGAAATGTGAAAATGTAGTGCAATCACTTCTCTAGAGTAGGCACTCTAATTCCCTCGAGGATGAAGGTGGGATTCTCGCTCGGGAGCACATTGTGCTAAAAAAAACTACAATCTTAGTTAAATCGCTGAAGAGAGGAAAAATTCATACAGAACATATCAAAATAATAATATAAAACATATCCCCTATGGCTATCATCCCCTTCCTTATATAAGTGGTGAGCTTCCTCACCCTTGGCCCCACTCATTAAAGGCACTACTTCCATGCATGGAGTCTCCCTCCAAAATTTCGTTGTCCCTCCATGAATGACACTCTTTCCATGACAACGTTGTTGATTTGGTCAAAGTTGACCCAGTCTTCATGCTCCAACCCCTTTTCACACACAAGGGTGCTTAATCAAGCTGCTACAATGATATCCCTTCACATTAGGAATGATTTTATTCCTACTAAGGATATTTATGGGTCTCCATACCCTCTTATTCATCAAATTAAGAAGCAAAAACGAAAATTAATATTCCAACTAGCTTATAGCTAGTTGGGAATATTACAACATATAGTAAGGTTAAACCCATTCAATATGCCCCCCACTTAATCATCTAAAATGTTTCTAATAATGCATTTTTCCATGATCTTTAGGTTCACTTTGGAATTTTTTTATGTTACAATGGAATCATAAATCTTGACTAATCATCTTGCAACTATTGTTCCAAATTTTACAACATCTATTAGGTTGTTGCAACTCAAGTTTCGACACGATGGCTTGGTGCTAGAATCACGAGTGATTCACTAGTTCCTATATGGTTGCTAAGAAAGTTTATATTTTTCATTAGGCTTGTTGGATTGATCAACACCAAATGCATCAAATTGTCCTTATCTATCAAAAATATTGGAAGCCATTGTGTTTATTGTTGGGGGGAATGACAACAATTATTAATGCTTAACACATAATATATTTCTTACTTCATATTTTCCTCACATTATTATTTTGTGTGCATATAAGATATTTTTATTTATTGTCATTTCCTTCTTAGCTTCCTTTTCTTGTGGAGTAGTTGAGATATTATCTTTAACTATCTATATTATTGCTATTTGGTTGTTATTTCTTAATATCGTGCCTCCTACTTTGTCGAGGTGATTTTCTTGATTTAAAGCTATATAAGCTTGGGTTTAAAAGTTAATGAAAAATCAATCAAATGTTTTATTCCATACTCCTTGTGTATAAATCTACTCATGAGAGAGATTTCTCAACCCAAGATCATCCACTTCCCATTGATATGAATTGATAACTTCCAAATTTTCTATTTAATGGCATTCTAGATGTAATATCACAAACCTATGGGACTTTAAAAATGTAGAAATATAGATATAATTATGTTTTTTATAGAGGATGCCAATATAGCGACATTTACAAAACAATATTGAAGTATAAGTAAATTAAAATAGGACAATTTTCTTGAAAGCCCTAATTTCAACATTGAACAGTCAAATGATATTGTATAAATGTTTCTTTTTAATACCAAATCTAACTATAATGCATTTCGTATATCCAATAGAGTTGAGCGAAACCATAACAAGTCGATCAAGTAGATTTCAAAGAAATAATTTTTAATCTTACTTTAATCTCAAAACCCATAATGATGTGAAGATATACTTATAATACCATACTATATATTGTGTCATTTTTTTTTTCTAAGTTAGACTAAGTTCTATTAATATAACATAATGTACAAAGAGATTCTGGCCTCTGGAATCGCTGAACTAGCCAATTCCAGAGGCATTATAGGTCAAAAAATCAAAATAATGACTGCCCCAGATGGGGAAACCAATCTTACTGTAGCTGCCCACATATGGGAAACCAGCTTCATACAAAAAATAGTTGAGTATTATGAAAGTATTCCAGAGAAACATAGTAGCCCAGAAAATTAATAGAACTGAATAAAAAAACCTGTTCAAGCTAGGTATCATTGTGCAAAGGTGGTGGTTCCTCCACAACGAGGCACCTGTACTCATCGGAGGAGTCGTCTGAATGCTTTGTCTGTTGAGCTGCTGGTTCTAGAGATATGGCGGTGCAAGCAGCATGTGCACTGCCCTTACAGGCTTCGTCTCCTAACCAATCTGAGCTATCGTTGTCACTTCTAACACTACCACTACTACGCTTGCCGTTACTACTAGAGGAGGGGGCGCCCTGATTGACTAGAATGGCTTCAGACTTACGTGAGGGCGAAAGAGGCGCCGAGTCAATAGTGGATTTTCTAAGCTTTTTCCTGGGGCTGGGGCTTGCAGCAAGGGAAGCTTCCTCCTTGAAGCTAATGGTAATGGTGGCTGTGAGGCGAGAGAATTCCAGAGCACAGGTATAGTAGAATTGAGCAGAGTTCTTCGTAGGCGAAGGGGGACGAGGTTTCAAATGAGGCAGAGGTGGAGAGGGGTGGCTGGAGGGGTGGCACAATGTAGAAATGCCTTCAGGAGATATAGATCAAGACAGCCATGAAATATGGCCTCGACCTCTACCGCTACAAGTAGCAGTGTAGTGGAAAAAAATCTCATTGTGAGGCGACGAGGATGACTCAGAGCGGAAGGACTGTAGAGGACGAGACGCTTGCCCACGCCCAATGCCTCAGCGACTGTGCATTCGGTGTCACCTGGGTATGATAGAGCTATTGGAGGCATTAGATATGCAAATCAGTGGAGAAGGCCGAGCAGAGGGAGCAGAAGGCTGAGGAATTGAAGACTTTGGGGAAGAATTGAAGCTGCAATGGAGGCTCTAAGAGAAATGGTGACCAAGAGCCAGAGTAATGCAACAGTAGAGGTTGCACCTCCTCCTTATGGGTGTTCGAGAGCTCGGCTCTGAGACCACATAGGGGAAAATGCAGCTGGAGGGCGATGACGAAATGCTGCAACACGGAGGCATTTTGAAAAGGTGGTAGCCGCATCAACGTTCGGGCGAATTAATGCTAAAGTGTTGAGACCAATTAGCAGATATAAATACCATCAGATTGAACCCATACATGACCTTGTGGCTAAGCCATGTGTCACATGCTGGGCTCGCCATCCACCTGCCCGTATTATTCACCCGCATCCAGGAACTATATATTGTGTCATTACTTTAGGCTTATAATAGTAATTTATTTTCCTCACCACAAGTATTAAGCCATAAACCTTAATGGCTAATCCACCAACCTCTTACTGAATTCAATCCCTACTCCAATAACATTTCACCATTTACAAAGAAACTCTATTGTTGACACATAACCCTTCGAACCCACATACACCTAGCCTACTAGCCCATAACACTACACACATGACTAAGTCATAGTATGGCCAATGCATGACTAACATTTTACTTAAGAAATGAATGGTCATATATATATACATACATATATACATACATACATACACACACACACACACACACACACACACACACACACATATATATATATATATATATATATACATGTATATATGTATATATATATATATATATGTATACATGTATACATGTATGTATGTATGTATGACCATTCATTTCTTAAGTAAAATTTTAGTCATGCATTGATATTATATATATATATATATATATATATATTGAATTGATATTAGTAAATTGCTACAATTTATGTGGACTGATTTAAATGTCATTTTATAACAATACACTATTGTAATATTTTATCTATTTCTATTTTATTTTATGTTATTATTATTTAATATAAAACATTGATATGATATTAGTAAATTTTTATAGTATAACTAAACAATTAATTGTGAAGGAGTCTGCAAGGAAGTCAAGTTTGTTGCAAGAAGAAAAATGGCTATAACATGAGACCCCTGCGACGAGTAGGTTTTTGGCCTAGTCGGTCATCGTAGCATGGAAATTGTTGAAGTTCAACAATAAATTTCAGCACCTACACTAGTGTGGGACTAGGAGGTCCAAACAGCACCTACACTAGTGTGGGACCACAGGTCTTAGCAACACCTACATTGGTGTGGGCTAAATTTGACACATGTCTATTTTAGTTATCCCTTAATTAAGATGGACAATACAATGTAATCTAATCTCAATATAACTTGTAATAGTTAACTAAGTGTGTTAAACTCATTTAACTCATGAATTTCGAGGTGAGGGTAGTTGGTGAGGCATGTAGAGTAATTCTAGTTGTAACAGAGTTTGAAGTGCAGTGGTGCATTAGTTAATGCAGGTTGTAATTTTTTTAACTCAGTCAAGTGAGTTAAATTCACTTGTGCTAGTTGTAACTGTTAGATACATTAGTGAGAGATCAAGTGAATTAAATATTATTTAATTCAAAATCAGTGATCTCACATGCAACTGAGGATTTACAATTATTAGTTGCATGCATGTCAGTTATAGTGGAGACCCAGTTGAGATCTAGGTGAAAGGAATGTTGACTATTAGTTGTAGGATTATTGGGTTGCACCCATGCAACAAAACACCCATTGGATTTCCCATGGTCCTTACGCGGTTAAGGAAGGTAAAAAATTCCTATGGAATAGGGATTGCATTCCACATGAATTGTGCAAGCAAGGCAGACTGTTAAGAGGCTGAGAATTGGCTAAGTGTTGGTCAGTTTTTTCCAGGACATTGTGAGACAATTAGCTGAGTACAGGAGGGCTATTATGAGAAGAGTTGTATGTAATTGTTTCATGTATCCATGTTGAATATACAATAGAAGATAGTGGGGTTTTGAGCAGCAAGCTTTCCCTGGGAAATTATCTGTGTTGTGGTTTGATTGATTCTTCTTTGCTTCATGTGATTGGCGATTGTGTTTTTTTAATTCCACAATTGATTTGTAGAAGTGATTCAGTATCTAGCTTTGTCACATTGCTAGATCAGATTGAATCCGTGATATACATGTTTGTTGTATAATTTCTACATGGTATCAGAGCACAGGAAATCACAATAGTGAAGGAGGAGCTGAGTTTGTGACTAAATATAATTCGAATTTGTAGAAAGACTTTCTTGGTGCTACAACTGATTCAGGATCGAAATGGATTTGAATGGCTTGAGATTGGAGTATGCACTCGAGGGCAGCTCTAACTATATTTCTTGGAAAGACATGATGGAGGCAGTAATCGAAGGCAATGGTTTGAATGAATTCCCTGACAATGATGTTCCTAAACCCGTTGTGACAGATGCTGCAAATCTTGATGCATGGAAACAAAAAGTGGCAAAGGCAAGGAGGATCTTGCCGAAGGGAGTACGAGACCACATTGTCTCAAGTATCAATGGAAAAGTGACACCATATTCTATGTGGAAAGCTTTGACGAATCTATTTCAGAGCAGCAGTAACCATAGGAAATTGGCACTGAAAGATAAACTCAGGAAGATCGAGACGGAGAAAGGCGACTCCATGCCAAAATATTTAACAAAGTTTTTCCAATGTCACGATGAGATGGGGAGCATTGGAATTACTATCGGTGATGATGATTTGGTGAGTCTAGCTCTCCTAGGAATTCCCAAGAGTTGGCATAGTTATCAAGACTCTGTCAATGGAAGGGAAAAGCTTCCAGATTGGGAATGACTTTAGTCGGATTTGGTGCAGGAGGAGTTCAGACAGAATACAGAGATGGATCTTCATCTAAGAATGAAGAGGAAGAATAATGTGCTTTGGCTGCCAAGATGAAGAAGGGGAAAGGAAAGAAGTTCCATTCCAAATCAGAGTCCAAAGATGGCAAGAAGCGCGACATGTCCAGAGTGAAGTGTTTTCACTGTCACGAGCATGGGCATTATGCCACTAACTGTCCACAAAAGAAGAAGAACAAGAAGACTTCAGGATCTGCAGTTGGTGAGGCTTTGGCCTCACAATTTGAGCTTGAATTCTCATTGATCGCATGCATGGTGTCAAGTGCATTGGGATCAGTGTGGTATTTGGATAGTGATGCATCCTTTCACATGTTGAGAGACAAGGAACTTTTCAGTAGCTTGGAGGAGAAGGACCTCCAGATGCATATCGAAATGGGTGATGAGGGATGATACAGTGCTACTGGGATTGGTACCACTACCTTCCAATGATATTCAGGTAAAACCTTTCAATCAAAATATGTAATGCATGTACCAAGCTTGAAGAAAAAATTGGTCTCAGTTGCAATGTTGGAGGATAGAGGCTATGATGTTGTTTTTAGTGAAGGAAAAGCTTTCCTACGACACAAAACAATAGGAAAAGCCAAGAAGATTGAGATTCGAGTTAAAAATATATATAAACTATATGTATATGGCTACACAACATTGATGGGCAGGGCGGATAAAGTGGTGAGTCGGGATGAGGGTGAGTTATGGCATAGGGGATTGGGCCATATTCACCACGAAGCCTTGAAATTCATGCAACAGATTTCTATGGGTCTTCCCAAGGGAACACTTGTGGAGTTAGACACATGCAATGGATGTACTATGGGAAAATATGTAAAGGCCACCTTTCATGAGAAGGAGAACTGAGCCTCAGGGATCCTTGAGAGAGTTCACACAGACGTGTCTGGACCATTCTCTGTTGCTTCGACAAAAAAGCATAAGTACTATGTGATATTTGTTTATGACTTTTCTCGGAAGTGCTTGATCTACTTCATGCAGAAGAAAGATCAGCAATTCTCAAAGTTTCTTGAGTTTAAAGCATTGGTGGAGAAATACACGGGGAAGAAAGTGAAGGAACTTAGGAGTGACAATGGTGGTGAGTACATCTCTAACGAATTCAACAAATTCTTCAACAAAGAAGGAATTCGAAGAGAACTGATAGCGCCTCATAACCCACAGTAGAATGGGGTCGCTGAAAGAAAGAGCATAAATATTGTGGGTGTAGCAAGAGCTTTGTTACATTATCAGGGCCTACCAATGCATCTGTGGGCGAAGGCATGCAACACAATGACATTTGTGCAAAACTGTTGTCCTCGTAGGATACTTGGCATGAGTACACCAGAAGAGGCTTTCACTGGTAAGAAACCTGATGTTTCACATTTTAAGATTTTTGGCTCATATGTTTATGTGCATGTGACCAAAGGCGCCAGGAAGAAGCTGGAACCAACAGGTGAGATTGGGATTTTTGTGGGGTACACTGAAACTCCCCACAACTATCGGGTGTATTTTCCAAACAAAAAAATGATTGTTGTGCGACGGGATAGGAAATTTGATGAGAAGAAATCCATGCGATTGTCCCTTGAGAGGGAGTTGGATTTGCATGCAGAGGAGGAACTCTTGGTTCCCAAGGATGAGCCTCAAGATGTGAAGCAGCCACATGCGGGGGTTCATGGAGTGGAAGAAAACACTCATGTAGAGCCATCCATTAGAAATGGTAGAAGGTGCACCACAGAAGATGATAGATTGAGACTTAATGTTGCAGAGAATGTAGGAGCCCCTACTTCAAAACACAGATAGAGACAGTCTCCAGACAGGTTTATTGGATACATGGTTCTTATGATCAAGTGTATTGTAACTGAACCATCTTCCTTTCAGGAAGCAATGCAA
Organism: Pinus albicaulis; assembly: GCA_034641835.2. Lineage (NCBI taxonomy): Eukaryota > Viridiplantae > Streptophyta > Pinopsida > Pinales > Pinaceae > Pinus > Pinus albicaulis. The sequence goes on from CM076579.1 coordinate 1,289,414,518, forward strand.
CAACCAATTTTGGATGATGCAATGGTGGAGGAGTATGACTCCATTGTCAAGAAAAATGAAAGGGAGATTGTCCCAAGACCGGTTGGTAAATTAGTGGTTGGATCTAGATGGATATACAAGGTAAAGCAAGCTGCTGATGGGAGTGTGGAGAAGTACAAGGCCAGATTTGTGGCCTGGGGATTCTCATAGATTGAGGGGATCGATTATGATGAAACTTTTACACCAGTTGCAAGGTACTCTTCCATTAGATCCATCCTTGCACTCTCAGAACAAATGGGGTGGCGCATTCATCAGATGGATGTGAAAATTGTGTTTCTCAATGGAGTCATTGAGGAAGAAGTGTACATAGAGCATCCAGAAGGTTTCAATATCTTCGATAGTGAGTCGCATGTGTGTCGACTCAAGAGAGCACCATATGGGTTGAAGTAAGCACCTTGTGCTTGGTACACTTAGAGTGATAGCTATTTCACCGACTGGGCTTCACCAAAAGTGAAGTTGATGCAGACCTGTACCAGATTGTGGTTGAGGGTAAGCTATTTATTATTGTACTTTATGTTGATGATCTAATTTTTACTGGTGATGAGCAGCTAATACACTCATGCAAGGAGGATCTTGCAAGGGAGTTTGAAATGAAGGACATGGGACTTCTTCATTATTTTCTTGGTTGGGAAATAGGGCAGTGGGATGGTGAATTTTTTTTTTCTTAAGGCAAGTAGACCAAAGAGATATTGGGTAGGTTTCACATGGAGAGATGCAAAGCCATGGACACTCCTCTTCCAGGAAATTGGAGGAAAGAGGATGCTACTTCAGGAGAGGTATTAGATGCTACTATCTACAAAAATTTTGTTGGTTCACTGATGTACTTAGTGAACACTAGACCAGACATTTGCTACGCAATTAACCAGCTGAGTCAAGCTATGGTTAAGCCTGTCAAGATCTGTTGGAAGGTGGGGAAGCATATCTTGATATACCTTAGGGGCACATCAAAGTATGGATTATGGTACAGACTAATAGAGGGAGCGAAGCTTCAAGGCTTCACGAATGCAAATTGGGTAGGCAGTCCATCAGACAGAAAGAGCACATCAGGAGAGATCTTCAGCATAGGATCGACAACAGTTTCTTGGTACATCAGGAAGCAACGATCTGTGGCACTTAGTTCAGCGGAATCAAAGTACATGGTAGCAATTCAAGCTACATGTGAGGCTATTTGGATGAGAATGATCCTGGTTGGTTTGTTTGGTTCTTAGATGGATCTGACAACGATATATTGTGACAACCAAAGTTGCATTAAAATCTCGGTTAATCCTGTGTTTCATGATAGATCCAAGCACATAGATATCTGATACCACCATCTTAGATATTGTGTGTAGAGACGCATAATTTTACTTTAGTACATTCCCACGAAAGATTAGGATGAAAATATCTTGTCAAAGACGCTCACCAGGAGAAAATTCGAATACCATATAGACAGGATCATGGTGAAGGATAATCCCTTTCTTATTGAGAAGGAGCGTTGAAGTTCAACAATAAATTTCAGCACCTACATTAGTGTGGGACCAAGAGGTCCAAGCAACACCTATACTAGTGTGGGAGCACGGGTCTTAGCAGCACCTACACTGGTGTGGGCTAAATTTGGTGCATGTCTATTTTAGTTATCCCTTAATTAAGTTGGACAATAAAATGTAATCTAATCTCAATATAACTTGTAATATTTAACTGAGTGTGATAAACTCAGTTATCTCATCAATTTTCGAGTTGAGGGTAGTTGGTGAGGCATGCAAAGTAATTATAGTTGTAACGAAGTTCGAAGTACAGTGGTGCATTAGTTAATGCAGGTTGTAATCAGTTTAACTCAGTTAGGTGAGTTAAATTCAGTTGTGCTAGTTGTAACTGTTAGATACACTAGTGAGAGATCAAGTGAATTAAATATTATTTAATTCATAATCAATGATCTCACATGCAACTAAGGATTTACTATTATTAATTGCATGCATGTCAGTTCTAGTGGAGACCCAGTTGATATCTAACTGAAATGGATGTTGATTATTAGTTGTAGGATTATTGGGTTGCATCTAGGCAACCAAACACCCATTGGATTTCCCATGATCCTTGCGTAGTCAAGGAAGGCCAAAAATTCCTATGGAATAGGGATTGCATTCCACATGAATTGCGCAAGCAAGTTAGCCTGTTTAGAGGCTGAGAATTGGCTAAGTGTTGGTCATTTTTGTCCAGGACAGTGTGATATAATTCGCTAAGTACAGGAGGGCTCTTGTGAGAAGAGTTGTATGTATTTGTTTCATGTATCCATGCTGAATATACAATAGAAGATAGTGGGGTTTTGAGCAGCAAGATTTCCCCGGGAAATTATCTGTGTTGTGGTTTGATTGATTCTTCTTTGCTTCATGTGATTAGCGATTGTGTTTTTTTAATTCCGCAATTGATTTGTAGAAGTGATTCAATGTATGGCTTTAGCACATTGCTAGATCGGATTGAATCCATGATATACATGCTTGTTGTATAATTTCTACAGCCATTTCCATCTAGTTGCAATACTTACAGTCCATAATGGTGAATACCCGCGTATCAATGGAGAAATCAGTGAATCTTGAAGAAATGGCAGTTGGTTCTGCAAGTCCTTCTCCTCAAGGAGATCAAGCTAGGGTTTCTTACAATATCATGTTGAAATATGGAAATGTCCTTATGATTATCCATGAATCACTTACATTTAATGTTCGTTTGGGGGATGAAGCTATCAAAAGTGTGAAATATGTTTTGGATCTTGGTTTGATCTACATATTTAATGGGTTTTGGCTGTGACTGATTGATCTACATAAGTGGATTTTCAACACATGGAAACCCCTTCTTCCTGAATAGATAAATTTTTTCATCGTGGCATGGTTTTTTTTTTGTTCTCTTCACCAATCATAAGGATAATAATATCATCTAACATTCTAAGCCTGGTTCTGGGGTAGTGTTGGCCTCTTCATGCAGCCCAGGTCCCCTTTCTTTAAACTAGTTATGGAGACAATCTCCTCAGCTCTAGTATGTGTAAGGATTTTGAAACTTCCCTTGCATATTTGGATTTTTTCTATGTTTTCTTCTATTGGAAATTCAATAGGAAAATATTACATTTATAGCCCCTCCTCTGAGCATTTTCCTAGATCCACTTATGCTAAAAAATGTGCGGAAATGGATTTCAACAAGGGTTTTCCTACCGAGATCAATTCAACGACACCCGATTATGTATGGGTTCAGAAGCTTGATTATGAAAATGTTTCAATGATTTCGATGTCAATCATGTTATGAAATAGGACATGTAATAAAGAATTTTCTTAAGAGGATGCAGAATAATAGAGTTCGGAAAATTGCAGAATAATCGAGTTTGGAAAATTAGCTGGAGGCCCAAATGGTGGGAAGGTGCACAATAAAAACATTATTTTGTACACAAGGAGGAAAAAACTCAAGACATGGAGGAAGTAAAATAAAGTCAAGAAGAAGATAAAGAATATTTAGTGGAGGAAGAAAAAGTCAATCAGGAAGAAACACAAGTCAAAGAGGATCCATCGAAATGAGAAACTTAGGAGGACCAAGTCCAACAAAACCCAATGAATTTGTGACCCCCCATTGAATTCTTAGGAATTAAGCTCGAAAAAAAGAAATTCCTTGGGTTGATCAGACTTATGGACAAAGAAAAAACGACAACAAAGACCACTCTCAATTGAGAAACACTATAGATCCACCCTAAAACACTGATTGGATCCAGGTTGGAGAAAAGGGAAAAAATATATCACCAAGGAAAACGGGAAGTCAATCAAAATCCAAACAATAAGTTTTAATTGAATGCAAGTACAATTGGATTTTGGAAGGTTTTTGGAAAAAATTTAGTTGGAATGGAAATAAAATTATTATATCATGTAGATCTCGCTTGAGGGTTTAGATTGAGTCATCATGCTAAATTTCAAAACCACAAGGGATATTGGTAACCTAAATAAATGTAACGGTTCTGGGTCATATCCCAACTTTCCCTTTTTTCAATAAAACGCTCCTATCCATTCCTTTGGAAAAAAAACAATAAATTAATATATTGAGTGTTTAAAATTATGGAAACAAAACATATAACCTTTCTCCAAAGAATTTCCTTAGCTATCTCATTATTTTTTGAACACAATTATAAATACAAATTCTAACATACTTATTTAGCAATAGAGATACTTTGGAAAATATGTAAAAATATATTTAAAAAGGTTCGAGCTTTGTATCCACATTTTTTTAATTGGGTGTCTTCACGATCATCATTTGTTGGAGTTCTTGAATTGTTTCATCATGGTTCTTTTCCATTAACCCAGAGGATAAATGTGTGTCAATGTTCAACAACTTAGTGGCAATCTATTTGAGAAAGCAATTCGCTTGCCTCATCTTTTGAATTACATTTCCTTAAAAATAAGATTAGATTGTTTCCATTATTATGGTGATTGGTTTTCTATCCCATGTGCCTTCCAAAGTGTGGTTTTGGGCTTTCAAATTGACAACGTCATTTTTCTCCTTAAACTAAGGGATAAATTTTGTGTCAAATATTTGATTGTTGTTTAGCATGTTTTGTTCCGGACAACATGCTTCTTTGGCCAATATATTTGCTTTCCTATTCAACATTCTTAGAACAAGATAATATTCCATCTTTTCCAATCTTTTTCTTTTTTTCAATATTTTCTATATGTTTCTAGAAAAAATAACTATTTTTATTTTTCCTAGATTATTTCTTTACTCTTTTAATTATAAGCTTGGAATTTTCTATTGCAAATTACTCTATACATTTCATAATCAATTTAAGTAGTTGCTCCCCCTAAAAGCCAAGTAAATGAAATTCTTTTATTTCCTCTGGAATCATAAACAATCCCCCTTGCTCTTGTCACCCTTGGATTACCTTTTGATGCACCCTCATGTTTAATCAAACTCATGCAAATAATGTGACAGTTTTATAAACTACCACTTAGTCCACTTCATATATATATATATATATATATATATATATATATATATATATATATATATACTCAAATTAAACAAGGTAAAGAATATCCCAATCATTCCTCCTAACTACAAAAATAAACCCAATTAACATTAATATACTTTTTGTATTTCATATATAGTTTATAAATTTTATTATTTTCTATTTTTATTCAATATTAATTTTCGTTTTATTTTTTAATTACAAATATTAAATTTTTATTTATAATAAATTTAAAATATTTAAAATTTAATTTGAATATAAAAATAATACTTTCAAAAGTTTAGTAAATAGGTTCACTACTAAGATACTCCTTTTATAATATTTGTCTACTTATAACCCCTAACTTAAATAATAATAATAATAAAAAAATCTTTAAAAAAAAAATTCCAACCAATAAATACAACATAATAATTTCAACAGATTATAGTAATTTTTATAGATCCTACTCAATATTTATGGCATTTCGCGTCTTCGTCGCTCTGTCCTTATGATTATACTTTCTTCGAAGGGTTATTGCCATCATCTATTTGTAAAATAATAAAAGTAAAATAAAAAATGTTATTTAAATATAATTATTTAAATAATAATTAATAGATTTATTATCATTATTATTATTATTTTATTATTTTAGAATAAAAATATATAATTATATGTATTTGATAATTCATTAAATTTGATGGATAACATTTTTTTTGCATGTTGGTATGTTGCTAAGTCTAACAAGACATACATACTTTACCTTTTTGGTTTTGAACCTATGACTTCTTAGGAGGAAACATATGCTCTTAACCATTGGACCCATTATTAATTATTTTATTTTATTAAAATCTCAGATTAATCACATCATTAAGATTTGGTCGATGTTGCGAACTAACTAATCTGGTTTATCCTCAAGACAAGGTAAAGAGCCAATTGATCTTATTGAATAAATAGTGTGGATGCATCACTGCTAAGTCTACAAAGACATACGTACTTTACCCTTTTGGTTTTGAACCTATGACTTCTTAGGAGGAACCATTGGACCCATTATTAATTATTTTATTTTATTAAAATCATCTTGATTAGATAAATGTCTTTTCAGATTAATCACATCATTAAGATTTGGTCGATGTTTCGAACTAACTAATCTGGTTTATCCTCTAGACAAGGTAAAAAGCCAATTGATCTTATTGAATAAATAGTGTGGATGCATCATTGCCCGGAATTAGCCTAAGAAAACTAGTTGTTTAACTGCTAAGTCTACAAAGACATACATACTTTACCCTTTTGGTTTTGAACCAATGACTTCTTAGGAGGAAACACATGCTCTTAACCATTGGGTCCACTAAATGTGTAGTTAAATGGATCTACAGTAGTTTTATTATTAATTTTTTTAATATTATTTCATTTCTTTAATAATTAATTTTTTTTTTTTGAATTTTGAAAAAATTATAATTATTAATTATTTTATTTTATTAAAATCATCTTGATTAGATAAATGTCTTTTCAGATTAATCACATCATTAAGATTTGGTTGATGTTTCGAACCAACTAATCTGGTTTATCCTCAGGACAAGGTAAAAAACCAATTGATGTTATTGAATAAATAGTGTGGATGCATCATTGCCCGGAATTAGCCTAAGAAAACTAGTTGTTTAGGACTAACCATTTAAAAACTAGTAGCTATTGAGGTAGTTAATTAGTTTATTAAAATTATTAAGTGATAAATAAATATTGACCCAATAAATAATATAATAAATAAGAATTTTTGTTAGTTAATGAGTTAGTTAATTAATTAATTAAAATTATTAAGAGAAAACTAAATATTGACCCAATAAATAATATAAAAATAAAATAAGAATTATTATTATGTAATATTTAATTAGAGTTTTAAATTGATTAATAAAATTTTAAAGTGAAACAAGCAGATCCATCAACATACGATCTCGCACATCTGCTATTGCAGAATGTGTGGAGAAATGGTGTCACCATGTTTGCATTGAAGACTCCAAAGTCAATGCTAGAGTTGACCACTTCCATCATAGGAAGCTTAGGGAAGCCATTGAGATCGAATGACATGCTAAGAATCTCAATAGGGATGATGGTTGGAAGTTGAGTAAAAGCTGAACTCCAGCTCTCACTAGATAGATCATTTTATTTTATATTTATATTTATTTATTTATTTTTATTTATATTTATTTATTTATTTTTATTTTTATTTTTATTTTTATTATATATATTGGGTCCTCTTTATTTTTCTTGCTCTCCCTTTCATTTTTCCCCCTTTCTCTTATTTTGTCTTGTCTCCTTTGTCCCTAGAATTTGTTTGTTAGATTCTTTATGTTTTTGTTTTTATATATTATCCTTTATATTTTTTTATCGCTTACCCTTTTTATTTTTAACCGCTTATGTATCTTAGGAATAAATTCTCAGTTCTTTGTAAAATAAAATTTTATTTATCAATTCCCTTGGATGCGGGTGTTTAATAGCAGAAGGGAGACGACAGGCCGAGCGTGCACCACATGGCCACACATGGGCTCTGTCCAACTGCATTTAAGTCATCCAGCTGCTCACCTCATTCTTTCTTTATTGCTCTCAGTCTGATATGCCGCCCAACTTTCCTCTTAATGGCTCTACACTTCTTAATACCTCCATTTCCCTCCCGCTGCATCTGCCCCTCTGCTGTCTCGGAGCCGAGCTCTCGAACACACATAGGGAGGCATTGTAGCCTCCATTGCTACCTCACGCTAGCTCCAGATCTCCATTTCACCCACATTCTCTACTGCAGCCTCACGCTTGCTCCTTCACCTCTGGAATACAGCCCCTCCGCCTGTTCTATCACCCCGCCTCCGCTCACTTGCCTCCCAAACAACTCTGACTGCTCCAATATGCCCAGACATCACAGAATGCATTGTCGTCGAGGCAGTGGTTGGGGTCAGACATCTCGTCCCCCTCTGTCCATTCACTCGAAGTCTCACTCCCCGACGCCTAAAGATAATTCCGCTCAATATCCTCCCACACGTCAAGGCAGGGGAAGGGGTCGGGCTTCTCGACCTCCATTATTCATTCATCCTGAGCCCTGCACCCTGCTGCCCGAAGAGATTTCTGCCCAGCGCCATTCCACAGGCAGAGGCAGAGGACGAGGCTAGGCTTCTTGACCTCCTTAGTCAATTCACTCTTAGCCCCGCTCACTGCTGTCTGAGGAGAATTAAGCGCAATTTCATTACAATTGTGCTTTGGACAGACCCCGTCTCACGACCACCATTACTATCAGTTTCCAGGAAGAAGCCTCTTTTTCTGTAGAGCGAAGCACCAGGAAAAGACCAAGAAAATCCACCATAGCCACAGTGCCTCTGCAGCTCTCGAGGAAATCAAAGGCCTTACCAGTTAAGCCTGATGCTAATTCCTCCAGTAGCAATGGTAGTGGCAGTGGGAGTCTCGAATGGTCGGGTGAAGAACGTGGGAAGGGCAATGCCAGTGTAGTTCGCACCGCTACAACACCCGAACCAGCAGCCCATCAGTCGAAGCACGTAGATGATTCCTCTGACGACTATAGGTGCCTCATTATGGAGGAGCTGCCGCCTCAAAAAAATGACACCTAGCATGGAGCACAGCTACAACAAGGAGAGGTCTGTCTTTTTTCACTATTCTGTTTATTTTCTACGTTAACATGTCTTTCCATAACACTTTCTCAACTTTTAAGTCTTTTTTGTATGAAGCTGGTTTCCCCATTGAGGGAAGTTGTTTCATGACTGGTTTCCCCATTAAGGGCAGTTGTTTCATGACTAGTTTCCACATCTGGAGCGGTCATTATTTTGTTTTTTTTACTTATAATGCCTCCGAAATTGGCTAGCATAACAATTCCGGAGACCCCACTCATCCTGTATATTATGTTACATTAATAGAATTTAGTCCAACTTAGAATATATATATATATATATATATATATATATATATATATTTAATATATTTTTTTTGGTCCTCTTGCTTATTTCTCCTCTTCTTCATTTTCCTTGATTTTGTTTATATTTTACCCCCTAGTAATAAATTCTTTTAATATAAAAAAATTATCTATTATTTTAATATTTATTAATCTATTAAATAATTTTAATTAAACATTACATAATACATTTTATTATAATATCTATTAAAATAAAATATTTATTAATCAACTTAAAACTCTAATTAAATATTATATAATAATAATTCTTATTTAATTATTATATTATTTATTGAGTCAATATTTAGTTTTCTCTTACTAATTTTAACTAACTCATTAACTAATAAAAATTCTTATTTATTATATTATTTATTGGGTCTATATTTATTTATCACTTAATAATTTTAATCAACTAATTAACTACCTCATAGTTTTCTTAGGCTAATTCCGGGCAATAATTCATCCACACTATTTATTCAATAAGATCAATTGGCTTTTTACCTTGTCCCAAGGATGAACCACATTAGTTGGATTAATCCAAAAAGACATTTATCTAATTATATAATTCTAAAAAAAAACCAAAAAACAATATATTTTTAGAAAAGAATAACAACCTCAAATCATAAATTTCAATATAAATCTTAAAAATGAAAAATAACAACCTTATTATCATAACTAAAACAACCTAAATCTCTCCTTGTAAATCAGCCAAAATCATGTTGAAAGAGTTGTTTAGCGACTTGAAAGTTGTACATTCTACTCAATCCAAAATAGACAACAAAAGACAAGCACACCCAAACCTTAATTCACGATTTTGGATTTCATCAAGGTCGGAGCAAGTTGGAGTGTACTAAGCACACTTATCAAATTTGAAAAAGAAAATTACTATATAAAATTCAATATGAAAAAAATTGGAGATTATATACTTTTACAAATATTTAAAAATAAGAATTTATTATTTTTAGCAACTACAAATTTACTATTTTCTATTATATTTTAATATCAAATTTACTATTTTTCACAACTGTAATTTTTTTTTTAATATGCAATTTAATTTTTAAGTATATTTTTTAATCTAACAATTTCATTTTTTTAATTTTTTAAATATTATATTCTCATTAACAAAAATCTTTACTAATTATATCATAATTGTAATTTTTTAATATAGAAATTTTTGTTTTTAATTTTCTAATATTAAATTTTATATTTTAACTAAAAACTTTATCAAATTCCATTACAATAACTTTTAAAATACAATTTATAATTTATTATAACATTTTTTAATATATTTTTCTTTTTATTATTTAAATATTAAATATTATATACACAAAGAATGTACAGAATTCTAATTCGAATTTTTGGCCCAACTGAATCGAACTGACCTATTTTTGAATTTAAATGGCCAATACAGCCGAACTTGGTAACTATGATTTGATTTTCTCATCAAACAAATAAGATTGTTCCGAATACATAGCATTTTACGAAAAAATTATTGCATTTTATGAAAAATTGTATACCACATTTCAAATCAACAAGTGTGATTCATCTTCATCTTGCTTAATTTCTTCTCTCAACAAGCTTAATCAATGTTTAATATCAGATGGATAGGAGAGCTGAGAGCCTCACTCTAGTGGAGTCTTCCCCTTTAAAAGAGCTAGGGAAGTCATTACAAACTCAAAACAGAGAACTAATCCAAAAAAAGGGAAAGATAGAAAACATCAATACCCATTAAAACCATGTAGTGAAATCTTATCAAAAGAAATTCAAAAAATCCAACTATATTAAGAATTAATGCAGTTCAAACTAAATACATACTAATCCCATTAATCCCATTATATTAAAAGTTGATGCGGCCACAACTAAATACACACTCCCATAAACCAATTTGAAAAGAAAAAAAAAACCAACTCCATTAATGTCATTTAAAAACTATCCTGCGCTGTTGTCATAACTGTTCATATGAATTTTGTTTTGCCCGGGCATTAAATTCTGAATTGTCTGTTACAATAGCTTCATAGGTACAAGCAATAAGATCATTTATAGCTACGGGACGATTTGGATCCATTGAGCGGAAGAGCTGGGGATGCCACTGTTAACCACAAAAAGCATGTAATAACCGGGAGGCGCCACCTCTGCCTTGGGAGGAGCTTCACACTGGACGACCGTTATCGGAGCATTGTTATAAAATTGACGGCGCGCAGACGTGACCTTCAGTCCCAGAAATCTCTGTCCCTGCGAGAACGAATGCGTGCAGAAGGGCGCATTAATCAAATTCACCTCTAATGAATTATTTCTGTAAGCCGATATCGCGGCCTCGCCGGAAATCACAACAGAAAACTCCGATCCGTAACGCGCCCGCTGATCGAGTCTCTGTATCTTCATCCTGAGCTGGTCGTGGACGGGATTCAGATACTCGGGCGAGAAGGCTTCGAGGCGAAACTCTGTGGGAAAGGAGCCCGTGAATAAATATGAGATGTGCGGGTTGCTCCCCGCCACAAAAACCCGGCCGTCCGGGAGCAGATTCGCCGTGGAATGGTACATGCGGGCCACGGTGCTCGGGTTCTGCAATTCGAATCGTTGTTCGCGGGGCTTGTAGAGGAGTGGGGTGAGAGCCGGGTCGGAGGCCTTGTTGTAGCCCTGGGAGCCCCTGGTGGCGCCGTTGACAATCAGAATGTTTCCGTCGGGGAGAATCACCATGTCACCCATCGTTCTCTCTACCGGCATTTGCTCCATTTGCCAGGCCGGGTCGCTTTCCATTACCCGAATTCGCCCGCAGCTCGCAGAGGCTGGGTGGTTGTATCCGCGCTTGTTCCAGTAGGCGCCCGGTTCGGAGCCGCCACAGACGAGGATGGTGACGGCGGAGAAGCCATCGGAGGCCAGGAGGGGTAACATGACGGACGAGCCCCCGGCAGGGTAAGTTCGTGGGATGTTGATGGGCGGGAAGGACCTGTTTAAACATCCACCCAAAATATCCTCCGAGCATCAAAATACACGATATATAGAGAGCTCTACAAGAATGAATCACGCAGAACAAATATATGAAATGCATCTCAAACAAACTTGAACCTATATATATACATATTCTTTTCATATGATGAAGTGCATTTTAGATACATTTGATATGCATTTAGAAAGAAATTATAATAAGATTTATTAAGTAAATTAATAAGTTTGTAAAGTTAGATTTTTAATTTGATTATTAATAATGTTAAATTTAAAAAATTATTTCAAAAGTAATTGTGTTTTTTTGTCTTTTAATTAAATTAATTAGTTAAATTTTGATATTGGTTATGATATTATAATAAAGTTTTTTTATAAATTAAAAATCGCCATATGTTAAAATGATGGTAAATAAAAAATATTATTATATGTGTTTTTAAATATAAATATATTTAACTTATATTAATTATTTTATAATTTGATTATTATTTTATATTTTTTTAATTATAAAATATATTATAAAAAAAAATAACTATTTTGAATATATTATAAAATAAAATATTGATTAGTTATTTAATTTATATAATTATATCTGGAGAGTTATGGAGAAAGATTGAGATGATTCAAAAGCAATTCATAACTTATGGCTTTAAAATCAAGGGAAATACTTCCTATCTTATTCTCACTTGTCCCCCATTGAAAGTAAGGCTATGTTTAGATATTTGATGTATAAGAAGAAGCTTGATAACATGGAATAAAAGAGGCTCCCTAAAATTGTTTCTAAGTGTAGTCAAAACCCTCACCTTCGCCTCAAGGGCAGGTGGCATAAGGATGCCTAGTCCGGGCTGAACCATTGGGGAATTAAGGAAGAGCTCAGTATGGGAAACAAAGATAATATCAAAAATACTATTACCTCCAACTTTAAAGACAAGTTGTCGGAGGATTAGGAGCTGGAGGGTAAAAGGAAGGTAAGATTCTATAAGGAAGTGATCAACCCACCCTTGATAATCATAATTATCTCTCTGTGTTGTCCAACAATAAGAAAAAAAATGAACATCCCTGAGATAAGAACTAATTCCCATGAGCTTCAGAGTGAGACCAAAAGTGGTCTATTCCCAAGACCAGTGAACATCCTTAAGATAAGAACTAATTCCCAAGACATCTTGGAACCATAGAATCTATCATATTTGGGATTCTAAGTAGGTGGAAGATGAAAAGCACTTCTTTTTACACTGCCCGACTCTTACTCACACTTGCTCTCAATTCCCTACCATTTCCCACACTTCCAATCTTCTTGACTTATTAAGTCAACCCACCTTGCTCTCAATTCCCTACCATTTGCCACACTTCCAATCTTCTTGACCTATTAAGCCAACCCACCTTGCTCTCAATTCCCTACCATTTTCCACACTTCCAATCTTCTTGACCTATTAAGCCAGCCCGCCCACCTATACAGATCTTGGAGCACTTATTTCTCTTCTCTTTGACCATAAAACCAAGATTTTGAAGAATCAAACTTAGATTCTTTCTCCTATCTTAAAGTCTCATAGACTGCATTGGTCTTCGCAGTGGGTAACCACCATCATTATTAATTATAATAATTTTAAATAAATTTAAAATATAATTTAAATTTTAAAATTTTAAAATAATTTAATATAAATTTTAAAATAATTATAAAAAAGCTAGTTCATATCCTTTATCAAGGTGAAGCGACCTCATGCACTATTGGACATTTCCTTGAACTCTTCACTTCTAATGTGTGCCAAAACAGGTCTGTACTTTTTATTGATCAAACTAGTAGCATACATGTTAGAGAATAAAGTTGTAAGTGAGGTTGTACTTGTCAGCGAAGTTTAACAATTTTTTGAGTTCATGGATGCTATTGATTGATTGAGTGAAGTGAGGTTGTACTTGTCAGCGAAGTTTAACAATTTTTTGAGTTCATGGATGCTATTGATTGATTGAGTGAAGTGAGGTTTAATAACATTTATAAAAACAAATTGCTTTGAGATTTGATTTTATAAATGGTTTTGTATTTAAAAAATAATAATTTTAAATATATATATTAAAACATGTATATATTGTGTTTTTTTGTTTATTAGATTATATGAGTTTTGAGATAAATTGTATTCATAATTTGTAAATTGAGTAACTATAATTCAGAGGCATTTCTTAAAATCACCTTGCACTTTACCAAAATCACACCCCCTTAGCATGGTTGTGTTTTTGAATTTCTAATCAATATCCTTTACACTAAAGAATGCCTTAATTCTATTACTCTGTGCTCTATACCTAATAAACCATAATATATAATTTTAAAAACTTAAAATAAATATATTGAAAATTAATTAATTAATGATCAATTACGATAGTAGAATGAGCCCGAAATCAAATTTTATAGAATGAGCAAGAAATCAAATTTTAAAAATAAAAATAATTTATTTAACTAACAAAAACTTTTTAATAATACAAATCACTATAAATAAATATTTTTAAAAATAAATCACTGAGTAAATTTAATTATAACATTTCAATTATAAACAAACATTTTAAAATATAAATAATTTAATAAATTTTAAAATATAAATCATTTAATAAATTTAATTACAACGTTGACAAAAAAAAATATTAAATAATAAACATCCATATAAAAAAAATAGCAAACACATGAAAAAATAAAAATAAAAAATCCTGGTTTCAAGTTATGCCAATTTATGCCTTCGTTGAGAATTCAAATTACTATCGGCAGCCCGGGGACGTTACAACGTTTACTGTGATTCAAAATACCAAGGATAAGAAAATCACGATGCCATACCCAATCAAACAAATATTTAAAAAAAAATCATGGCATTCCGACAAACAAATATTGAAAAAAAAAAAACATTGCATTCGAACACGACCTGGTCGGGCGATTTGTCTTGAGGTCAAGCGCGACGGAATCCGTGCCGGCGAGAACGAACACGGTGCCGTCGGGCAGCAGGTGAAGGAATGGATAGTAGGCCTGGTCTTTCGTGATTTTGCTTTGGCCCCTCAGCACAGCCAGGTAGCTCGGCTCCTCCCCGTGGCGTCTCGGTGGCACGAATTCGAAATTCGGGGCCTCTCGCCCGCCAACGACGATCTGCCTGCCGTCGGGCAGTATCTGATTCGTGGCATACCATCTCTGATTCTCCAGTTGCCCGTTCCCGGATTCGACCCACCGACATTCTGCGCCGGGCGGGCAGGCCTCGAGGTTCCGGATCCTTTGGGACCCGTCGCTGTAGCCTCCCGTTTGTACAAGAGTGCCGTTGGGATCGAACTGGCCGGAGGAGCACCAGGTGTCCGTCAGGATTCCATCCAGCGGGCGGACTGTGTTGGACACGGGGTCGTATTCGCCGGAATATGGAAAAATGCAATGGCCGGAGTCCGGCACTCCATGGACACAAGAAATAGTGTGGGCATCACTGGGATTCACTGTAATTTGTCTGTCGAGCAGAATAACTGTGCCGTAGCGGGTCACGGCACTGTGCATAGAAGCGATGCCCGCGTTTTCTACGAGGAGCTCCCATTTTCCACCGAGGCACAGGATTTTTCCTGCGTGAACTAAAAGTATCACCAGAAGGAAACAATGTAAACAAAGCCGGGCGGCCATATTTAGCGAGAAATTCGTGAAGAAGGAGAGATAGTTGGAGGAGTTTATAAGGGGCCAGGCAGAGCTAAATATAGCGTTTCAGTGCTTGCGCACGCAGGTGCCATGAACCGGGGAATGTGGGCTTTATCTTGCATTGAGCTGAAACGAGGATGCGTGATGGGGCTACGGCATTTCAGTATCTGTTGATGGATAGATCCAACCGAATGATTTCAGAAATTATGCGTCTATTGTGGAATACTGTATATAGATAGGATGGCGGTATAGGATTGGTTTGAGATACTGAGCACGAGACAGTACCCTTCAAATTTAATGCGTCGAAGAGATTTTCTCATGCTGTATAATAGTTGGTGGAATGCACAATGGAAATTCGCGTATGGATAAAGTTTACATCTACTTCTGAAATAGAACGAGCTTTTCTGGTTAAATTGACCTTTAACAATTCTGGAATATTTTTTTGAACTAGATGAAAAGGAAGTCACCAAGTCACTCTTGTCGGCTAAATTTTGAAATATTTCCAAAATTTACGGCATTTTCTAATCATTCCAATTTTTGAAGTTTTTGATGGGAATGTGAACAATTTTTTTTTTTTAATCCAATCTTGAATTTTGTTGTTTAAAATAATGTGGTAAACATTTTTTGGCATTTTCTAATCATTAAAATTTTTGAAGTTTTTGACAAGAATGTGGACAATGCTGTAAGTTTTTTTGGGTAGATTTTTTATTTTTGTCGTTAACAATATATATTGATTGAGATTTCGAAAAAACCTGAGGATATTTGTTGATGATTGCAACAAATCTTTTCCTCGCCAAATTAGATGGGAAACCTCCAAACAAAATTTATAATCAAGAGAACTGTTTTTTTTTTTTTTTTTTTAACTGTAACGGTTGTAGGATTTTTTATTTTTTTTATTTATCTGAAAGATTGTGGGGTCTTTTCCAATCTATCCCCGTGTACATTGCAGATTTCTAAATTCTGCCTGATTCCTCTATTACAAATTTCAAGGCATTTGAATATAACTGTCATTGTTAATAAAAATTAGCCCTTTCAAGAGTTCACTGCCTTTATTTGCCATTTGGTCCGCTTCTCTGTTCAATTTTCTGAGTATGTGGTAAAATTTGCATCTGTCAAAATCTTGGAGCACTCGTTTCAGCCTATCCATAATGTTGTTGAGGCTAGGATTGTTGAATCGAGTTCCCTTGTTTAAATTTTTTATTATTAGCTCAGAATCTCCAAAGACTTGTAGATTTTTGATGCCTTTGTCTCTAGCTATTTGACAGGCTTTGAATAGCCCGTAGAGCTCAGCTTGATTGTTGGTCTTCTGTCCTAGCCCCCAGTAGTAGATGTCTTTGGAAGATCCTTCAGTTGAATATATGACTCCACCCGCTCCAGCTGCCCCAGGGTTCCCTTTTGACACCCCATCGAAGAAAATAGTGTATATGTTTTGTGATCTCCACCAACTTTGAAAAATTTCCTCTTCATCTCTTAAACGCCATCCCGGGTTTCCACTTTGAGGAGTGGGGAGGATTCTGCCCGGGTAAGGCACAAGTTCCCCAAGCCACCTCTTTTCTTCTTGCAACAGTGAAGTGTCTTCTTTAGTATACTGCTGTTTGGCCACTTCCATCAGGAAGGCTTTGGCTTTTGCGGCTATTTTCATCGGGCAATGCCTTTCCTCATTGAAAATCTGAAGATTACGTGCCAGCCAAATCTGCCAGCAGACGTATTTGGGTAATGCTGTCCAGATTTTACTCCAGAATGATTTTTGTGGGATGTGATGTGGATAGAGCTGCCTCCACGAGGCGAAAAGGTCCGCTGCTGTGTTAAAGTTTGGGGCAGTGATCTGCAAATCCATTAGTATAAGCCTCCAGACATCCTTTGCCACGCTGCAACCAATGAACAAGTGCTGGACAGTTTCTCTGTTGTTTTTACACATCACACACCTATGTGGCCCAGCAATATTTCTTTTCTCCAGATTATCTCCTGTGAGGATTTTGTTGTGAATCACCGTCCAAGTAAAAAAATTCACTTTGGGAGTTGCAAATGAGTCCCAAACTTCTTTCCATAAGTTTGCTGTGTGAATGCTGTTTCGTTTGCCTTGCATAACTTTATACCCCATTGCAGTGGAGTAAACACCTGAAGGACCCCAACCCCAGCTATCTCTTTTGGCTTTATGGACCGGTGCAGCATCCTCTAATTGTTCTTCGAGCTGTGATTGTTGATGTTTCAGCCGATCTGGAACTCCATAAAAGTCCCAGCCCTCCCATTCCCCTCTCGAATTCCACTTTGCTAGCTCAGATAATCGATTAATTCCAGCACGCTCCAACCAAATTTTCAGCTCTGTTATGTTTCTGTTTTATTCTATTGGAGCGTTTCCCATAATGCGATCCTTCCATAACTGTATACGCTTTCCACTTCCTGGTATCCTGTATACCTGTTTTAGAAATTGGTTGCTGCTCTTGCAACACAGAGTCCAGATGTGCGTGCATTTATTAGAGGGTCTGTCTTTTAAATTGCTGAGATCGTAATTGACTCTGTATTTCAACCTCAGCGTGCTGCTGACCGGATGAGAGGGATCGTTAAGGAGGTTCCACAAAATTTTTCCACCTAAGGCGTAATTCACAAGCAGAGGGTCCCTAATTTGCAGTCCCCCTTCTTCTCTTGGTCTTTTGACCACGTCCCAATTCACCAAATGTATTTTATTTTCATTACCTTTGCCTCCTCGCCATAGAAAGTCTCTGAGAAGTTTGGAGATCTGCTCCATAACATTTCTGGGCGCCAAAAGAAACGAAGCCTGGAAGATGGGAAGCGCAGACAGCACTGATTTGATCAGTATTACTTTGCCTCCCTTGGTCAACCAGTAACCCCCCCATGCTGCTATCTTGCTTTTGATTTTCGAAATTATATCGCTCCATAAATCTCTTTTGTTGATTCCTGAGATAATGGGCAGGCCTAGATACTTGAATCTGTCCCAGTGAGCTTGACCTTTAAACCCCAGTAGAGTAGTAATGGCTTCTAGTTCTTGTTGTGAAATATTCCAACTATACACTTCACTCTTACTTTCATTCACTGCAGCTCCAGATACTCTACAATATTTTCTGAGAACTGTGTCAAATGCCCGGGCTATTCTTGTGGAGGCTCCGCCTAAGAGAAGGGAATCATCTGCAAATAGTGCGTGATTCGAAGAGTCTGCTTCTGAAGATGATTTGAGACCTGGAATGTTCCCTACAGCTTTCTCTGCATTGAGCTTTCGACTTAAAGAATCAGCCATAAGAATGTACAGGTATGGTGAGAGAGGGCATCCCTGCCTAATGCCTCTCTTGGCTTGGAAGAATGATGTTGGGCGGCCGTTGACTAGAGGTGCTATCCATGGGCAGTCAATGCAAGCTTTGATAAGTTGAACGAAATAAGGCGAGAATCCAAAGGTCAGTAGAACTTTACTGAGGTAAGACCGATTCACTCTATCAAACGCATTTGCCATGTCTAATTTAATCACCATTCCTTTCTCTTTCCTCTGCCTGCTGGAATGTATCGTTTCTTGGACCTGGATTACATTATCCAATATTTGCCTACCTTCTACAAACCCACTTTGAGAGCAGGAGATCAACCTTTTTAACAGTGGTTTAATTCTGTTTGCTAGCAGCTTAGCTAGAATTTTATACGATGCATTACACAATGAAATTGGCCTGTATCTAGAGAAATTTTTGGGATTAGAATCTTTGGGAATTAGTGCTAAGTAAGTGGAGTTGGTACCTCCACCGATCTTTGCTTTAGCCATAAATCCTTTAATCATTTTCTGTAAGTCCGCCTTTATTATATGCCAGAAAGCTTGAAAAAAATGGATTGTGAATCCATCCGGGCCCGGTGCCTTGTCCGGTTCCATGGCCCATATAACATTTATGATTTCCTCCTCCGTTATAGGTCTGCAGAGGTTTGCATTTTCTTCTGGACTGATGAGATTAGGGATATTTGAAAGGAAATCACCAGAATCCTCCTCATTACTCTGTTCATCTGCATTATACAGGCTTTTGTAATGAGCTTCAGCAACTGCTTTGACTTGGTTGAATCGTTTGCAGACTTGTCCTTCTGCTGTTTTGATTTCTGCTATATAGTTTCTTGACAGTCTTGCTCTGTATTGCCTATGGAAGAAGGGTGTATTCCGGTCCCCAGCCTTCAACCACAGACTTCTAGACTTGATTCTCCAATATTCTTCTTCCCTTCTAAAGGATCGATATGCTGTTCGTTGGACTTGTATCTCTGTTTCCAACATTTCTGTTGTGATGTCTTTTCCTTCCATGTTGCCTCCTCCTCCCTCTTTTCCTTTCTGGATTTCCTTCCTGCTTTTTTTGTTTGACGCTCGAAGGTTTCGTCCTCCGATGTATCCGAACTCTCCATTGGTTTTTTCCTTGCTATATCCGCATATGATAGATTTGTTGGGCTGTCTTGATTTGGTTCACTCTGGGTGGCTTCTGCTCCCTCTTTGTGTGTAGGTGCAGGTTCTTCTTGCTCCTCCTTCTCCTGTGTTGAGTTAACTTGGTGTATCTGTTGTTCGCTTTCTATGCCCTTTGGATTTGCCTCCTCTTCTTGGTTTGTTTTGGATCTGCTGTTTTCTCCATTCTTATTGCCTTTTCCTATACCTTTTTTTGAATTTGCATTTTTCTGCACTAAGATCCATTGGTCCCCGTTTTGTTTGTCGCCTTGTTCCTCCGCCTTCTTCTTGCAGTGTTTTGCAAAATGACCATGGCCATGGCAATGTCTGCATTTAAACGGCAGCTGCTCATAGTCCAACTCTTGCACGTATGTCCATCCAGCTACAGTTAGTTTAATTGCTTCTGGTAACCCTTCTTCCAGGTCCACTTCAACACAGATGCGCGCACATGAGTACTGATCCTTCCTAGCAGCTTGGTCTATGTATTTTCCTAACGCATTTCCTATGATCTGCAGGGTTTTGTGATTCCAACAGTGAAGAGGCAGATGGGGAAGCCGCACCCATACCGGGACAGCCGAAGGAACGTCCTGGGTTGGGTCAAAATCTGGGGACCATTTGTTTAGGTATAAACCCTGGGGACCCATGAAATAAGGTCCATTTCTGAATATTAAACCTTTATCATCTGGATTTTCAAAGACAAAAACAAAGTAGCCCTTACCCACAAAGTAGCTTTTGACTCCCTCTTTGATGAGCGGCTTCCAGTTTCTTTGCGTCCATTCCTCGACCGATTTTGGCGAAGGCCATAGGCCTGTGAACTGTCCAATGAGGCCTCTTTCAGCCAGGTTCAAGGCAGCTCTGCAGGTATCTTCTTCGGGTAGAGATACAGTAGGGATTGAGTCCATCTTTTTCACAAATCTCTTCATAGTTTCAGAGGGAGGGCGCTTTGGGCCCGAGGCAACTAGAGATTTAAATGCCAGAACCTCCGGTGGCAGGGGAGGGGAGGCAGATTCCCCAATGTCCTCCATGGTTGACAAACGCCCAGATCAGGCCTTGCCAGCCATCAACGGCCTCTGCACAGAATGGCAGAGAACTCCCACGTCCAGATCAGCTGCGGAAAATAGTGCTGCCAACAAAGGAAACCTGCAGTAGGACTCTGGGCAGAAGAATGAAGACTCCAGGGCTGGGCCTGAACGCCCCTTCGGCAGCCCAGCAAACCGAGCCGAGCAGATCAAAACTCGATCGGTCGAAGATGCATAGCGCGAAAAAAATGACTCAAATTGATTTTCAAGAGAACTGTTTTTCACTATCAAAAATAAATTAACAAAAAATGTTTTTTTAATAATTATTTAAATTCAATTTTGATTGATAATAAGATAACTGTTTTTCATTAGCAAAAATAAATTAAGAAAAAAAAATGTTTTTTAATAATTATTTAAATTCAGTTTTGATTGAAAAAAAAATTATTTAAAAAATTGTTTTTAATAATTATTTAAATTCAGTTTTGATCGATAATAATTTTATTTAGAAACTTTTATTTAAAATTTTCCCATAAATTATCAAAAATAAATTAAGAAAAAAATGTTTTTTAATACTTATTTAAATTCAGTTTTGATTGATAATAATTTTATTTTAAAAAAATGTTTTTAATAATTATTTAAATTCAGTTTTGTTTGATAATAATTTTATTTAGAAATTTTTATTTAAAATTTTCCCAAAAATAATTTATAGAAATTTAAAAAATAAATAAAATATTATTTATTTTAATGTAAATAATGATATTAAAAAAAAGCAAAAATGTTATAGAAATTTAAAAAATAAATAAAATATTATTTGTTTTCATGTAAATAATGATATTTAAAAAAGAAACAAAAATGTTTTTTTAATAAGGAGGTTAATCATCATTTAAAAGTTGAAAAACAAAAGTATTAGCTATATTTATTTTTTTAATAAAAATAAAAATAAAGTTAAATTTATTTTTTTAATCAAAATAAAAATAATGTATGTTAAATTATGCTTAGGTATTTAGGTATAATTAAAATAAATAAATAAAATTTATATTATCTTTTTTAATAATTATTAAATAGTATCATAAGATTGTCTCAATTTAATTTATTAATTTTAAAATAAAAATTATCTAAAATTAAAATAACTCTATATATTTAGTTTTAAAGTATTAAAAGTAAACTAAAATGTATTAAAAGTCTTTACTTTATGAAATTATTTTAGTAAGTTATTTTTAAAAGCTATTTTTTAAAAGGTAAAAGCATATATACCATGAAAGTTTTATAGTATATAAAGGTGGTTGAGAGAAATTATTATTATTTTTGTGAAATAGATTATCATAACTTTATTAAATTAAAAAGATTGATAATGTGATAAATTTTTTGAAATTGAGATTTAGGCTAAATATGAATTGAATAGTAAAAGAAAAAATACTTTTTATTTTCAAATTTCTTAATGTCATAAATGTGATATAGTCTTTCAACCCAAGATGTTCTCAAAATTGACCAATATGCATTTTTTTGTTAAGGAGCTCATGATAATTGGAGTTCAATGAATAAATTATCTTGAGCTCCATGGTAAAAAATGCATATTGGTCAATTTTGAGAACGCCATGGGATGATTGGGGTTTAGTTGAGCTGGTTGAGAGAAATGACTATTATTTTAACTCAAATTGATCATCATAGCTTTGTCAAATTAGAAAGGTTGGTAATGTGACAAATCTTTTGAAATTGAGATTTAATCTATGTATATGTTGGATAGTCTAGGAGAAAGTGTTTTTCATCTTCAACGCTCTTAGTGTCGCAAATGTGATAGCCTTTCATCCCATGGTGTTCTTAAAATTGACCAATATGTATTCAATTTTTTCTTATATATATATATATATATATATAATGTTTAGTTGAGGTGGTTGAGAGAAATTACTATTATTTTCAGTCAAATATATCATCATAACTTTGTCAAATTAGAAAGGTTGATAATGTGACAATTCTTTTGAAATTAAGATTTAATCTTGGTATAAGTTGGATTGTCTAGGAGAAAGTGCTTTTCATCTTCAACTCTCTTAGTGTCACAAATGTGATAGCCTTTCATCCCATGGTGTTCTCAAAATTGACTAATGTGCATTTTTTATTATGGAGCTCGTGATAATTTGTTCATATTTTAGCAATGTTTATTTTCTTCTTTACACTACTCTACATAGAGATAATCAATCATAATCTTCTAGATTATGATTGATCACATCTTAATATATTTATTTTCCGTTTCCCTCAAACTCTTTATTACACTACTATTTCTCTTTAAATTGTGACTCAATAATATTTTTAATATTATCATTATTTTGCAATATAATATGTTCCTTCATTTCCCAATTGTTTGCAAAGACTAGGTCATACTCACTTAAACCAGAAGCAGTTTTGGCTAGAGATTGAAGAAATTTTAGGAATCCTCTTGTGTTCCATGTGATTTACATGTTCTTATATGTCAGGTACTCAGTGATAGGACTCATGTTCTTAATGGGGAAAGGCTCATTTCTATAAGGAGGATAAGATAAGGTGCATTTCCTTTAATTTTCAAATTATATGCTATAATTTTTTTTTGACCTGCTCTATCTTTATTCTCAACTCTCTAGAGACACTGCATCCTTAAACTTCACATCCATATAAAATAACATGAGTAATAGGAGTCTTAAAGAGGATTTTTTTATCTAATCTCATTTCTAAATTTCAATCATTTACAATTGCTTTCAAGCCCATAATAAGTTTTCCACCCCACATTTATCATTTTCACGGTGCTATAATTTCAATTGAGCTTGTGATGAATATTAGTTCCACAATATTTGTATGAAGCCACTTCCTCCATGTTATTGTTGTCATATACAAAAATATTATAGGTAATCTTTTCAAATTTAACTATCTTGACTTTCATTTTGTTAATATTAACAATCATACTCGTATTGGAGTATAAATCCTAGAGGATTCTTAGTCGCTTTCTAAGAATAGAGAGAATCCTCACCATAAGAATAATACCATTAGTGTAAATGATAATACTAATGACTAAACTAGTGAAATTTGGGTCAACACAACTTGTTTCTTCCGAACAATCTTCTAACTTGTCAATGTATACAAAAAAAAGGACAAGGGATAAGGGAAAATCTTGCTTGACTCTGATATTTTAGTTAATTTATTCTAACCAACCCTCGCAGTTCCAAAAATTGGAAATAATATTCTCATATGATGTGTCATAAGAACCCTCAACTCAAAATGAACATTTATCTCTTCCATCATATTCCAAAGGTTTTGTCCTAGGTACTATGTCAAAATATTGTCTAAAGTCAACGAAACAACAAAAAATATACGTTTTATCATTGGAACACTCCTCCAAAATCATCCTAAGACTAACAAGTTGGTCAATAGTTGGATGATATCTCCTAAACCTAGATTTGCCTTCAGCTCTTTTTTAGCGCTTTTTAGCCATAGGTTAATCTTCTTTTCCATAATAATTCCATATAACTTGTCGAAAATGGGGCTAATCATAATGTTCCTATAATTAGAAGGAATTATGTTATACCCACTTTTAAAAACAACTTAGTACAATTAGGCCTTACGTCCAAGGTTTAGGGAATCTCTGCTTCACTACTAAATTGAAGAGCTTGTGTATGGGGGATGAGGATAGGCCATTCGATTTTACAAATTTCAACTTGGTAGCCTTCAATGTATTTATATTTCCCATTTACATGCCACTTAACATTGACCTATATGTCTTCTAAATAAAATACATCGCCCTTGATAGGAACGTTTAGAATGGTGTTCATGGCATTAGGGGATTCATAAATATTTTAAGTTTGGAGTTTCATTCCTTCAAGGGAATCATATTATTTTCTTCAATTTTAAAAAATAGAATTTTCCTCCAAAACTTCCTAGGATCAAATCTAGATAGGTGCAAAAAAATTTCTTTATTTCTATTTATATAGGACCATTTTCTCCTTTTAATTAAGACTTGTATGTATTTATCTTATCAAGTTTTACGGATTCATTAGAAGCATCCCTAATGAATTTCCTAGCAATTTTACATTGGTTATAATCCCAAGAGTTGGTTGTTCTATTATTATTTTTATACGACACCTTGTGTACAAAATCTCTAACACGGCTCTAATACCATGTAGAAATTACACCAATGGATTCAATGTGATCATGCATTGTACTAAAACAAGATACTGAATCCTTCTACAATATTTTTGGAATATAAATCACGATCGCTCAATCACATGCAAGTAAGAGAAAGAAGTAAATCAATCACACAACACAAGATTTTCCTAGGGAAAGAAACTGCTCAAAACCCCTCCATATTTATTGTATAATCAACCAAGGAATCATGAAACAATACAATGCATGTGTGCTCACCACAACTTCATACACTCTACCAATTGTCTCACACTGATCTAGGTAAAATTGGACCAATACATAGCCAATTGCCTGCCTACCTTCAACCTACCTTGCTCATGCAATCCCCATGAAAAATCATTCTTATTAAATAGGAATTCCAACCTTCCTTGACTGCACAATCCATCATGGGATTCCTGTGGCTTTATAACTGCACCGAGAAGTTTGCTAAAAATACAACTGTTATTTTACGTGCCTTTAACCTTTGTCTCAACTGGGTCTCCATCAGAATTGACATGCATGCAGCTATTAATAGTGAATCATCAGTTACTTGGTGGATCACTACTTGTGAATTAAATCTATTTTAATTCACTTGATCTTCCACTAGCTCATCAATCAATTAGAACTAGTTAAAATGATTTTAACTCAATTAATGTGAGTTAACTGATTCCACTCACACCACACTAGTGCTACAACTGCAACTGGACCTGTAATTAATAGAATCACTTTAAATGCCTATCCTTTGACCCTCAACTCGAAATTCTTGAGCTAACTAAGTCTATCACACTTAGTTAACTATTACAAGTTGTTATGAGATAAGATTACAATTTATTTTCCAATTTATTTAAAAATTGGCTGCCCACATTCTTACTAATGCACTACTACATTTGGCGGAAATTTCGACACTTGGTTCCGATGCTTTTGACCAAATGTCGGAAATTTCCCCAACTTTTTTCCATCCCGCCCGAAACCGTCGCTATACCGACGTTTATAGAAAGATGTCGCAATACCGACACTTAAAAAGTGTCGCCACTGCGACGTTTGGAGGAAGACGTCGCACTGGCGACACTATGGCCCAAAGCGTCGCTATGGCGACGACTACAAGTGCGACACAATGTCTAAGTGTCGTAATTGCGACGTTTGGAGGAAGACGTCGCACTGGCAACACTATGGCCCAAAGCGTCGCTATGGCGACGACTACAAGTGCGACACAATGTCTTGGTGTCGTAATTGCGACGTTTGGAGACCTTCGTTGCAATAGCAACGCCTTTTTCGCCGTCGGTATAACGACACTGATATGCGCGCTAAATCCATAAACGAAAGTTATATGCACGCTACATAAAAATGATTTTATTGTTTCGTATCCGTGGCAATAGCTAATATCACGCGCGCATCCGCCCTCCGCTCTTGCAGAACAACATTCGCCCTCAGCTCTTGCATAACAGAATTTTCCCTCAGCATTCGCCCTCAGCGTTCGCCCTCAGCTCTTGCAGAACAGAATTTTCCCTCAACATTCTCCCTCAGCTCTTGCAGAACAGCATTCACCGTCAGATCTTGCAAAATGGTAAGTTCTTAGGCCTTCCTCCTATAGTAGGGTTGACTCTATTTGGGGTTTTTTTGGTCAATTCCATTGGATTGTGTTAGGCTGTAGGGTTCTCTCTAGATTTCAAGAATCAAGATTCAATACCCTCTATTATCTTCATCACCCAATACAACATTTAAATTTTTCCCAAAGAAACGCTTATTAATTTGGCAGCCATTATTTCTCCCTACTTTAAAAACCCTACATTTAAATGAAAACAAGCATTGCATTTCAACTACAAAAATCTATTAGTGTTCAAATGTACATGTGTGCTACATTAACGTCTGATATCACGTGCGCATTCTCCCTCTGCTCTTGCAGAATAGCATTCGCCCTCAGCATTCACCCTCATCATTCACCCTGAGCTCTTGCAGAACAACATTCGCCCTCAGCTCTTGCAGAACAGCATTGGCCCTCATCTCTTGCAAAATGGTAAGTTCTTACTGCAGGCCCTTCCTCCTATAGAGGGTTGACCCTACAGCCTAACCAAATAGCTCCACTTGAGAAAAAAATTCATAATCTTGGGGCTGGATATACTGCAGAGCAAACAATTGTAGTTATCATTCGTGCTCCAATATATTAATATACTTTTTACATTGAACTGAAGAAAGGTAAACAAGCAAATGCTAGCCATCATACAATGCTTTGACATAAGAGTTTTGAGTGACATACTTGAAAAAAGAACTCATCGACTGATATTTATAATCATTTGAGTTATTCAAGTTAAACACAATGTCAAGAATCAAGATTCAACACCCTCTATTATCTTCATCACCTAGTACAAGATTTAAATTTTTCCCAAAGAAACGCTTATTAAATTGGCAGCCATTATTTCTCCTAGCTTTAAAAACCCTACATTTAAATGAAAACAAGCATTGCATTTCAACTACAAAAATATGTTAGTGTTCAAGTGTACATGTGTGCATCACTTGTGTAGGGTATTCCTTTTGCACTTTCACATTATCCAAGAATTTGTGCAGTATAGTTCATATTTTTTGTGATTTAGATTATCTTGAAAAAGGAAAGGTAAATTATTTCCCATGGAAAAAGAAGGTTTTCCCTTTTTACTACTGGAAATGATACAAAAAAGTTCCATTTATACCCGAAACTCCTATGAAACAGGAACCAAATAAAGGCCATGTCCTCAATGGACATCATTTGGCTTTGAAAATGGCCATTGCATAGTGTTGTTTCTTATATTACAGCACGATAGTTTCTTAGGTCATTTCTTGTTTCTTGAGATGAAAAACAACCAAAGAAATCGTGAAGATCCTTTTAAGAAGTAAATGACCATTTCTCAATCATATCTCAACTATTTTTTATTTTATTCAGTGGTTGCTTACTTTGAGAGAAATTTGACACTTTTATAAGGAATATAACATAAAAACACATGGGAAGGAATTGATGATGTAGATGACCTTTAGTTGTTGTCAATTAAGAATTGATAATACACGATGCATGTTCTGTACTACAAACTAGATTCCTTCCCGGAGTTAGGACACAGAGTATTGAATCAAAGTTGTAGTTTCTAACTTCTTGTATTGGTTCATCAATCTTGAAATTCAGACATTGCATGTCTTCATTGCTTCATGTTTGAATAATTTGCATCATATCATACAATAGGAAATTAGGAATTATGATTATTATTACTTTATGGATCCGTTAAGTTACTTTTAAGTTTGCATGGTTTAGTGTGAAATTATTCTAGTCCCCAAACACATATAATCAAGGAATTATAACGTGATTTCAAACATTAAATATCAAAAAAATCGTTTAAAGGATATTGAAAGGAAAAAGGTGATGGAAGATAGAAAGTTCCTTACTTAAATTCTCTAAGGATTTTTCAATAGTTGCTCCAAAAGCTTCACTTCAAGGCCCTTCAAGATCGTCTCCAACAATGCTATACCATCAACTTCAACAATGTTGCTCCAAAAATGTCCTCAAGGTCTTCACAACAAGTTTACTAGAAGTTGCTCCAACAATATATTCAATAATGTCTTCATTGTCAACTCGTCTCTTGTTTGGGTGCCTTAATGTGCAATGACATGTTTCCAGGACTGAATTCAATGCAAGGCATATTTGAAACTCTAACTTTGTCGTCCCGTGTCTTATTAGAAATTATTTCAGTTTTCATTTTGTGTTTTTAAGTTAGATATAGTTTTCAAGTTTTTACATTTATAATTTTATTGCAATGTGGCAGACCGATGAGAGCAGTGCAGGAACAACCCAGAGACGGGATGATCGCGGAAAGAGGCCAGCGGAAGAACATGTAAAGTGCCAGCATTGCTCTATCTTCAGGTATTTTAGTTATTTACATAATTGAAATAATATTAATTTTGTTCAAATATGCAGACACCTAGCCATGGTACGCCCGATGATTCCCTCTTTGAGGAAGAGCTTTCTTCATCCCTATCTCCAGTGTTCTTGTTGCAAAAAAAGGCACGAAATGCAAGGTCGGAATTTAATACTTTGATAGACGCGCCTCAAACACCTGAAACAGAAGAGAAGATAAAACAACTTATGAGCCAGCTAGAAATATATCAGGTTATAATAAAAAGTCAAAAGGATATTTTTTTTGTTCTGCATGAGATGAATTGTGATAGTTTGATTTTTAATTTTTACATTGACTAAACTAACAAAAAGTTCTTTTGTATGTAGCATTTACTGGCACTTGCTGAAACCGGTGTTGGTGGTAGTAGGACACAAGGGCAAGAGATTGCCCAACAACCCTCTTGTACACCTTCTACTCCTTTAGGTGCCAGGCAAGAAACACACCCTGCCCA
The DNA here is from genome assembly GCA_034641835.2 of Pinus albicaulis. NCBI lineage: Eukaryota > Viridiplantae > Streptophyta > Pinopsida > Pinales > Pinaceae > Pinus > Pinus albicaulis. The sequence continues at coordinate 1,289,443,963 of CM076579.1, forward strand.
AGCAGACACCCAGCCAACCGCTGAACGTGTTGGCAATGATGAGGCTGATATGGCCAACTACATTATTGTGTTTCCTGGAGCTACACGTGTCAGATCCACAAGGACCATTAATGGCACGTTGTTGGTGAACGATGAAGGTGTCCCTATAAAGCATGTACAACTCCCAGGTAAATTTTAATATTTTAACTATTTCATGTACTTTATCTAAAACATATTTATCACGATTTTTATTTTTAAATTAATGATAATATCTTCTTCTTTTTTCTTTTTTTTAAATCTGTGTAGGAAACAATGAGTTCTATAGGTATCTGGAGAGCCATGCGTTGGTAATTTTTGGCCTAACCATATGCACAGGGTTGAATTCCCAGAGTTCCAACCTGAAAAAAGAACTTCTAGATTATCTAGAAACCCTTTTTGGGGTCGGCATATTTGATAGAACAGCGGTGGCTCAGGTTGCCGGCAAATATTTGAAATATACCAGGGACACCTATAGGACGCAATTGCAATTTAACCCTAGATATGAGCGTCCTCTCACAGTTCCAGAGAGTGAGTGCAGAGCACTCATCCATGACGGAAAAGAGAAAAGGGCAAAGAAAGAAGGAAAAATACCAACTGGACCCGCAAGGTATTACAACTTTAATTCAATAGCTTTAATTTTCTCATGTCTAAAATAAAAGTGTGCCACGTCATATCTGACTTTAATCTTTTGATGCTAGGTTGCCTGACACCTCAAAGGCAACCAAAGCTAAGATTGAAAAAAAGGGCCATCACAAGCTAGGCCAGGGCGGCTACTTGAAATTGGCCGCAAGAATTGTAATTAAGTAGCTAAACATCTTATAATTAATTGTATCGCCTTCCAACGTTTTTGTAATCCTATCACATATGATTAAAAATACACAGACATATGTAATGTAGGGTGATGACTTCGGAATAGAAACAACATAGGAAGATAAAAATATCACTTTCCATTTCGGCTATCAAGCCGTAGTTGAACATCGCATAAGCTTGGGGCAGGTCCCAAGATCCAGAATGCCTGACAAGGTAAAACATTAACCTTTCAATATTTTTGTTTTCATCCATAAATTTAATGTCTAACAACTTTGTTTAAATCAGGGGAGAAACACTACCGACGACGCAAATAACCCAGTTTTAGAGCCAAATGTAGATGATCCTCACGTGCAACCTGATCATTGTAGTAGGGACCAGGCCGACAATGCTACTATCAATGAGGGCCATGACGGTAATTAATTTCCACTTATAATTTTTTCTAATTATACCTTGATGGTTGTCCTTATAACGTTTTTTGTTTAAATGACAGAGAATGTTTCCCTTGAGGATCTTACCACCAGAGAGGAAGACAGGGCAACAGTCCCAACGGCGACAACTGGTGCACCAGGCAAATAATCTCATTGCAATTTTTTTTATTAATATTACCGAACTAGTTCAATGATATTTAAAAACTGACAATTAAAATTTAATATTATCTGTTTTTGTAGGCGATGCCCCGTCACTGGATGAGACCAGACATCGTGACTACGCAACTAGGTCAGCGGCGACAACTGGTGCACCAGGTAAATAATCTCATTGTAATTTTTTTTTATTAATATTACCGAACTAGTTCAATGATATTTAAAAACTGACAATTAAAATTTAATATTATCTGTTTTTGTAGGCGATGCCCTGTCACTGGATGAGACCAGACATCGTGACTATGCAACTAGGTCAGCGGCGACAACTGGTGCACCAGGTAAATAATCTCATTGCAATTTTTTTTATTAATATTACCTAACTAGTTCAATGATATTTAAAAACTGACAATTAAAATTTAATATTATCTGTTTTTGTAGGCGATGCCCCGTCACTGGATGAGACCAGACATCGTGACTACCCAACTAGGTCAGCGCCGACAACTGGTGCACTAGGTAAATAATCTCATTGCAATTTTTTTTATTAATATTACCGAACTAGTTCAATGATATTTAAAAACTGACAATTAAAATTTAATATTATCTGTTTTTGTAGGCGATGCCCCGCCACTGGATGAGACCAGACATCGTGACTACGCAACTAGGTCAGCGGCGACAACTGGTGCACCAGGTAAATAATCTCATTGCAATTTTTTTTTATTAATATTACCGAACTAGTTCAATGATATTTAAAAACTGACAATTAAAATTTAATATTATCTGTTTTTGTAGTCGATGCCCCGTCACTGGATGAGACCAGACATCGTGACTACGCAACTAGGTCAGCGCCGACAACTGGTGCACCAGGTAAATAATCTCATTGCAATTTTTTTTATTAATATTACCGAACTAGTTCAATGATATTTAAAAACTGACAATTAAAATTTAATATTATCTGCTTTTGTAGGCGATGCCCCGTCACTGGATGAGACCAGACATCGTGACTACCCAACTAGGTCAACGCCGACAACTGGTGCACCAGGTAAATAATCTCATTGCAATTTTTTTTATTAATATTACCGAACTAGTTCAATGATATTTAAAAACTGACAATTAAAATTTAATATTATCTGTTTTTTTAGGCGATGCCCCGTCACTGGATGAGACCAGACATCGTGACTACGCAACTAGGTCAGCAGTGCGGGTCGAAAGGCACGAAACAGGAGCAGAGCATGATGATATTGATGATGTAATTAGGAGCTTTAGAAATAGGAAGAAGAAAAAGAAAATTCGATAATGTAAAATATTGTATTATACTTGGAATGTTACCAATGACCATAAGAGCTTCCACCTTCACGTGGTTGGCCCTGTTTAGTAGAGAATAATTTATTGGAGCGATTTAATCTTGGAGCAAACCACCCTCGATCCAGTGTAGCAACAAAAAAGTCACCGTTGACTTAGTTGCTACTCTTTCAGATCGTGGGAGGCTTGTTCCAAGTTCATGCGACTCCAATAATTTTTTCTTGAAATGAAGAGGAGCTTATTCAGGTATGTTTTGACATTTTCAACATATGTTCTAACATTATCATAAGAATGCATCTTAGAGTAAAAAATACTACATCAATTACTTGTATTTATTGTATAGATAATGATGGATTTTAATTGACTTGGCAATGCAGGTACAAATCCTCTTGCATCATGAGCAATACAACTTGTCAACCAGGGTCATTTCCAGGATATTTTTGCTTGTGCGCTTGACCAGGTTCGTAATGTCACATTTTGTAAGTTCCTTTACAGTTCATAATTCAATATTAAGCTTGTTCACGATTATTATCTAGGTTTTTTGTATGTGTTTTTTCATCTATTTGATCGTAAGCAACTATGCATGTTTCCTGTTGTTCACTATGATTTCTCCCATTACCACTCCCAGGATGAATCCGACTTTATTGTTACATAGGTTACTTTATTGTTACTATGATTTCTCCATTTACGATTTCATAGGTTACATCATGTAAAGTTGTCAATCTCGTGTTGGTGATGAGCTTTAGTTCTCCAGATTTGGGGCTTTTCTGATATTTTCTCCCTCATGTCATTCCTGCATCACCTCGTTGTTTGAGCATGCCAATTGTCTACCACTTGTACCAATTGGCACATGTCAATCTCTGAGTGGTGCTACATTTCACCTATTTTCAGTGAGAGTTTAGGGTTTCTCTAACATAGCTTCATAAATCTGATTCAGTTCCTGCTTGAATATCGTCACATAATACTCATGGTTTGGATCGATGAGCATGTTCTGAATGGTTGGTTGATTCATAAGAACCACCCATATAGTCATCTTGAGATATTTCAGAAGTTTTCTCGGGTTTCCTTTTTCACCGTTTCTAGTGGGTAGGATGGTGTGGGGTGATCCATCAATACTGGTGCTCTTGTAGTAGGGAATTTTTTTTTGGGGATATAAAGGAGCATTTGATGTAGATATCCCATTGGATGCATTCATAGATGGGCACGAGAGGTCAAGAATTTAAATTAAAAATATGCAACCTCTAGCATGGCAACCTGAAGGCCGCGAGAGACACCGGTTAAAGATTGTTTTGTGTTGGCCTTAATATAGTCGTGATTTCTTTCTATTATCTTAATGCAAATATATAGTCCGGTCTCATTAAAATGAGGATTGTGGTTGTATTTCTCTTTGGTTGTTTCTCTCTTAATGCTCCAAAAGTTTCCAAAAGTTGCGATAGTTGTTTAGTTTTCCTGTTACAACTTAAAAGTGGTTTTTAGCAATGGGAGTCATGTTTTTTAAGGTTCATACTAATATGAAGATCTTGTAATTCTATATTCAAGATAAGAGAAGATGGCCTCTGCTTTGGGCAGTATGACAACAATTGCCACATCTACCTCATTGGGTAACAATGGAAAGGGGAAGAAGCTGGGTGCAATGTTTGATAATTATGGCAGACAATTGTCTTCTCTTTCAGTTTTTTCACCCATTTCCTTTAATCGCTCAAGCAGAAGAGGGACTCTGAGATTACGCGACAGAGAGAAAGTAGTTAATACAAGAGCTATGGAAAAGGAGTTGTACTTCAACAAGGATGGCTCAGTGACAAAAAAATTGCAGGTCAGAGAAAAAATTATGTTTAAAGGAAGGTCCCCTGCACGTGAAACTTCACTGCGATGGATCTTTCCTTGTCCACTTATATGAAATTTTAATGTGTTATTTTAATTTTTCATGGAGGGTTGTTATTTTAGATGTGTGCTCTGGTTTTCTTTTTAACGTTGTATTAGTTCCCCCTCTTAAATGTCTTAGATTTGGTAGGCATAATTTGAAAACTCAAAGGTGAAAGGAAACATATTTGTTACCCAATGGTCTAAAAGGAAAGGGTTATGGCTGAGTCAAATTTTATTGTTATTGACAGTGTAATGAAATGTATCTCAATGCTATGGTTTTGGCCTTTTTATTGGTTGAATTAGAGGACCCAGTTGAAAATATTGGGGCCAAGTAGGTCGGTTTTCCTTTTTGCTGATGGTTTGGTGTATCTAATTGAATTAGTTGCCTAAGGTATTTTTGGTTGCAAACTCCTTTTCATTTTTCATACAGTATTGGCCTTGTGGAATACATTTGATTGTGGAATACATTTTTCATACAATATTGGCCTTGTGGAATACATTTTTCATACAGTATTGGTTCCAAGACATGATTTAGAAGTAGAACATATGTACTTATGAAGCATAGAAAGATATCCTTGATGCATTGTCAATGTTTGGCTAGGGTTATTTTTGGAGAGAATAACTCCTTATTCCTAGAATAGTGATCTTCAATACAAGTAAATGCCAGAGAAGAGAGATCATCGTGTGACGCAAAAAAACTAAAATTGGACCCCTAAGGAGAGCTGGTGTGTCTACAATCGCTCTGTCAGCATTTTCCCCTGGTTTACCCCGTTCTTTTCCTCCAGCCTGGGTCTTCATTGACTTCTTCTTTCTTCGGTTTTATTTATCAAATTCGTAGAATTTGATAAATAAATACCATCCACAATGGTTGGACTTTAATTTATATTCCCGACTTTATATTATCTCCAAGCCTTATAACCAATGTTTAACTTTCACTTTGTATTTATACTCCACGTTTCTTTTTAAATAAATAACTTGTAATGAACTTTCGGCTCTATATTTCACCACCTAGCCTTACAACAATCACGCTCCAGACTTATGCTAATTATCCGCTAATCGTTTAATTAAACAATTTCATTATACTCCGGCCCCACCTATATATATCAATAACCAATCAAACACTCGTATCGTACCTGGCTATCCTCCGCACACCTTAGTTAACCTCCGAGCAAGTTCAACGTGCGACCACCGTCCGATGGCCCTTCTCCAAATCAACGACTCTTGGCAATTTCGCTCGGCTTCCAACGTCGGGCTTTAACGTGCGATGGCGCGGGTTAAATGGTGGTTTTCCGGGGGTCACTTCGCCACGTGTCGCTTTCCCTATGGAATCGCTCGCGAATAGGAAATACCGCCTACTCCGCAAAAGCGGTGCGATATGGGCAACCCGCTTTTGTGATTCCGCTCGTGGTTTTGGTACAGGCTTGACCATGGGTGCAAGTCTGGTTCCGCTTTCCTTTTGTTTGTTAACTCATGTCCAATCCTCGGGTCAGGTTCCGAAAGCACAACAATCTTGTCTTTTTATTAAGCGGGATTTTTATATTTGAACAGTGTTCACGACCCCGGTTCTCTTAAGTCGAGCCCGCCGGACTTCAAACGGCGATAAACCATAATTCAAACCAAATTCGTGTTCCAAAATAGCCTGCTGACGTCGGCCAATTTTGTGACGCGAAAACCAAATGAATTCCGCCCTAATCTTTTTCAGGTCCGAAGTTGGCTGGCGTACGGAGGGAGAGTTGTGACGCGAATTTCTTATCAAATTCGCCCTAATCTTTTTCGGGTCATTTTCATTGTTCCCCGCCACCCTTTTGACTTTGTAAATAAAACAAATTGCGTCTGCGTCATTTTCATTGTTCCGTGCGCTAGCCAGTCTTCCATGCAACACAATTAAAAAACCAACTGTTAACGCTTGCTGACCGTTACCTTGCTGAAGAGAATTGAAGCCGAGTATTTCAGGGTTCTTCTGTCATAACCAGCGCCTGTTTAAACACGTTTCATTTCCCGTAAACAGGTATTTATTCCAATTCCCCGCTAAACTCTCTAAAAAAATCCAGGTTTTAGTTTTAATTCTGCACTAAGGTCTGAAAAGAAGTTCAGTTTGGTCTTTTTCGTTCCCAGAACTGCAATTATATTCCCGAAACTGGTAATTGTGCCCCTTTTCCACAAAAACCCCGAAATTCCATTTCTGAATCCACAAGAACCAGAAATGGAAGTTCCTGTAGCTCTGAATGTCGTGCCCATCAATGCCCCTCACAAGGAATTGGATTATTTGCCTTTAGCCGATATGGATTTTCAAATTAAGGACTTGCGTCTCCGTGAGAATCCTCTTCGAATATTTTGCCGCTGCAGAGACAATTATTTGAATGGTTCTGACATCATTGGACTTTGGGAATCAAATCTTCCTATGTACCTTCTCCCCTCAGTCCATATTTTTCCTGAGTTAATCCATTATTGCTCCGCAAAGTATGATCCCAACCAACGAGCAGTTTTATCCCCAAGTCAAAATGTCCTTTTCCCAATAACTGCTCAATCCATAAATGAAATGCTACAATTCCAACCCGGTCAAGCTCTCACTCCCCTGTCCATGGTTGAATTACTTGAGAAATCTACTAAGTTATCCCATGAAGAGTTAAACCGCCTATGCCAAACCTTCATGTTACCAGAGCATCAGCCTAAATACCCTCCCCCTTATGGTTATCCTTTCTTTACTGATGAGGGTAGAGTTATTTTAGACATGATATCTTCCATAATGGGCTTCAATACTAGTGAGTGTGCTGATCACTTAACCCTAGTATTGTTATCCATTTTTACCCCTGGACAGCCTCCTGCTGTCAAGTACGATTTTGCATCTTATATTGCTGACGGTCAGTCATCTTTTGGTCTGCCATTACTCACAATTCCTTTGATTCTCCTTATTCCTATAATGAGTTTGTCGACCTTTTTGTTCATCCCGCAACTACCTTGTTGACAGGAGTCTCTCCTCCTAGAATTAACAATGAAATCAAGAAAATCCTTCAGCTCTCAAAGCATTACAAGATAGGTGACTGGTACCTATATAAAAACTACATAGAGATCAGGATATATGGATGTGAATTATGCCCATTCAAACTGCCCAAGTATGTCCCAATGAGACTCTTTGCATTAGAATATTTCAGGCAGATGAATAATTAAGATATAATTCATTTTTGCAATGCAAAGAAAAAGGCTCAACTCAGGATCAAGAGCCAATTAGGTCCCTTCATTTGTAACTCTAGGGAAGCTGGACAGGAAGCCGAAAGGATTTTAGAAGACCATCTCATACTACAAAAGAGTTTCTACTGGGTGCCTTATGATCCAAACAACTTTATCCGTGATAGAAGAACGAAAAATAAACAGTCACCATACATCCATCAAAGAATCCCAGAAATAGAACAATATGCTAATATGGATGAATGGACAGAAGGGACATTGGTTGAAAATGATAGTGAGCAGGTCAATGTTGAAAATGTGATGAAAGATCTTGAAAAGATACTTGACCTAGAATCTTTTGGACAGGTGCAGGGATCTTCTTCAGCCAGGACTTTACAACAAAATTTGCAGGATATTAGTACAGTAGCAGTAGAATCTAAAGGAAAAGAAAAGGAGCCTGATATACAAATAATTTAAAAATTCATAATGACAGCGCAACCAGAGACTTCTAAAGAACAAGGTCAAGGACAAATTCCTCCTACTCAGATCAGTGAGCCAGAAATTTCTATTTTACAAACTCCTCTGAATATAGAAAAGGGCAAAAAGAGAGAGGCTAAAACAACTACTCCTATTGGTGGCTCTTCTGAACAGCAAGATGTTAAAAGGCAGAAATTAACTCCCCTTCCAGAAGATGAATCATTTCAGGAAATCCCTGACAGCCAGGGAACATAAGACAGTCAGCAAACAGATACAGGTAGTGGGACAGGAATACAGAGGCAACAAAGTGCAGAAATATCTTCTTTCAAACCTCCAGTAAAAACTACCTCGGACATCAAAAGAAAATTCACCAATATAAAGGCCAGGAACGATCCACTTAGACTTCAAGTATACAGCCAATATTTGAAGATGGCTCCGAAAAATCAAGAAAGATTGATGTCAGCTTATGACATCCAACAGGGTAAGATGTTAATGAGCCATTTGAAGCCCAAGGTGCGGCAGCCTCAGACAGCGGCAGATTACGTTAGGACTAATTTTGAAGTCTTAGTAAAGGATATCCATCCTTTAGATCAAATTGAGCTACACAAGCAAACAGGTGAGATGATTTATTCTACTCTGACGGATAAATCAATGATGACCCATAATTTGCAGGATTCTTTGGATAATACTAATACACAATTGCAGCTTGAAAAAGCCTCCTCCCAGGCTAAGGATAATAGAATCAAAACTTTAGAGGAAATAATCATTGGTTTGGGTCATAATCCTAAAGATGTGAAAGGCATTGAAGCTTTGATCAAGAGAAAAGATGATGATATTGCAGCTCTGAGAAAACAATTAAAGTTACCGGCCTCAAGACATCCACAGACTGCAGAAATCATCAAACAAAATTCTGAGGAAGAACTAATGGATTTGCTCTTAAAATTGAATGAGCAACTTACTGCAACTGAAAAGAGCTTGAGAATGCATTAAAATATAAGAAGGAAAATATTCTAGTATCTACAGCAGGAGTAGTGGCAGGTACAACAACAACAGGTCAGCCAGCAGAATTGTCACAGAGCAACACTGCAAATTTGAACACTGATGAATTAACAAAGTCAATGGAAGATATGAACATTCAGGCCATAGAGCTTCACAAAACAAAGGAACAATTGGCCACTCTAGAACTTAAATATGATCTTTCAAAAATGAGTGTTGCTGATAAAACAAGAGAAGTGAACAAATTAGAAAAAACATTCAAAGCATTGGAAAAGGATCTCACATTGGAGAAACCTTTAAAAGAAATAAATGATATTCTTTGGGATAATATCATTCAATCAATAAAGGATGTTTGGCCCTCAATTCAGATAATGGATGAACATAATAACTTAGTTAAATTGGCTCTGGATGAGATTGAGAGATCAAGAGAAGAGTTGGGAAATATGCCAGAAGAGGCCAATAGACTTATACATTTTTTGAATACTCACACTAAGAATCAACTTGCAGAAATTAGTATTCAGGACAGGACCGGAACAATTCTCGAAATAAAGAAAGTTTTTACTAAAAGAAATCTGGTACAGAATTTAGAACAAAGGTGCTCAGATATGCAAGAAGAAATCATTGCCTTCAGAGAAAGATTGAATATTTTGTTAAATAGAGGATTGCCCAGTCCTATAGTTGCAGAAGATAAGCTAATGGACCTTGATAGTTATGTTGAAAAATTGGACAAATATGCCGATAATCAAGCTAGTTCTTCAACCAGTTCATCAACAGCAGCATTGCCTACAGGGAAAAACCTTCATGACAGATTGGAGAATTTATTTTATCTTGAGCATGAAGTAAATCATTTGTTCCCAAATCAACCTGATTACTTTAGACATACTGAGGCTGATGAAACACTAAGAGAGTTGCAAATGACCAGAGTGCCAGAAGTTCAATGGTGGGAAGAAATGATGGAACTTTTGTAAAAAATTATCCTTACATAAATTTTTGCCTATTTACCACAGTATATCATGATAAAAAGGATAAAAAGATGAACAAAGGTCAAAGAGTATCAGAGAAGTTAAAGAGTATCAGTGAAATGAAATAATCAACATAGAATTACTAAAGAGGACAGCAGCAAGCCAAGATATAGGGCCTGCCTCCAGCACATTCTTAAAAGAAGGAAACAACACAACATCAGTTATCATTTTTCTTATCTACGAGACAATCTGTCTCTATATTGTTGTAATGACTTCATGGACTATTTTACTTCATATAATATATTAAAAACAGCGTTTTTTCTCTTGTGAAAAAAAATGATTAATGTTTATCACTCTGCCTTCAAAACTAGCGATGTTGGTCTATGTTGTTGGTTTATTGATATGGTCTGATGGTCTTCCTCACATGATTAGCGTTTTTCTCTGTTCATGGATTTTAGGTACTTTAATTTGTATTTGGAACAATGGACGTCGGTATTCTATCTGTTGCTTTACTATTCTACATACCGCTATTTCACTTTCTTATAGATGCCTCGGGCATATTTGGATGCTTTCTCGGATTGTCGATAATCTCCATGTGGACCGTTACTGGGTTTAATATCAAGTCCCTGTATGTGACATGGGGTATTTTTCTATCACTGTCTGGGGTGGGACTTCCACTTTTCTGGATGGATATTTGGGTTCCAATCTTCAGATGTGAAAATGTAATGACTTCATGGACTGTTTTAATTCATATAATATATTCAAAACAACGTTTTTTCTCTTGTGAAAAAAAAATGATTAATGTTTATCACTATGCCTTCAAAACTAGCGATGCTGGTCTATGTTGCTGGTTTATTGATATGGTCTGATGGTCTTTTTATATTTTGGACATATCACACTCCTCACATGATTAGCAGTTTTCTCTGTTGCAGGATTTTGGGTACTTTAATTGTATTTGGAACAATGGACGTCGGTACTCTATCTGTTGCTTTACTATTCTACATACTGCTATTTCACTTTCTTATAGATGCCTCGGGCATATTTGGATGCTTTCTCAGATTGTCGATAATCTCCATGTGGACCGCTACTGGGTTTTATATCATGTCCCTGTATGTGACATGGGGTATTTTTCTATCATTGTATGGGGTGGGACTTCCACTTTTCTGGATGGATATTTGGGTTCAAATCTTTAGATGTGAAAATGTAATGACTTCATGTACTGTTTTACTTCATAAAATATATTCAAAACAGCATTTTTCCTCTTTTAAAGTTTCATTTTTTTTTTTTTTAAATTGAACTCTCCGTCGCAATTCCGACGTCCTGTAAGCGTCGGAATTGTGACAGTATACAGACGTCGGAAGTGCGACGTTACAAACGTCGGACCATATTTCGTCGTAATTGTGACAGTTTACAGACGTCGGAAGAGCGACGTTCAAAACGTCGGACCACATTTCGTCATAATTGCGACAGTTTACAGACGTCGGAAGAGCGACGTCCAAAACGTCGGACCACATTTCGTCATAATTGCGACAGTTTACAGACGTCGGAAGAGCGACATCCAAAACGTCGGACCACATTTCGTCGCAATTGTGACTGTTTACAGACGTCGGAAGAGCGACGTTTAAAACGTCGGACCACATGTCGTCGGAAGTGCGACAGGTTATAGAGGTCGGAAGTGCGACGGATTAGGAGACGTCGGAAGAGTGACGCTTGTTTGGAAGAGACGGAAAAGTGTCGATACTGCGACACTTTTTAGTTGTGTCGGAACTGCGACGGTACCGTAAACCACGGTTTGCCCGCCCTCTAACTGTCGCTCCTGCGACGACAATGTGTCGGAATAGCGACGATTTGGCTGTCGAAATTTCCGCCAAATGTTCTAGTGATGTGTCACTAGAATTCCTCACTTATGTGTGACCTGGAATCCCACACTAGTATACGGTGCATTTTCTTGTTGAATTTCAACACTCCCTCTCAACAAGAAATGGAATATCTACTACCCCAATCTTGCCTTTGTGGTATTCAAATTTTCTCTTCGCAAGTGCCTCCGTCAAGTTATCTGCATCCTAATCTTTTGTGGGAATGTACTACAACAACATAATGTGCTTCTAAACACAATCTCGGAGATGGTGGTACCGGATGTCAATATGCTTGGACCTGTCATGGAATACTGGATTAACCGAGAGTTTTATGCAACTCTGGTTATCACAATGTATCACCGTCGGATCCATCTTGAATTTTTTTGTTTAAAATAATGTGGTAAACATTTTTTTGGCATTTTCTAATCATTACAATTTTTGAAGTTTTTGACAAGAATGTGGACAATGTCGTAAGTTTTTTTGGGCAGATTTTTTATTTTTGTCGTTAACAATATATATGGATTGAGATTCCCAAAAAACCTGAGGATATTTGTTGAGAGTTTAGTGTGATTGCAACAAATCTTTTCCTCACCAAATTAGATAGGAAACCTCCAAACAAAATTTATAGTCAAGAGAACTGTTTTTCACTTTCAAAAATAAATTAAGAAAAAAAAATATGTTTTTTAATCATTATTTAAAATCTTTTCCTCACCAAATTAGATGGGTAACCTCCAAACAAAATTTATAATCAAGATAATTGTTTTTCACTATCAAAAATAAATTAACAAAAAAATGTTTTTTTAATAATTATTTAAATTCAATTTTGATTGATAATAAGATAACTGTTTTATTAAATAAATGTTTTTTAATAATTATTTAAATTCAGTTTTGATTGATAATAATTTTATTTAAAAAAATATTTTTAATAATTATTTAAATTCAGTTTTGATTGATAATAATTTTATTTAGACACTTTTACTTAAAATTTTCCCATAAATTATCAAAAATAAATTAAGAAAAAAATGTTTTTTAATACTTATTTAAATTCAATTTTGATTGATAATAATTTTATTTTAAAAAAATGTTTTTAATAATTATTTAAATTCAGTTTTGATTGATAATAATTTTATTTAGAAATTTTTATTTAAAATTTTCCCAAAAATAATTTATAGAAATTTTAAAAATAAATAAAATATTATTTATTTTCATGTAAATAATGATATTAAAAAAAAAAACAAAAATGTTATAGAAATTTTTAAAAATAAATAAAATATTATTTATTTTCATGTGAATAATGATATTTAAAAGCAAAAAACAAAAATGTTTTTTAATAAGGAGGTTAATCATCATTTAAAAGTTGAAAAACAAAAGTATTGTTATATTTAATTTTTTAATAAAAATAAAAATAAAGTTAAATTTATTTTTTTAATAAAAATAAAAATAATGTATGTTAAATTATGTTTAGGTTTTTAATAATTATTAAATAGTATCATAAGATTGTCTCAATTTAATTTATTAATTTTAAAATAAAAATAACTCTATATATTTAGTTTTAAAGTATTAAAAGTCTTTACTTTATGAAATTTATTATTTTAGTAAGTTATTTTTAAAAACCATTTTTTTAAAAGTAAAAGCATATATACAATGAAAGTTTTATAGTATATAATGAAAGTTTTATAGTATATAAAGGTGGTTGAGAGAAATTATTATTATTATTGTGAAATAGATCATCATAACTTTGTCAAATTAAAAAGATTGATAATGTGATAAATATTTTGAAATTGAGATTTAATCTAAGTATGAATTGAATAGTAAAAGAAAAAATACTTTTTATTTTCAAATTTCTTAATGTCATAAATGTGATATAGTTTTTCAACCCAAGATGTTCTCAAAATTGACCAATATGCAATTTTTTGTTAAGGAGCTCATGATAATTGGAGTTCAATGAAAAATTATCTTGAGCTCCATAGTAAAAAATGCATATTGGTCAATTTTGACAACACCATGGGATGATTGGGGTTTAGTTGAGGTGGTTGAGAGAAATGACTATTATTTTCACTCAAATCGATCATCATAACTTTGTCAAATTAGAAAGGTTGGTAATGTGACAAATCTTTTGAAATTGAGATTTAATCTATGTATAAGTTGGATAGTCTAGGAGAAAGTGTTTTTCATCTTCAACGCTTTTAGTGTCGCAAATGTGATAGCCTTTCATCCCATGGTGTTCTTAAAATTGACCAATATACATTCAATTTTTTCATACATATATATATATATATATATATATATATATATATATATATATATATATATACATGTAAACATGAAGCTAGGTTACACTTTTGTGAGAATCAGGGTGCGAAAAATTTTTTCAACAATAGTTCGGCCGAACTCGTGTTTCCGTTTAAATTGACGGCGCGAGAAAACATAATTTTTGCCGGAGATTGGAAAACCAGCAGCAAAAGTTCGGCCGAAATTTTTCTTTTAAAATAGTTCGGTCGAACTATTTTCTATAAATAAATCGCCCGCGAATGTTTATGTTTATCATTCCTGCGGCAGACGCTGTCTTGTAGATACCCTACATTTTCTAAGGTTAAAATCATACAAGAAGAGCTTCATTTCGGGCTTCACCTTTTCTACAAGCTCCTTTTTGGTTGGTGGCAACCCAAACACTTTGTATCGGAAACACTCTTGCTTTGTTTGAGAATTACACATAAAAATCAATCCGGCAAACTTATCTTTGCCACTGCCATCTTCATTGTTTTCTTCCTTGCTGCCTTGTTTTTTCTTCTTATTTTGAACAACCTTTGACACAACATGGTCAGATAAACCCTTGGGTTTGTTCTCTGTCTCTATTTTAACAGTCTTATCCACAACATTAACCTTTGACACAGCAGGGTCAGATAAACCCTTGGGTTCGTGGTATGTCTCTATTTTAACAATCTTATCAACAACATTAGTTGGTGTTGCATCCTGTAACATATATCCACAGATTTGTTTCTGGCATTTGTAATATTCCTTAGACTATCCGCAATGTGCTTCACACTATATGCAATCTACTTCATACTATGCTATCCGCAATCTGCTTCAAAGATGACCGAACAATAGATCCACACTATTTTCAAACTCTTTAAACTTCACACTGAAAGCCCATCAACATATTCGTACTGAATCTTACAAGAATCTGTAAACTATTTTCAGAGATTGCCAAGTTATTCCTTATTAAAAGAGCCATAGACAAGGTATATAAATATAGATAGAATTACTTCCTTTTAGGCCAACCAACACTTTGCCATGTAGGCTGATTTGTAACACATCATAATAGTTCGATTTTTCAACGTTGATGTAGAGTTGAAATAAACCATTGGTTCATGTTTTCTTTGACTAGGTCTGGGTTTCTGGCTGAATCTATATGGACATTTATGTCTAGTTAAATACCCTTTTGTTTGCAAGATTGATTTATCTTTTAAGATTTTGCATTTGTGTGTTGTATGTATCAAAGATATCTATTCCCAGTTTTTCTATGCACATCAATTCAACTGCTCAAACAATTAAATCTAATTTAATATTATTGTTTGCTAGAAGTTAGTTTATGTTTTAAAAATGTTCAGTGTTGTATGTAGAAAAATATTCTACAAGGTGACCTTTCCTATGGCAATGAGTAATAAACAATTTCAACTTATTTTCAACATCATTTTCCTTGTCCAATAGGCCTTTGACTTTTTTCCTCGTTTATTTAGAAAGTTTCATGTGCATGGATATCTTCTTCCAACATCTATAAACATTATGATTAAATTTAAACCACAAAAGGAACATGCAAGTTCTTTTCTACATCTTATTTGAATATTTACCATGTTTATCATAATCAAAAGCAATTTGATTAGAGGAAAATTTATACCTTGAACATTCACCGTTGTCGCCTTCTTGAGGAGGTGAATTTGACATGAGGTAGTGGCTCTCCTTTGAATACTAGCAATGAATTCAATGACTCTAGAGCTTTCAACATCCTCTTCTTTTACATTCTCATTAGCTGCATGATTATTAACATCTTCTTGCAAATTGGGTGTCAAACTTTTCCATTCATCATGAACACAAACTTCACAAGCTTGAGGTAATGAACACGAAATAAAATTCCTTCTTAGAACAGCTTCATGTGCCTCCTTGGCTTTGGAGCATTTTCCATGTTTTCCATAACCAAGACCCAAATAATTAGGCCCTTCCTGAAGAACATTTGGCTCAACTATGCCTTGTACTCAACTATGCCTTGTACATGCTTGCCTTTAAAACCCTTTACTTTCATAGCACATTTTCATCAAAAATTTGGACCTTATTCCTCTAGTGTCTCTCAAAAGCACGTACACATTCATTTTCAGAGGCAATTGAAGACATAAACCAATAGCTAATTCTTCTAACTGACCTTGACTAAAATGAGCTAAATTGTACTTTGATACCAACTTGATTTGAATATGGACAAACTAGTTTTGTTGGGGAAGGGGTTTATGTGTCAAGCTTTAAGTGTATTTTGTGAGAAATTTATGAGTTAATTAGATTTTAAAAACTCATGTTTACACATTTATAAAATGCAAAATTTTTATTTCTAGGAAAATCTTTTCCCTCAATCCAAATTCTGATCATTGGACATGTAAGAGGAAGAAAGAGGGAATTCACTTTTCAAATTCTAGACCTTGTCTAAAGGTAAAAATAAACTAGAGGTTTGGTTTTCAAATACATTCACTTATTTGGAAACGTTCTAGCTACCAAAAGTCCATATGCCAATCTACCTCCCAAGAAATCCATTTAGTACACCATTGGTTAGTTTTTTGTCTTCCTATATTCTTTATCAACCTCTTCTAGTGATTCTTGAAAGGTGGATACTTAAATCCTTCCTAAAAATTTGAGCTCTAAAATGAGAAGACATACAAGTTCATTTTAAGTCATTCTTCTATCCAATTATAAAAACCAAGTGAATATTGAACTACATATTGATTTTTGTCCCATAGAACAACAAAATCTAAAACCTCTCCAAGATCTTCAATCTGCTCGTAAAGTTAATTTACATGTCTTGATCAAGTCCAGCAACAAAGAAACATTCAGTGACAACACAAAAATCTACAACTTCTTCAACATCTTCTAAACCATCTTCAAAGTCAATATTGTGTGCATCAAATTCCTCAGCAAGGTCATTAATGGAGTCATCAATGGTGCATCAAATTCATGCACGACACTTTGAATTTGTGAAGAAATTCATGAAACATCAAAATACATGCAAGGCCTTAATTGGATAAGAAATCTAACCATATGTTAGCAAACCAATTGCATCTTATTTTCAACATCATTTTCCTTGTCCAATGGGCCTTTGACTTTTTGCCTCATTTATTTAAAAACTCATGTTTACACATTTATAAAATGCAAAATTTTTATTTCTAGGAAAATCTTTTCCCTCAATCCAAATTTTGATCATTGGACATGTAAGTGGAAGAAAGAGGGAATTCACTTTTCAAATTCTAGACCTTGTCTAAACCAAAATAAACTAGAGGTTTATTTGAGCTCTAAAATGAGATTCCAAGCCTAATTTCATAAAAAGTAAGTTGGGGATGATCACATTGACTTCCTTGATGACATGTCTATGAAGATTAACTACCTTGAACTATTTTTTTGCATAGGGAAAGAGACACATTCCCATGTCTGAGCATGAAAACGTTCTTTGATATTGTTAATGCCTCTAGTGTTTACTTCTGCAATTTCTATAGGCAGAGTCTGTAAAGGGCTAGGTAGCCTCTGGATCTCATCTTTTATGAAAGGTGACATATCTAGTAAATGCCCCTACAGTCAATCTCTGGAATGGATCTAAATAGAAGTTCTTCATTTTAATATCCGTAAAACACAACGACTTTAAGGTAAACTATGTACATGTGTCATTTCTCCCACAAACGAAAGTGCATAAGTAGTAAATTTTATACCAAGTGTGCTCCCACCATGTAAAGCGCAATTTGGTGAACTTATCATTTTTATAATATCTTTTTCGATTAAATTTAGTTTCACACATGATCAATTATTGCTTTGAAAGTTGTGTTCTACATAATTTGTGTACACTAAATTACAAATATATTTTTTGAAATCTATTTTGTGTAAATTTCGACCAATAGGATATATATCATGGAGGATGAACAACGAAGATCAGTCGAATCGCATATGGAGGCTCAGGGATCGGGTAATGTTCACGGTATTTAAATATAATCTTAAATCTCCATACATGTGTACATATGGAATTGATTTTTTTATTGACTTTGAGTTAATTTAGTTGTTAATAAGTTTCATATTTTAATTTTTAGGAGGTAAGAGGAGAAGGGTTTCAACTCCATCCATGGAGCGTGGCCAAGGTTCAACCGGTCGAGGTATGAGTGGTAGCAGGTTGCGGGAAGGGGGTGATATTTATTCCCTCGAAGGCCAATCAACTGCTGCTGGTTCTCAACAGGGTCATTGTGGGTCTGGTTCTCAGCAGCGTCATTCTGGGTCTGGTTCTCAGCAAGGTCATGTTGGAGAAGATGTTAACCAACAACATCAAGGTTGCCATCAATTTCAATATTTTTTCATTAAATTTGTACAACTTTTTTTACACGTGTTTTTTCTAATATACAAAATTTTATATATATTGATGCAGAGGCTGAAAATGTTCGAGCCAGTGGTCAAAATAGACGCAGGGCAGCGCACTACATTCAAGAAGAAGGCTGTCAACCTAGCACAACTTATCCGACTGAGATTACTGATATACCATGGGAAACCAACATGGCGGAATGCACCTTAAAAAGGTGTGAAAGCCTTCATGCAAAATTGCAAAGAGATCTCGTGGCTTTGTCTCTACTTGCTGAGAGTAGACAAAGCCTCGAAATAGTTACACATTCATTGGGTGAAATGGTAAATGTGTACAGAAATTTGGGGCCAACGACTGATTCGTTTGTAGAACTGATGAGAAAGAGAAAAGAAACAGTGATAGGTCCCGATAAATGGCAGGACATAAAACAAAAAGTTACAAGAGCAAAGGCCAAGTCAATGTTTAATTATAAGGAAGGGCCAAAAAGAAAAATGTTGAAGGTGCAGTATTTCAAGCACCCAGACAAAGTTGGTTATTTGTATGATCGACATCTTGCGGCCTTTGGAAGGCTTCCATGGAACGATGAGGTTCATGTTTATTTTGCACAAATGTTTTATGCAGAATTTTTTTTGGGTATGAAACCCGACTACAATGACCCTCCTTCAGAATTTTTTGGCTCGGGGAGAGGTCGATTATATCAACGTAAGGGCGCTAAGCGAGATGTGGAGTTGCCTCGCCCTGAGCCGCCATTGGTGAGTCGACCGTTTCGAGTCGAAACTCTGCGATCAGAGTTGGATGCGACTTCTCAAATAAGTCGAGAAGCAAGAGATGTTATGATCGACAATGTTCAGAGCGGATTGAGTGGAGTCGATCTTTGTTTAAATCGACAAAGAGCACGTGAAAATGCACGTGCCAATTTTGTTTATCGTACAGATGAGAAGATTTACAACATGAATGTTGAAGATCTCCGAACATATGCAATAAATTGTCGTAATGGTCTGCAAGACCTAATTTTTCATGAGGAAGAGGGCACCGAAACGGTATGTGTTAGTGACCTTAGGGTTTGAAATTATTTTTACATATACATGTGTACAATTTGTAATAAATACATGTGTATGTACATGTATACATTTATTTGTATGTGTACATTAATCTAATTTAATGTATGATTATATGTTAAAACACCATTTGCAGTTCTCAGGCATGATGCATGATCAAAATGTTAATATTACGTTCGGGACCTCCGGTTCAAACGATGTAGATGGGTCTGACCATCATGATATGTTGGCACATGTATGTTAGTGTTTTTTAAGTGACTCTAAAATAAATAATTGTTGCCACACATGTACATGTATGTATATATATAATTTGATAAAATGTTTTAACAGGTACCGATTCCATCTGATGTTTTTGGGATGGCGGTACCTTCTTCTTCCTTAGGAGATGTACCTTCTACTTCATTGGGAGATGAGCCACAAGTATGGACAATTTTTCACAAGTTTAAAATTTATGTTTAAAAGTTATATATATATATATATATATATATATATATTCTACCTCAAAAAGTTATATACATATATATATCTCAATTTTTAATGGAACTTTTTGAGGTAGAATATATATATATATATATATATATAGAGAGAGAGAGAGCGAGAGAGAGAGAGATCTATATTTTGAGTTATTTAAAATTTTTTGAATTTAGGTTCCTATAGAAGATTTATTTAATCCACGGACTCTAGCGACGGAGATAGGAACATCCACAACATTTGAACAAGTTGTCTTTAGTTCCTTTTTTTAATATTATTGAAAATAAGTTTATATATGTACACGTGCATTTTCATTTGAAAGTTTTTAATTTATATAAATTATATATATATATATATATATATATATATATATATTTATATTTAACTGTACATGTATATTGTACAGGTTACCACTGCAGATGTTTCTATGGCAGAACCTGTTCATCAAATGGAGAGGAAACCTTACGAGGTATTGCATGATTTTTTTGTTATATTTTGTTTTTTACATGAAGTTCTAGATATATATATTCTCATTCATTTTTAAAACTTCAAATTTTAATGTTCAAGTACATGTGCATTGTGTATGTAGGTTTCCTATTCACAGGATAGGGCGCGGACTGAGACCCTAGTAGGGAAGACGCTAGATCCTCCATTTGATGGACATGATTTACAGTAGATTTGATTTCAAAATTTAGATGGTTTTAAAAATTTTTAAACTTGATACAGTTTGATACTTGTGAGATTTACAATTTTTGGACATATTTTATTACATTGTTATTATATAATTTGTTTTATTTAATTTTTGGATGGTTTTAGTACTGTTGGCATGTGAATGTGAAGTAATGTTGTCATTCGAACTACATTTGGCATGTGATATTTAATGTTAAATGTTTTTGTTGGATAGTTGAATTATAATTAGCATGGCATGTGAAGTTTTTAAAACTCAAGTTTTGGATGGTTTCAATCTACATTTTGCATGTGATATTTAATGAACTTTAAATGTTTAATGTTTTAATGTTGCACAATATATAATCAAAAGGGTTTTAAAACTTAAAGTTTTGGATGGTTTCAATCTACAACTTAAATTTTTGGATGGTTTCAACCTACATTTTCACATGTGGTAAATTGATATTATGTTACTTGTAACAAGACAATCCCCATTGATTTCATTGTATATGTTGATTTCTGATTTGATATAATTGCATGTATGATGGTACATTACTTGTAAAGTCATTGGATTAATAGTGTTCATTGATTTCAGTGTAAGCGCAAAAAAATATTGACAATGTAGAATGATTTTTGTGTTATAATAATTAAACCTAATAATATTGGAGAGCAAGAGAGAGAAGGTATGGTGTTTACTACAAGAGTTCGAGCTAAATATTTAAATGGTTTATGATTTATGATTTTTACTTTCTTTTTAATATAATTGATACAGAAATATGACAAAACTAATAAGGGTGACAATAAGAATAGAAGAAGAAAATAGTTTAAGATTGATCACAATAAATGCTATTTGTAAGTGATTACATTATAATTATTCACATTCTATCATTCAATATTATTACATTGTCACTTCGTATTCAAAAATTTTATTTGATCATTTTCCATTATTAAAGTTATTCTACAATATTTATCATCTCAACAAATTGAGGTAACTAAGAAAATTTAAAATTAAAATGACTTGATAAATCTCAAACATATTTAGCATATTTAAAATGGTTTATCGATAGTTTTTCCTTGGTTGCACATGACTGAAACCAACCTAGATCCATATTAACTACGGATTTATCAAGCGCCGAGAGGGATCAAATCTCTCGAGGTGCAAACCTTTCCTCAAGTTTTGCACTCAAAAAAGAGGTTTGCACCTCTAGATATTTGATCCCTCTCGGCGCTTGATAGATCCATAGTTATGATGGATCTAGGAAAATAACTTTCTAAAAATAAGTAAGTGAAAAGCAGCATAGGGAACAATTAGGAGTAGATTTAGGGCATAGGGAACAATTAGGAGTAAATTTAGGAACATGTGATAGTTGGGTGAGATAAAATCATATTTTAATAAAATAATGGGAATTTTTAGGAGAGAAAAATAGTGGATATGACATGTATTTTGGTGAATAATAAAATTTATGGAATTAAACAATTAATTATTTTTGTATGTGAAAACAAGATTCACACCTAATCCTCACCTAAAAGACTAAATTAAACACATTATTATGAAGGGGACGAGGAGCTTTCTAGGTTTTGAGCTCCCCATTGTTAGATGAGTGTCGTAATGGCATTCCATGTATTTTTGTGAGAACTTATGATATTGTGATATTCTAATTACGAAATAGTGATCTTGAGTACACGCTGGATAATGTAGTAGATAGGAACTTTTTGATAAGGGGAGATTAGGGATGTGACCAAATTCCTATCAGTGAAAAAAAAATTATTCACCTTCTTATAACTCCATTGTAGCTTTGGGGGCCAAAGGTAAGAAGAGTACCTTGGAATTTCTTGGGTGAAAAACCAAGTAGGTCACCAACTTTGGTCTAGTGCATTGGAATTCATTAAAGAATTGGTCATTGGAGCTGCTTCAAGCTAGGAGTGAGCATCATCACCAACCTACATTGAATATTTTACACTCCCTAGGGTGAATGATACTTTAAATTGATTGACAGTCTAAGACTTTCGATTTTTTCCGAATGCCAAATGATCTTACAAAGCTAGTATTTATAATATCCTAGTAGGTCATTCGGTGACAACTTTTACCGGAAACTTGAAACAAAGAGAATCTATCCTTGGCTAGGACATCATGTAAGATGCCTGCCATAAACAGTGAAATTGTACTTAAAAGCTGAGATTCGGGCAAGTGGGGACAACCACTTGTTATCTCGTCCCTTGGAGGCTAGGCCATATGGGGACCGAATCTGACCTTACAAAATAAAGTGAAATAATTTGTACCATACGGTCGGAAAACATATACAAGAACAATTAATTTCATTCTAGAATATATATATATATATATATATATATATATATATATATATATATATATCTAATACATATAACATTTTTCATCAATACACATGTATAGAAAAACTACTTTCAGTTGATACTAAAGCACGTGCTTGTACCCAAACAATTTGTAACATGTGCAAACCACAAATAACATAAGCAGCTCAATTTTTAGTTGAGTACTGGAAGTTCTAAAACATATTTAATCCAAAGATAATAAATTGTTGGACACTTCACCCAAAAAAATTCTAATGGAATTCCATCCTCAATAATCCGTTCATGATCGGATTTTGACATTTTCCATTTCTTAATTTTCGATTTTTTCTTTGATTGAACTTCTATCAACTTTATGCGTGCTGCACACGCCAAGTGACTATATTGACAACTTATGGAATCAGGTTCATAGTCTTCAAAGTAAACAAAGTCTCCACTTTGATGAGTTTGTTTGAAAAAATAACCTTTCAGTATAATAGACCCTCTGTCATACTGAAATCCGTGATCTTCATAGTTCTGTAATAATTTCATTTTTCGTTCAGTGCAACGCATCAAATAATACTTCACATTTTCATCGTTGTCAATAGGTGCAATTACAGTAAAAACATCTCCTGCACAATAAAATAAATTTAACATTTAATTATGCATATTTAAATTTATTTCTAGATCTTTAAATCATTAGAAAGTAATTCAAATGTTACCTTCTATAACAAGATCAGAAACTCGATCACCATCGGATGATATTGTAGTTTCCTCTGATTGCATTTCTTCAAACATTGCAACAGACATTTTTCCCTTTGTATTTATCTTTGTATGTTTCCAATCGTTCACATACATTTTGTTTTCACAAACGTCATTGGATTTTGTGTTGTCTATGCAAACATCACAAAAACAAGAATATTTTCTTTTATCCAATGCAAACACATTTGTGGACAACTTTGTTTGAATTGAATGCAATTTTCGAGTCCCTTTTATTGTTTCAATGTCATTTCCAATTGATCTATCTACGTCTCCAATTCCAATATGCCAGAAAAACCTTTATATGGAAAATTAGAAAAAGAATTTGTAAATATGATATCAAAATACAATTAAAAATAATCATTGCATGATAAATGTAAAATGCTTAAAATTAGATTTCCAATATAAATTAAATTGAATGTACCTTCGCATTTCTCTTGATGTGTTTTTCTCATGGATTAGAGCAGTGATGCACCATTGAACAACTTCTTCAGCGTTCACAAGTCGGCGTGCAGAGTGGTTCATTTCATATCTTCAAAGTACTCGTTTTATGCATGCTCCTGCACCGTCACGTTCTCCTTTTCCATGGCCAATCTCAAAGAAATTCCAACAATGTTTAATGCATGTTTTCTTATGAAGACAACACAACCAAAAGAATGATCGTGCAGATTTGAATTGACCTGCACATCCGTCTGACCATATCCAATGTTCATTGAATGTTATTCCACGATATTTCAATGAATCATAAATTCTTCCAAAACAATGTTGTACAAAACATGTATCATGTGTACAATTGTCACTGATATAAAAGTGATATTCTTTAATTATATGTCGATTTTCACTCGTGCTTTCTATATGATCGACATTTTGTTCAGCATGTCTATATAGAATATGGACGAGCATGGAGACTTGGTCAGAATGATAGTATTCACTCTGAATTTCTTTTTGTGGAACAAATGTGTAGTTTTCTGCAAAATCAATCACTGACAAAATGGTCCTTGGTGGAAAAAATTCACGAGATTTTTTTAATTGCAAGTCTTGCCATCGAGCTCTATGGGAATGCTTGGTGTATTTGTAAATTTCTGCCTCAAACTTTCTCAAAAAGTCTATCAAAAAAATTTCGTCTTCTCGTAATTCGATTCTTTTAACACTATTTGCACCTTGAATCGATGTACCGATATATTCATATCTCTTCCATTTCACTTTCATGTTGGACAATGATTGATCATTTATATCAATACGATATTTGTTTTGAAATTTAATCAAATTTCCACAATCATCGCAATTTTTATCACCAACACATTTTTTTTTGTAAAATAGTTCATCGCTTTCTCTTCACATAGAATTTGAGATATGAATTCATGGATAGTGGAAGGAGGAGGTGAATCCTTCCATAATGTTCTACCGAAATCAAGGAATGTGTCATAATATAACTCAAATTCCACATGATAACGACAACAACAAGTGTCGCGTACGGTGATAGGTTTTACATACCATGGTTTTTGTTGAACAAAAGCACTGAGTGAAACATGAATTTGATGATTCTCTTTTTTGAACTTGTTGAATAACTCTATCTGAGTGGTTTCCAAGAGATGTTTTTCATGTTCTTCGTACCGATTTCGTGTTATTCTTCTTCGCATCACATGTCTTGCAGTTGGTGAAACACGCAAATTGTTCTTCCAATATTCATATATTATTTTTTTAACATATTCTCCAAGTCTATCTTTGTATGGTTGCCTACAAATAGCTCTCCAACAAGCGAGTTCATCATTTACATCTATTTGTAGTCGAAATTTTCGATGTTTGTACAGAGTTTTTCGTGAGGTTCCCAGTGCTCGTGCCATAGATGTTATCAAATGATTCTCTTGAGTACTTGGTGAAACTATTGCCATCGATATTCCTCTACGTATATTTGAAACATCTTTATCTCTAGATTTCCTAATTGACGTTATAGCACTACTCATATTTTTTATCACCTCTTCATTCATTTTTTAATCTTTGGTTGATTTTTGAATACCCAATAGTATCGTCGCTTCTTTTAATTTCCTTAATGATAGGAGACCTTTCAACATTTGAGCATGAACAGTCACTTGCTCATTTAAGAAATACTCTTCAAAAATGTGATTGACACAATATCGTATAACATGGTCAGGTTTTTTATCTCCATATGTGTGAGTGTCAACATTTTCTAACATCTAATTATCGATAGTGATTTCATGTGTACATATTCGAAAAAATAGTACATATTCAATAAATCACTAAATTAATAACTATGTCGATAAATATTAGGAAATTTTTAAATATATCAATAGATCATAATATTTACATTTACATACCCGCTTCAATTTCTGCTTGAGGTTGATTTTCTTCTTCAATATTTTGAGGAGTATCTCTATCTGTTTACATTAAACAAAATATTTTTCAAATTAGTTCATCAAATAAAAATTAAGTTTCACCTTTTACATTAGAAAAAATTTAAATATATCAATAGATCATAATATTTACATTTACATACCTGCTTCAATTTCTGCTTGAGGTTGATTTTCTTCTTCAATATTTTGAGGAATATCTCTATCTGTTTACATTAAACAAAATATTTTTCAAATTAGTTCATCGAATAAAAATTAAGCTTCATATTTTACATTAGGAAAATTTTAAATATATCAATAGATCATAATATTTACATTTACATACCGCTTCAATTTCTTCTTGAGGTTGATTTTCCGCTTCAATATTTGAGAGGGCTTCTAAATTTCTTTTGCGAGATTGTCTCGTCTCTTCTCTACGTTTCTCAGGGTCTTTTTTTCGATCATATTTTCTTGCACAAGTTCTTTGATTTCCCATGATAATAGGGTATGAAGTTCAAAAAATTTCCTTCAAAAAATTAGACAATAACTCAATTACAAAAAATATCACAAAAGATTTAATTTAAAAAAATTCAGTGTAAATTTTTTGTAAAAAATACATACTCCAATCCAAAACACACTTTAAAAAATTTGAGAGAAAAATGTTTTAGAAAAATAAAACGAAGCTCAAAAGATTTACTTCAACTCAAAACACGTACATACCTCCAAGAAATGTTCTTAAACCCAAACTTTGAAGAAACCTCCAAGAAATGTCTTCCAAAAAAACAATTTGCTTCCAAGAAATGTTCTTAAAGCCAAACTTTGAAGAAATCTCCAAGGAAACCTCCAAGAAATGTCTTCCAAAAAATCAATTTGCTTCCAAGAAATGTTCTTAAACCCAAACTTTGAAGAAAAGTTTTTGAACCCAAACCAAAATCTTTGTAAAATGAGATGAAGTGTGCGAAATGTGCGAAAATTGTGAATCATTTCACGGCAATTTATATTGACGCGAAATGTGTTTTAGTAGGGGCTCCGCAAAATTTTCCGGCCAACAGAGAGTTATACAATAGTTCGGCCGAACTTTTGATCAAAAGTTCGGCCGAACTATTAAGACGTTAGATTTAACGAGTCTTAAGCGGAAAACATAGTTCGGCCGAACTTGGACTAAAAGTTCGGCCGAACTAATGCGTCACCAATTACGCAAAAACCAGGCTCTGAAAACGGTTCTGCAACTTTGGACTGATTAAACTCCATGAAAGGTTGTTAATTAACTGTCAGAACCAAGACAAGAATTTTCAGAATTGAATCTACTTTCAGGAAATATAACTTTTATGGAATTTCATAAACGTTTATTAATTTTAATTATTTTCTAATAAAATGGGTGTAAACAATTTCTGAGGGTCATTGTGATTCAGTGAAATCAAAATTTTGTATCTCCCAAAATACATTGTAAAAAAAATTGAAAAAATTATGGGGCATTACATTGGTCCGTCATCTCTAATGGGTAGCTTTTAGATTTTTAGTTTATAACTTATATGTTAAGAAATTTCTTGCGACGCGAAACATATCCAAAATACGCAGTTTTTCGTATTGGACCAGTTCAAAAAATTCTAGTAATTATGATATGCATCCATTAGCTTTGTAAATATGATGAAAACAAAGTAGACTCTGTCTAGATTGTTGTAACATATTTTGTTTTTTCAAAAACACAAATTTTCAATGAATACAACATTGCGTCATAACATGACTTCTTATGAATCCTTTGATTGTTAAGAAACACACACTCAAAGAAACGCTAAGTTGACATATCAAATCTGCACAAAAAAATTTCAAAAAATAAGTAATAGAAATTTGGTTTTCAAATTCCTATGGTTATTGTTTACTGGAGAGTTTGCCGGATTATCCACAGTCTCACGAAACACTTCTCCGACAAGTGTTTCGTGAGACTGTGGATAATCCGGAAAACTCTCCAGTAAGTAATAGAAAGCTAACAAAATTTCTCACAAATTTTATTTTTATCGCAAAATGAAATTCTACACAGAAAAATTGTTATAGTTTGCAGAAAGTTGAAGAACCAAAAAAAATGAAATTTTTTTCTCAAAAAAGGGAAAAAAGTGTAACCCACTTTATTTCACCCATTATATATATATATATATATATATATATATATATATATATATATATATATATATATATATATATTATATATATATATAATGTTTAGTTGAGGTGGTTGAGAGAAATTACTATTATTTTCAGTCAAATATATCATCATAACTTTGTCAAATTAGAAAGGTTGGTAATGTGACAATTCTTTTAAAATTAAGATTTAATCTTGGTATAAGTTGGATTGTCTAGGAGAAAGTTCTTTTCATCTTCAACTCTCTTAGTGTCACAAATGTGATAGCCTTTCATCCCATGGTGTTCTCAAAATTAACCAATGTGCATTTTTTATTATGGAGCTCGTGATAATTTGTTCATATTTTAGCAATGTTTATTTTCTTCTTTACACTAGTCTACATAGAGATAATCAATCATAATCTTCTAGATTATGATTGATCACATCTTAATATATTTATTTTCCGTTTCCCTCTAACTCTTTATTACACTACTATTTCTCTTGAAATTATGACTCAATAATATTTTTAATATTATCATTGTTTTGCAATATAATATGTTCCTTCATTTCCCAATTGTTTGCAAAGACTAGGTCGTACTCACTTAAACCAGAAGCAGTTTTGGCTAGAGATTGAAGCAATTTTAGGAATCCTCTTGTGTTCCATGTGATTTACATGTTCTTATATGTCAGGTACTCAGTGATAGGACTCATGTTCTTAATGGGGAAAGGCTCATTTCTATAAGGAGGATAGGATAAGGTGCATTTCCTTTAATTTTCAAATTATATGCTATAATTTTTTTTTGACCTGCTCTATCTTTATTCTCAACTCTCTAGAGACACTGCATCCTTAAACTTCACATCCATATAAAATAACATGAGTAACAGGAGTCTTAAAGAGGATTTTTTTTATCTAATCTCATTTCTAAATTTCAATCATTTACAATTGCTTTCAAGCCCATAATAAGTTTTCCACCCCACATTTATCATTTTCACGGTGCTATAATTTCAATTGAGCTTGTGATGAATATTAGTTCCACAATATTTATATGAAGCCACTTCCTCCATGTTATTGTTGTCATATACAAAAAATATTATAGGTAATCTTTTCGGATTTAATTATCTTGACTTTCATTTTGTTAATATTAACAATCATACTCATATTGGAGTATAAATCCTAGAGGATTCTTAGTCGCTTTCTAAGAATAGAGAGAATCCTCACCATAAGAATAATACCATTAGTGTAAAGGATAATACTAATGACTAAACTAGTGAAAGTTGGGTCAACACAACTTGTTTCTTCCGAACAATCTTCTAACTTGTCAATGTATACACAAAAAAGGACAAGGGATAAGGGAAAATCTTGCTTGACTCTGATATTTTAGTTAATTTCTTCTGACCAACCCTTGCAGTTCCAAAATTGGAAATAATATTCTCATACGATGTGTCATAACAACCCTCAACTCAAAATGAACATTTATCTCTTCCATCATATTCCAAAGGTTTTGTCCTAGGTACTATGTCAAAATATTGTCTGAAGTCAACGAAACAACAAAAAATATAAGTTTTATCATTGGAACACTCCTCCAAAATCATCCTAAGACTAACAAGTTGGTCAATAGGTAGATGATATCTCCTAAACCTAGATTGGCCTTCAGCTCTTTTTTAGCACTTTTTAGCCATAGGTTAATCTTCTTTTCCAAAATAATTCCACATAACTTGTTGAAAATGGGGCTAATCATAATGTTCCTATAATTAGAAGGAATTATGTTATACCCACTTTTAAAAACAAGTACAATTAGGCCTTACGTCCAAGGTTTAGGGAATCTCTGCTTCACTACTAAATTGAAGAGCTTGTGTATGGGGGATGAGGATAGGCCATTTGATTTTACAAATTTCAACTTGGTAGCCTTCAGTGTCTTTATATTTCCCATTTACAAGCCACTTAACATTGACCTATATGTCTTCTAAATAAAATACATCGCCCTTGATAGGAACGTTTAGAATTGTGTTCATGGCGTTAGGGGATTCATAAATATTTTAAGTTTGGAGTTCCATTCCTTCAAGGGAATCATATTATTTTCTTCAATTTTAAAAAATAGAATTTGCCTCCAAAACTTCCTAGGATCAAATCTAGATAGGTGCAAAAAAATTTCTTTATTTCTATTTATATAGGACCATTTTCTCCTTTTAATTAAGATTTGTATGTATTTATCTTATCATTTTTTAAGGATTCATTAGAAGCATCCCTAATGAATTTCCTAGCAATTTTACATTGGTTATAATCCCAAGAGTTGGTTGTTCTATTATTATTTTTATACGACACCTTGTGTAGAAAATCTCTAACACAGCTCTAATACCATGTAGAAATTACATCAATGGATTCAATCTGATCATGCATTGTACTTAAGCAAGATACTGAATCCTTCTACAATATTTTTGGAATATAAATCACGATCGCTCAATCACATGCAAGTAAGAGAAAGAAGTAAGTCAATCGCACAACACAAGATTTTCCTGGGGAAAGAAACTGCTCAAAACCCCTCCATATTTATTGTATAATCAACCAAGGAATCATGAAACAATACAATGCATGTGTGCTCACCACAACCTCATACACTCTACCAATTGTCTCACACTGATCTAGGTAAAATTGGACCAATACATAGCCAATTTCCTGCCTACCTTCAGCTTGCCTTGCTCATGCAATCCCCAGGAAAAATAATTCCTATTAAATAGGAATTCCAACCTTCCTTGACTGCACAATCCATCATGGGATTTATGTGGCTTTATAACTGCACCCGGAAGTTTGCTAAAAATACAAGTGTTATTTTACGTGCCTTTAACCTTTGTCTCAACTGGGTCTCCATCAAAATTGACATGCATGCAGCTATTAATAGTGAATCATCAGTTACTTGGTGGATCACTACTTGTGAATTAAATCTATTTTAATTCACTTGATCTTCCACTAGCTCATAAATCAATTAGAACTAGTTAAAATGATTTTAACTCAATTAATGTGAGTTAACTGATTCCACTCACACCACACTAGTGCTACAACTGCAACTGGACCCTGTAAATAATAGAATCACTCTAAATGCCTATCCTTTGACCCTCAACTCGAAATTCTTGAGCTAACTAATTCTATCACACTTAGTTAACTATTACAAGTTGTTATGAGATAAGATTACAATTTATTTTCCAATTTATTTAAAAATTGGTTGCCCACATTCTTACTAATGTGTCACTAGAATTCCTCACTCATGTGTGACCTGGAATCCCACACTAGTATATGGTGCATTTTCTTGTTGAATTTCAACACTCCCTCTCAACAAGAAAGGGAATATCTGCTACCCCGATCTTGCCTCTGTGGTATTCAAATTTTCTCTTCGCAAGCGCCTCTGTCAAGTTATCTGCATCCTAATCTTTTGTGGGAATGTACTACAACAACATAATGCACTTCTAAACACAATCTCTGAGATGGTGGTACCAGCTGTCAATATGCTTGGACCTGTCATGGAATACTGGATTAACCGAGAGTTTTATGCAACTCTATTTATCACAATGTATCACCGTCGAATCCATCTAATGACCAAACAAACCAACAAGTATCTTACTCATCCATATGGCCTCACATGTAGCTTGATTAGTTGTCACATACTCTGCCTCAGCTGAACTGAGTGCAAATGGTCTCCACTTCTTGTTGTAGCAAGAAATTGTTGCTAATCCTATGATGAAGATGCCCTCTGATGTGCTCTTCCTGTCTGATGGACTACCTACCCAATCTCCATCGATGAAGCCTTGAAGATTACCTCCCTCTATCTGTTTGTACCATAATCCATACTCTGTAGTGCCCCTGAGATATCTCAACACATGCTTCCCCGCCTTCCAAAAGAGCTTGGTAGGCTTAACCATAGCTTGACTAAGTTGGTTAACTGCATAGCATATATATGGTCATGTGTTCACCAAATACATAAGTGAACCCACAAGCTACTTGTAAATAGTAGCATCCACTACCTCACCTGAAGTATCATCCTCCTTCTTCTAAGTACCTACAATAGGAGTCTCCATGGGTTTGTTGCCCTCCATGTGGAACTTCCTCAGAATCTCCTTGGCATACTTTCCCTGAGATACAAATAGCTCCCCATCTCTTTTCAATATTTCCAAGCCAAGGAAATAATGCAAGAGCCCCATGTCCTTCATCTCAAACTCTCTTGCAATATCCTCTTTGAAAGAAGTTATGAGCTTCTCATCACATGTCAATATAAGATAATCAACATAAAGTGCAATAATCAAAAGCTTACCATCAACCACAATATGATATAGGTTCACATTTGCTTCACTCTTTGTGAAGCCCAACCCAATGAAATAGTTGTCGATCCTCGTGTACCAAGCACGAGGTGCTTGCTTCATACCATACAGTGCTCTCTTAAGTCTGCACACATGTGACTCTCTGGCAAATGTCTCAAAACCTTCTGGCTGCTTAATGTACACTTCTTCCTCAATAACTCCATTGAGAAAGGTTGTCTTTACATCCATTTGATGTATCTGCCACCCCATCTGCACTGAGAGTGCAAGGATAGTTCTAATCGATGAGTACCTTGCAACCGGTGCAAAATTATCCTCATAGTCAACCCCCTCTACCTGTGAGAATCCTCGGGCCAAAAATATAGCCTTGTATTTTCTCCACACTCCCATTTGTTGCTTGCTTCACCTTGTAGATCCACCTTGATCCAACCACTGACTTCCCCACTAGTCTTGGGACTACTTCCCATGCACTGTTTCTGATAATGGAGTCATACTCCTCAACCGTGGCATCAACCCATGTTGGCTATTGAATTGATTCCTCAAAGAGGATGGTTCTATAACAATACACTCGCTCATAAGAGCCATGTATCCAGTATACCTATCTGGGGACCTTATTTGCCTACGCTGTGATGTAGGTGTACCTACATGCTCTTACGCATCTAGCATCAATATTTCAGCCTCTCTGGTGTGCTTCCTACCATTTCTAGTGGATGGCTCTGCATGAGTGGTTTCTGCCACTCCATGATCCTAAGGTTCATCCTTTGGAACTAAGATTTCCTCATCTGCATGCAATTCAAGCTCCCTCTCAAGAGACAATCACACGGCTTTCTCCTCATCAAATTTAACATCTCTCCTGACAACTACCATCCTCTTAGCCAAAAAATACACCAGATATCTTTGGGGAGTAGCAGTGTACCCCACAAATATCCCAACCTATGTTGTTGGTTCTAGCTTCTTCCTGGCACCTTTGGTCACATGGAAATAGATATATGAGCCAAAAAATTTAAAATATGAAACATCTGGTTTCTTACCTAAAAAATCCTCCTCTGGTGTACTCATGCCAAGTATCCGACGAGGACTACAATTCTGCACAAATACCATTGTGTTGCATGCCTTTCCCACAGATGCAACGGTAGGCCCTAATTATGTAACATAGCTCGTGCTTCTCCCATAATTGTTCTTTTCTTTCTTTCTGATACCCCATTATGTTGTGGGTTATGAGGTGCAATCAATTCTCTTCGAAATCCTTCTTTGGCACAAAATTTATTGAATTCATTAGAGATATACTCACCACCATTGTTGCTCCTTAGAGCCTTCACCTTCTTCCCTGTATCTTTCTCTACCAGTGCTTTGAACTCACAAAAATTGGAGAACGTCTGATCTTTCTTTTGCAGAATGAAGATCCAACACTTTCTACAAAAATCATCAACAAAAATCACATAATACATGTGCTTTGTTGTGGAAGGTGTAGAGAATGGTCCACACACGTTTGAGTGAACTCTCTCAAGGATTTTCACTAGTTGGTTATCCTTCTCATGAAAAGTGGCTTTAATATACTTCCCCATGGTACATCCCTTGCATGTTTCTATCTGCGCAAGCATACCCTTTCAAAGACCTGTATAAATCAGTTGCATTATCCTCAAAGCACTGTGGTGTAGATGGCCCAATCTCCTGTGTCATAGCACACCTATATCCCGACTCACCACCTTCCCTGCTTTACTGCTTAATGTTGCACATCCATATACATCAATTTTATAGAGGTTCTTCACACGAACCCCAATCTTCTTTACATGTGTTGTGGCTTTGTGATGAAGGAATGCCTTTCCTTCACTGAAAACCACATCATATCCAAGATCCTCCAACATAGAAACTGAAACTAAATTATTTTTCAAGCCTGGTACATGCATGACATCTTTTGATATGAAAGTTTTACCTGACTGTATCTGGAAATTAACTGTACCAATCTCGGTAGTGCTATACCTCCCTTCATCACCCATCTTGATGTGCATATGAAGATCCTTCTACTCCAAGATACTAAATAGTTATTTGTTTCTTTTCATGTGGAAATATGCTCCACTATCTAAGTACCACATAGATCCCATCACAGTCGGTGCCATGCATGCGATGAGAGAGAAGTCCAACTCAAACTATGAGGCCAAATCTTCACCCGCTACATATCCAGGAGCCTTCTTGTTGTTCTTCTTCTTTTGTGGACAATTTGTGGCATAGTTTCCATGATCATGATAGTGAAAACATTTAACCTTTGACATGTCACGCTTATTGCCTTCTTTTTTGGTCTCAGATTTGATATAGGACTTCTTCCTCTTCCCCTTCTTTGCCTTACCAGCCAAGGCACAATTTTCCTCATCATCAGTCTTGGATGAGGATCCATCCCTGGTATTCGACCAAAACTCTTCTTGTACCAAATATGACCATAGTCTCTCCCAATCTGGTAACTTCTCCCTCCCATTCACAGAGTCCTAGTAACTATGCCAGCTCTTGGGAATACCTAGAAGTGTTAGGTTCACCAAGTCACCATCAGCTACAATAATCCCAACACTTCCAAGCTCATCTTGACATTGAGTGAACTTGGTCAAGTATTTCTGGATTTTGTCACCCTTCACCATTTTGATTTTCCTTAGCTTGTCCTTGAGTGCCAATTTTCTGTGGTCACTGCTGCTTTGAAATAGATATTTCAAGGCCTTCCACATAGCAAATGGAGCTTCCTTGCCACGGAGACTTGAGACAGTATGATCTCAAACTTCCTCTAATAATATGCTCCTCGCCTTTGCTACCTTCTTCTGCCATGCATCAAGAAGTTGGGCATCTGTTGTTGCGGGCTTGGGAATATCATTATCTATGAATTCCTTCAACTCATTGTCCTCCAACACTGCCTCCATCCTGTCCTTCTATGCAATATAATTCGAACTACCCTCGAGTGCATATTCGAATCTCAAGCCATTGAAAGACATCTAGATCAGCTTATAGCTCCAAATAAAGTATCTACAAATTTGAATATTGCTCAACACAAACTCAATTTTTTCTCCACTATCGTGATTCCTGGTGCTATGATACCATGTAGAAAATATCTAACAAAACTCTAATACCATGTATAAATTACATCAATGGATTCAATCTGATCATGCAATGTACTAAAACAAGATACTGAATCCTTCTACAATATTTGTGGAATATAAATCGCAATCACTCAATCACATGAAAGTAAGAGAAAGAATTAAACTAATCGCACAACACAATATTTTCCTGGGGAAAGCAACTGCTCAAAACCCCTCCATATTTATTGTATAATCAACCAAGGAATCATGAAACAATACAAGGAATGTGTGCTCACCACAAGCTCATATTACCAATTATCTCACACTGATCTAGGAAAATTTGGACCAATACATAGCCAATTTCTTGCCTACCTTCAGCCTGCCTTGCTCACGTAATCCCTAGGAAAAATAATTCCTATTAAATAGGAATTCCAACCTTTCTTGACTGCTCAATCCATCATGGGCTTCCTGTGGGTTTATAAATGCACCTAGGAAATTCGCTAAAAATACAACTAATAATTTACTTGCCTTTAACCTTTGTCTCAACTGGGTCTCCATCTGAATTGACATGCATGTAGCTATTAATATTGAATCATCAGTTACTTGGTATATCACTACTTGTGAATTAAATCTATTTTAATTCACTTGATCTTCCACTAGCTCATCTATTAGTTAGAACTAGTTAAACTGATTTTAACTCAATTCATGTGAGTTAATTGATTCCACTTACACCACACTAGTGCTACAACTGCAACTATACCTTGTAAATAATAGAATCACTCTACATGCCTATCCTTTGACCCTCAAATCGAAATTCTTGAGCTAACTAAGTCTATCACACTTAGTTGACTATTACAAGTTGTTATGAGATAAGATTACAATTTATTTAAAATTTGATTGCCTGCATTCTTACTAATGTGTCGCTATAATTCCTCACTCATTAGTGACCTCGAATCCCACACTAGTATATGGTGCATTTTCTTGTTGAATTTCAACACCTTGATAGAGTACTTGTTAATGAAAATAGAAAGGGTTGTTTTAAACTAATGATAGAGGTATTCAATAATTTCCTTGTAAGTTAGGAGATTAAATCACTATTAAATCCTTTAAGTTAAGAGATTAAATTAACATTTTAATATTTTAAGTAGATATCAACTTTACTTTTTTTTAAAAGGAGGTGCCTTTTATTATCAAAATTTACCTCCATGCATCTTTTGTGCATGGAAAATTTTAGAGTTAGGGTTAAAGCTCTATGATCAAGGTCAAGTTCATGGTTAATTAAAAGCTTTAAATTTACTATTTGGTTGGATAGAAGGATGAATGAATATCACATAATTCATGAAAATATTATCTAGTATATGAATACAAGTTATCTAGATGGATTTTTTCCACTTAATTATACCATTGCAAATTATTAGATCTTAAGAACTACAAAGCTTGACTAGCTCAGTACCAAACATATTTTCAGTTCAGTCTTCAAATTTTCTTTTATATCTACTAGCTAAAACAAGGTCCTTATCTAGCCATAAAGTATTAGGGTTTGATTCATTGCTTAAAATAATAGCTTGGTTAGTTGTAGTTCTAGCATTAAAATTTTCTAATAGGAAGATATTACCTTCATTCCTTAGATTGTGGCCATCTTGTTTTGTGGTGTTAAAGGGGCAATTTTTATCTCGATATTTTTTCTTATAAAAACTAGAATTAATAAATGTAAAATAAAAAAATTCTATATACATATTCTTAGCATTGATATATGGGATTTCTATCCAAATGTATTCATTGAGAGGGTTTATCTTATGAAGCCAAATGTGAGGAGTTTTTTTTTTTAAACAAGTTATGCCTTCAATCCTTTGTAATACGATTTCTCGTCTGT
Organism: Pinus albicaulis; assembly: GCA_034641835.2. Lineage (NCBI taxonomy): Eukaryota > Viridiplantae > Streptophyta > Pinopsida > Pinales > Pinaceae > Pinus > Pinus albicaulis. The sequence goes on from CM076579.1 coordinate 1,289,481,541, forward strand.
ATTGACTAGAACACAAATCATGCTCCCATTTTTTAGGGAATAAAGGAAAGTTTGACTTGGAAAAAAATGAAAACATTCCATATGGAATGGTCAATGATTGGGTAGAGGATTTTAAAAGGTGTATTAATAAACCAATGGGACAACTAGAGGTCAAATATATGCAACAAAAAATGGGTACAACTCATGAAGGTGATGACAAATTGAATAGGAATTCAATGTGGAATTGAATAGATTCCATGAGACATCAAGGTGACTCAATGCAAATGCTCTAAAAAAAAGGGAAACTATATGACTTCACTACAAATTGAACCAAGTACTTGAGAAGTACAATTCTCTCCTAGTAGAAACAAAGCATAAAAACGGGAGAGTCCAAGAGATAAATTAGTTGTCAACATTATGAGAGGAAATGTATGTGAATCCAAATTTTGTATGAGACAAACCAAAATACCAATCCAAAGTGGACACAATGGCATGGGCACGAACATGAATTGAAAGGTCACTATTCTAGGGAATCCATGCAAGGAACGCTTTAACACTTGATACATGCAAGATGCAAATATGGACAAATTGATCCATCTACCAAAGTGTGGGGGTCCCTATAGGAATATTTTGAAATACGGAAGTCAAATTTACTAAAATTATATGCTCTATGTTAAATGTCAAGGGAAGAGGCCTAATGAAATCCCATATACATGAATAAAATTGGGTATTGCTGGTGAAATACCACCCACGATTTGGTAGGCACAAGGACCAAGTAGGGTCAATGTAAGAGGGAAAAATACATTTAAATTCATCACAAATGAGAATTGACTTTGATGCTTCTTAGAAAAATGGCTTCTTGGTGAAGTATAAAAGATTATTAATCTGAGAATACCCATTTTAAGGGTTGATAATGGTGATTTTCATCTTGTTGATAGTGTGTCAATCAAAGTCTATATGAGCCTATAGTGGCTAAAAGAAAAATATGGAATTTTATCTAAAAGGGTGTTTGTTGGGCCTTAGTTTTGGTCTTATTTTGCTCAAAGAAATATACTAATCCATCTATTTTCCATCCATTTTTCCATTCATTTATTCCATTTTGACATATATTTGATATTGATTCAGGTATTTAATTTTAATTTTTCAAATTCTAAAGTTTTTATGAAAGTTTGATTTTTAGTGCAAAATTGGCTGATTCAGAAATTCCCGTAATAGCTATATGGTTGATGTGGTTGCAGGAAACTTGGGCACGAGTTGAATGCATGGATGGACAGCTTGGCAACTAGGACTAAGCCACCTATGCTTAGTTCGAACAGAACAAGCTTTATTAGGCCCATTTAGTTCTAGTCAATCATGACTAGTCATTCAGAAATCCCATAGAAATAGGGCAATTTTGAGATTATATGGGATTGACCATATTTCTTGGGATAAGAATAATGAATTCGACTTAGATAGGTGGATGAGAAGTAGATGGGTTTGTTTGAGTAAAAATAGATCAGTTTGTTCATGAGACTTCTTATTTAAAGCCAAAGCTTTGATGGCTTATGCATGAGGATTATTATTTGACTTATATACTTTTATATTGTGACAATTTTGGATTGAGAAGTTAATTTGAAGACTTGTGTTGTTATCAATTTGCTGTTCAATGTTATGGATGTGTGACTGAAGTTAAGCTTCTGAGATCATTTATCAAGTGTGCAAGGCAAGGGTGGAAGGGCCCCCATCCCAAGCTAAGTACACTTTCTTGTTAACTAGTTTTATTTCCTTGTAATTTGATGATTGTAGAACTGGTTTTCAAAGCTTTATTTCAGATTGTTTAATGGTTCATGCATAGTGATTGATGTCATTAGTTTATAACTTATTCATCACTTTATCAAGTTGTAAAAACAGATGTATCAAGTTGAGCATCCCTTCTATGAAAATGATGAATTAAAGTTGGCTTCTTTTGTTTGTGTGCAAGCAGTTTCTTGTTGAGATTTTTGATATTAAGATGAATGAATTATAATGGAACACTTTACATGTCTCTTAAGTTAAGAGCTTCTTTCATTCATAATTTATCCATCTTAAGTTCTTGGTTTTAATCTCTAATTCATTAAGTGGTAATTGAGGTGAAAATGAATTTCTTGAGTCAAGAACCATTTCAATATTATTCCTCCTTTTAAACTAATTGAGTTAGAGTTGTAGAATGTATTACTTTCAGCATATCTTTCAAGGTTGATTATATCTGATCTTCACATATAGTGATCTTGCCTCAAAGCATAAACAACCCGGATTGATAATAAATAATTGTGTTAGTTTAGGTACATAAATTAGCTCAACAGTGTTCTCCCTCCAAATTCAATTCATTGTTGCATTTGGGATTGCAAAGCTTAGAGAGGAGGAAAATGCCCTAAATCTTGGTGACCTTGTTGCAAATAAATCAACTTCTATAATTGATTTCTATGACTTTTATGTTGTCGACCATATCCTACTTATCAATTCCTATAGTTCGGTTTTTTAGATTAGATGTTAGATGTGTAACATCCTCAAAAAAGACTATTATACTTGTAAACAATTTATATAATTTTGCATCACGATGTGATATTTATTTTTGATGAAAACTTTGTTTAAAACATAATGAAAACTATTTATGTTAAAATCTATTGTGCCTTGATTGTGGTGCTAAGATATATTGATGCTTTAATTAATAATAAGGTTATTGGTCAGGCCTTAATGTTGTATATGTGTGTGTGAAAATTACACATATATCTGATATATGTCATGTCTTGAGGTTATGGTTGAATTTTTTGTTATTTAATGATGCAAATTAGAGATTATAAATGTTATTTTAATAGATATTTAAACCCACCAGACAAGGGATGATAGAAAGAGTCTAAGAGATAATTTTTGGTTGCGTTGCAAATTTTAGGGCGTGATTTTTTGTTTTACATCATACTCTACCCTGGTCGCTCTGAAGATGGTTTGTGCATGTGAATGGAAGGCTTTGGCCAAAATGTTTTAGTTTCACAAGTGCAGTCGCAACCAAAATTTCACAACTTTGTATGTGCGGTTGAAATTTAATTCGAAATTATTTTTAGGTTTCACACACACATTTGATTTTAATTGATGCTTGGGGATGGACATGGTAGGAATTTTCCAAAAAAAAAAGGTAAAAATAATTCGGGGTGCTTCCAAAACGTGATAAAATTTGAAAGTGTCGAGTATTTAGTGGAGAAAGTGATTTGATTAGGTCAACAAGCCTAATTCAAACAAATTTGAAGCACGTGAAAGGATTTTGAGAGCTCCATCACCTAACGAATTTATTGACTTAACCATCTCCAGAAATTACAAATATGTGAAGAGAAGTCTATCATTTGGTTGGTTCTCTATTTGTGTGAGTGAGTGATTATGCATGAAGAGAATGTTCAAAAACCAGTGATTACAGTAGTGTGTTCAGAGCTTCAGAACGTGCAGTGTGTTTTAGAGATTCATCATCAGCAGTGTTTTAGAATTGTGTGCAGATATTACAAATCAATTTCAAGGGAGTGTGTGTTGCATATTTGTTCTCTCATCAGGATTGTGGATTTATGACTACTGGAGTGCTCTTATTTGATTTTATTCTTGTATTGTGCAGCAGTGGTTCAATTCAAAATTTTATTGTATTGATTGCAAAAAATTTTGTACTTGGAGTGGGGCTTCAATCTAAGTTTATGTTGATTATCTATTATAGGAGTGGGTGCTCCAAGTTGGTTGTGGCCAACATTCTCATTTATGTCAAGGAGTGGGTGCTCCATTGCTATTGGTGGTTATTTTATGTAATCTAAATGAGAATATTTTGAATCAATATATAATAATAAGAGGTATCAAATAGTTCAGTGGTTTTTTTCCTTGGAGGTAGGTTTCTCCACCTAAAATATATGTGTCTACATGTGATGATTGATTGTGTTATTATTATGCATGTTAATGTTTCTTTCATATGTGGATTTGATGCTATGATCTGAAAATTTTTATTTGCATAATTTTTTCTAATATTTTTGTAATATTCACACCCACCACTTAGTATTACTTGAGTCTAACAATTGGTATCAGAGTCGGCTCCTTTGTTGCAGCTTAAATGCTAAAAGGAGAAATCAAGAGGGGACTATGGTTGGTTAGGAGGTTAAGATTCCAGTTTTTTATGGAGAAAACTACAATCTATGGAAGAAGAGAATGCAAGGGCACCTCATGATATTAGATGATGATTTTTATTCTATTGTGCTGTCTAGGTATGTTGTTCCTTATATTCTTCCTATAGATCCTGATAGAAAGAATGTCTTTCAAAATAATTCCAAGGCCGGAAATTTTATTTTGGTATATCTTAGCAAGAATGAGTTGATAAAGGTCATGCATTGTAAATCATCCAAATAAGGTTGGGACAAAATTGAGAAGAACTATGAAGGATATGTGAAGGTGAAGTATTGGAAACTCCAAACCTATAGGATGAGGTTTGAGAGTTTAAGAATGAAGGATGAAGAAACTATTGGGGAGTACTTTTGAAGGGTTGAAATAGTGGCCAATTTGATCAAGAGCATAGATAAAAATTTTCAAGATGAAGTCATTATTTAGAAAATCTTGAGGGCTTTTTCGGCAAGACTTAACCCGAATTTTTTTTTCAATCGAGGAGATAGTTGACTTGAGCTCCCTCATTATGGAGCAACTGCTTGGAATCCTTACAGCTTATGAGATGCACATTGTAAAACAGAAATTTGAGCCTAGTGAAGCAGCATTCAAGGCCTCCAAAAAGGTCAAATGTCTCACCAAAAATCTCAATAAACTTCCTAAGAAGATAAATGAAGAGAAATACTATCTTACTAATGAATTTGATCAAAAATTTGCTCAATTTTCCAAAAAATTAAAGCGAGGTTTTGGTATATACAAAGGAAAGCTTCCTTTCAAGTGCTTTGAGTGTGGAGAAGTTGGAAATTTTGCTGCAAAGTGTCCATATAGAAGAGGTGAAAAAGAGGAGAAGCAAAAGGAGACAAAGAGCAAGGAAAAAACTCAGAAATTATGGAAAGGTAAATCCCAAAAGAAAGGGAGTTTTTACTCCAAAGAAGAAAGTGGATCCTCGTAGGAAAGTAGTGAGGATTATTCATCAGAAGAAGAATAGCACAATGAATGTGTTATTATGGCTTTTGATTCTAAATATGGATCATATCTTGAGTATTGAGAGACAGATTATGAAGGTGAGATTATTACTTCACTATATGAGCTAAGCAAGGTTAGAAAAAAAAAACAAAAGTGTTGAAGGAGGAATTATGTGGATTGAAACAGAATAAGCCACATTTTTCTGATGATTCCTTTAAGACTCACTTAGAGGAGCTTGAGAAATTTAAGGATACTTTTATTTAACATATCATGATTAAACAAAACAATATGGCCTAGTTGGAGAGATAAAATGAGTCCTTGAAGCAGAATATTTGTGGGATTCAAAATGCATGCTCTCTTGAAGAGGACATAATTTGTATTAAGAGACAATTGGAAGAGTCAAATATGGAAGTATATGTCCCTACAAATCAGCTATAAAATTAAAAGGAAAACTGTCACAAACTTGAATAAGAAATTGTTGCCTTAAGATTTGATATGTCAAAGGAAAAGGTTGAAGCATGTCTAAATCAGAAACTCATAAAGGGATTTGAAACCTTCAAGGACATTCTCAATGTAAAAATATCTCCAAAAGACAAAACTGGCTTAGGGTTCAATTCTCCTCAAAACAATATCAAATATCAAGCAAGCTCTAGTTATGCAGATGCTCTAAGAGGAAAAAAAGATCGAGCAAAGATTTTAGCTAATAAAAGGGGTGAGAATAACAATGGTGCACCAAATAAATAAACAGAAAATAAGCAAGTGAAACAAGAAAGGTTATCCCCTTATAATCCTTCTTCATGGAAACAAAAATTCAGGTATCCTACTCCATTTTATGGGTATTGCTTTTCATGTTATAATTTTGGACATAAAGGCATAAATTTTAGATTGAAGATGTATTCTAAAAGAGATGTTGATAGATCAAGAGTTGGTCAAGGACCAAATAGCTTGCATGCTATTGCAAATAATCATTTTTCTCCACTAATGAATGAGATCGAGTGTTTCAGATGCAATAATTTTGGTCACAAATCTAGTGAGTGTAGATCGATATTTCCAAACTCCTTCATGCAACATACACAAGAGTAGCCTAATCATCAGAAAGTTGTGAGAAGATGGAGGAATAAAGTTGAAAATATTGAAAATTTGTGAGAAGGATTTGATAGCTCATGATCAGCATGAGAAGTGGTTGACTGATAGTGGATGCTCCAAGCACATGACCGATGATAAGATCAAATTTTTGCTGCTAAAAGAGTATGAGAAAGGAAATTTTAGTTTTGGAAGTGATGCAGCAATTCCTATAAAAGGAAAATGAATGGTCAGATTGGATAAGAAGACCACTAAAAAAAAAGTAATTTATGTTGATGGGTTGAAACACAACCTCCTCAGTGTGAATCATATGTGTGATCATGGGCATGAGGTGACATTCATATCTAAATAATGTGTGGTCAAAAATGCAAAATCAGGAAAATTGGTAGCAAAGGTAATTAGAAGTGACAACAACATGTATATATTTGATGATACCAGGCATAAGTGTTGCATGTGCAAAGTAGAATAATCTTGTCTATGGAAGAGAATATTTTCTCATGTCAAGTTTGACGACCTAATAAAAATTAGCAAGAATGGAGCAGTAAGAGGCCTACCAAAGTTTTCCAAACCAAATAGCATAATATGAAAGTCATGTCAATTTGGGTAGCGAACAATAGTGTAGTTCAAATCAAAGGAGTTATCTATAACTAGGCCATTGGAGCTAGTACACACAGATATATGTAATACTACAAGGAATAAAATCCCAAGAGGAGAGATATATTTCATATTATTTGTTAATGATTTCACTAGAGCCACTTGGATTATGCTCATGAAGGAAAAATCTGAAGCATTCAACAAATTTAAGTATTTTAAGGCACTTGTTGAGAATGAGATTGACTTGAATATAAATTTTCTTAGATATGATAGAGGAGGTGATTACATGTCCAAGGAATTTGATGATTTTTGTGAGTAGCATGGGATCAAGAGGAAATATTCCATATCCATAAAATCTCAGTAAAATGTTGTATTTGAGAGGAAAAATAGGTTGGTCCAAGATATGGCATGAGCTATGTTAGATGAGGCTGGTGTGGCATATACTTTTTCGGGAGAAGCAGCTCAAAATTAGCATTTTATTTGGCCAATAGAGTTCTCCTTAGGTCGAATAGTGAAAAAATTCATATGAGTTGTGGAAAGGAAGACCAGCAAAATTTTACCACTTTAAAGTATTTGGAAGCAAGTGCTACACCAAGAGGACTAAAGACAAGCTTGGAAAATTCAAATCAAGAGTTGATGAGGGCATATTCCTTGGTTATTCATTCAAGATAAAGGGATACAAATGCTACAATAAGAGGACCAAAAACGTAATTGAAGGTATTGATATTTTTGTTGATGAAGCATTGTCTAAATCAAATGATTCCAAAGATGTTGCAATTGATCATGATTTCATAGAATATGAGGATCAAGAAATTTCAGACAAGGATGAAGAAGAGGAATAGGAAAGGAATACCTACACCACAAAGAAGGATCCTCCAAGTCACATTCAAAAGAAGCACCCGGAAATTCAGATACTTGGGAATAAATAACTTGGAGTGCAAACAAGGAGGAAATTGTTGGACAACTTCAATCAAGCACATTATGCATTATTGTCTCAAATAGATACCAAAATATTTAATGAGGGTAGAGAAGATAAAAACTAGATCAAGCAAATGAATGAAGAGTTATATCAGATTGAGAAGAGCAACACATAAGATCTCGTACCAAGGCCAAAGGAAAAAAACATCATTGGAACCAAATGGGTATTCAAGAACAATCTCAATGAAGAAGACAAGGTGGTAAGAAACAAGGCAAGACTTGTGTACAAAGGGTATACTTAATTAGAAAGTATTTACTTTGATGAAAATTTTGCACCGGTAGCTAGACTAGATGCTATTAGAAATTTTTTGGCCTTTGCATGCTACAAAAAAATTAAATTTTATCAAATGGATGTTAAATCATCTTTCTTGAATGGTGATCTAGAAGAGAATGTTTATATATAACACCTTGAAGTTTTTTTATTGGGTGATGATGAGAATCAAGTGTACATGTTGAAAAAGGCCTTGCATGGCTTGAAACAAGCTCCATAGGCATGGTATGAAAATCTAGATAAACATCTACAGCAGAAAGGCTTCAAAAAGGGATCAATGGACAACAATTTATATATCAAATTTGAAGGTGACCATTTTCTAATAATTGTTGTATGTGTAGATGATATCATCTTTGGGAGCGATTTGGAGGAAATGGCCCACAAATTTGTTGAAGAAATGCAAAAGGAGTTTGTGATGTCAATTTTAGGTGATCTAAAATTTTTCCTTGGGCTGAAAGTTACTCAAAGTGATAGAGGAATTTTTATCTCTCAATCAAAGTATCTAAAAGAGAAATTGAAGCAATTTGGCATGGAAGATTGCAAACCGGTGAGCACTCCTATAGTAACTGGGTGCAAGTTGAGTAAATATGATGAGTCTCCAAAGGTAAATCAGTCCACTTATCGCTCTATGATTGGAAAGTTAATGTATCTAACCACTTGTAGAGCTGACATCATGCAAGTTGTAGGTTTGGTCTCAAATATTTCAAGTTAATCCCAAGGAGAATCATGTTAATGAAATGAAAAGAATCTTCAAGTACCTTCAAGGCACCCTTAAATATCTCATGGTATCCCAAAGGTAAATATTTCAATTTGATTACTTATACTGATGTTGATTGGGTTTTTAGTATTGATGACATGAAAAATATTTGAGGAGCATCTCACTTTTTGGGAGATTGTTTGGTCTATTTAGCAAGCAAGAAACAAAGTTGCATCTATTTGTCCACTGCTGAAGTTGAATATATATCAGTGGCCTCTTGTTTTACACACATACTATGGATGAAGAAAATTCTTCAAGACATGCATATTGAGTATGAATATCCTCTTCCTATAATGGTTGACAACACAAGTGCAATAAGCATCTCCAAGTATCCAATCCTTCATTCGAAGACCAAACACATACCAATCAAGCATCATTTTCTAAGAGATCAAGTGGTCAACAAAGTTGGGGTATGTTGCCTCAGATGAACAAATTGCAGACATCTTCACTGAGCCACTTCCAAGGGAGCATTTTGAATATCTTAGAGAGCATATGGGTGTTGTGCCTTTTCGAAGGCATTGAGGATTTTTTCATGGAGTTAGTTGTTTTCATAAATCTACCAAGCATTTCCAGCTACAAAATTTGGAGAATGGGTGATGGTTGCTTGTTTGCATGAATTTCAAAGAATTATGAATTTTTTTGCTTTCTTTTTCTTTTTCATTTCAAGATGGATTGCTTCTTCAAGTGCATTTCTTCTTCAAGTGCATTTCTTATTCAAGTGCATTGCTTCTTAAATATGGTATGATCTCACATATATGTAGGGGGAGAGTGTTCATCAACTCAGGGGGAGTGTTTGGTGCATCCCTTCAGGGGAAATATGTAGACATTGTATATGTATCTCATTGTTTTAGCATGCTTTCTTTTTCCATGTAAAACCCCTTGCCATTGATGTCAAAGGGGGAGAGAGAGTGAGTTTTGTATGTGCTCAACTTCATATTGTTGTATGTAAATGTAATCAACTCAGAAGCTACAGGTTGACATCATTGGCAAAGGGGGGTTTTGTTTGCATGCTTGTGTTTCCATTGATGTCACCTCTTGTATGTCATGTACTCATGAGTCACTATGTATCACTTTGAGTATTTTGTATGCTTTCTAAAGGATGTCATGATGTTGTAAAATTTTGTCATAAGTCAGTCTGTAGAAGACTTTTTATGATGTAACAATCTCTCATCTGAAGTTGAGCTACAAGGTTGTTAGAGATCAAGTTAATGTCTTGTGTTGAGTCTTGTTGAGTCATTTAGTTAGTTTCATGATGTCAATATCGGCATGGAAGGATATTTTTTAGGCCTTATCACTCCATAAATTTGTGTTTCAAATTTGAGGGCATGATTTTTTGTTTTACATCATAATCTGCCATGGCCGCTCTGAAGATGGATTATGCATGTGGCTGGAAGGCTCTCGCCTAAATTTATCAGTTTCACTAGTGCACCTGCAATCAAAATTTCACATCTTTGTCCATGCAGGTGAAATGTAATTCTAAATTCTCTTCGGGTTTCGTGCGCACATTTGATTTTAAGTGATGCTCGGTGATGGACATGGTCGGAATTTTCCAAAAGAAGGTCGAAATAAGTCAGGATGCTTCTAGAAGGTGATGAAATTTGAAAGTATCGAGTAGTTAGTGGAGAAAGTGACTTGATTAGGTCAAGAATCCTAATTCAAACAAATTTGAAGCGTGTGAAAAGGATTTTGAGTGATCCATCACCTAAATAATTTATTGACTTAACCATCTCCAGAAATTACAAATATGTGAAGACAAATTTCTCATTTGGTTAGTTCTCTAGTTGTGTGAGCGAGTGAGTTTGAATGAAGAGAATGTTCACAAACTAGTGATTGAAACATCGTGTTCATAGCTTCAGAACTTGCAGTGCTTTTCAGAGATTCATCATCATCGGTATTTCAGAATTATGTGTGAATATTGAAAATCATTTTGAAGGGAGTGTGTGTTGGATATTTGTTCTCTCATCGGGAGTGTGGATTTGTAGCTACTGGAGTTCTCTTATTTGATGTTATTCTTGTATTGTGCAGTAGTGGTTCAGTTCATAATTTTATTATTTTGATTGCATAATTTTTTGTACTTGTATTGGGGGCTTCAATCTAAGTGCATGTTTATTGTTTATTGTAGGAGTGGGTGCTCCAAGTTGGTTGTGGCCAGCGTTCTCAGTTTTTTCAAGGAGTGGATTTTCCATTGCTAGTGATGGATAGCTGATGTAATGCAAATGAGAATATTTTGAAGCACTAGATAGTAAGAAGAAGCAGCAAACAGTTCGATGGTTTTTTTCCCTGGAGGGGGGGTTTTCCACCTAAAATCTAAGTGTCTACATGTGATGAACGATTGTGTTATTCTTATGCATGTTAATATTTCTTACATGTGTGGATTTTATTTTGTGATCTAAAAAGTTTTGTTTACAAAAAAAATTCTAATATTTTTGTAACAATGATTCACACCCCCCCCCCCACCCTCTCATTATTACTTTAGACTAACATTTTCTTGAGTTATGAGGGTTTATTTATAACAAATGAGGTGACCTTTCACCTTCCATGTGACTCTTGACCTCCCACATGACTCTTGAGCTTCCATATGACTTTTGATCTCCTACATGAGCGTTGGACTTCTGAGTGACTCTCCACATTCCATGTTTCACCCTTGGACTTCCACACATTTTACATTTTCTAATTTTGGAAATTACAAAATTAAATTCCACCAAAATTGTGGTGAGAATACATGGGACAAAATAACACTCTTGTGTTCACACTTTAAGAAGCTACAATTTGGTGACTGTGACATAAGACTTCATTGTAATGTGTCAATGCCAAGTACTTTATTTGTTGTTATGGCTTTAACTCTTCGTCATAAATATGGAATGTAATTCATCTTCACCCTCCAAATGGTATGGATATATCATTAGAGCCTTCCAAGTCATATTGGGTTGTCATCTATATATTGTAGTTCAAACTTCCTTTATCTCCTATATGATGGTCTCTTTGTGTCTCTCTCCATGAGTGTCTTCTTGAAATCTCTCCTTGATGACCTCCTTGAACATCATATGCGATGTTACGATGATAGTACCTGCAAATTAAATCCACTCATGGAAAGAAAATATCAATCCCAAAATAACCTCTTCTACTTTTTTTTTCTCATGCAAGATGTTGAATGTGATAGGACAGTGTGCTAGGACTAAGAGAGAGGGTTTCTTTGGTGTGGGTGGAGGTTCAGGAGGAAGTAGGTATATATATGGAAAATGGAAGTGCATATTACGTTGGGGAAATAGAGAGAGGGGCAAGCTTTGGCACGGAGCATAGGTACTGGAGACAGTGGCTAGAGGCTTGAGGACTGAGGTGCACAATGCGCTATGACTGAGGAAGAGTCTCATGGATGAGCGCAGGTCATAATTGAAAATGCCAAGGGGTGACCTTACTATCCACTCAGAGTGTGGAATGTACTTGACAAGGTAGGGTTGTCAAGGTTTGGAAAAGAGCACAGGTGTAAGCAGCAATATATTGGGTGATTGTGGCTTGGAGATGTGTTATGAGCTCAGTGAAGGGAGTTGTCATCAATATGGGTGCAAGGCACAAGTTTAGGAGACAAGAATATCACAACTAAGGCTTAGAAGTGCAAAATGCGCTCATCACTTGGCTAAAAGTTGAATGTCTTCATAACTTGTGCATGATGAGAGGACAAGGAAAACTCCAAAATTAACTACATGTAAGATCAATGAGATGAGAGAGAGAGTAAGAGCATAAAAATAGGTCTTGAACATGATCACACACACATTCACAATAAAAATTGTGACAAGTATATGCACAGTACCCAAACCAAAATGATTACATTGAAACGACAAAAAAATGGCACTAACCTTCAAGTGTGACAGTTAGGGCGCAAGTATTTATGACAGAAGTGCCAACTGCAATCAAAAATTTCACTAGGTCATGGGATTGTGTCCAGTGCATGTTCTTGTGATAAATAGGATCAACTAATGCAAAAGATAGTGTTGGAGATGCCTCTAGAAAGTGCGCCATAGTTGCCTCTAACAAAATACGACACTTTGAGTTTCTTTAGAAATGAACTTGAACACTTAGAAAAAATCAAAAAAAAAACATGAAATAACTTTAATGACTTGAATCGACACTCCACATGATCATTAAGAATCTCCAAATTTTAAATATAGAAAAAATTTTGGAGAATGTTATAGCTGCTACAACACATAGATACTCATCTAATAACAAAACTATCAAATTACCCTAGATTTGGGTGTTTACACATGCCCACCCACCTGCTCAAGTCTCGAATGAACTCACATTCCACCTGCCATTTGCTCTCCAAGGCCCATTCTCCCATGCTACTACTTCACATTAAAGCACTTCATTTTTTTCATTCTCGCACGCTTAGACCCTCTGCCACCACCATGTATGTTTTAATTTTTCTCATCATGCAGATGATTTGGTTTATCTCTCCTTTTGTCCGAGTCATCTTGCTCCATTCCCAATCCTTCACTCCCACTTTCTCTGCTCCCTCGTCTCCTGATACTCCTGTGACTCTTGTTAATTTCCTTGCCTTCCAAATTGTTCCAATGATCAAGAAGCATGGGCGGGCTCATCATGGAGGTCATGGTTGGAAACCTCTACAGGACATGCAAATCACTGTTAACAGTTCCTCTCCCCCTCATCCCAGTCCATTTGTCTCCTATATTATGGAAGAACGGCCTGAAGTTGGCCCTTCCGACCCTAGAAATGTTGACGTTGCAGACCCAATAAATGGTGAACAAGCTCAACAACAAAACTTCCACTCTCACTCTTATTTACATGGCGACAGCTCAGCTTGACCATCCACGCTCCCATTGGCTAATGCGGCGCCAGCTCAGCTCAGTCTTGTTTGATATGTTTTGTTGCCAATCTCTCCTACAGCTAGATAGTTGAACAAGAGCAAAGGAAGGATCTAACCACAAATTCGCCCCACCTTTGTGATATTGTCTTTTTTTTAATATTTTTGTAGAAATGACTCTGAAACTCTACTTCTTAGAAAGACTAACTGGTTTCCCCTTTCTAGGGAATATGGTCTCCCTTCTACTTCCTAATATGGCACCTATGGGTTGTGGTTCCTCATGATTTTTAGTTTGTACTCTATGTATTTCAATTTCAAATTTGTTAATATGATGTAAAATTGTTTTCAAATTTAAAAAACAAAACAAAACTATTAATTAACTAGAATCATGATTAGCCCCAAGGGTTAGCTCAAGTGGTAGTGAGCCAATACGTGGTCCTCTCCGTTGAGGGAGGTCACGGGTTCGATCCTTGAGTCCTTTGGGGTTAGGCCCCGAAAGTCGGCCGAACGGTTTACCGTGCGTACCATCCAGAAATTCTGGGGAAGTACGCCCGGGTTTCCCGTGAGCTTTCCCCTCGTGAAAAAAACTAGAATCATGATTTCAAAATGAGATCTTTAGCTCTGAAAATTCATATTTTTACATAAAATATATGGAAAAACCTATAAATCAAAAAGTGATGCTATTAGTAATGTCTTTTCTTAAGGTTAAAATTACAACATTTTCCAACCATGGCATTAAAAACCAATAGAATATCAAAACCATTACCAAAAAAAACCTTAAAAATCAACACACAATCAAACAATGGTTCTACAGAGAGCAATTATTTTAAGGTTAAAATTATAGCTCATTTAAAATATTTGTCTTAACGCCTTGTACCATTTCAAACAAACTTAAAATCAACTATCAAATTGAAATGTATTGCTAGTAACACCTCCCTTTTTTTTCTTAACTTAAAATTGAAAAAAAAAATTATCATGAATCTAAATAATTTATATATTTGCAATAAAACCAATAACGACCCATTTTCAATGATGCATAAAAATTGCAACACTTTTTAAATTATATTCTAGAAAATTATCACTAGAGTAAACAAAATTATAAAAAACACCCGAAGAAAAAAACAACATTACTTAGATTTAAAAAATAAAGCAATCAATGAAATTAAACATTTAAAAAATACACATTTTTCAAAAAATAAGAAAAATGCTTTTAAGAGAAATTAGAATTAAAAAAAATATTAAAAAAAAAAAACTAAAATAAACCAAATTAAAAATAAAAATATACAAAATAATAATAATTTAAAATTAGAAATAAAAAGGAGGAAGAAACTAAAATAAACCAAATTAAAAAATAAAATATACAAAATAATAATAATTAAAATATATATACATATATATATGAAATAAACAAAAAAAAATAAGGATTAAAAATAATAATAATTAAAAAAAATTAAAATCCCTTAATTGTAGGTTTTAACCCTGACAGAAATTATCTGCAAACAAATCTTAAAGACAGAAAATAAACAGTAGCGAGAGCATAAAACATAAAATAGATAAACACAGAGATATTCCCCTGGATCCCAAATCGGGACGACCAGCTTGATTTTTCATTATATTCCTTTTAGTGTTACAACACATATATATACATGCTGAAACATACATAAACCCCAATCCATTAACCTTGGATTAGAACATAACCGTAGTTCCCTTGACCAGATCTACAAAATACCAGGGGCCAAAAACCATCATGCCCCAAAACCATGTGCAAACACATGCACAAAACCATAGGCGGGTCCGCCCACCGGAAAATAAGGACCAAAAAAATTTTCCGGGGCGCTGCCCTGGACCCCGACAAGGGGGGCTACTACCCCCCCTGTGACCCCCCCACGTGTGATTAGTCATGGAAATAATATAACACAAACCCACCATTCTCCCACTTGTTGTTCTCTTTCTGCAGGGGGGCACAGGAGAGCTGAGTCATTAGCCCAGCTTTGGAGCACCAATTTTTTCTCTACACCAAGAGAACTTCTGAGTGCTCATAGACTTTTTCAATGCATCTGCAACATTCTTCAAAGTGTCCACCTTTACCAGCAACACCCTTTTAGCTTCAACCATATATCTCACAAAGTGATATTGAACATCAATGTGCTTTGTCTTTGAATGATAAGCAGGGTTCTTAGCCAAGAAAATTGCACTTTGGCTATCACAGTCTATCCTTATAGCTTGCTACACCAACCCCATACTTGAAGACAATCTCTGCAACCAAAATACTTCCTTGCTTGCATGAGTGGATGCCATGTATTCTGCCTCTGTAGTTCAAAGAGCCACTACAGACTGTCTTTTACTCATCCAACTGACTGCACCTCCAAATAGGCCAAACACATACCCACTTGTAGATCTTCTTTGGTCCAGATCTCCAGCCCATTCTGCATCAACAAAACCACGAATGTAAAACACTCTTTCCAATCTTGGTCTTCCCTAGTAGCATAAGCCATAATCACTAGTGCCATGCAAATATCTGAAAACCCGCTTCACTGTTGTCCAATGCTCCTTCCCTGGGTTTGACATAAACCTACTCAATACTCCCATTGCATGTGTAATTTCTAGTCTAGTACATACCATTACATACATCAGACTACCCATTGCACTTGCATATGGAACACGGGACATATCCTCCTCTTATTCTTGTGTCTTGGGACATTGTTTAGCAGACAGCTTTGTACCTACAGGAATCGAAACATTCACCGGCTTACTATCCTGCATATTGAACCTCTACAATATAGTATCGACATACTTCCTCTGGTTTAACCAGAGCTTCCTCTTTGCCCGATCTCTCTTAATTTCCATGCCTAAAATATAGTTTGCAGCACCAAGATCCTTCATGGCAAATTTGGAGAACAGCTGGGTCTTTAAATCTTGGATAATTTCTTTGTCATTTCCAACCAAAAACATATCATCCACATATAAGAACAAATAAATAACATGGTCACCAATTAATTTAAAATAAACACGGTGATCCTCCTTGCTTCTGGTGAAGCCAAGTCCCCGTATATAGGTATCAAATTTCTGATACCACATCCTTGGTGACTGTTTTAACCCATACAGAGACTTCTTTAACCTGCATACCAGCTCTTTATTCCCCTTCACCATAAAGCCTTCAGGTTGTTTCATGTAGATCTCCTCTTCCAAATCCCCATGAATAAATGTTGTCCTCACATCCATCTGTTCTACCTCAAAATCAAATGCAGCAGCAACAGATAAAAGTAATCTAATAGAACTTTGGCAACAGGAGAAAAAATATCACCAAAATCAATTCTCGGCACCTGGGAATAACCTTTTGCTACCAACCAAGCTTTGTATTTATCCACCTTTCCTTCTACATTCATTTTGTTCTTAAACACCCATTTTATCCCAATGGGCTTCCTTCCAGCCAACAACTCCACCAGATCCCATGCCTCATTTTTATGCAAGGATGCCATTTCATCAACCATGGCCTTTTTCCAAAGTTTTCCATCCTTTGAATCTACTGCCTCCCTGAAGGTTCTGGGATCATCATTAGTTATAGTTAAAGCAAAATTTGAACAGAAAGCAGATGGACTATACCTTTCTAGTTGTCTTCTTTCCCGAACTGATCTTCTAACAGCTGGAGTTTGTGGCTCTTCCTCTTCTGAGTCTTCTTCTGTTGTAGAGTCTGATTCATCCTCCTTTATCTCAAACTCTATCTTCTCAGGTTCCTTTGGTAGGACTTCATGTTTAACAATATCTTTCACCTCTCTAAACACCACATCTTGCCTGTACACAACCTTCCTTGTTTCCGGGTTCCAAAGCTTGTAACCCTTTAAACCATCCTTATACCCAATAAAGATGCACCGTTCAGATTTATTATCCAACTTACTCCTTTTCTCCTTTGGAACATGTACATATGCATCACATCCAAATACCCTCAGATGTGAAAGAGAGGGTTTCTTACGATTCCATACCTCATGTGGAGTCTTATCCTCCAACACTGATGAAGGTGATCTGTTAACCAAGTAACATGTATTCTCCACTGCCTCTGCCCAGAATTCTTGTCTTAACCTGGTACCATTAAGCATGCTTCTTGCCTTTTCCATTAGCGTTTTGTTCATTCTTTCTGCAACTCCATTTTGTTGAGGTGTGTATGGACTAGTCTTTTGCCGTGCTATACCACACTTCTTACAGAACTCTTCAAATTCCTTCTTGCAGAACTCCCCATCATTATCTGTCCTCAGCATCTTTATCTTCTTCTCTGTCTGGTTTTCCACCAGAGCCTTAAATTCTTTAAATCTGTCAAAGACTTCATATTTCTTCCCCAAGAAATATATCCCTGTATTCCTTGAGAAGTCATATATGAATGAAACATAGTACACAGACTTACCCAGTGATGGAACCGACACAGTTCCAAACACATCACTGTGCACAAGCTCTAATATCTTGTTCGTCCTATTAGCACCAGAAGGAAAACTCACCCGATTCTGCTTCCCATATACACAATGTTCACAGAAATCAAAATTCAGAGAGCTATTAGACATACCTTCTACCATACCATTTCCATGTAGTATCCGAAGGCCCTTCTCTCCAATATGTCCAAGCCTTTGATGCCATAGCATGGTCTTTTCTCCAAAGACCGCTAGGCTTTCCACTCCACCTTCAGAAACCACATAACTATTGCACCCATCAATAACAGTGCTGCCCTGAAGCTTGTACATAGTTCCAATCCAAACTCCCCACATTAATACCAGTGCTCCCCAAACCATCTTACAGGCATATTTCTCTAACACTGTTTTTACACCTACATCATCCATCTTGCTTACAGAAATCAGATTTCTGGCCAATGCAGGAATGTGCAGAACACCAGGAAGTTTTCTAATTCTTCCACCTTGCCACTTCAGCTTGTGATTTTGGCCTTCCTATCATCACCTAAGAAGACATCACTACCATCATATTTCTCATACTTGCAGAACCACTCCCTATGGGGAGCGAAGTGAAAGGATGCACCCGAGTCAATCAACCATGACTCATGATCTACATGTGTATTTGAAGAAGAAGCTAAATACACATCCCCACCTTCATCCGAGGTGATTTTTTCTTCTGTAGAAGGATCATCATTAGATCCCTTTCCTTTCTCAGGATCTTTAGATCTGCAGTCCTTTTTGTAGTGCCCTTCCTTTCCGCATTTCCAGCACACCTTTACAAACTTTCCAGAATATTTAGATCTCCCTCTAGATTTAGATCTCCCACTCGAAACCTTATTCTTGCTTTTGTTCTGGGACCTTCCTCATATAGATAAGGCATATCCATTCTGACCCTCCATATTTCTCTGTCTCATTTCCTGCGACAGCAAGGCTGAGACAATGTCATCAAAATTCAAGGTAGTTGTATTGCTACCTATTGCAATAACCAGACTGTCCCACGAATCTAGTAGAGAACACAACAAACTGATGCACTTATCTTCATCTGAGATTTAAATATCAACAGATGACATCTGGCTTACCACAGTATTGAAGGCGTTCAAATGCTCTGTCACCAAGTCTCCATCCTTCATCCTCAGGTTATACAGCTTTTTTCGCAGGAACAATTTATTCACTAGAGACTTAGATTGGTACAAAGTCCCTAGCTTGTCCCAGAAGATCTTCGTCGTAGCTTCCCGAGATTCATTCAACAATACTGAATCTGAGACACAGAACCGTATTGTGCTTTTTGCCTTCCGATCCATCTTCTTCCAATCTTCATCTGACATTTCCGTTGGTTTAGTACCCGGATCTACCGCGATCCACTAATCTTTATCCACCAGCAGATCCTCCATCTTGAGCTTCCACAACTCAAAACTCTAACCATTAAATTTCTCAAGCTCTATCCTCCCGCCGCTTGCCATCTTCTTTCACCACAAGAATTGATCCCGCAGATCTCCCACTGAATAGGGTCTACCTCAGGCCCAATCAAAAAAACCCTCAGCAGCAAAGGCGTCCCCTTGAAGCTGAAACTGCTTTTTACCACATGTAGGTTTTAACCCTGTATAGAAATTATCTACAAACAAATCTTAAATACAGAAAATAAACAGTAGTGAGAGCATAAAACATAAAATAGATAAACACAGAGATATTCCCTTGGATCCCAAATCAAGACGACTAGCTTGATTTTTCAGTATATTCCTTTTAGTGTTACAACACATATATATACATGCTGAAGCATACATAAACCCCAATCCATTAACCCTGGATTAGAACATAACCAAATTTCCCTTGACCAGATCTACAAAATACCAGGGGCCGAAAACCATCATGCCCCAAAACCATGTGCAAACCCATGCACAAAACCATGGGTGGGTCCGCCCACTGGAAAATAAGGACCAAAAAAAATTTTCGGGGCGTTGCCCCGAACCCCAACAAGGGGGGCTACTACCCCCCCCTGTGACCCCCTCACGCATGATTAGTTATGGAAAGAATATAACACAAACCCAACACTAATGTGGATGTCATTGGTTGGTAACCTCAAACAAATCCTTGGACATGACAAGGAGTCACAACATTCTTCACCCACGCATGCCACCATCTTGGAAACTCATTAATGACCCTCGTCAATGAGGGTGCCACTCGTAGTGTATGGCAAACATTAATCTCACTTATGTTAAACAATCCATAGAGTTAGAGGATAAGGATTTCCCATGATGCAAGGTTTTGGTCTTTGTCTTATTTACGCCTCTCTCCTCCTTGTCACTCCTGCCATGACTTTCATCTGGCACCCTCCTCCTCTTGTATCTCTACATGGTATCCTCCCCCTGTATTTTCTCGCACCTTCAATGGCTCTGTTAAACGAGGAGGGATTTTCTATAGCTTACCACAACTCCTCCATATCCTCATGGGAAAAATTTTCCTTTCTCTTGGGCCTTCATTTTCTACATCCCTCTATTGAAAGTCTTTGAGCCCATTAAATTTTCTCCTTCCTCCTACTGCCATGACCAAACACCAAACATGTTGTTGTTCAAGTGGGGGTGGACATGGCAATGTAGGTGGTTCTCGGGCCAGATTTCACGTTGAACCATTCTCACACAATTATCAAGCTCATACCCCAATTGAAATATAATTAGAAATTCATGAAGTTGGAGAGAAGGTGTGACAAAAAATTTAGAGCATATAATATTTAGAGGTTCTAAATGGTGTGGCAACATGGGTTTTAGACACCGGAAACACTACAGGATGCCAAAATCATTACCTATACATGGTTTACCTTTATTAGCACATTGAACTTATTTTTTGGAAGGTCCTTGTTGATAGAAGAGAAGCACAAGACAACCTCATGCACAACCATGAGAAATTTAATATGTTAATGATGGATGTGGAGGACTGGCTAGCAAGTCCGGAGATGTGTTTTCCTCCAATATCCACAGTGCCACCCCACATCAAGGGATCAAAACAACCCATCAATTTGGACACATCCTTGTCTTCTTGAAGCCTGGGTTTCTCTTTTTTATGTCTATGTCTATGCTACTTAAAACCTTGTTTCTCCTGTTGGATTTATCAGAGGATGATTCTCTCATTTATGGGATCAAATTTCTTAATTTTGGTCAAACTTTATTTAGTTTAGACTAGTATTTAGACAAAAATCCTTATATTTTTATGTTTTTATATGTTGGTTTTCCCATTTGTGGGGTATCATCACTAGCTAAACGCTATGTATGATGGGTATGATTTTACTCTATTAATTTTTTAACTAAGGATCTAATTGTTTTGTATTTGGTCTAGTTTCCCCTATGGCAAGCCAAAGATATACCATATCTTTATTGATCTATGAATTTCAGTTTTGTCAATAAAATAGTTGAACTTACAAAAAAAAAATGCATACAATCGACAGGGACAATGCCCACCCGACTCCACCACTCTAACCCCACTACCGAACACAAGCACCCTAGCCCGTTGCATAGAGAAGTGTTAAGGGGGGAATGGTTTTGGGGGAGATTACCGACATCACCATTATGGGTTGTATGCAATTTTTTTTAATTAATTAATTTATTTTATATTTAACATTTTCGTTTTATCAAGTATTAAATATGTTTATTTTTTATTTTATTAACAAAAAAATTCTAATTACTTTATTTTTTTATTTTAGTTTAAAAACATGTATTTTTTTTTTACTTTTTTCTATTTTTTTATGTTTTTTTCTGGTTTAATTACTTTGGGGAGTTGTGTTTTTAAGGGGGTTTTTTGGCTTCTTCTTTTTTTTTCTAACAAGAACAAGAATTTTATGTTAAGTAAAATATTCAATTGGAGTGCAATGAGTACTTTAGAGGTCAAAGAGGATATAGCTTCCATGCTGGAATAGATAAAAAAGAGATTCACTCCAAACTAGAACTACAAAATGCCAATTAATCAAAACCACTACATTGCACCATTGGAAAGTAAAAACTTTCCAAAAAAATCCTAAATTTTACATACTTTAAACTCCATAAATCTTAAGCAATTGTTTAAAAAAACAATAATGGGCTAAGCCAAATTCCATATCCTAGATATCTTCCTTTGAATTTGGACTAAGCAAATGAGGATAATTGGCCAAATTGTTCGCTGGAGAGATATTTGAACATCGTTGGTCCAAAATCACTTGGATTTCATCCATTCATTGATCAATAACAGAGATTTCATCTTCTAATTTATGAATCAAGGTGTGATGTTCAATTAGGATTTCCATTGAGGATGTTATGCATAAAACCATTTGGTTATGGTTCAATTGCAAGGCGAGCTTATTGTATTTGTTGTAACTCATTTTCATCCCTTATGGTTGAACGGGGGCCTAAAGAGAAATGAAGCAGACAAGTGAAAGCCAAATGCAAATTCATAATATTGAGCATAGCCTCTATCCCCAAATGAAAGCAAGACCACAACCAAATATAAACACTCTAAACCACCATAAAAATTAGAACATCTCTCTACTTGCAGTTGAGGTTAACGATATAAAACCAGATCCACCAGTAAATTTCCCCATGACTATCATAACATTGAGAATGTTTGGATAGTTCTATGAAGGAAAATTACCCTCTCGCAGTGGACCCCAACTTCACATATCCATCAATATGTAACCAATACATATAAAAACTAATAATGTACATGAAATATAAGGAAAAAGAGTGTAACACCTCCCCCTTCCACCCCCTAAAGTGTTATAGGGTTGAGCAGGGTGTTATCTATTTGACTCAATATCCAAGTTTTGTTATGAAGATTGGGTTACAAAAACCTCATTTTCTCAAGTCTATGGAATATAATTATAATACCACTATAGTGATCGACTCGTCTAGAGCTTTCTGTCGATATAAAATTTATCTCAATTCAAGTTATAAATCAAAATGTATGCTTGTTTAAAGCTTGGCCTATTAAAAAAGGCCATGTCATCACATTACTCATGTGGCCACCATGTGACCTCCACTAGGCTAATTTTACCTTGACATGTTACCCTTGCGGGCCCACTGCACTAGGCCCATGTCATGCCAGCATGGTTTCTCTTTCACGATCTCACCCATAGCACGTAATGAATATAAATGAAACGAGCAATGGATGGTCTCCCAGTGGGTAGACTTCGCAAACCATAACCATAGCCATAGAATCCCTTCTCCATCAGTGTCGAGCATGCTAAGTTTACAATGTGTGATATGGTGGCAACGGCGGTGGCCTGGCCGCATAGTTCCATTAGCTACAACTGCCATCAGATCGACCAACTCCTTATTGGCATCGCCTGTTTCAAAGTTTAACATATGAAGGAATGTGGTGATGGGCAGTGACCTGATTGTGTGTTCCATAGTTGGAACCTTGGCTAGATCAGCCCACACTTCTTCGGTTAGAAAATTTAGTAATACTTAAGGATATTGGCAGTGAGTGGTCTTCTGGCGATAAGGTAAAATCATAGTCAAGTTAAAATATAGGTGGATCCTGTATTATAAAGAATGATGGATACTATGACATGTTTAGCATTGGGTTTTCCCTGGTCAAAGAGACCCACTTATATATGTACCATGACGAATGGATTTTTTCCACAAAAATATGCAATAAAAGCCACCAAAAGCGAACAACATACATAGAATCCTTGAACTATAGACCGGTCACACAAGCTTGTGAACCATTCACATGTAGAGTTACCTTTGATATCTCCATGCTAAGAACATGAGATCATTTAAGATTAATACAAGCCACGGTATTGGTAAAAGAGAAAGTGTGCATAAACCCACAACTTATCACCTTATTCATAAAGCAAACACCTAATAGCACACTACATACATACGCTCATCTCATTGTACATAAAATAGTCTACATATCATGAATATAACGATGAAATATGCAGTTCAATCATTCATCTTGATCATTAATAATTATCGTCCATAGTAACCAAATAAACATGCATAAATACATTATGTATCAAATTATTCATGAACAAGTTATTTGACAACACAACCCATACAATCATCTAGTTCATAATGCATAAGATAACCTACAAATCAAGAGTGTAATATCAACTCCATAGTCCAAGCATTCATTACAACTATAAACATATAAGATATCTTTCCAATCCTAAGCATAAATTGAGTCCCAACCAGTCATTCATGAGCATACATGATCTTGCAATAGTCATAAGCACGACAAGGAATATCACAGTTCATAGTCCAATGTGCATGAAAATTTATACCTATATGTACATGTTTAAATGATTGGAAAATGGAGGCACTTCCACTCCTCACCCAACCATAGGCCAACTAAACTACAACTTTCTTGCAGTTGACCACCCCTAAGCCAAAGCCAAATTCTTGCTGAAATTTTGCAGCTTCGGGACCAATTTCCGCTAAGGTAAACCCTAAGTCCCTAAAATAAAACCATTGAGACCCACGAGAAATCATATTAGTCAAAATAATTATTTGAGAAAATAATTTTAAGGGGATTTTAAATATATAAATAATTTGTTAAATTCAAATTTAAATTCCCTCCAAGATAAAATTGAAATTTCATGTCAGTTATCCATGTAGATCGCGCCCATTCTCTTATGAATTAAACTATAAAAAATTTTCAAGGCTCCTCCATCGAATATGGGCTAGAGATTGGTGTGAGGTTTTCATTTTTCCCTCTGAGGCACAGCTCGCTCAAGCACTTTTCATGGCATAGTCCTTCACATTGGCAGAGGTATCTTGCATAGTATGGGCCCCTCGCATGGCACAAATCTTTTACATATCTGTAATTATATCGCATCGTTGTAATAGATATGGTCTCACTCTCATAGTATATATCGTGCTTTTGGTTCTCGCATATGGTTTAGGACTTTCTTCTGGGCACAAGACTCGCTAATGATCTTACTTTTTGTGTAATGGCTATGATCTCACTATCTATATGGTTCCATATTAATGTCATATGATCTCTCATCCCTATGGTTCGATGAGTAATATGTAGTTTCTCTATTCTCTAATATTTCTCATTGTAATTTCATATGGCATCACTGTATGGATGAATGTAATGGAATAACTTCATTACCTTTATGGATGACTATAATAGCACTTAACCTTGCTCTGGACATAAAAATAATGGCTCAGTTGTTGGAATTCTCTTTATGGCATCCTTTGTGTCACGATATTTTTTGCATCCCATGCATATCCATAGTATGGTTGGTATCGACATCAGTAAGTTTGATTTATTTTGACACATCAATTATTATATATGGCATCAATTCTCTACATAGTTATTACATATGGCATATATTCTATGCATAGTTTGTATGTAATTTCAAGGCATCTCTGAAAGATAGTTGTCATCATATGTATGGTTTCTGGAAGTTACATGTATGACCCCTCTACGAGTATGTATGGTTCCTTTGTGGTCATATGCATCACAGTCTAGTTATATGTATGGCATTATATGACATGGCAGACATAGCTTATATGACTAGGAAGATACTTTCATGAAAAACATGGTATGTATGATATGGAAGAATGTAACATGGAATACATAACTTATATGACAAGGTATACATGGTGTGTATATGTTTCAAATTCGTACAGCAGATATATTAGACTCCCTTAATGTGTGTATGCTAGTGACAAGATAGGATAAGGCTTAGTCTATGGCATTTATGATATGGCACTTGCTTGGTATGGCTATGATTGGATGTGGTAGTACATTGAATATGAATATGACTTTGATGGATGACCCATCTCCTTTTTGAAGTTCAACAAGAAATTTCAGCAACCATGCTAGTGTGGGACCTCGAAATTTCAGCACCCACGCTATTTTGGGACCAGGAGGTCCAAGCAGCACCTAAACTAGTGTGGACCATAGGACTTAGCAGCACCTACAATAGTGTGGGCTAAATTTGGTGCATGTCTATTTTAGTTATCCCTTAATTAAGATGGACAATAAAATGTAATATAATCTCAAAATAACTTGTAATAGTTAACTGAGTGTGATAGACTCAGTTAGCTCATGAATTTTGAGTTAAAGGTAGTTGGTGAGGCATGCAGAGTAATTCTAGTTGTAACAGAATTAGAAGTGCAGTGGTGCATTAGTTAATGCAGATTGTAATCAGTTTAACTCGGCTAAGTGAGTTAAACTCAGTTGTGCTAGTTGTAATTGTAAGATACACTAATGAGAGATCAAGTGAATTAAATATTAATTAATTCACAATCAATGATCTTGCATGTAATTGAGGATTTACTATTATTAGTTGCATGCATGTCAGTTCCAGTGGAGACCCAGTTGAGATCTAGGTGAAAGGGAAGTTGAATATCATTTGTAGGATTATTGGGTTGCACCCATGCAACCAAACACCCATTGGATTTCCCATGATCCTTGCGTAGTTTAGGAATGCCAAAATTCCTATGGAATAGGGATTTCATTCCACACAAATTGCGCAAGAAAGGAAGGTTGTCTAGAGGCAATAAATTGGCTAAGTATTGGTCAATTTTATCTGAGACACTGTGAGACAATTAGCTGAGTATAGGAGGGCTCTTGTGAGAAGAGTTGTATGTAATTTTTTCATGTAACCATGATTAATATACAATATAATATAGTGGGGTCTTGAATAGCAAGATTTCCATGGGAAATTATCTGTGTTGTGGTTTCACTGATTCTTCTTTGCTTCATATGATTGGCGATTGTGTTTTTAATTTTGCAATTAATTTGTAGAAGCGATTCAGTATTTAACTTTATTACATTGTTATATCAGATTGAATCCATGATATACGTGCTTTTTGTATAATTCCTACATGGTATCAGAGTACAGGAAGTCACAATAGTGAAGGAGGAGTTGAGTTTGTGACTGGATAAAATTCAAATTTGCAGAAAGACTTTCTTGGTGATACAGCTGATTCAGGATCGAAATGGATTTCAATGTCTTGAGGTTGGAGTATGCCCTCGAGGGCAGCTCAAACTATATTGCTTTAAAGGACATGATGGAGGCAATACTCGAAGAAAATAGCTTGAAGGAATTCATTGACAATGATGTTCCAAAACCTGTTATGATAGATGCTGCAAATATTGATGCATGGAAAAATAAAGTGGCAAAGGCAAGGAGGATCCTATTGGAGGGAGTATGAGACCACATTTTCTCAAGCCTCCATGGGAAAGCCACACCATATGCAATGTGGAAGGCTTTGACGGATCTATTTCAGAGAAGCAGTGATCATAGGCAATTGGCACTGTAAGATAAAATCAGGAAGATCAAGATGGAGAAAGGCGACTCCATACAAAAATATCTAACAAAGTTTGTCCAATGTCGGGATGAATTGGGGAGCATTGGCATAACTGTCGCTGATGATGATTTGGTGAGTTTGGCTCTCCTAGGACTTCCCAAGATTTGGCACAATTATCAAGACTATTTCAATGGAAGGGAAAATTTCCCAGATTGGGAACGACTGTGGTCGGATTTGGTGTAGGAGGAGTTTAAACGGAACACTAGAGATGGATCTTCATCTAAGAATGAAGATGAAGAATATTTTTCTTTGGCTTCCAAGGCGAAGAAGGGGAAGGGGAAGAAATTCCATTCCGAATCTGATTCCAAAGATGGAAAGAAGCGAGACATGTCCAGGGTGAAGTGTTTCTATTGTCACGAGCATGGGCATTATGATACTAACTGTCTACAAAATAAGAAGAACAAGAAGGTTGGAGGATATGCAACTGGTGAGGCTTTGGCCTCGCAATTTGAGCTTGAATTCTCATTGATCGCATGCATGGTGTCAATTGCATTGGGATATGTGTGGTATTTGGTGTAGAAATTTGCTGAATAATGATTAATTATCCACCGAGACTATCCTGATCACATACAATTCGAATTTATATGCAACACATAATCTCTTCCACTTCATATCATCAAACATGCGGAAATAAAATCAAGCGATAACACATCAAATCATCATACACATTAACACAGTATGTATGGGGAAAGCTTATAGCTGAAAACCCCGCAGCTATTGTGTATATTATAATGGATAAATCATGTAACAAACTCAGTACAATACTCCTCACAAGTACTCAGTACTTTCTCATAAAGTTACACACAAACTAGCTCAGTTTTGAACAGGTTACTGGTTCAAAACTCACCACTAATTGCCTTGCCTCTATTACGCAATCATGGCCTGTCTAAATAGAGATCCAAGGTTCGAATCTCCTTGGCTTGACAGCGCAATCATCATGGGAAATTCCTCCAAGTGTGGTGCAAATCTCATGCACAACTGATGTCGCCACTGATAGCTAACTCCACCCTTTCATCTACCTCTTTCACTGGTCTCCACTGAACTGATCATGCACTGTAGTGAGCTGATGTGTTCTTGAGTTGAATAATGAGTTAATAATTAATGAATTAAATAATATTTAATTCACTCCACTCATAACTAATTGATTAGCTAGTTAAACTAATCTCAACTAGTTCAACTAAAATAAACAGAACACAACTCCACTAGCTGTCTCATTAACTCCACCAAACTTCTACCACTGAAGTCCTAACTGAAGTCAACCATGCATGATGCAATCAAACCCTTGGGAATAGCGTAATTCCTCTGTCAGATGCATGAGCCACTTCCAAGGCTCGAACTGAAGTGCTCCAAGAGGGTAAACTGAAGTTTATAGTCCAAATATTATTAAGGGTAAATAATATTTGACTTCCCTATTTTAAGGAAAGGCAGTCTAAAAATAGACTTCGACCTATAGGTCCAAAAAATAGAGTCCCATCTATTTTTACCAACATGACTCATACTCCAATAATCTCATACATGCAATCCCCGGACCATGCTCCATATGTCTAAAAATAGATTTTGCGCCAGAATTTGCCTGCGGGCCCACTTAGTGAAGGCGACTTCATTTCACTAAGCTCCATCATCTTGCTGCACTTTCAACACTCCCTCTTAGCAAGATATGGATTATCTGCAACCCCTATCCTGCCTCTGTGGAATTCGAACTTGCTCCTGGTGAGCGCCTTCGTCAGGATGTCGGCATCCTGATCCTCCATGGGAACATATGAAAGCATCATGATTCTCCGCTGAACACAATCTCTAATATGATGGTACCTGATGTCGATGTGTTTGGACCTATCATGAAATACTGGATTAGCTGAGAGCTTGATGCAGCTCTGGTTATCACAGTAGATCACTGTAGGCTCCAAATGCAACCTGAACAAACCTGCGAGGATCTTCCTCATCCAAATAGCCTCGCATGCAACCAAACTTGCTGCCATGTACTCGGCCTCTGCTGAACTGAGTGCCACGGATCTCTGCTTCCTGCTGTACCAGGAAACTGCTGTCGACCCAATGCTGAAAACTCCTCCGGATGTGCTCTTCCGGTCCGTTGGGCTCCCTGCCCAATCTGCATCAGTGAAGCCAGAAAGCTTCGCTCCATCCTCCTGTCTGTACCATAGACCATATCCCGATGTGCCTATAATATAGCGCAATACATGCTTGCCTGCCTTCCAAAAGAGCTTGGTAGGCTTAACCATAGCTTGCGAAAGCTGGTTAACTGCATAGCATATATCGGGTCGTGTATTGACCAGATACATAAGCGACCCCGCCAACTGTCGATAGACAGTGGCATCCACTACCTCCGCTGAAGTAGCATCCTCCTTCCTCCAACCACCAGGAAGAGGAGTGTCAACAGGCTTGCAGCCTTGCATGTTGAACCTCTCCAGAATCTCCCGAGCATACTTGCCCTGAGAAACAAATAGTCCTCCGCTGCGCTGCCAAATCTCCAATCCCAGGAAATAATGAAGGATGCCCAAGTCCTTCATCTCAAACTCTCGTGCAAGATCCTCCTTGCATGAAAGTATCAACTTCTCATCGCCAGTCAAAATCAGATCATCTACATACAGTACGATGATCAACATCTTCCCCTCCACCACAATCTGGTACAGGTTTGGATCCGCCTCACTCTTGGAGAATCCAAGCCCGGTGAAGTAGCTGTCTATCCGAGTGTACCAAGCACGAGGTGCTTGCTTCAGCCCATACAGTGCTCTCTTGAGTCGGCACACATGCGACTCACTGCTGACGATCTCAAAACCTTCAGGCTGCTCTATGTACACCTCTTCCTCAATAACTCCATTGAGGAACGCAGTCTTCACATCCATCTGATGAATGTGCCACCCCATCTGCGCTGAGAGAGCAAGGATCGTCCGTATGGAAGAGTACCTTGCGACGGGTGCAAAAGTCTCCTCATAGTCAATCCCCTCGATCTGTGAGAAGCCACGGGCGACAAATCTCGCCTTGTACTTCTCCACACTCCCGTCAGCCGCCTGCTTCACCTTGTAGATCCATCGCGAACCTACCACTGATTTCCCAACCGGTCTTGGGACATTCTCCCATGCACTGTTCCTGATGATCGAATCATATTCTTCGATCATGGCATCAACCCATGCGGGTTCCTCCACGGCTTCCTCAAAAGAGGATGGCTCTGTCACAACACATTGACTCATAAGAGCCATGTATCCAGTGTACCGATCCGGTGACTGTCTCTGTCTGCGCTGTGCTGTAGGTGATCCTACAACCTTCTCTGCATCCCGAGCCAGTCGCTCAGCTTCTGTAGTGCGCATGCGCCCTCTGATGGTTGGCGCTGCCTGGGTGGTTTCTTCCACCTCTTGAACTTCCTCTTGTGGTTGATCCACATCCGGAAGCTCCTCCTTAGGAACTAACAGCTCCTCATCTGCATGCAAGTGTAGCTCCCTCTCAAGCGAACACTGCATGGCTTTCTCCTCCTGAAATTTTATATCCCGTCGCACAACAGTCTTGTGACTGTCTGACAAATACACCTGACAGTTGTGAGGTGTATCGGTGTACCCCACAAATATTCCAACCTCAGCAGTTGGATCCAGCTTCCTTCTCGCATCCTTCGTCACATGCATGTAGACAGGAGAACCAAAAATCCACAAATGGGAAATATCAGGCCTCTTGCCAGAATAAGCCTCCTCCGGTGTACTCATGCCAAGAACCTTGTGAGGACAACGGTTCTGCACATACATTGTTGTATTGCATGCCTCAGCCCACAAGTGAAGGGGTAGGCCCTGATCATGCAACATCGCCCATGCAGCACCCACGATCGTTATGTTCTTCCGCTCAGCCACCCTGTTCTGCTGTGGGTTATGGGGTTTAGCCCAAGAATATTCACCGCAATTATCACTCCACATAGGAAATCACCTTCTTCCCGGAAACTCCTTCTGCGACCGATTAGCACAAGCTCACGAGAACTTCGCGAATGTATCGCTCTTCTTTTGCATGAAGAAGATCCGGCACTTTCGAGAGAAATCATCAACAAATATCACATAATACCTGTGCTTTGTTGTCGAAGCAACTGAGAAAGGACCACACACGTCTGTGTGAACTCTCTCAAGGATCGTCGTGGCGCGACTATCCTTCTCGTGAAAGGTGGCTTTCACATACTTCCCCAAAGTACACCCCTTGCACTGATCTGACTGCACAAGGGTGCCCTTAGGAAGCCCAGTAGAAATCTGCTGCAGGATCTTCAAAGCTCCATGGTGAAGGTGGCCCAATCTCCTGTGCCACAGTTCACCCTCATCATCTCGACTCACCACTTCTCCCGCCTTGCATGCCATTGCTGCGCAGCCATCTACCTGCAACTGATAAAGGTTCTTGGTTCGAACCCCTATCTTCCGGGTCTCTCCAGTAGTCTTACTGCGCAGGAAGGCTTTTCCTTCGCTGAAGACCACAACATACCCCTTATCCTCCAACATCGCCACAGAGATCAAGTTCTTCTTCAATCCAGGTACATGCATGACATCCTTCAATACAAAGGGTTTACCAGACTCCCTCTGAAAGGATATGGTACCGATACCAGTCGCACTGTATCTACCATCATCGCACATCTCGATGTGCACACCCAAATCTTTGTCCTCCAGATCTGAGAACAAATCCCGATCTCCCGTCATATGAAATGACGCACCGCTGTCCAAGAACCACACTGATCCCAACACACTTGAAACCAAGCATGCGATCAGTGAAAAGTCAAGCTCGAACTGTGAAGCCAAAGCTTCTCCATCTGCAGATCTTCCCGCTTGCTTGTTCTTCTTCTTCTTTGGACAATTGGTAGCATAATGTCAGTGATCATGGCAGTGAAAACACTTCACTTTCGCCATATCCTGCTTCTTGCCCTTTGCACCAGAATGAGAGGTTTTCTTACCCTTCCCTTTCTTTGCTTTGGCCACCAAAGCGCAATTTTCTTCATCAGCTCCCTTTGATGAAGATCCATCACGAGTAGTCCTCCTTATCTCCTCCTGCATGAGATCTGCCCAAAGGCGCTCCCATCCCGGCATCTTCTCCCGACCATTGACACTATCTTGATATGAGTGCCAAGCCTTCAGAAGACCAAGGAGAGCCAGGTCGACCATGTCCTCGTCTTCGACAGTCACCCCCACACTTCCCAGCTCATCTCTGCATTGAGTGAACTTCGTGAGGTATTTGGCGATACGGTCGCCTTTCTCCATCTTGATGTTCCTGAGCTTATCTTTGAGCGCCAGCTTCCTTTGGTCGCTCTTACTCTGGAATAGATCCGTCAAAGCTTTCCACATTAAATATGGAGAAACCTTTCCATGCAGGCTGGATACAATATGATCCTTGACGCCCTCCAACAGGATCCTTCGACATTTCGCCATCTTCTTTTTCCATGCTTCGACTTCAGCAGGATCAGTGGGCCTTTGGACATCCGCATCCATGAACTCCTTCAGACCATTATCTTCTAATACTGCCTCCATGCGATCCTTCCATGCAACATAATTCGAACTGCCTTCAAGAGCATATTCGAGTCGCAAACTGTTGAAAGACATTTTCAACACTGGCACCAAGAAAACAAAACTGCTGCAAAATTTTGAATTCCACCTCAAAGCTCAACCACTCTAGATCTGTGAGAACAAATTATTTCTAGCACAGAGATTGACTGCAAGGGGCATTTACCAGACCTTTCACTTTCCGAAGAAAGATGAATCCGGAGGCTACCTGGCTCGCATGCAGACTCTGTCTACCGAAATAAGTTTGTAATCACTGTGATGGTCAATCTCTGCTTCAATAGCTCCGATACCATGTAGAAATTTGCTGAATAATGATTAATTATCCACCGAGACTATCATGATCACATACAATTCGAATTTATATGCAACACATAATCTCTTCCACTCAGATCATCACACATGCGGAAATAAAATCAAGCGATAACACATCAAATCATCATACACATTAACACAGTATGTATGGGGAAAGCTTATAGCTGAAAACCCCACAGCGATTGTGTATATTATAATGGAGAAATCATGTAACAAACTCAGTACAATACTCCTCACAAGTACTCGGTACTTTCTCATAAAGTTACACACAAACTAGCTTAGTTTTGAACATGTTACTGGTTCAAAACTCACTGCCAATTGCCTTGCCTCTATTGCGCAATCCAGGCCTGTCTATATAGAGATCCAAGGTTCGAATCTCCTTGGCTTGACAGCGCAATCATCATGGGCAATTCCTCCAAGTGTGGTGCAAATCTCACGCACAACTGATGTCGCCACTGATAGCTAACTCCACCCTTTCATCTACCTCTTTCACTGGTCTCCACTGAACTGATCATGCACTGTAGTGAACTAATGTGTTCTTGAGTTGAATAATGAGTTACTAATTAATGAATTAAATAATATTTAATTCACTCCACTCATAAATAATTGATTAGCTAGTTAAACTAATCTCAACTAGTTCAACTAAAATAAACAGAACACAACTCCACTAGCTGTCTCATTAACTCCACCAAACTTCTGCCACTGAAGTCCTAACTGAAGTCAACCATGCATGATGCCATCAAACCCTTGGGAATAGCGTAATTCCTCTGTCAGATGCATGATACACTTCCAAGGCTCGAACTGAAGTGCTCCAAGAGAGTAAACTGAAGTTTATAGTCCAAATATTATTAAGGGTAAATAGTATTTGACTTCCCTATTTTAAGGAAAGGCAGTCTAAAAATAGACTTCGACCTATAGGTCCAAAAAATAGAGTCCCATCTATTTTTACCAACATGACTCATACTCCAAGAATCTCATACATGCAATCCCCGGACCATGCTCCATATGTCTAAAAATAGACATAGTCTAAAAATAGATTTTGCGCCAGAATTTGCCTGCGGGCCCACTTAGTGAAGGCGACTTCATTTCACTAAGCGCCATCATCTTGCTGCATTTTCAACATTTGGATAGTGGCACTTCCTTTCACATGATGGGAGACAAGGAATTTTTCAGTAGCTTGGAGGAGAAGGATCACCAGATGCATAATGAAATGGGTGATGATGGGTGGTACATTGCTACTAGGATTGGTACCATTACCTTCCAAGGACAGTTAGGTAAACCCTTTCAATTAAAATATGTAATCCATGTACCAGGTTTGAATAAAAATTTAGTCTCAGTTGCAATTTTGGAGGATAGAGGCTATGATGTTGTTTTTAGTGAAGGAAAAGCTTTCATGTGACACAAAACAACAGGACAATCCAAGAAGATAGGGATTCGAGTTAAGAATCTATACAAGCTGGATGTATATTTTTGTGCAGCATTAATGGGCAAGGCAGACAAAGTGGTGAGCCGGGCTGAGGGAAAATTATGGCACGAGAGATTGGCCATCTCCACCACAGACCCTTGAAAGTCACGCAGAAGATTTCTACTGGTCTTCCCAAGGGTACACTTGTGCAGTCAAACACATGCAAGGGATGTACTATGGTAAAATATGTAAAGGCCACCTTTCATGAGAAGGAGAATCGAGCCTCAGGGATCCTTGAGAGGGTTCACATAGATGTGTGTGGACCATTATTTGTTGCTTCGACAGCAAAACATAAGTACTATGTGATATTTGTTGATGAATTTTCTCGTAAGCACTGGATATTCTTCATGCATAAGAAATATCAGACATTCTCAAAGTTTCTTGAGTTTAAAGCATTGGTGGAGAAAGACACGGGGAAGCAAGTGAAGGCTCTTAGGAATGATAATGGTGGAGAGTACATCTCTAACAAATTCAAGAACTCCTGCAGCAAAGAAGGAATTCGAAGAGAACTGATAGCGCCTCATAACCACAGTAGAATGGGGTCGTTGAAAGAAAGAACAGAATGATTGTGGGTGCAGCAATATTGATGTTGCATGATCAATGCCTACTGATGAATCTGTGGGCAGAAGCATGCAACACTGTGATATTTTTGCAGAACCGTTGTCCTCATAGGATACTTGGCATGAGTACACCAGAAGAGGATTTCATGGGTAAGAAACCTGATGTTTCACATTTTAAGATTTTTGGCTCATTTGTTTATGTACATGTGACCAAAGAAGTCGGGAAGAAGCTAGAACCGACAGCTACAATCGGTATTTTTGTGGGGTACACTGAAACACCCTGTAGAAATTATATAATATGCATGTATATCTTGGATTCACCTGATATAAAAATATGCTAAAGTTAAATACTGAATCACTTCTACAAATATTTTGCGAAATTAAAAACACAGTCGCCAATTACATAAGCATGAAGAAAGAATAGATCAAAACCACAACACCAAATATTCCCAGGGAAAGCTTACTACTCAAAACCCCTCTATAATATATTGTATATTCCATAAGGAAACATGAAACAATTACATACAAAACTCTAATCACAAGAGCTCTCAGTACATCAACTAATTGTCTCACATTGTCATACAAAAATTGGCAAGTTACTTAGCCAATTTATTGTCTCCATATAGCCTGCCTTGCTCACACAATTCCTGATGAATTCAATCCTTAGTTACAAAGGATTTCAGCCTTCCTCAACTGCATTAAGTATCATGGGCATCCTGTCGTGTTATAACTACACCTGGGTAGCCTGCTAATATCACAATTGATAGTTACACTTCCCTTTCACCTAGAACTCAATTGGGTCTCCACTAGATCTGACATGCATGCAGCTAATAATAGTAAAAAATTCAGTTGCATGTGAGATCACTATATGTGAATTAATTAATATTTAATTCACTTGATCTCTCACTAGTGTATATGCAGTTACAACTAGCACAACTGACTTTAACTCACTTAACTAAGTTAAACTGATTTACAACTTGCACAACTCATGCACCACTACACTTCCAACTCTGTTACAACTAGAATCACTCAGTTACAACTAAAGTCAACCTACATGTCCCACCAACCAACCACTTAACTCAAAATTCACTTAGAAAACTGATTTTCCACTTCAGTTAACTATTTCCAAGTGCTCATTGAGAATAGATTATTGTTTATTGTCCAACTAATATTAAGGGATAATATAAATGCATCTATAAATAGACATGAAATATATAAATAGAATTTGCACATACATCTATAAATAGACCTCATCTATAAATATAATTTTCTCATGCATCTATAAATAGACATCATATATAAATAGAATTTTCTCATGCATCTAAAAATAGACCTCCACCTAAAAATTGCATGTGTGGGCCCCACCTACTGTAGGTGCTTAATTTTCACTAGAATCAAGGATGTTGTTTCCGGATGCCAATTTCATTGTTTCTTGTTGAAACCTTCAACACACCCCACAACTATCGGGTGTATTTTCCAAACAAAATAAGGATTGTTGTGCGGTGGGATATAAAATTTGATGAGGAGAAAGCCATGAGGTTATCCCTTGAGAGGGAGTTGGGCTTGCATGCGGAGGAGGAACTCTTGGTTCCCAAGGATGAGCCTCAAGATGTAGAGAAGCCACATGAGGAGGATCATTGAGTGGAGGAAACCACTCATGAAGAGTCATCCATCAGATATGGCAGAAGGCAAACCACGGAAACTGATAGATTGAGACTTGATGCTACAGAGAATGTAGGAGCCCCTACTTCACAACACAGACGGAGATAGTCTCCAGACAGGTTTACTGGATACATGGCTCTTATGAGAAAATGTATTGTGACTGAACCATCTTCCTTTCAGGAGGTAGTGCAGCAACCAAATTGGGTTGATGCAATGGTGGAGTATGACTCCATTGTCAATAACAGTGCATGGGATATTGTCCCAAGACCAATCGACAAATCAGTGGTTGGATCTAGATGGATCTGCAAGGTAAAGCAAGTTGTTGATGGGATTGTGGAGAAATAAAAGGCTAGATTTGTTGCTTGGGGATTCTCACATATTGAGGGGATCGATTATGATGATAATTTTGCACCTGTTTCAAGGTACTCTTCCATTAGATCCAACCTTGCACTCTCAGCGTGGATGGGATAGCGCATTCATCAGATGGATGTGAAAATTGTGTTTCTTAATGGAGTGATTGAGAAAGAAGTGTACATAGAGCAGCCAAAAGGTTTAGAGATCTTCGACAGTGAGTTTCATGTGTGTCGACTCAAGAGAGAACTGTATGGGTTGAAGAAAGCACCTCGTGCTTGGTACACTCGGATAGACAGCTATTTCACCAGACTGGGCTTCACCAAAAGTGAAGCTAATGCAAACTTGTACCAAATTGTGTTTGAGGGTAAGATATTGATTATTTTGCTTTATGTTGATGATCTAATTTTGACTAGTGATGAGCAGTTGATACACTCATGCAAGGAGGATCTTGAAAGGGTGTTCGAAATGAAGGAAATGGGACTCCTTCATTATTTCCTTGGTTTGGAAATATGGCAGCAGGATGGTGAAATTTTTGTTTCTTAAGGCAAGTACGCCAAAGAGATAAGTTTCACATGGAGATATGCAAACCCATGGACACTCCTCTTCCAGGAAATTGGATGAAATAGGATACTACTTTTGGAGAGGCAATGGATGCTACTGTCTACAGGCAGTTAGTTGGTTCACTAATGTATCTAGTGAACACTAGACCAGACATTTGCTACGCAGTTAACCAGCTGATTCAAGTTGTGGTTAAGCCTACCAAGCTCTTTTGGAAGGCAGGGAAGCATGTCTTGAGATACCTGAGGGGAACATCAGAGTATGGTCTAAGGTACAGATGGACAGAGGTCAAGGCTTCACGGATGCAGATTGGGCAGGCAGCCCATCAGACAGAAAGAGCACGTCAATAGGGATCTTCAGCATAGGATCGACAGCAGTTTCTTGGTACAGTAGGAAGCAGCAATCTATGGCACTCAGTTCAACGTACATAGCAGCAAGTCATTTTCATGTGAGGCTATCTTGATGAGAAAGATCTTGGTTGGGTTGGTTGGTTCTCAAATGGATCCAACAGTGATACATTATGATAATCAGAGTTGCATTAAACTCTCGATTAATCATGTGTTTCATGATAGGTCCAAGCACATAGATATCTGGTACCACCATCTCAGAGATTGTGTGCAGAGGTGGATAATGTTACTTCATTACATTCCCACGGAAGATCAAGATGAAAATTTTCTGACAAAGGCGCTCATGAGCAGAGAATTTGAATACCATAGAGACAGGATCGGGTTGAGGTATAATCCCTTTCTTGTTGAGAGGGAGTGTTGAAGTTCAACAAGAAATTTCAGCACCCACGCTAGTGTGGGACCAGGAGGTCCAAGCAGCACCTACACTAGTTTGGGACCACAGGTCTTAGCAGCACCTACACTGGTGTGGGCTAAACTTGGTACATGTTTATTTTAGTTATCCCTTAATTAATATGGACAACAAAATGTAATATAATCTCAAAATAACTTGTAATAGTTAACTGAGTGTGATAAACTTATTTAGCTCATGAATTTCAAGTTAGAGGTAGTTGGTAAGGCATGCAGAGTAATTCTAGTTGTAAGAAAGTTCGAAGTGTAGTGGTGCATTAGTTAATGTAGGTTGTAATCAATTTAACTCAGTTGTGCTAGTTGAAACTGTTAGATACACTAGTGAGAGATCAAGTGAATTAAATATTAATTAATTCACAATCAGTGATCTCACATGCAACTGAGGATTTACTATTATTAGCTGCATGCATGTCAGTTCTAGTGGAGACCCAGCTGAGATCTAGGTGAAAGGGAAGTTGACTATCAGTTGTAGGATTATTGGTTTGCACCCATGCAACCAAACACCCATTGTATTTCCCGTGATCCTTGCGCAGTTTAGGAAGCCCAAAATTCCTATGGAATAGGGATTGCATTCCACACAAATTGTGTAAGCAAGGCAAGTTGTCTGGAGGCAATAAATTGGCTAAGTATTGGTCAGTTTTATCTGAGATAGTGTGAGACAATTAGCTGAGTACAGGAGGGATCTTGTGAGAAGAGTTGTATTTAATTGTTTCATATATCCATTTTGAATATAAAATAGAATATAGTGGGGTTTTGAGCAGAAATATTTCCCTGGGAAATTATCTTCGTTGTGGTTTGATTGATTCTTCTTTGCTTCATGTGATTGGCGATTGTGTTTTTGATTCCGCAAATGATTTGTAGAAGCGATTCAGTATTTAACCTTAGTACATTGTTATATCATAGTGAATCCATGATATACATGTTTGTTGTATAATTACTACACTCCTTGACAGAATGATATACTTGATATATCCTAACAGATGTGATAATTCGTGATGGTGAACAGAGATATAGCAGAGTATTTGCTAAATTCATATGCCACTTGGGTTTGCCATAGGATGCTTGTATATGTATATCATTAGTATTTGTATATCAATTGAAAAATTGATGAATATATAATAGAAGAAGAAGAATTGAATTCTAGGTTTTCCCCCTTCTGGGAATTTTCCCTTATCTCCAACCAAATCCTAGTGTCTCATTTGTGGATGCTTTTCTTTTGATGTTCCTTTTATTATTTTGCTACATTATTTATGATATTTATTTCTACATAATTTTTAATGATATGATGATGTTATGGGATGAATTCAGTATGTAAATGTTGATAATTTTTTAAATACAACTATCTAAAGCAAAGAACAATACAACCCTAAGAAAAATTAGCATGGTATCAAATTTTGGCTAGAAGAAAATTCATTGGGATCACACCCTTAAAGATACCAATGATGGAAGAGATGATGATATTGGAGACCTAAAATAATGCTAGGGTTTGAAGGAAACCCTAGGCAAAATTTGTTCTAGCAAGAGAATTTAGGGTTTGGTGGTTAGAGTTTGGAAAAAACCCCTGGAGTCTAGCCTGGACAGTCTTGAAACCATAGCATTATTAATGAGAATTTATTCCATCTCGTGTGACATATTCTATATGGTGATGTGTTAACAATTGGATCTAGCTATTGATGAAGTTAACTGAAAAATATTGGTGATTTCAAGTGGGGATCTCTCCCCTTTTGTTGATATATGATTAATGACCTATGGTACCTCATGATAGAGATTCTAATGATTTCATTTCTTCTTAAGGCATATTTGACATATAAATTATGGACAACAGTGACTCTTGGAAGCTGGATCAAGAGGGATATGATCACTTCCTTCAATCCTCGTTAAAGATAAATACCTTCTAGACTTATGTTATTTATTTATAACATTGCTCTTGTTTATATTTATTGTTTGTATTATTTCTTATCATTTCCTGAATGAATATTTGGGTATTTCTAACTTCCTAATGAAGATGTGACTAGTTGATCCTTCTTAAGGATCATATGGATATTAGTTGGTGCAGGAAGAGGAAGTTAGTGCAGGAAAAGAGAGCTAGTGCAAGAAGAGAAAATTTTGGAACAGGAAAAGGAACCTAATGTAAATTTTGTTTTATGGGCATATGCAAGATCAAAAAGTGTATATGCTATAATTTTATAAGTCATCCAAATGTTAAAAGGTATGTATAGTATAGCATAAATGTTACATTTTATGTTTTAATGACACACTAAGCCCTCAGAGGTATGACTAGAATATCAACCACATAAATGACTTAATTCATGCATTCCAATCACATGCATATGAAAGTAAGTTTGATCTTTGGTACATGTGATATATTGGTGCACTTTATAGTAACAGTTAATATGAATTAAATATCCTTTGTATTTGGCAAGTATCTTATATTTGAATATATTAGACAATACCTCTCATGTGATGATGGTGGATTTCTTGATTTTATAAAGAATGCTACAAACATTGACTTTGATTTACAATAACTTGATATTGTTATCATTGTTTTTAATGATCATGGTAACCCTAATATCAGGAAATAGCATGGTTGTAATATTGATACTCATGATATAATAACTATATTGTTTTTGATATTAATAAAGGCTTTAATAATTTATAAATACTCTTATGTCTTAAAGGATGTAATGCTCCCAATCTGGAACAGCTAGCAATCCATGGCTGGAAAATGCATTTTCCAGAAATGGAGGCAGTATGATTTGAAACCAGGACCTAGATCCCTTAGATCAATGTGTCTAAGAATTAAATCCAAGAGATGGCTCCAAATAAATCCTTCTAAGGTGGTTAAACAGATCTACCACACTTAGATTTCCTCAGAAAATGCCCGGTAAATGGTCTGCAATAATGTAAGCACAAGAGCTGGCATGACAGCATTATTATACAACCATGAGCATATGAATATATGAATAGCCAATGAATAATGTTATAGCTTAAAAGATAATACAAGTTCTTGAGGAACAACCTCTCAAGAAAGGCAATGCAAGCCTCCACAAGACATGTACATGAAAATAGAAGAACACTGCATAAACCCAGGCTTATGAGGATGCAGTTTATAAAAGGTACTGGTCCATATTACATGATAACTGAAATATATGGCAAGATATGGCTCAAATACAATAAGGGAGCAAAGCTCTAACCCTTAGAAACAGCAATACATCAATCCTCCGAAGGATTGGCTGAAATATACAAAATGGAAAAAATGTCGGAGTTGTTAGGCAGCTGCAGCAACTCAAATATGGAACTCAATAGAGAAGGCTGAAGATGATGAGAAATTTGAAGTAGACCTTCTCCAATGGATCTCCAAAGTGGAAGGCTAATCCTTCCACTTGAGATCTCACCCTCCAATCAATCTGCAAACCCTCATTGCAGATACTCCATGAAAATAACGCAGTCACTAAGAGGGATTGCGTAGTGGGTGGAATAGAACACTATGGCCAAGTGCCAAGATCTAAAAATCAGCTCCCAAGCTTCCAATCTGATCTCCCAAAGAAAGGAAAGACTCTCTCTCTGAAAAAAAAGAGATGGAAGAGGTGTTGTGGAGTCTCCACTGCAACACCCTATAACACATAATTATGTTGCTGCAGCAATAACGTTGTCCTGGAGGAGGATGCTTTGGCCTTGAGCCAAGAGATGTAGAGAATGAAGAACAAACCTTCAAGAGGCCTCTCAAGAAGGTGAGGAAATCCTAAACAAGAATTCCCCGGCAATTCTTGATAAACAGCAAAGAATGCACAATGTTTGAATAGACATGAAATGAATAATCATAAGCATGAATAACAATGGCTCTCCTCCTCTCCATATATAGCAAGTGAAGGCTCTCTCTCCATGGGCCCCATCCATTAGGGTTTCCTCCATAAAGGAATATTCCCTCCTCTATCTTTGCGCTGTCTCATGTAGTGCTTTCCACCTCATACCCTGCGCTGTTTGACTTGGTCAAACTTAACCAAGCCTCTTTGCAAAATGTCCCCTTTCACACATGAGGGTGTGAAATCTAGTTCCAAGGCTGATCCCCTTTTATACTAGAGGGATTTTATCCATGTTTTTATTATGAATGGGCCTCTTCACCCAATTATTCATCTCCTAAGTGAAAATGGACAAAATTAATATTCTAATTTATTGGAAGAAAAATTTGGAATATCACAAAGGATGCCCTAATTTGATATTGTTAGGGCCCTCATGGAAATAATTGATTATATGAAATTAACACTTGATTAATGATTGATGACATATACATGTATGAAAATGAATCCAAATTAAATAGTTGGTGATGACTTTTCATGACAATGATAGATATATGAGAACCTGATACAATTTGAATTTGTGATTCGGATATATGACAATTAATGATCTTGATGCAATGATGAAGACTAAATAAGCCTTCCTATTTAGAGGGTGTTGAAAATTGCAACAAGAAATATTGAAAATGGAACCCATAAATGGCACTCGAAGGGGCTTCTAATTTAATTTTTCCTCAATTAAATTGGAAGAGAAATTGTAATTTCATCTCCTGACAACTTGTATTAGTTAACTGAGTCAGGAAGAATTAGTTAGCTTACTAAATTCGAGTTGAGGGTCAAACTGGAGGCATGTATATTTCTTCCTAAGTTTTAGGCAGTCTAGTTATAGTTATTTGTGAGTTGTAACTAGTTAGCTCAATTATTTGAGTTAAAATCAATTTAACTAGTTCTAACTGAGAGATGAACTAGTGATAGGTCCAGTCAATTAAATCTGATTTAATTCACAAGTAGTGATCAATAATTTAACTGATAATTCGCTATAAATATTTGTTGCATGTCAATTTCAAGGAAGGCCCAGTTGATATAAGGGTTAAAGAGAAGAGAACTATCAGTTGTATAATTAGAAAAATGTACAAGTGGTGCATGAAGTTAGAAGAAGGCCTAACATGAAGCATTCCTTAATTAGAGAGAATTTCCTTTAAAAGGAGGAATGAAGGAAAAAATGTTATCATTGTTTTAGTGAGCACGAGTTGGTGAAACCAAGCAATCAGAAGCACATGTTTGTGCATGAAGGTTGTGAGAGAAAGTTGTGCAAGAGAAGCTTGTTTACAGGTTCGTAGTGAGACAGTAAGCAAAGTGTAGAGGTTTCTCAGGAGGAGAAATAGCATTTTATTGTTTCATGGTCTTTGTTGTGTAACCAGCTCCAAAAAGAGAAGAAAAGAGATATCAACGCCTTAGAAATGAGCCACTTCGAGGGGGAAACCTCCAATACATTACATGAATGAACAATTCTTGGATGATACAATTTACAAAACCTCCTTTCTATATATAGGAGTCCATGGGGCCATAATGTAATCCTAGTGGGCCACAATGTAATCCTAGCCGACCTAACAATAATAATTTAAGGGCACAATAATAACAAAATGGGGGTTACAAGGGTACAATAATTACAATAAGGGGGTTACACTAACAACAATAAGGGACTATACTAATAATATAGGGACCTAACATGCCCCTCTCCTTCAAAAAAGTGTTGTCCTCAACGCTTGAGTAGCTCTGGGTGCTTCTGTATAAAATTCTCATCCTCCCATGTAGAATCTTCAGTGGGTAAGTTCTTCCACTTGATGAGATACTCTGAAATTGATCGATTCTGTAGTTGTCGAGTTCTTTTTTCCATGACTGCTTCAGGTTCCAATATGATTTTCCCTTCCCCATCAAGTTCTGGCAATACTGTTTGAACTGGAAGATCTTCACCTATAACCTTCTTTAAGCATGAAACATGGAAAAATGGATGTACTCGTGAAGAAGCAGGAAGCTCCAATTTGTATGCCATAGTACCAATCTTTTGCAACACCTTGTAAGGACCATAGTACTTTGGTGATAATTTATTATCCTTCTTAGCTTTCTTGAGGGACATTTTTTTGTATGGTTGTAGCTGTAAAAATACTTAGTCTCCTACATCAAAACTTCTCTCATTGCGATGTTGATCTTCCTGTTGTTTCATTCGATTTTGTGCCAAATTAAGGTTATCCTTTAAGAGTTGGAGAACTTCTTGCTGATGCTCGATGTGATCTTCCACTGCTTGAACCTTCGAATTTTCTCTTAAATGTGATGTGATGGATGGTGGATGATATCCATAAAGTGCCATAAATGGGGTCATTTTTGCTGCAGTATGGAAGGAAGTGTTATACCACC
The DNA here is from genome assembly GCA_034641835.2 of Pinus albicaulis. NCBI lineage: Eukaryota > Viridiplantae > Streptophyta > Pinopsida > Pinales > Pinaceae > Pinus > Pinus albicaulis. The sequence goes on from CM076579.1 coordinate 1,289,526,314, forward strand.
ATTCAACGAGAGGTAACCACTTGACCCATTGTGTTTGTTTATAATGCACAAAAGTGTGCATACTTGGTAAGTCTATCAACTACCACCCTGATGACACTCTTTCCTTCAGACTTAGGTAAACCTGTGATAAAATCCATTGAAATCTCCTCCCAACGTTGACTTGGAATGGATAAAGGTTGTAGAAGTCCTGGAGTCTTAATTGTTTCCACTTTATTCTGCTGGCAAACCAAACATTCCGCCACAAACTTTCGAATATCAGATTTAAGGCCATCCCAAAAAAATTCTTTCTTCACCCTGTGGTAAGTTTTTAAAAAACCTGAGTGTCCTCCTAAAGGAGAAGTGTGCAATTCCAGAAGAATCTTTTGTTTTAGTTGGGAATTCTTACAAAGATATAAGCGATCTTTGTACCATAAGGAATCATTTTTCCAACTAAATGTATCGGATGTACTAGGATCTTGCTGCAACTTTTGAATGAGTGTCCATACATCTTTGTCCTTCTTCCATTCATCTCTTGCTTCAGTTATCCAATCTGGTTGGATAATAGACATGGCACAAAGCAATGCTTCCACCTCTTCATTCTTTCTTGAGAGTGCATCTGCAACAGCATTAAGCTTTCCTTTTTTGTAGATTATTTCAAAGTCATAACCCAACATCTTTGTGACCCATTTTTGCTGCTCTTCTGAAGATAGTCTTTGTTCCAAAAAGTGTTTAAGACTATCATGATCAGTTTTACCTTGAAGTGTCTTCCCATTAGGTAAGTTCGCCATTTCTTTAGTGCATGCAGTATTGCTAACATTTCCTTCTCATAAATAGGTTTCTGTAAATACTTTCCTTTGATTGGACGACTTTCAAAAGAAATGGGTCTTCCTTCTTGCATTAAAACAACACCAATTCCATTTCTCGAGGCATCACATTCCACAATAAAGGTTTTTGTGAAGTCTGGCGTAGCTAAGACCGGTGCTAGGCACATTGCCTCTTTAAGATGTTGAAAGGCCTTAGTTGCTTCAGGAGTCCATGAAAATGCATCTTTCTTCAATAATGTTGTTAGAGGTGCTGCTATTCTCCCATAATTCTTAACAAACTTGAGATAATACCCTGTTAACCCGAGAAATCCTCGCAACTTCTTTATGGTTGTGGGGACTTTCCATTCCTTAATGGCTTTAATTTTGTTGGGGTCTACTTTAACACCCTCGTGAGATACAATATGACCCAGATATTCCACCTCTTGTACTCCAAAGAAACATTTGGATGTTTTTGCATATAATTGTTTCTCCTGCAATAGTTTGAGCACCCTGTCAACATGTTCAACATGATCCTTCCAAGACCTGTTGTAGATTAGTATATCATCAAAAAATACTAGCACAAATTTTCTAAGGAAGGGTTAGAAAATGGAATTCATCAACCCTTGAAATGTAGAAGGTGCATTGGTAAGGCCAAAAGGCATGACCAAAAATTCATAATGACCCTCATGAGTTCGAAATGTTGTTTTTGGAATATCTTCGGTCTTCATTCTAATTTGATGATATCCTAAACGAAGATCCAACTTGGTAAAATAAATTGCTCCATGTAATTCATCCAATAATTCATCAATCACAGGAATGGGGAATTTGTCTTTAATGGTGAGCTTATTGAGCTCCCTATAATCTGGACACATTCGCCATGATCCATCCTTCTTGTGTACCAATACTACGGGAGCAGAGAAAGAACTTTGACTAGGTTGAATTATACCCGCCTCTAACATTTCTGCAATCATGCGTTCAATTTCGCTCTTTTGGAAGTAAGGATATCTATAAGGCCGGATGTTTGGAGGAACACTTCCTGGAATCAAATGAATAGCATGATCATGATCACGAATAGGTGGGAGTCCTTTTGGGAGTTTCAAACACCTTGGAATGATTGTCCAAGACTTGTTGGAGATCTGCAGAAATAGATGATTTTGATGTTGGAACTTCTAGTGAGCATAATTGTGCAATTACGCCTCGTTGTTCTTTCTTTAGAAGCTTTGTCATGACATTAGAGCTTATTATCCTTCACGGCTTCCCTTCAATACCCCGTAATTCGACTTCCTTTCCTTCTGAAAAAAATTTCAAGAAAAGTTCTTGAAAATTAAAAGCTACCGTCCCCAAAGATTGTAACCATTGTACTCCTAGTACAACATCATCACCTCCCATAGGAATGGAAAGCATTGGACTAGTCGATACATATTCCCCCATGGTTAGCTTGATATTATGGCATTTTCCAGAGCAATTTATAGTTCCTCCATTTGCAACCATCACTTGACATTCTGGTGCTGGGTATAGGAAACAATTTAATTCCTTGGCTACCTTATAATGAATAAAATTATGGATGCTACCTGAATCAATCAACACTATTACCCTTTTCTTCTTGATATGTCCTTCTATCTTGAGAGTTTGAGGAGTGGTAATTCCTGCCAGTGCATTACACGATATGGTCGGATTCATTTCTTCCTCTTCTAGGGCTAGTTCCTGGTGTATATCCTCTTCTTGTTCATTTTGTTCTTCCTCTTCACAATCTATGTAAAATAATTTCTTCTCAGCACACTTATGACCTTTAGTGTATTTGCTATCACAACTGTAGCAAAGCCCTTTTGCTCTTTTTTTTTCCAATTGTTGTGGTGTCAACCTTGTAGGTTGTGGAAATCTAGGCGTAGCAACACTTCCTTCTTTATAGAATTGAGTGGTAGGCTTCCTTGTCGCCATAATTTTACATTCAACTTTTCTTGCCAACCTGAATGCCTTCTCCAATGAATCAGGTTCCAGAACGCGAACTTCATGTTGTATGTTATCCCTTAAAGTGCCTATGAAGAGATCAATCCTGTGTTCCTCTGGAATATCAGTTACCCTTATATTCATTTTTTGGAATTCCTCAATGTGCTGCCCCACTAAACCCTTTTGTTTGAGATTTATCAATTGGCTAAAGAAGGTGTTGCTCTTTGTATCCTCATAATGTGCTATCATTTCTTCCGTAAAAATTGACCAAGTGACAATTTTTTTACGAGAGCAAAGCCATCGATACCATACAAATGTATTTTGTTCTAAATGTAAAATTGCAATGCGTACCTTTTGTGTGTTTTGCACATTATGGAGATCAAAATATTGCTCCATCTGTAGTATCCATGTTACAGGATCCTTTCCATCAAACTTCCTCATATCCATTTTTCGAATATGGTGGTTCTTCCCGCCAACGTTAGAGTTTATCAAATCACAATTAACATTGATTTTGTTCTCATCATGAGGTTCTTTACTATCTTTTCACCATTAGGAAACATTTCTTGTATCAACTTTGTCAAACCTTCGATGTCTGTTTTTAGATCATTCTTCATGTTTTCCATCTTAGCTTCCATGCCAGCTTCCATGCCATCCATCTTAGCTTCCACGCCATCCATCACACCTTTCTTCAAACCATCCATCTTCTCTTCCATGCCTTTCTTCAAAAATTCCATTTCATTTTTTGTTGCTCTTTGCGAGAGTGAAATTTGTTGCACTTGCTCTTGTAATTTTGATAGATCATGTTGCAATTCTTCATCTTCATGAGTCATAGTAGACCCTTCTGAAGGCTTAATGGGTGTTCAATTATTTTTACGAGGCATATTTTAGAACCCAATACTGATATCTATTCTACAATATGCCCTTGGAATCAATTCAAATTGATTCTTCAAACAAGACTTATGCAATTCGGAAAAAAATACACACCTTTTTCTTGCTTTTGAGGAGCTCGATATTGAAATTGGATTATATCTGTGATTGCAGAACTTCAATAATTGAATTTCGGTACCAACGTATCCCTCTAAATTATCTTTCGAATGCCACAGGTCTGACCTGATTTGGATTCCCCAAGACAAAGTTGTGTCCAATCTCCCACAATGACCTAATTTTGGACTGGTTCAGTAGAGCGAACTTGTATGACTTGCCACGTGTCACTGTTTCATCCTTTTTCTCTGAAATTGATAGCCAAGAAACTACAGTCCATGTACTTGTGACCACATTTTACGGCACTCCAATCCAATGCTCAGAGAGAGAGAGTTATTGAAATTTTCCCACGATCACCTCTTTGAGATGAAATTCGGGAGCCTGAAAAAGCACTACCTTCCACAGATCATATCTCCAAAAATATTGCGAACCAAGCTCTGAAATTTTTTTTATGAACTTCCTCAGGATTTCAGCTTTGCACCATATGAATTTCCGATTCTGAACCTTCGTAGAAAAAAATTTATAGCGAAAATGCCACGATGACCTGTTTAGGAGCCTTAAAAAATACCTGACTTCCACAGATCATATCTCCGTAATTATTGCGAAAAAAACTCTGAAATTTTTATACAAGCTTCCTCAGGATTTTTTCTTCGCACCCTAATAATTTCAGCTTCTGAAACTTCGTAGAAAAAAAGTTATAGCGAAAATTCCACGATGACCTGTTTGGAGCAGCGAAACCCTAGAATCCAAAGCTCTGATACCAAATGTTGTGTAACCGGCTCCAAAAATAGAAGAAAAGAGATATGAACGCCTTAGAAATAAGCCACTTCGAGGGGGAAACCTCCAATGCATTACATAAATGAACAATTCTTGGATGATACAATTCACAAAACCTCCTTTCTATATATAGGAGTCCATGGGGCCATAATGTAATCCTAGCCGACCTAACAATAATAATTTAAGGGCACAATAATAACAAAATGGGGGTTACAAGGGTACAATAATTACAATAAGGGGGTTACACTAACAACAATAAGGGGCTATACTAATAATATAGGGACCTAACAGTCTTGACCATATGAAATATACAGATAGCGAGGTTTTTATCAGTTTCTTTCCCTAGATACATCTTGTGTTGTGTGATCGATAATTTCTTTATTTTGCTTGTTATGTGATTATGCGATTGAATTTGGTTTCCGCAAATTTGTAGAAGTGATTCACTATTTTTTTTTTTAGTACATTACAAGATCATATTAAATCCATTAGTATATTTTCTACATGGTATCAGAGCAGGAATAACAATAGAAGAGAAGAACCAGAGTTTGTTTTGAATAGGTACGTTGAATTTGCAAAATTATTCTTCAAGGCCCAGCAACAGATCAAGATGTATTTCAATGGCTTGAGGGTCTTGAGGGAAATTTGAATTAAATAGCATGGAAGGATAGGATGGATTCAGTGTTGGAGGAAAACGAGTTGAAGGAATTCATAGATACTGATATTCCCAAGACCATAGCAACAGATGCTCAAAATCTTGATGCATAGAAGAATAATGTGGCAAAGGCGAGAAGGATCTTGTTAGAAGGAATTTGAGATCATATTGTCTTGAATATCCATGGAAAGGTGATTACATATGCTATGTGGAATGCCTTAACAAGTCTATTTCAAAATAGTAGTGACCACAGGAAATTGGCGCTGAAAGAAAAGCTCAGAAAGATCAAGTTGGGGGAGGGTGACATGATCCAAAAATACTTGACGAATTTCACTCAATGTCAAGATTAGCTTTTAAGTGTTGGTGTGACAATATCCGATGATGATTTGGTGAGCCTAGCACTTCTAGGCCTTCCCAAGAGCTAGTATAGCTACCATGACTTTGTGAATGGAAGGGATAACTTACTAGACTGGGAGCGATTATGGTCTGACTTGGTACAATAATACATAAGGCGGAGCACCAAAGATGAGACCTTCAGCACAGAGAAAGAATAATATTTTTCATTGGTCAAAAAAGGAAATAAATCCAAGGGAAATAATTCCCAAGGAAAAGAGGGAAAGAGATACTTTTCCAAGGTCAAGTTTTTTGACTTTCATGAGCATGGGCACTATTCCTTGAAGTGTCCACAAAAGGCAAGCAAGAAGGAACCTGCAATTGCAGCAGTGAGTGAAGCACTAGCTTCATAGTTCAATCTTGATTTTACTCTCATTACATGCATGGCTAGCACTGTAATGGGATTCATGTGGTATAGTGAAAACGGTGCCTCGTTCCATATGACGGGGAATAGAATGACTTGGAGGATAAGGACCTCTAGCAGAAAAGATAGTTTTGAGATGATGGTAGTTATAGCACGACCGATATAGGTACAATTACCTTTCAGTGGGAGATTAGATCCCCTCTCAGACTCAAAGATTTTTTGTATGTTATAGGACTAAAGAAGAATATTGTCTCCATAGCGGTATTGGAATACAGTGGTTATGATGTCATATTTAGAAAAGGAAATTTGTTCCTTAGACACATCACCATAGGACAGGTGAAACAGATTGGTGTAAGAGTCAAGAACCTGTACTCTCTCAAGGTTGAAGATGCATGAGAATATTTAAGGAGAAAATCATAGGTTAGTAACTTGGTGGTTGAGAGGGAGCATAAATTATCTCTCAACTTATAGCCTTGGAAGCAGTCTTAGAAGGTTGTGGAGCAGTCACAACTAGAGAAGCAGAGAGGAGACCGAGTGGATGTGTCCACTGAAGTAGAGACCTCCAAAAGGGGGGAATTTCAAGCCAGATGGGAAGAGGCAGCACATGCAGCCATATCTCCAAGTGAGAGGTGGGGTGATGTGAAGACATAATCGAAAGAGAAGAAATTTAGGCAGGATCCATTGATATGGCTTGTCTCATATATCATACTTGGCTACTGGGAGCCCACAATACACAATAGTAGGAAGGATCAGTATCGATTGATGCATTCATACGTCAAAAATATAGAAATTAGAATGACAGATGTTAGATACTGGAGCGCAGATCGGAATTGGCAGCAGTGCGGATGGAACAGATGCAAAGTCAGCGGCAGCATAGAGTTTTCATTAGATATTGCAGTAACTATAGAAATCAGAGACTTTGATGATAATTGCATCATATTGATTCAATTTGGATGTTTTTTCAGTTTCAGGAGTTGCGGGAGAAAAAAACACTAGAGAAGTGTTGCATGCAGAACATTCCAGGTACCAAATCAGGATAGATTGAATTCCTTTCTTGTTGAGAGAGAGTGTTGAAAATGGAAACAAGAAATATTGAAAATGGAACCCATAAATGGCACCTAAAGGGGCTTCTGATTTAATTTTCCCTTAATTAAATTGGAAGAGAATTTGTAATTTCATCTCATGACAACTTGTATTAGTTAACTGAGTCAGGAAGACTTAGTTAGCTTAGGAAATTCGAGTTGAGGGTCAAACTGGAGTCATGTAGATTTATTCCTAAGTTTTAGGGGGTCCAATTACATTTATTTGTGAGTTGTAATTAGTTAACTCAATTATTTGAGTTAAAATGAGTTTAACTAGTTCTAATTGAGAGATGAGCTAGTGATAGGTCTAGTGAATTAAATATGATTTAATTCACAAGTAGTGATCAATCATTTAATTGATAATTCATTATAAATAGTTTTTTTTTGTCATTTCTAAGGAAGTCCCAGTTGAGATTGGGGTTAAATGGAAGAGAATTTCATGTTGTATAATTAGAAAATTGTACAGGTGGTGATGAAGTCAGAAGAAGGCCTAAAATAAATCATTCCTAAACCAGAGAAAATTTCCTTTAAAAGGATGAATGAATGCAAAATTTAATCATTGTTTTGGTGAGCACGAGTTGGTGAGACCAAGAAATTAGAAGCACAATTTTGTGTGTGGATATTGTGAGAGAAAGGTGTGCAAGAAAATCTTGTGCACAAGTTGGTAGTGAGACAGTCAGCAAAGTGCAGAGGTTTCTCGGGAGGAGAAATAGCAATGTATTGTTTCATGGTCTTGACCATATGCAAAATACAGATAGAGAGGTTTTGAGCAGTTTCTTTCCCCATATACATCTTGTGTTGTGTGATTGATAATTTCTTTCTCTTACTTGTCATGTGATTATGTGATTGAATTTGGTTTCTGCAAATTTGTAGAAGTGATCCAGTATTTTGTTTTAGTACATTACAAGATCAGATTGAATCCATTGTTATAATTTATACAGAGGGAGAGACCCTTGATGAAATTTGAGCACCTATTATTATTTGTGTAATGATTGCATACTTGGGGCTAACTCATAATTTTTTATATGGATGAATAAAAGAATCATGATTACATATTGAAAACAAGTCTTCTAAACTTATATTGATGAACATTTGATGTTGTTAAAGGTATGTCTTTATCAATTAAATTTTATGAGATAACAGGATTGGTTTACCCAAGTAGTTTCAAGATCCACTTCCCATATAGAAGTGTAGAAAAGGATCTCCTTGTTAGAGGAAGTATATTGTCAAAAAAAAGGCATGTTAGATTGCATTGATTATGAGTAATCAGTCAGATGAAATATTTTGTTGCAAACATGCACCCTAAGCTAAATAGAGTCTGGATATATATATAGAGAGATATATATATATATATATATATATAGTTGGGATGGAGAAATCTTCATGGATTGAGATAATTTTGTTGTATGAGACCAGCTTAGACTTGTGGATTGTTGCCTCCCTATGTGAGAGGGAGATAGGATGAATATGATATTATTTTCTTTATGTCATGCATTTTCTCTAGCATAATATTTGATTTGATGTCCTATATGAATAGGAAAACATAAGAATATTGCACGAAACTACTACACAAGACAGTGTGGTTGAACACTTTAGTGAGGTGTTTGAGCCAATGTCGGATATGAGCACTTTGATATGTTGCATAAAGTAGTGATTCTCCACCATATCTATTTATATTCTAATAGAATATTGGATTGATTGATGTGGTAAGGGTCCTAGTTGATCAAGAACATTGATCATATCTCTTCCCCCTTGTTTTATCTCCAAAAAATGGAATGGAGGATTGAGGGTTCCTAGGGTTAAGGGATATTTGGACAATAGGATGGTTGTGATCATTACCCTTTTCAGTAATTAGCATCTTTCCTATTTTCACCATAGGGTGTGTGTGATCCTTGTCATTTACGACAAGTCGAGTATATCCCCCTATCAAGATTAGAAAAATTATACCCCAGTATGCATCTTACCCACAAGCAGGGCTTGTTGGGATTGCCTTCCCATCTAGTCAATGGTTTGAGATGACTTGAGATGGTGTGATCCATGAATGGAAAGTGGTGTCTCGCTCAAGTATTGAGGATGTAGGTGTTCTACCACTTGAATCTTTAGGGTCAATATGGGAAGATCAACATACATTATGATGATTGTGATCACTACCCTATATGGAAAGTTTGGTCTCTCTTGTTGACTAGACAATAGGATGGATGTTATCCTTGCTGGTAGATGGATTTCACCCATTTTCACTATATGATAGGATGGATGTAATAATTACCTTTTATGGAAAGTTTAGTCTCACCTATTGATCTAACAAAACGGTGGATGTGATCCTTGTCTGGTATATGGATCTCACCTATTTTCATTGGATAAAGGGTCATAGTTTGAGCTCCCCTGTGATTTTAGATTCCTCCTATTTACATTAGAGATTGTTCAATAGATGGATATGGGCATAGATGATCTGAGACAAGATATTACTTAATGACAACGATGATTCTACTTTAGATGGTTGTATTGATTGTTGGATATAGGGTGGAAGTCAAACGCTCCCCTATGATGATGATGTGCATTGAGATGGGCTCCCCGATTATGATGTAGGTTGAGATGGACTCCCCTATGATGATTCTTCTTCTTCTTTAGATTGATATTGTTCATTTGATGATCAAAGGAAACAAGTTATATCAAGTTATTATGAAATGGATATTTAGTTGATATAGTTGAGATGGAGGTCATGTGATTTGACATGGATTCTTGTAGGGTTTTAAGGATCGATATCCCCTACCATTGATTATTGATTATTTTTCTTCTATGTGACGATATGAGAGATAATGATGATGACATTTCCTACCTTATTACATTGAATATATCATTCGAAATCAGGCTTATGATGATGATGGAAATTCCTCCCTAGTTGAGAGGGAATGTTGAAATTTTGAAGCTTCGGGACAAATTTCACTTAAGGGAAACCCTAAGTCCCCAAAAGAAAACCCTTGAGACACATGAGAAATCATATTGGTAAAAATAATTATTTGAGAAAAAAACATTAAGATGATTTGAAATATATAAATAATTTTGGAAAATCAAATTTAAATTCACTCGAAGGTAAAATTGAAATTTCATGTTGGCTAGCCAGATAGATCGCACCCATTCTCTTATAAATTAAACTATATAAAAATTTCAAGGCTCGTCCATCAAACATGGGTCATAGATTGGTCTGATACTCGGCGTGATGTATTTCACACTGGTTGGGAATTTTTAGAGTAAATGTAGAAATGATTACCAAATAACTTTGTATCCCCATCATAGGTGGAAGAGTGGATAGCCTTAGAGCAATATTTTTTATTTAATAAGCTACATGCATGACCTTAATGTTGATCATCTATCATGTGTCTACATTTGGAGGAGGGCTACATATCCATTATGAAATGTATATTTTTACATTCCATAAGGGGTTTATCAAGGGAAGGGGAAATATGATACACGTCCATTAACCTTAAGGTATCCATATTTTAAATGCACCCCTTGTTTGGTCATGGCATCTGCTTCTGAGTTATTAGATATTAATCCATGCAACAAATTAACTTGGTAAAAAAATGGAATAATACATTTGATTCTTCATACAATCTACTTCAATTTTTTGTCATGAGGGAGGGAATTTTTCGTTAAATAATGAATGATGATTTTAGAGTCACCATTCAGATTTAGACAGGGGATTTTCTGATCATTTTCTATCACTAATCCTTGATACAATGCATATTATTTGGCTAAGTTGTTAGAGGGATCCCATACCCCAAGCATAAGTGTGTTAGTGTTTTAGTGGCAATGGAGTACCAAATAACACCTCCTTAATAGTTGGTTGTTCCCTACAAAGGATCACATAGATAATTGGCGTTGATAGTGTATAGACTTAAACAAAACAAAGCATTGCAAATAGTGAAAACAATGCATCTACAAACATAAACTTAAACAAAAGAGACAAATACAAAATAATGCTTAATGAAGCAACAAGTCAACATAATAATGGAAAAAGACTCCCTTTATTTACTATTGGTGGTAGAAGAATACAATAGAATACTAAAAACACTTGAAGAGGATCCTTTGAGCTATGGTGCTCAAAATCCTCGGCAAGGAGGTCCCTTTCCTGAGTTTCTTTACAAGCTTCTCCTGTCTCTCAAAATAAGTGTGAAGACTCTCCAATCATTGGACTCTTCTGCTCTCACTAAGATGTTGGATTGCTAAGAAGAAATATGGCCAACATGCTAGTGCTCTGACTTATTATTCTTCAACAACGAAACTTTTTGTTGCTTTGATTTCAATTTGGTCAGCATAACAATGTCTCATGTTTTGGTTCTCCCATTTCTTGTTTATATAGAAAATTTTGAACCCATCTTCCCTCTCTTGGTTTAAGAGTGATAGTGACTCAATAGTAGGACAAGATGATACCATTCAGGGTTGTATATCTTTAGGGAGACTCCAAGTCATTTTTCCTTGACTAGAATGTCATGGAATCCTCTCCCTAAGTGTGGGAAGTGGTCCTGAACTATTCGATTCACACTTTCCTTTGACCAAGTGGCTTTGGAAGGAAAAGTCATGTGGTCACGGATTTCACCTTCTCTTCTAGTGCACAGTCCAAATTTTCCTTCAACAACCTTACAAAAATTTCAATTTTTTGGATTTCCATAATGTCTTCACCTGGAAAATAATTTATTTGTACCTTTTACTAGACAACCTTAAGTGTCTTTTATAGTGTAGGATTTTCTAGTATTAACATTTTCCCCTAATGTATGAGGTTAGGAGCAAGCGTATAGCTGAAATATATCATGTTTTTCTATTCTGACTGAGAGTCTGTGTAACATATTTGAGAGAGAGAGAGAATAACTTGTTGTGGAGATGAGTAGAGTGACCCCTTGACTAAGGAGAAAGGGTAACCATGCTCTATAGGAAACTTGAGTGATAAATAAAAAGTGTTTATACGAGGCGAGCATGTCCCATGCTCATTATGATGACTGGTTAATACAATTTGAGAGATATTGGTTTTGTCAAGTCACATTGTATTAGGTGACATGCTGATGGTTGGTGATGATAAATTGTGATGCCCTAAAGGGTGTTTTCTTTGAACAAATAGATTGAATCCAAGAGTCCCATGCATAGTCTAGGTGAAGCACTTTCTGAGTGAGGTGCTTATGTATGCATGGATTTTTGAATTTGGCAACCTCCCTTTCATTGTGTCATAAGCACTATTTAATGAGGTGCTTAGTGATGCGCGGTTCTTTGGCTAAATGGCATAGTTGCAGTGATTATGAAGTATGATACCACGCTAACATGAAATTTGGTGTTGATGTCAAATGTCGAGGGGACCGATGACATCAATGGGAAATGTTGATTCCCATTGTGTCACCTGAGTATGTTTATCTAATGTAATACCTAAATCTTGGAAATAACTGGTGAGGTTGACATGAAAGAAGCATCAACCATCCAATAAGTGTTGATATAGGGAATCAATGTTTCTAGTGAAGCAGATTGTGACATCATGGGTTAAAAAGGCATAATAACAAGAGCTGGCTATAGTAATTGTTATGGGAAATTGGCCCAAGGTTAGAGTTTTAATGCGAGTGGTGGCAGTAAAAAAAATGTGTGATAGGGGTATCCCTGGAGTCGATAGGGCATCCAGGGTGGGTGTAAGTATGCTCTTGACTAACGTGATTAGGATCGGTGGAAAATGTGCAAGCCCCGACCAAGGGTAACTAGAAACTATCATTAGGTATAAAACATAAAAACATGGGTGGGAGTCTTTTTCCTAAAAAATAATTGTACCCTTGCCAAAAGAATGTAAAGGTGGTCTGGATGTACAAAAACAGAGATGGGTGCCCCAAAAAAATATGTTGGCTTGCGTAATGATGCGGGGATGGTATTTTTTTTTTAGGGTGGGGGTGTCATTGGCTGGTCTCGGTGTGGGGTTGATGATGTGGATGATGTAACGCAAATGGGCTATGTAAGTGTGGGTATGCTAGGCTAAATGTGGAACGCGGTAGTACGTCCTACTTGATCCGTCATAAAATTTTAGGGGTGGACGAGAAATGGAGTTTAATGAGAGATGACTGAAGCAGAATGAGGCTAATATTCAAGGCATATACGTGAGGTGGTTCTCGGGCCTGAGTGGGTGGTCATGGATCCCGATAATGGATGGGGGTCTATAAATATGAAGGGAGCCATGATTGGGAAGGCTCTATTGACCGGTGTGAATTTTTATCATATGCAAGATGAGGTGGTGATAAACATGGTCAAGATAATGGACTCTAGGTTGCAATTTGGATAAATTATGTCAGGACATGAAAATCTTGAGAGGAAGCCTGTCATGCTGAGTGGTGAATGATACCAACTCTTGTATTCATCTCACGGGGTGTTGGTCAAAGCATGTTGTTTGTGATGTACCTACAATATCCATGACTAACACCCCAAGTGAAAACATATTTTTAAAAAATATGAATAATTTGTCATTGACTAAATGATATGAGTTAAAAAAACAAGAGAATGCGCACCTAAAATGATGTTCAGGGCGTTTGGCCGGTCAAAAAATGAGTTTTGGTGTTAACTGGAAATGAGAGTTCCATGATGAAGATAATGTGGTATTAATACTTGTGTCTCTCATGGTTTTGAGAACATAGGTCTTGAGCTCCTATAATGGGCTCCATAAAATGGAAAAGAGGGCAATAAATAGGGCTAAGGGGCCAAATATCATTTCATTTGCACTGTTGAGCTTGAGAGACCAGAGCTTGATCCAAAATATTTTCTTGTTGTTGTGGTTAGCCAAAGTACCAAGGATGCCCACGGGGAGAGTCAGGTAGGACCTTTTACCCTAGCCTTTTCATTTTTCGTAGTTGTATGGTAGGTAGGTCATACATGGGCCCCATGTATGGCCTTTTTAGGGTTAATGTTTTAGGGTTACGCGGGTAACTAGGCTAGATTCATGTAGTTTCCATGTGAACCTCTGAGTTTCACGTGGAAACGCCACACAAAAGGACCCCTCAGTTGCATAGTTAATGTGACTAAGTAGCGATAAGCCGCAGTGATCCCCCTTCTGGGGTCACCCCAGCTTGTTCGTTGGACCACACGCGATCTGTGCATCTATGTTTGATACAGATGTGCAGACCTTAGTCTAGTGGTCGTTGCGTCCTATGTGTTACGTGGATTAATCCCTCTTGTGGATAAGAGTGATCTCCCTAATACTCAGTGAGTAACTAGAAACAAAAATCCATTGAAAACCTTTTCCTCTAGATTAATTGTATTTCAAGATTATTATAATAGTAAAGTAGAGAGGACATGCCCCTACCTTGAAATCTAAACGTTTGATGTAGCCCTTCGTCCCTTTAGTCAAAGTAGTTCTGCAATGAGTAGAACCTATAATCAAAGATAAGACAAATAATCAAAGCATCTGCAACATATAATAATCAAAAAATGCTAATCCAACTTAGTGATCAAGGAGTCTAAGTATTGACATTATTCCAATAAGCATATAAACGAAGCACGGATAAAAAGAGATCCATATGTATTATCTTGAATAGAAAGAGTAATCTTACAACCTGATGCCTTGATGTTGTACAGATTTCTCCCGGGGTCTTGAACAATCATTCTCCTTCAATCTAATAAGCCTTCCTCTCTTAATACCAACATGCAGTTATAGACACAAGGGTGTGATCATTCTCATGCCAACAACAACTCACTAATGTAGAAAGTATGCACTCTTATGAACTCTCTTCAGCTTAGAAACTATATAGATTAGTATCTAATTACATTGGTATCTACCTTTTAACCTGAAACTTGATCTCAATTTATAGGGAAATGGAGGTAGTTTCTGTTTGATGAAGAGGGGGATGGATTCCTCTCATGAAGGGATTTTAGCTTCATGGACCAAGGGATAAGCTTCATGAGTGGAGGGATAAAGCTCGAACTGATCACGCCTTTAGAAACTTCCAGTTGGGAGAATATTCGACCAACTAGGATTCTAGAATTTACTTTTTTCTTTTTTCTTTTCACGGGGGTGTGTAGGTTATAGTGGCAGAAATTGCAGTAATTTCCTTAGTTTATGGACAGAACATCATCGCATGCACAGGGAAAGGCTAGAAAACCCGCGCATGTATAATTTTAACAGTTTTATAGAGATTTTCTCCAATTCCAAGGCTTGATTTAGGAACATTAGTGTTTTTGACCTCTAAGGGAACATGATATGGATGGTGATAGACCCATATGAATAGTCAAATTTCATGGTGGAAAAATGACGTGTAACATATTTCCCCCCTAAAGTGTGAAGTTTGAGGCTATTCTGAAAAGTGAAGTGCTTTATCATTCCGAGGATTGGATTGGAGACACTAGTCGAAAACGTGTAAAAACATTCAATGCAAATATATATATATCATCGTTGAGGTAGGCATTCCCATACTCAGATCAAAAATAACTAAATTTTCTCGTACATATATGGTTTCAATATTACATCAAAAGTAGAAATAGTATGGATGTAGCCATCTGTTATAAGTAGTCTATTGTATCATGAATAATAAAACTCCTCAAAACCTAGATGGTGGAAACTAGATCTAGGGTCTTGATTTCCACTTCCCGAACTAGTACGAATCTATCCATGTGATTGATTGTGTCGAAGTCAAACATGGTAGAAACCACTTGATTACCGGTCAATGATGTGAACCATTAACAAGTCTGAGAGAAACCACCAATAATGACAATGGCTCTCAAAGTACTCCAGTACAATCTATGAAGTTTGAATGAATTATTTTCAGTTGAACACTCATACAATCATTCGATCGAAGGTCAATGATGCAACATGTCATCGAAGGCGAGAAACCTGCCATTAGGGCATGCAGATCCCAAGGTACTGATAGGATTCTAGATCAAAATTCTAGATAATGAGATGATGTCGATAGAAAGTGATCTGACGCAAGAAATCCTACGACACGAAACCATTAGATCAAGTTTTGAAGAAATTTTTTGCAAGGACTGACTCAGGTATGGTCAACGTTAATGGAGACAAATGTTTGCAATGAATGGTTTATTGAACTTTCTCTTGAACACATAATGACACTACAGATGGCTTGGCAGCATTTGACCTAAAGCTAATACCCAGAAACCGGCTGAAGACTTTCAATGTGGTTCGATTAACTGTTAGACAAAGGATTTCTCAACCTAGGTACAAGTGTGACAAAGTGTCGTGTTCAAGAGTGGCATGTTTCTTTCTAAATAAGGATTACAACTGAATTCTTTTTCTCTCTTTTTCCCCCACCATTACTGGCAAGTACCTATTTATTTTTGTAAAGCTTGAGGAGGATAATATTTGCTTGTTTTTGTAAGCTCATCCTTCGTATGAGTCCATCTTAGTATTAAAATTGAACCCTAAGAAGGAGTGGTTTTGTCCTGTTGTGATTGACAGGTCCTTTACCATTAAATTTTAACAAGTCTGGTATAGGAATAACTCGGCGTTTTTCAGTTTTAGGGAGTCAGAAGAAAAACATAAGTAAACTCCATGGTTGTTCTTTTTCATAAATTTAGTCTCTCAGGCCCGAAAAAGGATAAAATAATGCGAGAGAACTCTATTAACCATGATTAGTCAATGTATACCTTTTTTGTAATTAGTCCAATTCAGTCCGGAAAAGGGGTAAACTTATACTAAATGGATGATTTTTCATTTACTTTAACGAGTTCGGATAGTCAAGTACTCGGTGATCTTTTCATGTTTCAAGATTCTGAAAAGGCCTTAAAAAGAGGACTCTAGGGTTTCGCTTTTTTGTATTTTTATAGAGCCGGAAAAAGTGATAAAAATATACTCGATGTCAAAATAATTCTTTTCACCAAAGATCCTGTATCCTGCACAAAAAATCAAAATATTACTAATATCTGCTTTCAAAAAGTAAAAATATTTAAATTTGACCTTTTAAAAGTGAACAATAAATAAAATAATAATATTTTATTCGTTAAAAACTATAAAAAGGAGTTAAAATAAGTCATTTTCACCTTTTGTTTTCAAAATAGTGCAGAGAGAGCTTTTGGCCAAAAAACTTCCAGAGCTGATATTAGGAGAACCGACCGTTCATTTATCAAACCATCAAAACAAGGTAATCCACATCATCCTTAGCTACATTTTCATCCGTTTCATTATTTTTTGATATTTTATTTCATTTTTTAGGAGAAAATTATGTTTCAAAATCTGCCCTCGAGGGGGCGCGGGTTCTCCATGTGATAACCGCGCACCCCGATGATTTTTTAAAATAAAATTCGTCGGGCTACCACGGTTTCTTCATGGAGAGCATGTGGATGATCACACTCTCTGCACACAGAACCTGCGCAAGCGCCATGAACTTTTTGAAAACTAATCTTTCTTCATAAAAAATTTTCTAAGTTTCCTCCAACTGATCTTAATGTTTAATTTATTGATTTGTTGGATTTTTAACCATGTTGGAATGGAGGGAAGGAGAACATGAGCTCATAGATAACAAAGCCATGGATGACCAGGCAACCATGCATGCACTGAAAAACTTTGGGTTGTACAAGTTCTAGTCTATTCAGGGAATGAAGGCACAGGTTGAGCTAATGACTTGGATTTTGAATGCATGGGACGTATAAGACCAATGTTTCATAATTGGTGACCATCAGCTCAAGATTGAACTAACAGACATATACTTCCTTACCATATTATCTCAGAGAGGGAGAAACATTTCCTTATTTGAGACTAGACAAGGAGGTCTTCCCACTGCCGGCTACAAAGCTCAGTATTGTAGCAATAGTGCAGAGTTGAAGGATGGTCGCATAGACATCGAACCGTCTTGCGACTGGAGCTTAAAGTCATAGCATTCATAGTGACCAGGTTATGCGGGAGTGCGGCTCCTCATGTGGCTACTAAATCACAAATGAAAACTGCAGTTGAGTGTTTCGAAGGGACAATATTCAATTGGAGTGAAGGAGTATTGGCCAACATGAAATGCCAATTGACTAGAGAAATAAATGGGAAGTTGAAAAACTTCAGATACGATGCCATTCTTATCTCATTTTCTCTAGAGAGAATTCCACTTCTCGCTCCTCAACTGATTCCAGTAGATCTTGGAACTCCTTAAGAACCTCGGATGTTGCGATGGGTAGCACTGAAGGCTCACCATGGTGGCGAGAGTGGTTCAGTAGTTCGTTTTAATTCGGTTTATTTCATGTGACTCAGGAACCAATTCTTCACCATTGAAGACTTTCCTTATGCGGGAATGGACTATAGAGGTGATCCTGAAACATCCTTGCCTTAAGGGGCACAGTGGGACGAGACAAGTTAGTGATTCATTTTGAAGTTTTAAATCTAATTTTTATTTCAGTTTGTATCATCCAATACTGACAAAGATTTTAAATGTAGATGTCGGTCCGAGATGACTAGCAACACTTCGTTGCTTTGACAGGTGAGAGGCACAACCCATAGCACCTCCACATGATAATGAAGCAAAGATTCTAATAGACATGGATCACAACCTTGAGAGGTTGACCATTGATATTCCTGAGACAGGAACCAATGATATCCCTCTCAGGCTCCAGAGACATGTGACAGGTGTTCAAGGTCCATTCAGGAGATTTCTGCGCAAGGTGGCACGTGCTATAGTTTATTATCATGATCATCATAATGGATAGTTGATGGTCAATGTATATCAACATTTTTGTTTTTTGTTTCAGTATATTTTAGATCATTAGGTATTTGAACCTATGATCACAGACGATGTAATATTTTTTGGACACAAACTTATCTATCCTAATGATATTACTACTTTCATTTTCTGAGTATCTTGTTCAACATAGACTGAATGTTGTTTTGATTTACTTTATTAATGTTGCAAATTTCTATTTAAAACCCAATTAGCTAATGCGTCAGCCAATGTGTTTAAATTTCTTATAATATATTGATATTCAATATAATCAAATTGTCGCTCCAAGAAACGGACCTTCAAAAATAGTTTTAATAACATTGGATTTCTAATTGCATAAAATATGTTTAAATGTAATACAATGAGTTGCGAATCCAACCTAATGATCAAAATTTGAATACTAAATGTAATGGCATCAGATAATAACTCAATGACTGCGCTATATTCTTCAATATTGCTCATTGTTTGACCAAGGCATATCCCATGTATAGAAACTAACTCATCGGTGGGTGAATAGATAACCCAAGTTGCGAAAGAGATATTTCATGTATTACAGTGGGCGTCATTAGCAAAACCAATATATATTTGAAGGGATGTCAACATCTTCAATATCAAGAGTAATCAAGATAAGCAGTGATAGTAGTAACAACAAAACTAATCTAGGCACACTTGTCTA
The DNA here is from genome assembly GCA_034641835.2 of Pinus albicaulis. NCBI lineage: Eukaryota > Viridiplantae > Streptophyta > Pinopsida > Pinales > Pinaceae > Pinus > Pinus albicaulis. Next base: position 1,289,545,631 of record CM076579.1, read on the forward strand.
ATCTAAGGCACACTATTCTAAAAAGTAACTATTGTACAAGAGATATATTCACACGAAATTCAAGCATAATATGACTTAAGATAAATACCATTTATGGGTTTATCTAAAGAGACCCCATCATAATCAATTAATTCATAGGCTCCTTTGGCAAGCACACGCTTGGCAATATAGGTACCATGCCACATCAGTTCGAAATTACCAGCACCTAGCTTGTCGTTAGCTTGATCATATACTAAAACTAGGTCACCTTCTGAATCAATGTGAGGGTTAACACTTTGATCATACTGATATTTCACATGTTTCTTCTAAGCTTCGGTAGCCAATGCAGCGATGCGTTGAGTCTCATATAATTGTGCTAAGTATAGAAAGTGTTTCTCCTCTTCATAGGTAGATGGTAACAACTCAATGGCTAATTTGAGCAATGGTATTTCACATTAAATGGGTAACAGAGCTTCTAAACCATAGAAAAGTTGAAAAGAAGTGAACCCTGTAGCAGTTTTTACAGAGGTTCGGTATGCCCATAATGCGGAAAAAAGCATGGTATGCCAATTCGATTTACGAGTCCCGACAATCCATTTAATCATGGTGGTTAAAACCTTGTTGACGGCCTCAACTTGACCATTAGCCTATGGGTAATATGGAGTATAATTATCATGGGGTAGGTCAATTTGATCAGAAAGTTCGATCATCATAATATTTCGAAAATAGCTCCCATGGTCTATAACAATAGCTTGAGGGATACCAAATAGAGCAATCACATGATTAAATATGAAAATAGTTGTTGTTTTTCCATCAGCCACGAATGTAGGCATCACCTCGGCCCATTTGGTAAAGTAATCTACGGCGATAATAATATACCCATGCCACCCGGCCGAGTGAGGGTTACATGTAATGAAATCGACGCCCCATTTCTCAAAAGGAATGACAGCAAGATTACGTGAAGAGGAGCTGGAGGTGCACGCATCTTTCGATCAAAAATTTGGCTATTGTGGCATTTTCGAACTGCAATAATACAGTCTTTGAATAAAGACAGCCAAAATAACCAGCGCGCAATATCTTTTGGGTTGTGGCAAACCCAGACATATGACCACCACATGCTCCAGAGTGACAATCATTTAAAACCCTTTCAGCCTCTTTGCGAGTTATACAATGTCAAAAAATAGAATCTGCACCACGACAATAAATAGTGTCCCCAACAATATTGTATTGCTGGAATTGATACCGGATTCTCTATCGATTTGAATGTGAAAGTTCTAGGCAAAAGGTTTGGGTTTGAACATATATAATGATATCTCCATACCAAAGTTCTAAAGTATTGATAAGAAACAGAGATTCATCCGTGATAGGATTCTTTGCCACCGTTTCCAACTCAATATTGGGAAAATCACACATAAGCTCGGAAAAAACTAGTGATTTCTTTGACTTGGACTTCTTGGATTCCAAATCAACCTCTTTTAGGATGAAAATCCATTTGGATTATTTTCCCCCGAGTAATTTTTTTTTCAATATATACATCATCGGGTTGCAATTAGATATCATTGTTGTTTTACGTAACAATATGTAGTGACAGAATCGTTGGACAGCTTGAACTACTGCCAAGGCCAATTTCTTCACATGCGAATATTTAATTTCTGTTGGGTCGAGATTCACACTTAGGTAATATATCACATGTTCATTGTGAGATTCATCCTCCTAATCCAAAACCATTCCAATCGTGGAATCAGAGGCAGCTAAGTATAAGAATTAATCTGGTGGTAATTGGGCGGATGCAATTATGGTGCATGGATCAATACGTTTTTAGGTGCATCAAAATATTTAGTAGCGATCTCATCCCAAATAAAAGGAACACTTTGTTTCAACAACCGATTAAAACCTTTTCTTAACTCAGCATAGTTAGGGATAAACCTACATAAAAATTTTGCTTTCCCTTGCAAACTCTGGAGTTGGCGAAGAGTGGAAGGAGGAGGTAAATTGATGACAGCCTCAACCTTTGAAGGATCTACATGAATGCAATATTTTGAAATGATGAATCCAATTAATCATCCTGATTGTACACAAAAAAACAATTTTTTGTGGATTCAAACGAATTTTGTAATGCCCACATCTCATGAAAATAGATCGTAAGTGTATAGGATGATCTTCTCTGCATAAAGAATGAGCAGGTAAGTTGTCCAAATAAGATTGAACAATATGTTTGATATCATGAAAAGCATAACACATAGCTCTTTGAAAATTTGTACCAGCATTTTTTAATCTGAAAGCTAGCTTGCAATAAGAAAATGTACCCCAAGGACATATAAACATTTTTTTGGGTTGATCGGCAGGGAGTATGTTGATTTGATTGTAGCCAGAAAAACCATCCATAAATGAGAATATTTCATTTCTGGCACAATCATGAACAATTTGGTCGATATAGGGCATAGGATAGTTGTCTTTTGGACACTCCTTGTTAATGTCCCAATAATCGACACATACTCTTATAGTCCCTTGTTTCTTCATAATGGGAACTATGTTAGATACCCAATCCGTCAAAGGAATTGGATAAATAAATCATGCTCGTAATAGCTTCTCAACTTCAACTTTGATTATTGCAGCTTTTTGTGGATGTATTGGACGTAATCTCTATCTAATAGGATTAGCATCCGGGTATGTATTAATTTCATGAATTACAATCTTAGGATCGATACCTGGCATCTCTTAGTAAGACTAGGCAAAAATGTCTCGGAATTATTAAAATAGGTCTTTATAATTGTTAATCTCTTCTATCGAATAAGAAGCACCTATATGAATGTTTTCAATAATTCCAAGTGTAATTGATATGTCAATAGGAATTGTTGTAGAAATATTTCCAAAATTTGTCTCAGAATCCGAATGTGTAATCGATGTGGGATTTTGTGGTTCCTTGACATAATCAATTGTAGAAATAGACAAAAATCATTTTCAAGCTTATCAATATTTGGTAAAAAAGAAGATCTATGATGTAGATCATCCCATGGTAATTCATCTGATGACAAAATTTCACGAATACATTCATCAGTTTCAAATAAATGTTGAAAGGGATCGGAAAATAGTGTCAAGGTTGAGCTCGGTAGAGAAGATGATTCTTTATTGATCACATTCATTTGATCAGGAATAGTTGATGGTGCGTCAGAATATGATTCTACTGCTACATATTTCGATTCAAAAGGACTCAAATGCATCTCGTCATTGAAAGAGTCCAATTCTGATTCTGAAGGCATAGTACATGTGTCATCAAATGGTATAGTGCTTGATGAGATCATATTGATATTGGAAATTGTTCACGGTACATTGGGTGGAGGTATAGTGAAATTTCCCATGAGAGCAGAATCCTTCATTAATCATACACCAACATCTTCGTATGGGATAACCGATTTTCCGACATGCTAGATGTTATCCATAGAAGTAGGGTCTAATGAAAAGTATGACAACTGATCGATTTTAACAATATTTCCTTTGTGAGGAAATATGATTACTTGAAAGACTAATGAAAGTACAACAGTCATGGCATAAGACCAACTACGACCCAAAAGAATGCTATAATCAAGAGGGGAATCAACAACTTCCACCTCTAGATTAACGGTTTTTCCTTCTACTTCTATAGGTAGATCCTAGAGTATTTTGTATGGATGAAATCCTCTTCCATAGAAGGCTTTAAGGATAGTCGGTGATTGGTTGAGTGCTAGACAACCAAGGGTTTTCCAAAAATTTAATGACATTATACACATAGATTCCCCCTCATCAATTACAGTACGAAAAAATCGTCTTGATTTGACTAATACTGGAATCTGAAAAGCCATTTGATGAGGGAGTCTAGGTACAAAGTTTTCAAGATCAAATACCATGAGGTTCGAGTCCTGAGGATCAATAGCTCTAATAGCTGATAATAGTAATTTCCTTTGTGTTGTACATGATTGTAGCACTTCCAAGGCCGACATTGTTGAAGGGAATATCGCCAAATACTCAACAATGTTTTAATTTTGAGCATCTCTCGCATGTGAATTGAAAGCTGACATTCAAATTACACCTTTAGTGGGTGGTTTAATCACTAGATCAGGATTAGGTTTCTTTATTTGAAGTGGTTCAGAAACTGAAGGAGGTATGGCTAGTGTTTGACTAGAATTTTTAGTATCTTTACCAGTTACAGGATTCTTAGTTCCATATTCTTGAGATCGTGTCGCAACCATGACCTGAGACATAATTAAAATATATGCCGATGAATTTGAAGAAGATCTTATCATTTTACTATATTGAGTTGGAAAATGATCCTTCAAGGCAGCAGGTGTGGGTGAACCTTTGACAAATTTGGATACCTCGGACCGATGTGGACACTCTTTAGTATAGTTATCCTCGTCACAGATAAGACAAGGATAACGAGGTTTTCGATTTTCATCAGCTAGTTCATTTTTTTATTTTTTCTCTTTAGGAGATGTATTTTGTTTATTTTTATTCTTTCCTTTCTTCTTATTGCCAGTTTTATCTTTAGTCATGGACGAATCTCCTTTAGGTGAATCTAGTAAAGTTATTATGGGAGAAGTAGGTTTGGATGACTTCTTCTTCCTCTTGTTAGAATTAACTGTACCAATTACACCGTCTGTAGAATGAGAACCAGAAGGAGTTGTAGTTATTTGACCTAGGCATGGCAAGTCAGGAATTTTTTCGTATAAAGTACCAAACTATATATATACAAGGTCTATGTACTATGCTTGATCTATGACATGTTATTCTATAACAACGCCTCCCTTAGCTACATCTTCAATGATCTTTGGACGTAATGACTTGATGAACCATTCTGCCAAGATTTGATCCGGAATGAAAACTTTCACTAAACGTCGTCTACACCTCCATTCATGTATGTGATCTGAAATGTATGTTGACATATTATGTTTTAATGAATTTAAGAGTTTCGTGCCATTATCATAACGGAATGGCAACTAAAAGTGAGTTAAGAAAGCCATTTCTAACATGTTGAAATTATTGAAAGAGCCACGTGGTAGTTTAATATACCACTTTGTAGCTAAGCCTATCAACGTTCTTTGAAAAAGTCTCAATCGAATGGAATCATTGATTAAATATTTGGATATGCACCAAAGATGATAATTCATCCAATGATTTGAGGGGTCTTCTCCTGATTTTCCTTGAAACTTAGGTATGTCACTGGGCAACTTATCTGGTATTGGCGGAAAAAATGGAAGATAATAAATCGGATCGTTAATGAGGCGTGACAAATATGGAAATTCTAAAGTTGCAATGAATGGTAACCGATGGTTAGGGTCCTGTTGAGCAAACTGATAACCTTGAGGAACGATACTAGTACCTGGAGGAGGATATCCAGGGTAGCCTGGAATAGTCGGTGCTGATGGGATTGGAATACCTCCGGGGTATCCAGGGTTAGCCATACCAAACTGAGGTTGAGATGGCATCTGATATGTATATCCATGGTATGGTTGACTTTGGTAGACTGGATTTTGTCCTATGGGTCCATATTGAAATTGCCCTTGATATGGTTGATTAAGAAACTGACCTATATAAGGTTGGCTTGTTGGAATTGTAGTTGTAGCAGGTTGTCCTGTAGAGGTTTGAATAGTAGACTGAACCACAGGTCCAGGTTGATGAGCAGTGACTTGGGGGATTTTCTGTGATACAGTTGATGTCATTGTTTGAAGGTTGTAGCAATAGGGACTTGGGAAATTCCAGGGATATGTGTACTTGGTTGCTGAACAAAATTTTTCGCATCAGATTGGACAGGAGTTCTTGGCGTACTCGAACCAGCTTGATGACTACTAGGTACAGATACTTGTGGTGCAATTTTAAGTGTAGGTTGGGCAGGTTGTTGGACTTGGGTATAACCAAATTGACCAGTTGGTTGATCAGGTTGATTATAAGGTACTTGCACAGTAGGTTGAAAATTATGTTGGTTCAACGACGAGTTCCACACTATGTTAACTCTGGGATAAGGAGTTCCCATTAAAGGTTGTGGTGTGTATCGTTGGCCATAACCGGTTTGAGGTATTGGAACGTAAGTTTGATAATTTGCTGGATAATTTCCAGTAAAGTGTTGACCTCGTAGAAAGGATTGTTTCTTTTAATAAAAAAATCTCCCCAAAGGAGGCTGCTATCCTTGAATAGGTTGTTGCCCTAGCATAGGGTACTGCTTTTGAAGAGGTTGTGGCCCTGGCATAGGGTATTTCTTTTGAAGCGATTGTGGCCCTGGTATAGGGTACTGCCCTTGAAGAGGTTGTCTTTGAGGAGTATATTTCCCCTTAGGCGGTAAATTGCTACCTTGAGGATGAGGTGAAGGAATATTTCCAGACATCATATAGAATTGTTCCATTGTCAAATTTTCGGTATCAGATTCATTCAGACTAGTTGAACGTGTAATTTTTTAATAAGAGGGAGATGCTCCTGAGAAAGTACCAGAGAGCGACTGGTATCCAGTAGGAACTGATGGACCACCATACAGAAAAATTTCTAGCGACGAAGAAAACTTGGATGACTTACCAGACATGTTTGATGAAGGTATGTAACTACCTCTGGGTATGGAGTAAAAAGGAATGCGGCGTGGTGAATAATTGAGACCATTATTATGCAGAAAGTTAGTTAACTGAGAATACCAAGGGTTTGTTTTAAAAGGGTTGTAATGGTAAATCAATTCACTATGCCTTAGATCTAAATATTACTCGAAGGAATTGCAATCTCTTCTTCTGTGTCAGTAATCTCTTAGATATTAATCAGGCCAGGAGGAAGGCTCTCAGTGATACGAAACTTCACTCGAGGTGAACAAGGATGACTGGGGGTTCGGGATATGAAATATGAAGTTGACTCAGATGAGGTAGATTCAGTTTCAGGTTCAGATATTTCAGGTTCAATAAGTTGACTATCTAAGAATTCACTGGTTGCAGACTCAATTGTAATTAATTCCAAAATTCCTGGTTTTTCTTCTGTCTGAGGTTGATTTACTTCATAATCAGGATGTATTATTACTGATGTTTCCTCTTGTTCAGTAGATGTGGTTCCTAATTGTTGACCTCTTTCAGATTTAAGCTTTTCTAATTGACTTGGTGTGTACTCAAGGGGTTTCCCTTGCATTCTACGAAAGTGTCTTGGTAATTCAGCCATGGTTAATGTTTAACACATGAAATCAATAAAAATGTTTCAACAAAATAGAACTAAGGCCTCTAAGAAAACAAGCGATTTGAACACACGCCTACAAAATCTAAGAGACAAACCACACACAAACAGTATGTTTCCACACTAAAAACACTAGTTGGTGATGAAATCCAATGTCGTAGAAGTTTAATGTGGAAAAATTGGCGGTTGGAATAATTACCCCGATAACCTGCTTAATGAAATAGTCTAGTGGAAGTCCCTCCACTTATTCCATCTCGAAGTGAAGAGTACCCTCCAAAAAGTCCAAGTGAGTCTAGTCAACGTCTGCTCCAGGTACAGTGGGACCTTCCCTCCAGCGTCACCTTGGGTAAAAATTATGAATATTATGGTCACTAAGGTTACCAACAGAAATAAATGCACCTGGGGGAACATTCTACGATCCGATATACACACAAGGGCAGAGTATCAAGCTCAATCCCCTTGAAGGCTCCTCAATATGGTAAATTTGAGGTTTGCCAACAAGTGACCCCAAGCTCCTCGACAATGGTTAATCTGAGGTTTACCGTTTGTATTATGTGCACATATTCTATATTTTTCAATGAGATAGGTACGATTACCCCACTGGGTATAACATTATCTCGTGCTTGACTCTTTTAAGAAGAGCTTCCCAAAGTACAAATGAAACAATTGGATTTTCCTACCGCAAGATTCTACTTGTTTGTTTAAATTATTTTGGAAAGTTTATTACAACCTATTCCAAAACACTAGCCTGAGCTATGTTGGTGGAATGAGCCCTAGAAAATGTAAAATATCTAGATTGATTTTATTTAGGCGATGTATTAATTCGGTTCTTACTTAACACAAAGGATATGGAATTGAAACTTTAAGTATGTTTGTGACCCGACTCAAAATACTCTAAATGCATCTATATGAAAAGTGCAACTCTTTCTTTTTATTGAATCTTATTTAAGAGAAAGTTGAGAGATTTTATCAATTTCCAAAACACAAACTCTTTCATTCATAAACAAAATCCTTTTTTAAAAGAAGACGATTTCATGAAGAACTAAATTTGCAAGAATGATCAATTTCTCTTTTGAAATAAAATTCCTTGAACAATCAAATCAAAAACTACAATTCAAAAAATAATAAATTCCCAAAAGAAAACAATCTCTAAAAAACTCTACAAGAATAAATTTCAAAATCAAAACAAAATTCTAATTTTGAAGTCTATCTAGAATGTTTGAGGATGATTTCTCCTAGGTGTGATCAGACTAAGAAAATTTCCACTTATTTCAGCAGAAATGAAATCATCCAAGAGTGCTTTGGTGTTAAATCAGGCTCTAGTAAGCTGAAGCTCTTCCAGGTTTTCAAATGAAAAGGGAAAAAAAATTAATAAAAGTAAGGTTTGCAATGATCCTAATGGCTCAAAAAATAAAAAATCATAATACCAGTAAGCTGAGGAAAATGAAGATATATTTCGCATAGAGCAGCAATAAACTAGGGAAAACTCTCACTTATAAAATGCAAACAGGATGATAAATCACACAAAACTCAAAATTTGTTGAAAATAAGTTCTCACACGAGTTCTGACAACTAAGATGGATCAGGTCAAACTTAAAGAATAAGGTTATCTGGCTCTGAAAAAGAGAGATTTATTTTTTTCAAAAAATTTCAGGGGGTGCGCAGCTTACAGTGGAATACAGTGCGCATGTGCGCTGAATTGAACTAAAAATTGTGCAAGTTGCCACACTGTTTTGTGCTGAAAACCGCGTAGGCAAGGAAAAAATTGGAAAAAATAAATAACAATCTTTCTTTATCAAGGATTCTTAAAAGTTATCTACCCAACTAGACTAAGAGAAGTAAAAATCAAAAAACTAAAAATTAGAATTTAATACAAACAAAGAAAACTAAGCTCTAGTTCCCCATTATGGTCTCCAATTTGTTACGTGGATTAATCCCTCTTGCTAACAAGAGCGATCTCCCTAGTACTCAGCGAGTAACTAGAAACAAATATCCATTTGAAAACATTTTCCACTAGATTCATTGCATTTCAAGATTATTATAATAGTAAAGTAGAGAGGACATGCCCCTACCTTGAAATCCAAAAGTTTGATGTAGCCCTCTGTCCCTTCACTCTAAAGTGATTCTCCAATGAGTAGAACCTGCAATCAAAGACAAGATGAATAATCAAATCATCTGCAACATATAATAATCAAAACATGCTAATCCAACTTAGT